>JAYGXS010000001.1:31966538-32156746 GCA_036362985.1 Ligula intestinalis
GGGACGACAAGCCAGAGGATTCAGAAGCCGAAGTTAACTACTGACTGATAGCCAGACCTTCGACTTGTTAGAACAGATTGACTATCGGTGAAAGCTAGCCCCAAAATAAACATAAGCGTGACTAATTAGATGCGGAGAGATAGCGGCAGTACCAGCATGATACAAAGGGTTGAGGCCAACAAAGCTACGGCCCTAACTGACTGACTGAAAGGGTGGGCATGAACTGCTATTAAAAAATCCTTATAACAGCTATCTCAAGAACCGGACATAGAAACTGGTCTTGGAATAGACGCTTAATGTGGGATTCCTAGTCTCTAACACAACTCGGCTACGGCGTCCACCTTGACAAGCGGTCAGACAGTAAGTTTGCAGACTGACTTCTTGGAAGGGGAACCAGGACATCGCCTGCTTGAAAAATACAACTCTACTAGTATCGGCAATGCGGAATCAACTATGCGAGCGGTGGCGCAATAGTTGATATACACAGCCCCCTCCAAGATTAACTTACAGTATAATGCATTACGTTTTCAAAAAATATGCCATTAAATTTAACACAGAGGCGTCACTGGCAGCTCCGGTTGCAGGGTGACCACATCGCTTTAAGCGACCAAGCAATATCTTGGCTGCTGCTCCGGTAACCGGTGTTAGCGCGCATTGTTCTTGTAAGACTTCGCCGTGCTGTTATCAACTTCCCAGCTGTTGTCGCTTCTGTCGAAATGCTAGCGAAAGAAAAAGGCCTTTACAGCGAACTCCAGCCTGTTATCAGATGCTCTCTCTCTCTCACATCGATCATATTTTTTGTGGGTGCGATAAACCGGCTCAGTGCTAGGTAGCGCGAAAAACCGGTCGAGGGAATAATTCTAAAAATTCTGTTATTAGAGGTTGGCGACCGACCCAACGGACGTGCTGCTGAAGAGGCAGGAGCTCGAGGAAGTGAAATTTCAAGCGTCCCAGGGATCCTGCAATTTATACTGGAATGGCTATCCCTAACCGTTTTGGTGCACTGACACACACAGTTAACACGTTTGAGAACCGGCTCTAACCGAAACAAGCTTTGTATCGTACTCGGCATGGAGCACGAGGCCACAGTGTACAGCACCGCAATAAGTAGACGCTTGACAAAACGATAAGATTGAAAGATTGTGCAAAGATTGTCAAAATACGTGATCAGAATTCCGGGGATTTGCGTCACTATCGCAAAAAAGATTCCGCCGTCTGTAATCTGCTTCAAACAAAGACGATGGTGACGTTGTGTCGGAGCCAGTCTTTTGTAGAAGGTCAATCAACAGAGACAACAAAAGTACGCGATTGAACGAAGTATAGAGAAAACAGCCCGAGGAGAAAATCAGTTTGCCCAACGTCTGACACCGGCAACCTGAGCCCATTTTACCGGAAGGTGAAATTACTATAGGGCTACAGTTATAGCCCATTATCTGCGAAAGCAAAGACGCGATGGTGAAATTGAAGCACAACGTATCTAGCAAATACTGTCCTACAATAAAAATATTACAAGCGCAATCGAACGTTGATCCATCCAAATTTACAGCTACCTATCATGTAGCTACAGTAACTGAGAAAAAAAGGTCAGTATGCTGTCACGTGCCCCTCACAACACAGTCACTAACTCAACATGCATAGCGTTTCATTCGCGTAGCAAGTTCACATTTCATATAACTGAAAATGATGTAAACGTCGGATAAAGGAGCTATTGTGTTTGATCCTCAAGTCCGGAGAAGACCGAGTCATTCATCCGTGAGAAAGGTTCCAAGCTACGACTGTTAGTACGTTGTGGCAATTTAGCAGTCAGGATTCGAGGTGAGTTAGCTTTACTCTCTCTATGCACATGTGTCTTGTAGACGTTAAGGCCACATATTGCAGTTGAACCCTCATTCCAAAGGGCGGCCGAGTTATTCCAACCATCAACAGTCCTCTGTGCCATGATATAAGCCAGGTTTACTGGAGATCAATGTCGAGTAGCCTCAGTCAGTCTCATTTCTTCCGCATTTGTCGTGAACGCTTCTGCACTTTTGTTTGTCTACATATTCCGTTTTATACTATGTTCTCTCAACAACAACACGTCTTCTTACCAAAACGAAAATTCTAAGCAACAAATGCACCGAAAATGCAAATGAAACAACTTTTGGATTCTGCTAGGGCCTTCGACACGATAAACTACTGGATATCAATGGGAAAAATTCATGTTTGTGATTTGGCCAACAAGCAAGACAGTCGGATTACGATTCATCTAGTTGATAAAACGTTTGTACATTTGTCCAGAAGGTTCGTCCAGTAGTAAATAATTTTAAAAAATATTCTAGAGAGCAGCAGCCATTCAGAATTCACGTCAATAACATTAGATAGATTTTCAAGCAACCATCTTATTGTTGTTGGCGAAAAAATCTTCAATTAACTTAGAAATTTTACACCTAGGTAGGAATATTTAGCTCAAGTTTGATGGGGAGGCGGGTGAAGAGGATCCCATAATCGGTGTGAAGAGAACCTCATTTATAACAAGAAGTCGGGATCCAGACTTTAAAAATTATCTACGCCCTAAAATTATAGACAATCTAGTTACACGTATAAGTGTTTTAAAAGGTCTACTACTAACAATTTCTATTGATCATGCATGACGTAAGCAAGTACTACGGACTCGCACTAAGACACAGCAGGAGCCTGCCATTTAGGTTGCTTCTACAATCACGCTTGAATGAAGAACCGTTAATCGACAAACGCAGACGAAAACAACGATGCTGAAATAGCCATCCTTGATATTTTTGCACTCATCAACCTGATATATGCGTATCTCGACATTTTTGATACGAAAGCGATTTAGTCGCGCAAAGTATGTTAGATCAACGCTCTGCAAGTAACTGCCCGAAACTGCTTAGGTTGCTGTCGGTGACTTTTGTCTTGTTCGCGGGCTTATTATTGACCCGTTTATGGCTGCGGATGATCTAGAAGGTTAATTTCCGTTTCTGGTTGTATTTGACGTCCGTGTTCACGACAACAGGATGAGAGCAACTGAAATGGCCTATACGTGAATTAGTTAAGTGGTAGTAGATTTGCTTTGTATCTATCACGCACTCTCGTTCCTCACTCGTCCTGGCTTGGTGTTATGACAGTCAAGAACACCGTCGGCCGCCGGTGACACGCAAAAAATATTTTAGCCTGCCAGGTTCTGATCGGACAGAGATCAGGCGCAGGTGACTGCCGCGGTGTAAGCCTGCACGTACACCCGCCTTCACCTCCGCCATGTGTAGCATTTGTTATCGAAGCGCAATTCGAATAACACCTACTGTGCCCTGACTTAGCACTCGTGTTGGTCCAACACATCTACCACACAACCCGTTTTGGGGAGACAAGGGACTACACCCATACGGACAATACCTTCACAGAATGCTCCTTACAAGACTGGATTTCAACGAATGGGTTTTGCTACTTTGATCTAAACCTAACACTGAGAGTACCTGTGTTAGTGAGCTTATGCCTGCAGGATTATTGTTGATTTTCTTGCAGTTGAAGGGACTCGAAATACGGAAGTAAAGTAAAGTAAAGGATTAAGTGCGTATCATGTTTATAGAGGTCACCAACCATGGCAAACAAAACTCAAATATGATTATGCACATGCAAAACCTGGCAATAAAATTAAAGGGGATCAAAAAATCTGAATAAATGTACTAAGAGTCGCAATATAGGGTAAAAATAGACCAAAAAGTCGCGGAGGTACAAACAAATAGGAGGATATATCCTACGTATTTTACACCACCAATAGGTGATCCAAAAACACGACCACGACCACGATATTAAGGAAAGGTAGCGTGGTTGCTCCGTAATGCAAACAAACGCACAGCAGTATAAAGAATATGTTGTAGCAAACATTGTTAGGTTGGTGGACATTTGGAGAACAGCACAAGCCGCTAGACCCCTATCATAAGCTGCAGACAATCAAAAAGAGCATGTACGTTGCTACCAATCAAGTTAATAGTTACAGGTCCGGAATAACACTGCTTGGGCAAGAAAAACTAACCTTTGATAAAGTTATTATGCCGAAGAGGTATTCACTAAACGGGCAAAGAGCCAATCAAAAGTCAGCTTGGTACATATCAAAAATACCGGTTCGCCATACCTTCTCCGGTGAGGTAATATAAACAAGACAGTTTAAAACGTGACTACGCATAACCAATGTGTTCGCAGATCATTCGAAACATTAAAGTTGAGAGGATACCAGAGCCACCTACCGTAGCTCGTTCAGTCACCGAGTAATATTTCAGATTTCATTTTCTTTTAGAGAAACTACTTTCCAGCGGATTCAGAAATGCTCTCGTACTGAGAATGTCTAAAATTACGGACGTCACAATATAAATGACTTTCTTATCGTGTAAATTTTCAAATCATTACTTTTCATGTTCCAATTGGGAGCTCTGTTATCTGTCTAAGACTATCGAGCAATTATCATCTACGCAGTGTTTCAGCGAAACTCATGGTGTACTGGACAACGAATTGGTCGTTACGGCTAGTTGTGCAGCACTAACAAAATCAAGAGACCATGTTTGTATTTTAAAAATTCCTATCGAAATGGGCATTTATGGAATAAGATGAGCGGTCTATATATTAACCATGGTTTTGGGGTGCTCCATACAATGCAAGCCGCATGTACCACTGCACCGGCATGGGTTCCTTGATGCTCCTGTGCGTTTGAAAAAGAAAATACTATAAATTCTTTTACATTTTTCAAATTATCCTTATGTACGTTGCTATTTCATGAGGTTTCTTGAAAGGTTTTAAACTCTTCTTGGTTCGGATAAACGATGTGGTGTCCACCGTGGTCTTACTACGGCCTTTTCCGGAGTTCGATATACACAACTTTTATCCGTGTACTTTTGCCTCCTGTGTCACGTTGCCAATACACGCGACCCTTCTGGATTTTAAGTAAACTTTGACCCATTCTACTGTGCGTTTTAAAGCCCCCGCAGAATCATATTTTTGGCATGTTGGATCGTTTATTTTCGATGCGGTATCGTCTATTCCACCGAAGAATGTCGTCCTTCTTGAATTCCATAGAGTTACATATTTATGGGTACTGCTTTAAATTCCCACTAGTAGAGTGAGCGAGCATGTGCTTAGTAGATCCTGTTGCGATAACTTGGATATTGCAACTAACTATCGACTAATAAAAATGTTCTTTCGCATTTCATTGTCTCTAGGAGCAACCTGCCATCCACTCGATATACACCCAGTATCAGCATGTCAAGAACGTATGCTTGTCTGATGATGATGATTGGGACCAGTCGGCCAACCTCCCCTTATTAGCTAAAAATTACGATACAGCGAGAAAACGCGATGGGCCAGTATTTCATCAGAGTTTTTGCACTAGCAGCTTTCTCTTATTTGGACCAAGAAAGCAATGCTTGAAACGGCCGCCAAATCCCAACAACGTTTCTTGACCGGTAGCCTAAACTATATGAGTGCGTCCGGCGTGTGTGTTTCCAGTCGTTAGTTCCCTACATAATCCCCAAATTCCTCCCCACTTCCGAACTCGCATGTTATCTGAAGGGTGCGAATTGAAATTCTGCAGGAAAATACATGTTTTATAAATAGAGAAATGACTTTATTATTCAAGCACACAGAATCCACATTCAAGACAGACAGTGGGTAAATTCATGCGCAAAGTGAGTGTTCAGAAAAATATTTTTAATCTTCATAAACTAATTTTAAAATGCGAAGGAATCAGCGAAAAATATGTTTCGGATGAAGTTGGAAGCAGATTTAGCGAACCCAACTTTTAAACCAGACTTTAGACTTGAAAAGATAGTTTTTGAAAAGATATGAAGGACAAGTGCATGCTGATGCTATATGGCAGTCCAAAATGAGTGTCTAGGCCAGTAAAAACCCGCTAGCACGCATGATGACTTAAGCAAAAGCGTAAATGAACGTGAGGCCTTGAAATATCAGCAGTCCGGTTGGAATTTTGATGATGGTGAGCAGCAAACTAAACGGGGTGGTTTAAACCGTGCGCGCCTCTATGACTTCCATTAGTTGAATGAGAGTGGGTAAATGGGAAATTATGGTTCGTAGGGTGACACGAGACAAGGCAATATAATTTAAATTCGGCCTCCTAAATTACCGATGTTCCCTTCTGGAATTTACGGAGCAATCTCCTCGAAAAAAATTATGAAAATAAGAAGGTTAGTTAGTCAGTCAATCAGTCAGTCAGTTTATTTGAAGACGATTAGGCTTACTCTTTTGAACACCCTATTTGTCACTTCAACATTTGAAGAATCAGAAGCAGTGTAAAACGTGCACCCAGGTGAATGTAAGCAGATCCACATCGTACACTTGTGTTTTAGGGTGAATTAGTCGCATAGTACACTTTGTGCGGCAGCATAAAGATATCAATTATGTAGATGAATGTCTTCATAGATTGGGACAAATGAATCACTTTGGTAGGTTATTCCACAGTTCAACGACCGTGTTTGAGAAAAAATTCTTCCTCAAACCTAGTCGAATCAGTTTTAGGATGAGTGCACAGTCTTCGCCTGAAAGCAGGCAGACCAGTTAAGTCACTTTATTAAGGGAAGAAGGCTTTCGCCCTTGAGCTCCCTATTCATAACCAAAATCGCATAATAGGTCCACCGTAACAATAGTACAAAATATAAATGTACAAATGTGGGCTTAACATCAGCGATAAGTGTAAGCCAGTTGCAAGGTGCTGCTACTGACACTTTTTTCATTATATCTGCCACAGTTTCTCAGCAAATGGCAATCAAGTTTGTGTTTAAAAATTTCAACAGTATCTGAGAGGTCCACATCTTCCGGGAGTCCGTTCCTCGCTCCAATGACCCTCTGAGAGAAGGCGTTTCGTCGAACGTCGATATGGGCCGGTTTCCTCTGTAGTTTAAAAGGATGACCTCGCAGATGGTCAGTCCGAGCCAATTCGAAGAAATCATCAAATTCTAGGGCGCAGTCTTGGCCTCTAACAATACGGTAGGTTTGTATGAGGTCCCCGCGGAGTTGCCTATAATTGAGAGGGAAAAGATCAAGTTCGGTCAGTCTGTCTTCATAAGGCAGATTCTTGACTATCTTCGTAGCCCTCGCCTGCACTCGTTCCAGGTGCAGGTAATCCTTCTTAAACCACGGACGCCAGACCTGGACAGCATACTCCAAGTGGGACCGAACAAACGCTCCGTAGGTTTTCCTGAAGAGTTCCTTGTCAATGTTGACGAATCTCCGCCTAATCGCAAACAGCACCTGTGTCGCGCGTTTAGCTGCCTTTACATACTGAGTAGATGGTTTAAGTGAGGATTTTATTAGAACACCGAGATCCTTTTTTCGTTCACATTTGAAAGCGGGTGCCCATCGAGGAGGTATTGGAAGGAATCGTTCTCCTCATCAGTCCTTCTAGTACGGAGTCTTAAAACCACACACTTACTAATGTTGAAGTTTAAAAGCCAACGAACAGACCAGCAGCTTAGTCGATCAAAGCTCTCTTGAAGCGCTTTCCTATCGGCGTCAGACCTGATGGCTCTCCAGAGTTTGACGTCGTCGGCAAAAATGATAGCGCTGCAACCCAGGTCGTTGACACAGTCGTTGATATAGATAAGGAAGAGCAGTGGCCCTAAGACAGAGCCTTGTCGGACGCCACTCAGAACAGATGTAGGGTTTGATTTTGAGTCACCGATGCACACAGTTTGCGATCGCCCTGTGAGAAAATCTGTGATCCATGCCAGCAGGTTTCCTCTTATGCCAATTTCTGCCAATTTGTTCATTAGACGCTTATGTGGGACGCTGTCGAATGCCTTCTTGAAGTCCGTATAGATGACGTCAACCTTACCATCTTCATCTAGTGCGCGAGTCCACTGCTCAGTGGAGAGAAGAAGGCTGGAAAGGCAAGAATGGTTCTTTCTGAAGCCGTGTTGGAGCCCTGACAGTAGATTGTTCTCCTCCAAGAACTCCATTGTCGTCTTCTTAATTATCGTTTCCATCACCTTACAGCAAATGCAAGTTAGGCTGAAGGGCCGGTAATTGTTAACTTTCGTTCGGGCACCACCCTTGTATATCGGGTACATATTTGCCATTTTCCAATCAGATGGCAGTTTTCCTAGTTCAAATGAAAAACGAAAGATACGTGTTATCGACTCTGAGAGTTCGCTTGCCAATTCTTTCAAGAACTTGGCTGGTATATTGTCTGGACAGGATGACTTTGCTCCTTTGAGGGTCTGCAGCTCCCTCTCCACTACAGATGTTGGACATAGTAGAGAATGAAGTTTTTTACCTTCATTTTCCCCAGAAGAGGAAGAAGAAGTGGAGGCGATTCTCTGGACCGCGAATATTTTCGCATATTAGAGAATGAAGTGCTGGACCGGCTTTTAAAACAGCACTGTTGGCATTATCAAAATAAAGCTCGGTTTCCCTAGTGAATACCGAGGCAAAGAACTGGCTACAGTACTCGGCTTTCTCGTCATTCTCAACGACTTCTCCGCCATCATCATTCTTAAGTACTGCGACAGGATCCTTGCTTTTTAATCTACTGTTAATATAGCGGGATAGAATTTTGGGCTTTTCTTCGGCCTGTTGGAGGATTCTTGATTCATAGTTTTTCCTGGTCTGGCGAATTGATTTTTACTGCATTTCTTTGCCGTCGGAATTCTTCGAGGTGTACTGGCGACCCAGTTTTCCTGAATAATTTCCATTTCCTATTCTTCTTCTTCTTCAGTTGCCTGTTAAGGTCTCTCGTCAACCAGGCAGGACGACTAGTCGTCTTTTGTACCTTCACTGGACAAAAGCGCTCAATCAAATCGAATGCAACCCTCTTGAGTGATCTCCAATCCTCCTCCGGATCCCCCTTGAGTAGGCAGTCCCAATTCACGGACGATAGTGCATTCTTCATTGAATTGAGATCTGCCTTCCATATGTTTGGCTGGTCCTCCGTTTTCCTCAGCCGTTGAGTATAGAGTGAGTAATCCCACATTAGCGTCGTATGGTCACTCTTACCGAGCGGGGCACTTGAATGAACTTCATCTATGTAGGATGAATCTTTCGTGAAAATGAAATCCAAACAAGTAGCCCGCGTGTTTTCTCGAAATCTGGTTATACCCTTAACGTTCTGAACTAAAGATAGGTCAAGCGTGATATCCATTAATTTGGAACTGAAGGAAGTTGACGCCGCCTCAACTGTCAGGTTGTTCCATTCAATTGCAGGGGCGTTGAAGTCACGAGATTGACAGGGTCGGCATCTGTTGTGTTGAAACAGGCTTCGTGGCTTAGTACTTTCAACTGTGTCGGCGTCAGCTGTTTGGAGGACATGTTGTGTACTACGACCTCATTCGTCTCTTGTGATGCGTGAGATAGATGCTTCAGCTTAGCAGCCAACTCGATGTCTCTTCTTGTCCGTAGGTCTCTACTTCGCTTGGTGATCACCTCTCGCAACAACATCCCTCCGTCCTCCCCAATTAGTGTGGTGCACTTGTTAACTGCATCGCTCAGAACCCCATTGTATTTGTGCACTCGAAAATGGCAGTCTTGAAAGAGTGCTCGAACCATTCGTCTGCCATGTTCTGCCACCCACCGTTTAGCCAGACTTGTGTTCTCCGGTAGCCTGTAGGACAAGATCTTCGGCAGCATATGGGTGTCAAAGCATCTATGGAGGAATTGGATTTGCGCGTACTTTGAAGACAAACGAAGGGCAAATACTTCCTAGCGTTGTGCTGACTCAAGCGCTACGTGCCCAAAAATATTGCTAATAGAAGCGAAGATGCGCGGCCCCGGACATAAGTGAGAAGATAAGGCGATCTCGGGAATCATTATTTTATCGTCCTAACGTTTCAAAAGCGTACAGGCTTCCGTCATCAGAGGTCGTAATTGTACCACGCCTCACAGTATTTAAAGGTTTTGGCAGTCATAGTTAATAGGCTTTAACCAATACAGAGGAGGGGGGGGGGGGGGGAAGGAGGGGGGTAGACGGGATGTTCAATCATCGTGCCCTGTAAAGCGTAATAACCTCAGTCAAGGGGTATCTCGTCAACTTCCGGTGTTCGCGTTTGTGCAGCCGTCATTGACCGGAGCTGTCTTCCCAGGCCGGGAATCCTCCTTATGCCCCCACGCCTTTGAAACGTCAGGACGATAACACAATGGTTCCTGAGATCGCCTTATCTTCTCATTTAAGTTCCGGGACGCGCATCTTCGCTTCTACTAGCAATATATATATGTGCCTTTACTAGATAGATCAGATGAGCACCTTTGTTCCATCACACCCCCGATTACAACCGACAAAGCAACGAGCCCGTGGTGCCGAGGTAGGGTGGTAAACCCAATGACCAACGGTGCCGGGTTCGAATCTCGGGGTTCCGACCCCTGAGATTGGGTATGTCTGGCTGATGACAGCTAACACGCCAGAAATGGCCATTCCGGTCTCCCTTGTCTTTGTCCGATCCACTCCATATATATGTATTCACTCAGGAATGTGCGAACACCGATCGAATAGACTTCCGAACTAAACAAAGTTCGTGACAGCAAATGGCAGGTGGTGAGGCGCTGATGAACTGCGGTTCGATGAAGTGCTTATGACCCATCTGATAGACACCAGCGGTGGACCAACTGCGCCATCTGTGAGTGCGTTTGTTTGTGTTGTCCGACCAGCTGGTGTTCAGGGTTATGCTTGGCTGATGAAGGCTAATAAGCCCGAAACAGTTCTGTATCAAGTTACCCCCAGATGCTGTCATACCCCACTTACTGATATATATATATATATACATATATATATATATATGCCTGGCTGATGAAGGCTAATAAGCCCGAAACAGTTCTGTATCAAGTTACCCCCAAATGCTGTCATACCCCCTTTACTGCTATTTTGACTTGGCCGAAATCGGCCTGGCAGGCGGTCACCCATTGGGGACCTCTGACCACCACATGAACTTTGTGTAGTTTGGAAGCCTATTCGATCGGTGTTCGCACATTCCTGAGTGAATATATATAGATATGTACAGGATGCCTCAATTTCCTCACCTGTGGGAAAGTAAAGCACGCGAATGATGCGAAGTTATGGAATTCAATCCAAACTCCGAGGTTGCGCACAACTTAAAAATAATTTGGATCGCTTATAAAAGTGACATGATGAATGGCTGCTCAACACCTATTTAAGGAATGCCGAACGAACATGAGTACTTGATCGGATATCTCCAATTCCAGCAAGTATACCGGCTAACGGATACATGTGTGTGCATGATGCTCACTCTTAAATGACGACAACAGGCTGAACTACACTCCAACACATGGGAACCCGACAGCGCCATTTCAGATGTGACGATAAGATCACGCCACCCAACACGTCAAGGATATCACTATCATGCATTATACGAAACACAGAGGCCGTCTTTGCTGTCAGCTGTGACTCATCTTAAGAAGCAATCAAAACCTTCCTCGACTTCTTCCTCTTAGGCTCTTCACATTTGAAAAGCTTTTCAACATTGACAGTTCGTGCAGCATCCAGTAACGAAACAGGATTTTACTATGTATTCAGGGCATTGCTTAGGATGACTGAGCTGAAGGATTATGTCAAAAGGCCTGAACGGTTTTTATCTCCCCTCCGGCCGAAATAAAACCTCACCGATGTATTGTGCTTTGTAGGCGCGATATCTTTTATCTTTGCGTTAGGCATGCTTCACAAAGCTATATTTATTTACGTAATTTCCTTCTTCGGCAGTTTTGCTACGATATGTTTTTATGGAGTTAGTCACGAACAGCCTGTAGTGGACCTGTCTGTCCCTACTAACTCTTGACGCCACATAGAAGGTCGCTCAGAACTAAGGACCTCGCGTGCAAGCAGCTTTCCCGCGCGCCTCGAGGCGTGCGCAATCGAACGAGCGACCGCATGCGTGACCTTTGCTTTAGCCGACTGGGACGCACAGACGCACCCAGCTCGCGTAGTCCAATCAGCGCTCTGGGACTATGACCCATTTTCGGTCATCACTAAAATCCTACACTAACGGACACTTGGGAATCCATTTTGAGCGAGACGGCGGCTCACGCGCCCTCCCAGCCGGACACCGTGCCGGACGCAGGACAACTTCCTCCTAACCCTTCTACACAATGCATGGTTCCTTCTACACTCGTTTTTTTCCCCGTCGCCTCTCCAATCTCCGAACGAACCAGGGCCTGAATGACTGTAGCTGTTAAGGTTAACCGTCTTAGCCTTAACTCCTATATCTGGTGACCCCGACGTGAGATGAACTCTCAACTCAACTTATGATGTGGCTGGCTTCCACGAAGCAATACTGAGATCCTCATCCGTTCGCAGCCCATCAACTCCTGGCTCTGGTTCCCTCCCCATCCCACAGAGCTGCTTCCGCCATGAGTGCCAATACTTAAGCCTCTTTCCCAAAATCGGATTCTACTTCTACTGCCAACGGTATCCCCTCCTCTCAGCGAATAGTAGCATGGCCTACAGATTTGCCACCGAAATTCAACGCAACCAACGAACCTTCCTCCCACGTAGTCGAGATGACCAATCTCATACAATATGCCGATGCACGCGTAGTCGAGAACTTTTTTCCTACCACAGACCAGTTGCCCACGCGGATGCGAGGTGACCTTTCCTCCTCCCAAGTGGCAATGGCGGCACTTCTCAGCCTCTCGCATGCCAGCCACAGAAGCTCATGCAGGTTACAACCGTCCCTTCAACCTGGCTATCGAAAGCCACCCACACGAACACCAGCAGTTCGAACCCTGCCGTTGGTACGTACCTCCTTCTCTATCGTTTACTAACCTTCCTTCATTCCATTTATTTCATCAATGGACTTTGGTCTTTCACTTGTAGTGGACCGGTCTGTCCTTGCTATTTATTGACGAAACAGACAAGGTCGCTCAGAGCTAAGGACCTCGCGTGCAAGCAGCTTTCCCGCATGCCTCGAGGCATGCGAAATCGGACGGGCGACCGCACGCGTGACCTTTGCTCTAGCCGACTTGGACACACAGACGCACCCAGCTAGCGTAGTCCAATCAGCGCTCTGGGACTATGACCCGTTTTCGGTCATCACTAAAATCCTACGCTAACGGACACCTGGGAATCCGCTTTGAGCGAGACGGCGGCTCACGCACCCTCCCAGCCGGACACCGTGCCGGACGGAGTGGCTGATTCCTCCTAACCCTTGTACACAATGCATTGTTCCTTCTATTCTCGCCTTTCCAACGTCTTCTCTCCAAGCTCCGAACGAATCAGGACCTGAATGACTGTAGCTGTTAGGGTTTACCGTCTTAGCCTTAACTCCTATAAGCCTACTCCAAAATAAGCCATTTCCGATTCAGCTTAAATATCGTCTTTTCCACATTAAAGAAATTCTGAATAAAACTGGAAAAACCCATGTAATTTTCTTCCTAGTACGCGACATTCGCTAAGACTATCAAATTTTTGACGGCTTAGCAAGGAATGCACTAGTAACGGATACCGGTCTTCAGCGTCACATTCTGTTTGCATACGATTATTTGAGAGACGGCCACATCATCTTCTGTAGGTAGTTTATGACCTCTGTCTAGATATTCTGAAT
Organism: Ligula intestinalis; assembly: GCA_036362985.1. Classification (NCBI taxonomy): domain Eukaryota; kingdom Metazoa; phylum Platyhelminthes; class Cestoda; order Diphyllobothriidea; family Diphyllobothriidae; genus Ligula; species Ligula intestinalis. The sequence goes on from JAYGXS010000001.1 coordinate 31,980,080, forward strand.
CTTTTAGGCAAAATTTAGGTTAGGTGGGCAAGGTTATACACAAAAAGTGGAAAGCATGACGGATGAGTCGTTGCACGCCCAGAGCATATGACATGGTCTGCTATGGAGGTAATGAGTAAAGCTGCCGAAAATTCGGCTAAATAATCCAAAAATTCGGCCAATCTTACAGCCATAACATACGTTTAAATACATCGGATTGATATTTATTAATACTTTGGCCTGCCAAAACATACCATTACATTTTACGGATTTGTGTTTGAATTTATTTAGGTTTTGAATACAACCTTGTGCTTCACTGCGAACTTTTAAAATTTAGGCGTTTGTTCTTGCAAATTTGCTAAAATTCACGATCACTCACGCTCTATTAATAAATTTAAGAGCCAATTGTGCAAAACAGTTCTTTTAACAAATAAAAACTCAAGTTGTAATTATTTAAGCTCGCGTGATCTCAAGTGTGCTTGAAATAATAAGGCTGCTTCATTTTTCCAACCAAACGTTTAAATTATGAATCAAATTAAAATTTTGAATTAAAATTTAAATTAACATGTTTGGTCGGAAAAACATATAAAGCATACAAAGCATATCAAGCATTTTATTATAATTATGGAAGATTTATTGTAATTAAAAAAGCATTTAAATGCTTTTATTGCTACTTTCCTGTAGATATAGATTCCATCTGATGTAAGATACTTTGATTTTTTGAATATTGTGATTTTTTTATTTTATCGCAATGAGGTTAGGGGAACAACCTATCTTACTAGCAGCTTAGTGACATTCTGGTTTGTAGGACAGAAAGTATTGCTTCAGAATTTACAGTTTATTCCGTATCTGCCTTCGAATTAGAAGTTTTTTAAGATTAAATTTTATAGATAAAATGATGTTAGATGGGACATCAGTGCATATCACGCTGCTCCAAACGCGAGGTCTTTAACGTTATTTTTATGTTATATTAAAAATGATAACGAGAGGATAACTGAGTAATGCACATTTCAAACTAGCAAATATATGTTTCTGGAGTCGAAATAACTATACTTTGTGATTAAACATCAGCAAGGTACTGCGCTATGGATTTTGCAGACGAAAACGTCGTAAATCGTATATTGAGAAGATCATGCACCTACATCAGGAATATTTTCCCGATTCTGCAAAAAAATCAGAGCTTATCCCACAAAATTCAATTTTGAATCAATTAAGAAGAAAAATAATCAGCCGCTCAATAAAATTAAGCCTCACTCTTGCAGCAATCTAGTCCATATTAAGTTTGTATACGAGGTTGTTTTAGCGCTCACGGTTGCAGCTGAAAGTTTCCGTAATTCTTTATTTGAAAAGGCTCTATTGGTGGATATTTGTTAGATAGCAATGTAACTTATATTGGCGTTTATGTTGTGCGATATTTTTTGGAGTATATTTCAATACCTACCGACAAATCCTGTTGTTTAGGCATCAGTTCTCTTAAACATTTATTGAACGTTTACTATGTCGATAAATTATTTGTGGTTAAATTGCGGAAATCAACCAGTTAGTCTTTCACGTACTCTTATTACACACGTCCTAATATCTTTGTCATTTCAAAGTATTGCAAACCTGTATTACCCATAATGAACTTAATATTGATTTGAAGTTGACTTCTGCTTTCTGAGCAGAAATGCTGTTCCTCCAAATGGGGAGGTAGTAATTAAGAAATATTATGCTTGTTGATGGATTCCGTATAGGTGCGATTAGTTAAATTTTCGAATACTAAAATCAAAAAGGGGAGTTCCGGACCGTATAAGTGTGAAGCAACCATACAGCCTATGTTATGAAAGGACTGTTGTAATTTTTTCCCTAGTCTTGGCTGGGAATAGCTTATTTTGTTATGTAACAAACCTTTGACGTGCAACTTTTGTAGGTCATGATAGCTGACAAGAGCTTCTAGCACTCGACCGAGAGAAATATAAACAGAAGACAGAATAGCCTCTTTATCTTGCTCTTTCCGATTATCAAAACCTGATTTATGTGCAGCCCCTCTTCCCTGCATATTTATGGCGCGCATGCTAAGCCATAACCTTCAAACCCTTCATACATGCTTAAATTTCATGTGCATTTGTGCGTGATCTTTGCTCAAGTTAAAGTCATCAGCTAAGCATTTGTATATTTATATTAAACTGTGTGGCTATGTGTCTTGTTTTATTTGTGTTTCAACGATATAAACTGAGCGACCCGTTGCTACGTCAAAATGAATTTAACAATGACGTGCTCGCTTAATATTTATTCGCCAGATTTAAACCAAATGACCTTAATATCCTTCCTAAACAATACAACCTTGAAATTACCAAGTCGCATTAAGATCGTGTTACAGTTCGACTACTGTAAGGTCAGGAAAACTCTGTACTGATGACTGAAGTTCATAATAGACTGCAAATATTTTATTCAGGAAACCGACTTAAATTTGATTATTTTTTTCCTATTTGCTTTACCATACATAAAGCTTAGCAGATTTTGCACTCGCCACCAAAAATGGAATACAGCATTAGTGCCGCAACTTTTTAAACCTTCTTTGATATTTGTTTCTTAGTTTCCAACCAAGTAATTATTGTGATAGTCTTGTCAGTCTAAGTAAGTAAAACCATGTTCACTAAGGCGCCCAAGATTACCATTGTCACTTGATTCAAAACACTTTTATGCGGGCAGATTAGGTCATGTGCGGTGAACTCGATGCAAAACCTTTCTGCTAGTTCACTTTCGATGGGGATTTGGTGGTATGATCATTGTATTGAATAAAGTGAACCCAGTTACTACTAAAAGCAAAACAAGGAAAGGTAGCTCACCTCATCGATAAAAAAATCACATTCACATAGCGTAATCTCCCCAAAACAGATGAAAACACAGAGACAAAATGTCGGGATAATGGTAGACAGACTGATATAGAAGTGTTAGTTACGCGTACGCCAGATATTTTAAAAGTCAATCATCAACCGAAGTGACTGAAAAATAAGTGTGAAGCATAATTTTCCCAGTGAGAACTTGGCAATAGTAATTAATGCAAAATATAATGGATCCATAAAATTTCATGAGAGCTAATCAGTTGCACTCACTCAGTGCGTTAACGGTTCGTGAATGAGAAAAAATACGACATTGAATTTTTACAGAACGGTCATAAGTCAAAGTCACTCAGGCTAATTAGTAAAGAAGGAAAGTTAAAAACAAAGTGGAAGGGAAAACAGGGAAAATGGGTTGAGGGAAAAAGGGGTCAGGGAATGTGCAAATCTTGAAGCCTGTAGTTACCAAGGCAAAGCTAGGTTAACCACATGCTCCATCTGTTTGCATAGGTCCGGTTTAGAGTGTCTCATATAAGATGCCTCTAGGTAGCGCAAGATTCGAGATGTTCGTGCACGAACAAGAACTCGAAATGAAGTTATAGGGTCTACAGAATGACCCGTGTCCAGCAAGTATTCCGTAATAGAGAAACGAGGGAACAGTTTTCATTTGTGAATCTTTAAGGCACTCAGTGGATGCAACTGATAATCTCTCATGGAATTTTATGAAGAATAAGTAGCATTTTTTTATTTTTGATGCATTTTTGAACGCTTCTTTTCCGTATTTTTCACAACACAATGTAACAGCTCAAAATAATTCCAGCAATAAATATTCAAAAGCTTTATTTACGTCAATTTATTCAAAGTGTCAGGGCAAAACCACAAGTGATCTGTCGAATTCCAAACGGTTTTATACGTACCATCAGCTTATAAGAATATTGCAAATCTGTAAGATACTCTCATGGGCAGATCTGAAATCCACTTATAGAGTATTGGAAATAGTTTTCTGTTCAGTTGGTAGTTCGTGCCTTTGTACGCAGTGTTTCAGTTTTGTAGAATTTGGTAACTTGTGACATTAGTTTTTAAAGTACAACTTGAATACGTTATTTATCTCACAGACAGTTACCAGTAAAAGAGTAACTTGCTGATAGTTGCATGATATATTTATTGCAGCTTACGATGTAATTATTGGGTATGTAAAATAGTTACTTGGTTTCACCCTTTTATTATCGAATATTAAGAGTTGCTTTTCTCATTCCGAGAAAGACAAGAACGTGATTTTATCAAGCAAGAGCAAAGTATGCAGTTTATGATTCCGTCGTATGCATGGTTCTTCGAAAGTCAAAAACAGAGATTCAGGCACCTCTTGCGGATATTGCCCAACGACGATCCGGGTGCAAAGTTTGTAGAATTCGTTTGCATACCCTGGACTTAGACATCTTGATTTTCTAGATGTTACCTTAAATGACTCTGTGAAGGAAAATGTGCCTATTGACAAAGACCACACTATTTACCCAATTACTTATATTCGGGTTTGTTATGACATTGAAAGATCCAGAAGATTCTCACAAAGGTAAGTACAATCTTCTATCATTATTTTCCAAAAGGACAGAAAAGACCCTCGCCCTCAAACATATGCACAAACCTACAAGCCTGCCAAGCCTGTATGTTGTCCTTCTTAAACAGATTTGTTTGCATCCAGATCAAATGATGCTGGAGTCGAAAAGGTTCTTATAAGCAGTAAAGACGAAAAGAATGTTTTCGAAGTTCTTAATTTGCAGCATGAAAATTATGGCATTATGCAGCATTTAGTAGAACTGGCCGCATGTGAACAGCAGGTGTTTCACACTTGGACTCGCGAACTAATCCGAAGGGTAAGCAGTCGGTTCCAATTCTGCTTGCAATTCCAATTGCCGATGTCAAGATAGTCACCTACTCAGTTCATAGTAGACATTTTTTATTCAGAATATTTTCTAAAGAATGCCAGAGAGTATGGTTAGGAATCAGGGGCTATGCTGTTTTTGGCTTGTCTTCGTGACGCTTTAGCAATTAGCCAGTAATTCTGAGAACCCTTGAATTTTAGTCGTTCTCATGCGCTTATGATACTGGATTTGTGAGCTATATGGAAGAAATCTAAAACTCAAGCTAGTACGCAGAAGGTTTTAGTATAGCCAAAACTATAGCCAAAACTATAGCCAACTGAGCTGCGAGGCCCCACCAGCAGACGCGCGTTTAATCCCAATTGGGTCAATTTACTCGCCCATCCTACTGCAATATATGGAACCAACCAGTTCCGATAGAGAAAGCTGACGACCCAAGTACGACTCCTTAAGCCATAGCTCAATCTAGAATCCGCCAGATCACTACCAGGCACAAATACTTAGCAGAATGATTTGAATAATTTGTTGGATTCACTTGTGAAAAACTCGATTGCCGAGTGCACGATCCTTGATGATTGATTATGAAAAGTGAAGGAGTAACATTAATTGAGATAACTGCCGAGTCAGTAACCGTAAACCCAGGTTAACTTTGGATTTAGCTTTATCTAATAGAGTGAAATTATATTAATCGATTTGAAGCTTAAAATATCATTGTTATTCGTTTTTAGAAAGTCTCGTAATTTATACTGCACGGAAATTCATATTTACAGCGCGAAGAGTCACTTGGGATAACAATTTCTGGTTGATTCGCCGTTAACAGCCATTGTATGTTTGGCAGTGACATAAGACACATGTATATTATGGGTTTCCTTTCGTAACAAAATCTTTTAGGTGACCTTCACTACGCAACTGAGCACATTTTACCGAGAAAAGAAACAAATTTATAATACGCAACTCATGTTTTTCCACGGCTGCCTATTAAGGATTAAAAATTGCATTATGCACCAGAAGCACCTAGGGCATTGTGCACTATTTTATAAAGACCTTACAAACTATAATGCATTTAGCACGAGACATGAAATTAGGAAATAGTTTGAAAGCAACCGCAAGTTTTGCGTTCCTTCGGACGGACATGTTTTAAAACACGAGTTGCTTAAATTGACTTTGTCCGCCTAAGTTTTCGGTTGTTGCATTATTTAGTTTGAACATACATAAGTGACAGAAAGAGGCGAAAAGCCGTGCTCGAATGCATGTTAAATGCTTTGCCGTATTTAACAGATAAGCGAATACAGTATTCACCGGTTATTAAGCCCTCATCGGGCCCAGACGAAATTGGGCTTAATAAGCGGCGGGCGCACTAACCGGAGAGTCCTAGTTCTTGATTAACAAACGCACGATAGGCACTATGCATTACATACGTACTGTATTATGTGTAGAGCACGCAGAGAGATGAGAATCTCACTCTGTCCCGTTGGCAAACTGGGCTTTGTAGCCGGCGACTGGGCTTATTAGCTGGCGGATTTTGCCATGTAAAATTCCGTCCCAAGCTGATTTGTGTTTAATAGGCGGCTGTCCCTATTAACCGTGGGCTTAATAACCGGCGACTACTGTACTACGTTAGCTGGACCTCTCAGGGGTCAAGAACCATCTAACCAAAGCTTTTTGTAAATTCTGCATCCGCCATTAATGAGAAAGTTTAACGATGTTGTAACTTTTTTCGGCCTAAGGAAACGGTTGAGTGTTATGATCGAGGACTGCTGCTAGCCAATTTGAGAGAGACCTACAGCCAGGCCCTTAAATCCGCTCCCTTTAAGATGCTAAAGTAAACCGTACATAAAGTCGCTTCTCAGTGTCATTTTTTAAGCCTTCATCATGAATCCATCGCTCAAAAATTGTCGACCAGAAATTTGTGGGAAGAGGAAGCATTTTTGTGTGCACGTCTAGCTGAATGCACAAGGTGAGTAACATAAACTTTATGCTAATTGTTCGTTTATAGGTCTTTTAAGAAAAACGCGACACTTCTGAACATTCAGCCAGGACTATTAGTTAGATCCAGAGTTTGCCATTTTATGTATTCTTCTAACATGGTTCCATCCAGGCTTTGGAGACGGCAGTTACGATGGAAATGCAGAAGGCTACAGTCGATACCCATCAGACGTTGTTGAATTTCGTATGCGAAGAAGGGGATCAGTATCTGGAATCCAAGAGATCGGAGAAACGGATTTACCGTAGGGTGCTGGAGACAATTTTGTTAAAGGTAAGGCATATTGCATGAATATAGCTATTTGGTAGTGCTAGTGAGCAAATAGTAAAGTAATTAAAGAGAATTCACCTTGAACAATATGGGAGATTTTTTGTTAGTAAACTTACCATGGCCTAATAATAAAGGTACAGAGTATCCATTAAAGTTAAAGTATGGATCAAGCACAGGTTAACGTACAGTTTTGCACAATAGTTAGGAGGGGGAAGTATGAGGATAAACTACCTCCACTTTGCACATCTTGTAAAGCATAGCTACAATTATTGGAGTGGATGGTCTTAGCATGTGGCCAGTGTGTAATGGACTGCTAGAGTACCACAGATGAATACTCTCCACAGGGAATCTTACGAGCAGCAGACGAAATCTGCCGAACTGCAGGTTTCAGCCTCTGCAGCGGATTACATTTAATCTGGATTTTTATCAATCAACTTTTCCTATCTCCACCGTGTGAGCTGTCTACTGAAAGGTAAGCGACGATTGGCGACTACAGCGATGAATTCATCCACTTCATTAGGTAAGAATATTCGACGCTATCGCACTTGTTAAGTCTTATGTCTTATTGACCATGTCAGTTGTAGAGTGCCAGATCCTAGAAACTATTTCCTTTCAAGAGGTTGCACTTTATCTGCTTGCGATTCTTTCAAGTTCTTTTTTTACGGTAGAAATTAATCTTGTGACAGTCAGGGGTTTTTGAGTTCAACTTTGGGCTTGATCAAATTGGAAACTGTTGACTGGAATTCGATGTAATAGCCTTGTGAAAGGATTTTAAATCATAAAAGCTGTACAAAAGAAGTAAAAAATTAGCTTAAAAGCTTTGGGCCGAAATTTTGATATCATTTCATGCTTGCATCTATTCGACTACCTGCATGAACTCGAGACCAAAGCTTCAAGGTCAAACTAGAATAACCCGTATTTTATCCGGCTCTCAGGATAGATCGTTAACAATTTCTTAAGTGTGCCTTTGCATAACGCTGACCGTAGCTCACACAGCACAAACCCGTGACCCGATAGCAATTGGTTTTTATTTAACATTCATTAGTCAAGAGACGTTTGTTCGTAATTTCTATAAAAATCCTGATATCAAGGCGCAGATGCATGCTTGAATTTTTACATCCCTACGTGATGTTACTTGTTCATATGCCCTTACAATGTCCTAAAGTAGCAGATATAAGGTTAGCATTGGAAGCAGTAAAATGCAGACGAAATCAAATCCCAGCAGTCAAAGTGTGGTGGTCTAAGCAGTGGTTGTACTCGGATCACTAGAAGCATCCCATCGGATCCCAGGTTGTAAGTAAAAGACATGGGTAATCAGAATGAGAGCTTTATTGTGCACAGAACCCTATGTTACTGTCTTAGGACGTACTGGCCCCTGGCGGGGCCAAGGCTAGAGTTGACTGCGTTTAGTCATGCTCGTGAGAGTCTATGGATGTGTGTGAGAGAGTGATGAAAGTTGATTTTACATGATTATGGGGCAAGCTCAAATGGTGCATGGCTGGTGTGTTGCACTGCCCGAAGGGGGTTTCGAGTATTAAGGTCCTCGCTGCATCGGCAGGGGAGTGGTGTGTTCAAGTGGCTCTTGAGAAAGCGCGGTGAGTTGGGAAAGCGTGAGTGCACGCCTGTGTGGGCACTTATGTGTACCATTGGAATGCCGGTCAAGTATTTTAAGGTCAGAAGGTGGAGAAGTGCTCCGTGCGGAGCTGCGTGACCTTGAGGAAGTGAACGCTGAACAAGAGAGTGGTTCAGCATTGTTAGCTGTCTGCTAGAAAGGTTTCACAAGAGAGAAAGCTTTTATTATAAAATGACCAAAATTTTTAACGGAAACATCGGTAAACATAAAAACGCATCATAGGAGCAAACAATGCAGATGCCACAGTTGCTGGATCAAGAAGTTATCGCGAGAACTTACGTCTCCTCAGGGGACTGTGTATATAGCCTATGGGCAATGTTATTGGTTGTGACGAATAGTGAAAGTAAATTTTAGGCTTCATTGAATTGAACATTGTCCACGGTAGATAGAGATAAGAAAAACGGTCGTGCAATTTCGAAATCCCCTATTAAGTCTCATTGATTTTGTCCCCACTGAAAACTGCCTACTCAGTTGAGGAAGGACAAGGAAACTGGAAGTTTATATTAGGCTCATTGAATTAATCTCGGTGTTTATATGTAGGGAAGGGAGCAGTTAAATGTAAGAAATTTCCGCAAAGGTTCGTCAACCACTTTCCCAACCACTTAGTGCACATAGTTGAATCGAGAATAAGCCCTCTAGCTGGAGTACAATCAAGGTTAATCTAAAATTACTTCGATTGGCTCCCTGTGGGTATTCGACAAACGATTAAGGTGCTAGTGGATTAGTTTTAATTGATAGTTGACTTTAGCCGCATCTACCGCACTCTCTCTTCTTTCTTCCACCTGTGCCTGGTGTCAAGACAGAGGCAAAATATCCGAGGAGGGATCGGGCGCGTGACCGAAGCCACCTCTATGCGTACCGCCACACCTAATTGTGATCCTAGCTGCGTGGGAGTGCCACAACAGCTACTCTAATTCTTTCAGACAAGGGATTTCGATTTATATCCTTTCAATATAATCTCTTTTTTGCTATTTCTTGATGGCATTGAAGGTGTTCCAGGCAGACACAACTCCAAGCAAACTGCCACATAAAAGATATTGCATTAAGTCTGGTTTTTTCAGTTTTACGGCAACCGTTAATCCTTACGTTAAGTGAATTGTAGAGATCAGAAAACTATTTGTAATAGTCTTTTCGACTTATGTTTTAGTCTCGTGTTTTTTTACTCATGTCTCAGGTTTTTTTACTCAGGAGTGCGGACCGTTAACTGCTGAAATCTCATCACAGGTGGTGGAATTGGACGTGGTGATTGCTGGAACGTCTGTTTCTCTGGTGCTGGGGTTAGATGACACGTTGGCCTGTACTTTCCACAAGTGGTGACTTGCTTTAACCAAATTCAGCCTCAGCACCGAATATGGATTGGGCAGGTCGTTGCATTTGTTTAAAGACTGGGAACCTTGAACCATGACTGAAGTATTTCGTGACCAACATGATTGTCACCTCTTGCGAGAATTTCGGCCTCATCAAATGTTAATGTTCGGCCGGGTCTCGTCGACTGATCCTCGACCTGAGAATTAGAGTCATTTTTCTGCATTGCTGCCGCGTGTTCGGCAATCCGCGTCTTGGGAATTCTTCAATTTTCCCTGACGTAGTTAATTTGTCCGCAAATGCACCAGATCCTTAGGACAATTTCAGATGTTTCTTGTCGTGGCAGTGGGGCACGTCGTTTTATTATTTGACGCCTTATGGTTGCTTCCGGCCTGTGTGCGACTCCAAGTCGAAGTGGTGCGAGAAGGCCGCTGACGGCCTCTGAGATTCCCTTCATCGATACGCCTCGGAAGCCGAGTCGCAAGCTACTTGAGCCATGGTTCACGGGCCTCCAGTCTATATAAAAGTGCAACGACCTGCCCAATCCATGTTCGCTGATGAGGCTACATTTAGAAAAGCAAGTCGCCACTCGCCGAAGGTACAGGCTAACGCGTCATCTAACGCTAGCGTCAGAGAGCCAGATGGGCGAGCAATTATAATTTCAAATTTCACCACGTGTGGTGAAGATCTTCTCAAAAAAAGTTAAATACTTACGATTTATTCCGTAGAAAGTAGTTTTAATTTTTATGGTTATTATATCTGGTTAATTTAGAAACTATCAAACTCGTGAAATGTCACCCGGAGGCTTAGATCTGTGCCGAGGGATGGCATTTTATGCAAGCACAAAATGCGCTACCAATATGTGGGTTAGAATATGTTGAATGAAATTGTGAGGCTCTCTTACTGAAACCACTACACAAAGGAAAATTGTTTATCCACGTAGTCGATATGTTTAGCCTTTTTCTCTGTTCCCTAAGATCACTTACGTTACGTAAGATAAGAAGAATACACTTGCTTTGCATATGTTTACATGAAATCACCCATTTTGTAGACTTACGATGGGAATTATGATATATTTTGGTTTAAAAATATTCCAAACGACGTAATTTTACCGAAAGATTGCGTGCAGACTCTATTCATCAGGTTTTTAAGCTTTCCTGTGATGGCAAAGATATGCAAAAACTGCATTCCAGAACAGTAGGAAGTTCAAAACACATTTTGCAGGAACACAGTGGGATAAAAATGACCATGGCAAACTCATAGTTCTGCATGCTTTAGAGCAAGAGAAAGCGCAAGTTGCGCTCCAAACATCTAGCGCTCGTACAATAAATATCTTGATTTCTTAAAAAAACTAAAAATCTGGTGCAAAATTACATTTTTAACGGAAGTAATTGTAAAGCATAAAACACATAGAGTCATCAAACCATTACTTTATAAATGATAATTCCAAGCCTACTGACAAGGTCCTGCCTCCCCGACGGCGGTCCAGATGGAAAGCGGTGTTTTCAGGTGTCAGTTACTGTGGACGTAAGCCGTGCGTGTTCACGAATATTGTACACCAATTTGAGGAGTTATTTTAAACTTTGTCTACGTAAGATTTGCAGTCTCATTTATGGTTTGAAACACTAATTGTGAACACAGATTGATCGCCGTTTTTTGAATTTATTAGGAACGTAATCTTGTTCGTCAGACTTGCTTCCACCAATAATTTTTTTCTCACTCATTAGAGGGCATTTTAAATGCAGCATCGTTGTCTATTTCTACCTACTGATCTCTTACTTTATTAATTTTTTTCTTTTTCTGTCAGTTCTACAATGGATCGGAAAGTCCCTACGATGACCCGCGATCAAAGCTTTCCAAAGATACTCTGAACAACTTCCGTGATTGGCGGCGATGGATATCTGAGGCTTCTTCAGTGCTTAAAACCTTTGACGAGTGCAGACTTAATCAAGTAAACAGAGACTACGGTTGTGTTTGGCGCACACAGGCCCTTGATTTAAGTTTCACTCTCACTGAACGCAAGAAGGTGGCTGAGCAGCTTATCCACGAGGCCTTAGGTTACCTTCGTGCAGCTTTCGAAAATTTGAATGCGAATACGGAGGACAATGGTGGCAAGAGAAACCCAGCAAGGTTGTTTGACCTATTGGATCACACTGCCTGCAGACAGCGGCATAAATAAAACACAAAGTAGAAATTTCAATCAATTTATACTTGCCTAATCCGTAACTACCGACACGAGGTTCAAATAATTAACCCCGATATCTCAAGTATCTATCTCTACGACGGAGAAGAATTCGCGCCGTACATGCACGTTTAGATAAAATACATAACTAGAATTTATAAATTAAGACAGAGAACCGAAATAGGTAAATGACACTGATAAGCTACCGGTGGGCAAAACTTTACTGCCTGACATTTTAAATTCCCAGATAAAACTATCGCATCCGTTTTCAGTTGTCTGCTAGCTTAAACAGATTTCCATCTGCTCCGGGAGGGAATTCAGGCTTCCATGAATATTTGAAAGAAGGAGGTGAAAGTAGATCAATGATGTTTTTCCCAAATTATCCAATGTGGAAACTCAATAAATGAACATCCACCTTTAAACACATACTATGTGCAAACCCAGTTTCGGTTTAGCTTCTAAAATGGATTGTTGACCCTATTTGGAGGCCAATCCCGATGGGCCATAGATAATGGAGCGATAAATTAAATTTGGAATGCCAATGAGCAAGTATGTGTCTTCGGTATTCGTTCATTCCCTAGCCACTACAGATACATGGAGAACGAGTATGTAAGCCAGAGAGTGTTTGTATGTCACGAGGGCTTAGACACACACCCTTCATCCCCACCCCATTAGGAGTGAAGTCGGCTTGTTGTGGTAGTTGGGACTGGGGGAATGGGTTGAAGGTAGGGTGCAAGCGATGTCCGTATGTTTAATACGTGGATTGAGCATAGCTATCGTGAGCGTGTGTACTGTTCGGATTATCCCCAACGAGCGGCCTTGGCAAGCTCTCAGGTCACGCTATCGGTCCGCCCACAAACAAAGGGCGCGCGCGGACTGGCGCACGTGGAGGAGCCGAGGTCACATGAGGCGGACAAGACAGAGGCGGACAGATGGCCAATCGAGCCGCTAGGCGCATGAGGACACATTCCGCTTGGTTCCATCTATAAACTTTACTATCATAAAGTCGCGTTCGAGGCAGACAATAAAGGACTTCCTTCCTTTATGACCTTGTTGGTTGTTCTCCTTGTTGGACTGACACAAAGAGACTTAGCGGCACAAATCTAGCCTGGGAAGCCATTACAACATTTACGGCCACGTGGGATCATCATTTGGAGTCAGCCATGAAGGATAGACGGTGGCATCAACGTCCTCTGAGAACAGAACAATAGATTCACTAGCCGAAGAGCCACTGCGTCGGCGGTTGCTAGCATCCGTTGGCCTGAGCCTTTATGGTGGTTTGGTGGTGTCCGATAGACCAATGGAAAGACTTCTTTGATGTTGACTCAGTAATTATTGAAGACTAGAATAGAACTCGAAATCGATTTGTTTTCATCTCCATCCAGTCAGATGGGTATGCGCTTGTATACCATCTTCTCCAGACGCCCTTTTGTACGGTGATACTATTCCGCTGCACAGGAGTAGATGACTGATTAAATTTACATTTATACGGCCTGCAATGGTGGTCGGTGCTCCTACCTTACTGTAAAGGGAGACATTTTTTGACGTATACGCGGAAGTTCACCGCGGGAAGGTGTTTATGCTAGGTCTCTCTAGGCGTTGTCCCACTTACTCGTTCACAACACCCCATAAGAATATATCCTTTTTTGCAGTTGCCGTACTCGATTTTACGGCACGTTCCCCAATATTCCATAGGATGAATTGTTCTAAATAGCCATTTTCGTGGTGTGTGCTCCGGAACTGTAATTCGTCAGTTTCCGACGCGTTGCACCCTAGACGACAATTCGTGAACTAAATTTCTTTTTAGATTTAGGGGAACAGAACTGGGAAGGCGATCTATTACCTCATCTATTTTTTTTGCATAACTTGCAATTCATGGAGCTACGCTCTTGTCTGTGTAGAAATACATGAGAAACGCGAGCTAATTTTCAGCTTGATGCTCTGCAGAAAACTTTAGCGAGGGGGGGAGATCCTTTTAAGCTTCTGAACCAGGGTTTCGATGTCGGTGGTATAACCTGTCAGACAATTGAACAAAACAAATGACCAGAGGTCTACTTTACAGTCAGGAGGCACTGAACATTGGAAGATATAGAGGACACAGCAAAATTAAGGAAAAGAAATAGCAAACGAAATACTAATTTGTGTAATGATTTATGATAAAGATAGGGAAAAGATAGTGCGATGAAGATCACACGTACTTGCACAATGATAATGGTCAAAACCGGAAGCCTGTCTATCTTGTACCAAAGTTCATTCTCAAAAGGTAAGATAGTTTACACATCGGTGTCAATAACAGATGGTACCTGGTCGAGCCAGTCCGTTGCTCCCGACTTTCGCAGTAACAGCCAGTCCCACAGAATAACGGTTAAGTGTTGTGCCTCCGGACGTGATTTTTTGCTATATAATCTTCTTTTTCTTCTCCTTCCTAAAGTGCACACTCTAGTAAAGCCGGAAGAGAAATCGCCGCAGCGAAAGTGCGGAATGCCATAGAGGTAAGATCTGCTTGAGTATCTCCTACCTACCCTTCTGAGAAACAATAAATTTCCATTTTTAAAAAGCTCTGCCATTGAAAATAGTAAAATTTACAAAGTTTATTTAAGTCAATAGAAGGGAATATGCGAGTTCTAGGCGGCAGTTCAAAAGAAGAAGATGCGATCACTAAAACAAGAATTTTATTTTCCTGATGTTTCGAATTCTGTCGAGAATCCTTAATCATAGGAAATGGTAGGATAGTCTGAGACATGCACAGCTAGGGGTTATACGTGCACAGATTGCATGGTATTTATAGTTCGTAGCGGTCATCCACATGCGTGCTATATCAGCTGCTGCAGCCACCGCTTGGGGTCTTAATTGGTTCGGTGATGGCTTGACACTTTGCATTCGACTCATTAATTGCCGCGATTTCATTGTGCGTGTCGGATGCAGGCTTGATAATTGCGTGACAATTATGCTCGCTGCCGTCCGAGTTTTTTCTGGGCCCAGCCTTTCCCACGTGACTGATTCTCTTGTTCAGGCAATGTCTCAGTACGCAGTATGGGAGTGCCAAATCATTACGCTTGTTGATAGAATAGAGGCCTGAGAACCATGACTTGAGCAGCTCGCGGCTCACGCGGTTGTCACCTCTGCGAGGATTTTGGCCTTCTTAAGCTTGAAAATATGGCTGGGTTTCATCGAGTGAGATGTAACCTGGGACGACGATGTTTATTTAGCTAGCTCAGTAATATTTGTGATAGAACACTGGAGTTCGTTAAAAACAAATGGCATAAGACTTCACATCACGATGTACTTCGAACTAGGAGCTATCTACTTGGAGCCTAACAGGTCACGCTTACTAACCCACTTTTCATCATACCGCAAATAGCGGGGCACCACGTAGCCTATATTATATATTTGACGCAGGATGCAAGTCTCTTTAAAAACTTGTTGCTTGATTAAAGTCCAGTTTCTAGTAAAGCCGATTTACCGAAAATTTATTAGCAGAGCATGCAACTTAATATTCGCTTAATTGTGTCAAGCACGTGAGCTTTAAATCAAAAAAGAAATGGCTTCTGTTTCGATAACAGTTGTGTGTTTCTTTAAGATGCCGTACAGAACTTAACTGGCTTTTTAATACTTCCGTGTTTTTAAAAGGCAGTATACTACCAGTTTATAACCCCTTGTTTGATATTTTGGCAGACACTCTCACCGAAGAGCCCGAAAATCTTGTTATGCATCATAGGCTAGACAATAAGCATAAAGTTCCCAATAATCGCCTCAAATATTTGCTTGATAATTAGCTCCTTGCTGATTGTACACCTCAGTACAATATGTTTTTAGAAAATCGAATCTCTTCTCGAAATATTTGGTGGTGAGGAAGTGCTCAACTTGGAAGTAAAAATTAAAGACGCAAGGAATACGACGAGTAGCTGGGTAGACAGCATAATCGAAATTTTCTTCAACCATATGGATATGAAAAACGGAAAACCGCATCCTGAGCACAGAGTTTTTCTGCGTCTGGTTAAGGTAATAACCCGAGTCATCGTGAGTTACTTTTTTTCTTTTTAACCAATTCAGCCATGTGAGCCACCACAGGGTGGACATTGGGACGGTGTCTTGCGCTTGAATTAGTTTATAATGCGTGTAGATATGAGCTGTGCCTGTGAAAAAGTCTCTTCATTTGCGAACCTGGGCACATTGTAAAAACCGAGTCAAATATTGAAGACGGGATCGGACGCAGAGGTTGACAAGGCTGAACAACTCGTCTTTGCATGTCGCGCACGCCTGCTTCACACAAAAAGGACGGTTCGCATTCATTAAGAAAAAAGCTGGCTCTGATCTCAACTGAGTGGAAGTTCCATGAAGGCCCTATTTAAGAAGAAAAAGCCAGTACAGTCTTAGTCTCCGTCCTGAGATGAGGTATTCTTATACCATCAGCATTTTAACGGCAAGGGGTACTCTGCAGAGCCGCAGGGATGTAGTCCCCAGATTCGGTTTGACTCATTCATGCTCCTTGTATGCATCAAGCAATCGGTCTGCTAACTGATGCAGTGATCGGATATAGTGGCTGGCAGACTTCAACAATCAACCTATGCGTGCTACACACAACCGCCTCAGCGCAATACCCTGATTTTTTTTCAAAAACAGGGTGAGCTGCTTGAAGCTTACAGGTGTTAGGGTTCCGTAGAGGTCGCACGGATAAGGAGCAAAAACCCGATTTCCAGGACGTGGGAGATACCGATTCTGTGTCTGTTTGGATATTACAGGACATGTTCATGTGTAGTGTATGGGCTGATGGAAGCGGGGGAGAGTGGGGTATTGTTTGACTGGCGGGCTAATAACACAGGTTTTTGTGAAAACACATATGTCTGCTTAAGTCCATGTGGTGCCTTATGCGTCAGCAATAAGGACAGTTGTGGCGAGGAGGACAGGTGCATATGTCAGGGTTCCTGGTACCGGCTCGTCAGTCTCTGTGCGATGGATTTTCATACGTCTGACTAGGACGATGCGTAATTTGCAGGTGCAAAGGCAATGAAGGCAAACTGTGATCGGGCCCACATTACTGGTGCAGCGACGGTGGTGATGAAAGGGGCGTCCGGCTGGTAGTTGTCGTCGCCGTCGGCATGATAGTTTTGGTAGGGATGGTGTATGTGGTGATGTTTCCCTCCCAAACGGACCGGTAGGTGGATGTGGTAGACGAACACGTGGGCCAAATCAGGGCATGGTGGGCATTATCCGGGTTGCACTCGCATGACAAATGCTGAATATGCGGGGCGTTGGTAGTACGCGTGGGTGCCGACTGAGGCACCAGTCACTCCTACTCTGTGGGATCTGAGTCAAGCTTGGCGGTCCCGGCCGCCTGTGTTCGATCCCACCTCTGGTCTTATTGACTCTGTCTTCATACCGGACACAGGCATGACTGCCTGACGAGTGGCTAATAAGCCAGAAATGACCACTCAAGTCTTCCTGGTTTTTGCTGGCAATAACGTCTGCTTGGACTATTAACCAGTGTGCGGCTGCCATCAGTGCCTAGGAAATGAAGCCCAAGGCAATGTGGGACGAGTCAGTTCCATGGGCGATCGATCAACTTTCCTTAAAGAGTGATAGGACTAGCGTCAAGATTGGGGCTAGAATATAGAGGAGGGTTACAGTGTAACTTCAATCATGGGTATGTTAGGGTTAAGACACGAAACTTTGTACCCGTCTTGGAAATGTGTGCCGGGCCAATTATATAGGTTTGGTGGGAGTCTTCTGCTTTCCGTGTCCTGTTTAGGGGGCCATATATGTAATCCTTATTATTTTCAGCATAATGTAACAAGCCACAATACCGGAAAGCTGTTAAATACTCAAGTAAAATACCCTTCGGAGTCTAGATAAATATAATTATACGTCAGCTTGCAGCATTTGACCGCTGAGACCGAAGACGGCACATAAATAATAGAGCCAAGGGTGCGTTCGCCGCTGAAATATTGTGAGCGTCACATGTCATCCTATGATTGTTCGGAAAGGAACTATCGTGGGGTCATCACAATGCGCGCGAAGCGCAATCCACACCAATAACGACCCCGTAATTTTAGGGGAGAGAATGGGTGGGATATATTGGGGGAAAAATCAGGGCGCCAAAATCATGTAAATTAAGAAGGTCACGCGTGTAAAATAAAAAGTGTTCTGTGACCTTGGGTGAGGTCACTGAGGTAAAAATTTTTTATATCAACAGCCCCAAAGGAATCAAAGCCTGCGGGCGAAAACGGAAGATTACGGAAATTTACGCTACTAAAAATTTGTAAGTAAGTGGTTATTCCATGGTCAATTTGAAAAGTAAGTTTGACTTATGAACTGCCTTAAGCGGTTATTGTACACGTTTGCCTTCCGACGACCCCAGTGTAGTTCAATATTATCACCAAACCCCAATGAACCAACGGCGGGCGCGCGAAAAAGTGGAAGATATTGGAACATTAACCCTACTTAAAAGTTGTAAGTAAGCGGTTACTGTACATGTTGGCCTTCCAAGCACCCCTCTATAGTTCCCTGCAGATTCGTCCGCCTATTACCAAAAAGATAATTTGTTGGCGATTTCTGGATTTTTGCGAATAAGGAATGAAGCGTAATACGATTAATAAATGTCTCATTTTAAGATCCTGGATAAGAGCCTAAGTCAAGAGAGTGCAACTCTTCTAGGCGACAACGGCGTAGCCACCTGCTGCACAAACGTGATCAAGAACCTTCAGCTGGTCGCTACTAATTTTACGCCCATTCGCCAACCCAGATTTGTGAAGTCCGGTGCCCGTGAGACTGGCGTTGATGGTAGTCTCTTGGCGAGACTGCAATCGAAGGTAAGGTCATCTATTCAGGATCTGGAATCCACGCTACACCTGATCGAGGGCTCTATGCAAGAAGTGGATCTGTCCGAGTTCTTGCACTTCCACCTACCCAGCAAGCTCACAATAACAGAAGAACGCGCTCTTCAGAGCGCTGACAGTAATAGAAAGAAACCGACTAAGGAGTAAGTGATTCTGATTCCAAGGTGAATTATTAAAGAGTTTAAACTCATAATCACGTTGCCAATTTACTTTTTATGATCGTCTTCGCTTTATGCATGTTTACAGAAATTCATGGCGTATTTAGGCTAGAAGCAAAGTCCAAAATAGAGGTGGCTGTATTAGTTATACCAGGGCAATCATCTCACATTTAAAAAGTGGCTTACGCGTTCATTCGTTAGTTCTCATATGGTATCATTCTGAGATAGATTGAGATTTTCAATTCTTAAAACGCATTCGTCAAGAAAATATGAAAATTTATTGACTCCACTTCGTTGACGAACTACAAACTCTCTATTTATTTTTGTAAGCTGGCATTTAATTTGACCTTTTAACTCGATAAACCTTCGCGAAGATGGGTAACATTTCAATAGAAAGTAAGTTTCGGCTTTAACTGCAAATATTTCATCTAAAAGTGGGTCAGTAGAGAAATACTACTACAAATGTTAGATAACAGGGCAGTTTAGAAGATTTTTTCGCGAATCACATCAAAGTTAGCACGATGTAGAATAGTCAAGTTCCGAAAGTGACAATAGCCGACAAAATGAATTTCACAGTTTATGATATATTCTAGAAAAGCCCACATATTCATGCTTAAGATAGTCTGAAGCATTTACATAGGTTAGTGAAGGAGGTCTTAGTAACAGGAACACACAGAAATTCAACCTCTGGGTAGTATTATTCTATATAAGTAAAGATTTACATGGGAAACGAAAAACGGTCGAATATTATGTCCGCACCTTTTTTCTATGCAGTGATTATATTTATATCACAGGTGGTATCCAAGCAACAGCACTAATATCTACTTTAAGGAGTTTGACTTTATTCGCATGCCAAAATATTGGAATCTCATGCATTGTTCCCGATCAAAACTTTTCTCCTTGGAAATTAGCTCATTTCTTTTTAACTCGCAAAAATTTCAATCGATAAAAAAACTACTTGGGATATTTTGAAGATTTTTGTCGAATTATAATCACATTTCTTTATGCATAGTTCCGTCATCGATAGGTATGACCTAATAGCCGTCAGCCGCTGACCATGCAACGGACCAAAGCAACGGAGTGTTATAACAAAATAAGGGCAATTCTTAGTTTATATAGTATTTGTACTGTTGGATACCGCAGTAAATTTTCAGTTCTTATAGGAATTATATTTACCGATTTGACCTGCAGTCATATCCTGTATCGTCATAAATGCCAGTAACACTAAATTTTTTAGAAAAGTGCCCAGGCTCACATAGCAAAATACGCATTCCTCTACGGTTCATATTGGGGCCTCAAGTAACATCTATAGGCAGTAGCGTTAATCAGTAGAAGAAACTGCGGAAGTTGAGGTTGAGTTATGGTAAGTACTACACAAAACAACCACCTAGTAGGCGGCACTTATCATTGTTCAGGAGTTTATTTTGTAGCCAGTGGTGAATGTAAGTAATGATGAAGTTGTTCATCCTACCAAGGCGGCCAACTGGGTACGGTAATCTTTCTGAGAAGGTTTGAAGCTCCCAACATACTGCAGCTTAATTCGGATTCGCGGAAGTTTGCGCTCAGATACTGCGCCACGTAGGAAGGTTTTGCATGCAAACAGATTTGAATAATACCAATTTCGGCTTTTTGGTGGTATGCGTATGTTTATCGCAGTGGGTTAGGTTAAAAGAAAAAAACCTTTGCCACTGCGATATTCAAGTCGGGTTTCTTGAGGGATGAGATAAAGTGGGAGGCCAGAGTAGAAGGAATAGTTTATTCTGCACAGAAGTAGTGGATATTAAGTTTGAGGATGTTGACACTCAGACAGGCCTGCTTCCGGTCACGAGACCGACATCCGAAGTGTGAGAGCGCGGGGGTCGTCACAAGCACCTACAAAGCGGTCCTTGTGTTAGTCAGCATCGAGGAGATGATTGGTCAGAGCTGGTGAGGCAAGCGTGGGTATGTGCGCACGTTAACCGCCGTGACGGAACGAGCATTGGCGCAGTTTGCGACACCTGTAATTGGCTGTCCCACTGGCGACTGAGGCTACCATCACATGAACCCATGTGTGGCGTTACGCGTGAGAAGCAAATGACGCTACAGAGCCACTGTTCGTTTGCTGTGAGGCTAAAGTCGTATAGTAGCTCCTTCCAATTGCTGAATGGAGAAAATATTTCGAAAAATATTCCGCGAAGACTTACATGTCAATAAAAGGGATGTTGCATTGAATACATTTTGTATAAATCCGCAACACGAACGTGTTTGGAGGGATTTATCATAAGGAGGTTGTAGACTGGCCCTAAAAACCCCGGCAACCGAATCGTGCAGCATTATGGGTTCTGTTATAGAGAGGGTCCACCTGAAGAACGACTGTGTATTTAAGCTGCCAAAACGTCAATTCAAAATATAAACTGTTCTACATGCTTTTAATGCCGTCCGTTGTGAATCTGAGGAATTTACTTCTGAATATTTATGCTTAGAGTGAATCCATGTTATTTACGTGACTTGTGTGACTTTATCTTTCGCTATAGAAAAGAAGCGAAATTCCGATCCGATCAGAAACCAAGCCTACACAATGCGATCCTCATTTTGAACTGTTGGATGAATTCATTGCCGCAGACTATTCGCAATGAAATTCGAATTTTGGAGGAGGAAATTGACCGCATATTTGAAATAAATATGCACATTCTATGCAATTTTGATGTCGGGCATGTTTATCGAACGACGGTAGGCGCCAAAAGCGCCTTTTTAAAAGGCCTGTGGAACATGGCTTATTCAGAACATCCGGAACCTGCTACCTCAGAAGCAGTTAAAGCGTTGGATGAGAAGTTCACACACTTGAAAGCTCGTGCTGGCAATTTTACCGCTGACGTGCTCAGGTTAAACTCTTTAAATACCGTAATGTAATAACGCAAACCAGGTCAGGGCCGTGACTCCTAAACGTGTATAATAGCTTGTTTCTTTTGTAGTCAGTTGCAAAATACTTTTAAATTTTAGGTTATGCTTTATTATACTGGCAGCACAGGTATTAGCTGCTAACTACTAGCTATAATTATACTACTGACTGCCTGTCGGCAGCCTGTGAATATTACGCAGTTTACGCCTGTAGCTCCTTAAATATACCTACCTACTCGAGATTAAAAAGTAATCTATGATCACCTACTTTTTTCAGCAGCAATAAGCGTTGCTTAAAAGAGCCTCTCCGATTTTCCACAAACTGTTAAAGCAGCGGCAAATTCGCATTAAAAAATAAGTTCAAAACTGCTTCAATGGAAAAGGCTATTGTCGTCGAAAAATATGTTAATCAACCGATATGTATGCTCAATTAATGAAAAAATGCAAAGGTTAGAGTTAGATGAATGTGTATACATCCGACGAATGGTCAAAATGCTCCAGTCAACATGGCTTACGCTTTTAGGCGTTCTTCTAGAAAATGATGAAAAGGTAATCGTGGTTGAATAATACAATCCTCAGTGCCTACAAACGTCTAATGTTAGGAACAAAAGGTTATTTGTTAACTTGTGTGAAACTTAGGGCTGTATTCATTGGTTTGGGCCGGAAAATTGACATTTCGATCATTAAGTCCGATGAAGTTGACTGTTTAAAAGTATAAGACCCTGATTGAGACAGTAATAAAATAAGCAAGAAGTCGCACTCTATTAATACATTTCCTGTTTACTCACACAAGCTACTAACCGTCGAAAAGCAACTGTAAATACGCATATTTTAAAACTATTCATAACTGATTTCTGAGAGAGTTCTAGGCTGATTTAACCAAACTCTTTCTGCGCCTTCTGTATTTGTTATAAATGGTGAGGAACAAAAGAGTGTGATAGATGCGACGTAGGTCTGCTATTTGTCAAAACTGAGCCACGCGTAAGTAACCATTCCTGTACCACACCATGTAAAGCACATGGTGGACAAATTCGCATTCGACGTTCCAACTGTCATTGTTCAAGCATTCAAAGTCAGAACCTGTTTATAAGCATCTTCATTTCTGGCCGAATTTCGTTCTGCAGCCATTGTCTACAGCCGTTAACTACGCGGGACAAACAGGTGGGTCGCCTGTGGCGAGGCTCTGATGTTTTGGTAATTTATTGCATGCAGTCAGAGACCGATCTCAGAGAATGTTAGCAGCACTTTTGAAACGCGTTTTAGATTAGGAACAATTAATTAAGTGGTATTTTAAGATTTGTTATCTTACAGATAATCCGAAGTTGTTTCAAACACGCTGGGATGCTGGCGTGTGGCTGCACGTCCTTTGACCATCTGCAAGAACCGTCCTCAGTAAAAAAATACTAATGAAGTAGTATGCATTTTTCTATTAATTATCAATGCTCTGAATAATTTAAAATTGCTTTGCATAAAATTAATTTCCCTTGCACTCTTGTGGTAGAAGATCACGTGTTTTTCAGATATTTACACGGAGAAAGTGCATTGTTAGGATTTAAAAAAGAATTCCAATCCGAGAATAAGTTTGAGTCTAGTCGGTCATTGCATTCGGGTCTATGATTTTTGGCTTACAAGCTGCATGTCTTTCACACAATGAATGGCATACATTCCTCTCAACCATTGAGAAGATAGCATGCACAGTAGTTGCCGGTTATACAGCCCACGGTCGATAGGCCCAGCCGCTTATTAAGCCCAATTTGGTTTGGGCCCGAGGTTGGCTTAATAACCGGCGACTACTGTGTTACCCGCCAAATGAATATTTTATGTTGCACATTTCCTGAGTAGCAATAATGAATGGAAAGACATATTCGTGATTTGAATGGACATCGCATGGTATTAGAAATTCTCTGCAGTTTAAATCAAAATACATCCCATGTCGAGTGCAAAATGCGAAGTTTACGTGATTGGTTAACAAAAAGCACAAGAAAGTATGTTTTACGCAGGTTTTCTATAAAGTGTATTTGAATTCATAAGTGTATCGAAAACATTTATTGGGATAATAAAAGTTAGGTAGTCATTTATAAATAATACGGTTTCTGCGGTTGGTTGATAAGAATAACATTCACAAACTGGCATCCTCTCGTATTTTAAACATCATAGACAGATGACTGCACCGCATGACTATTGATTTTAATACTGCACATAAGAACTCTTTCCCAGTTCCGAATTTCGGTTAACTGGAAAGTGTAAATTTGAGCAGCTCAGGAAGATGGCATTAGCAGAACACGTGAAGGGAAGTTCTCAATAAACACTGACGAGAATTTATCGTGTCATGTCAAACAATCTACCATATCACACTCCCAACACATATTGTACAATATCCTTTTTACCAAAAATTACTTTTTAGGGGCAATTAATACGATAAAATAGTGCCCTGGTCCACATTAGTCTTCGAATTATTTACTGTCTGTCTAATTTGTGTGTCAGTAACTTATACTTTTCTCGTTTTCAGTTCAATTAAGTCAATTTATGAAAACGAAAGTTATTGCGCAAAGCAACAGTTGAATATGTCTCACTTTCAAACTATTTCAAAGTCTGTTCACAAAGCTTTGGATCAATGGAGTGACACCGCAGCCAGCCTCATTAATGCCAAAAGCGCAATGCAAAAAGAAGGTCGAGTAAACGTAAGCAATCTTTATGAATTATATTCTTATTAATTATTTGTTCAGGCCCCTACCAGAGAACCTAGGTGAGTAATCGATTGAATCCCGAATAATAATCCTCGACATCTATGCCACGTGAAATTCCTGCCTCTTCTGCATGCGTATTAAGTCACTCTTCTATTTTTTTCAAAATTCCATTGTAAACAGTAATTTCTATCCGTAAGTACACTTTTTGGAAGAACATTTCAGGCTGTTTGTGGTTGTTCTGTAAGTTCTTCTATGATTTTGCAGTTGGCAGGCCACGGAAACCCCGCCTGGGGTAAGCTACGTTGACCATAAAGATAAAACCCTGCGAGAACGTGATGTTCTTCAAAATGAGGCCAAGACTCCTGCCAAGGTGGAGGCCTGCGGGACGGTGCTGAAGCAGATTACCTCCGACCTTGAAACCTATCTGGCCTATCAGCTACAACGTTCTCTCCCGGAAAAATTTGCAGAGCTTAAGGCAATCACAGAGACCAACTTCCAGCTGGATGCGGACCTGATCAGCGCGGAGGCCGAATTGCGGTCGGTGAGAGAGGAGAGTGCTTTATGTTCAGCTGAACTCTTGCGGATAGAGCAGGAGATTGGCGCAGTTCTTGATACAACGGAGCACATTAGTGAGCTGGCTTCAAAATTTTAGGCACGGCGGATGTCCCGCAAGTTTGCACAAACTTGGCTGCAACTCTTGCCATATTTAAGACATCTTCAGAGCGGCAGTCTGTTTTGTTAAAATGCAAATTTACAAAGGAATAAAGGCACGCTACCTGCATGTGTACGTTGTTAGCAGTTGTTTCTTTTCAGCAGATATTTTGACATATTTTTTGATCAATAAAAGACGGGTAATTTCGTATGTAAACAAAATGGAACTACTAAGAAAAGGCAGGAGCATTCAGGTAATAGATGCTTGCAAATACTGCCATCAAAACAGAAAGTACGCGGGATTAACTATTCAGTAAGCTACCTATCTGAGCCGTCAATAGGACATATTCTATTTGAACTTGGAAGGGATGCTAACCTTGATCGAGGTTCAATCCTTATATTTATTTACCCCCAGATAATAAGCTTAAGAGAGAACGAAGCAAATCAGGATACGTTTTACCTGTTTCGGTAAACTAAACTGGCTTAAAATTCCAATCCGTTCTGAATTTAATTGAAAATAAATGAGCTCAAAGCTATTTCTGAACCGTCACAAATCACACAGATCTTGTAAGAGCCTACTAAATGCGAAGTGAATAGCGTCAAATAATTTGGGATTACAGTCGAGGCCATCTTTTTGTTATGCCATTGTGATAACAAGAGATGAAAATAAGTACGATAATGCCTATCACACATGGTCAGCTGAGAATTCAAATAATTGAAATGGAAGATTAACAAAAGACGACTATGAGCGTACATGTCTTGCCAATCTGAACTTCACGTCTGACACCGAAAAATGAATGTATTTTAGTGCATGAAAATGAGCCGATAACCCGAAGCTAGCTCCATGAAACTTATTTAAATAATTTTTTTTCGAATACCTAGAAAGCTAAGTTGGGCAGTGTTCCATTCTTTGTGCCAGCTGAGCAGTCTCTGTGTAATCATGCTCATAGTACTCATCTTTGAATTGAGTTGGGTGATTTGAGGATTAATAATTTAAATTTCGTTAACGATTCTTGCTATATTGAGAGTATTATGTTCTTAATGAGATATAATCACATATTAATGGCAAGTTTCTTGCCACCTGGCAGAATGGGGTTCATATAAAATGCTTTTTCCCTGTTAGTTTTTACTAAGGGCATTTGGCCGAAAGGCAGGAATACTTCTTATTAACTGCGAGTTTTTATTGGCAGTAACCGGCTGGTTCAACTTCGATTCTATACGACAGTTGATTTTAAGCGCATTGCCTACGTAAAAACTTTTCACCGTTTAGGATATTTTAAGGGATGGACAATTTGCCGGTAAGATTTCTTTACATTATTACGCGTCTACATCGGCTGGCAGATTCAAACATTTTGTGTGGCAAGGGGCGTTCTCGGTAGAGGTACCATTGGTAGCGCACCTTATGTACGCTTAGGCCCAGCGTTGTGCCTTACGGGTAATACATAGGTGGGGAAGTAGTCGATAGGCTAATCGTGATTGTGGAAAGGTAACGAATGATAACCCACATGTGCCTTCCTATAAGTAAATGTTATGGCACTACTATAGAAGTAATGATTTTGTTGGGACGAAAATGCTTATCGCGATGATATCGTTTACCATACATAACTACATACTTCTTTTGTGATACATAATATTAAACCTTACCCTAACCCTTACTCTAAACCTAAACGTAAGACACATGCCCGGATCTAAGCGTACTTAAGGTGCGCTAACAATGACACCCCTGTCGGCGTCCTCGTAGGAATTTTATGTTTTTCGATAGTCACATACAAAAGGCTGGCCTTTAAACTAAAGAAATACACTTCAAAATTGGATTCCGTACTGTTTGAAGTAACCTAGATTCTTCATTTAACAAGACACTGACCTGTTGACTCGTCAGGCACCACGATTACTTTACACATCTATCGTTGAATTACTTCCGTACATTTGATGACAGACGATTTTTTACACAAAGCCGAAGACGCTGTTGAGGCTCAATAGAAATGGCAACCATTAACACTTTTAGGGCTTGTTACTCAGCGACCTCAAAAGTGTTTACTAGAATTGAGCTTGGAAAGCCAACAGCAAGTGAATTATCCCCAAGGATCTGAAACGTCATGGCCGTAGAAAAAGCATACTTATATCAGTTCAACTTCCGATTCCGACGAAGTCCATTGATTGCTTGATGGAACGGTGAATAGCGCGTGAGTTAGTTTTTGGTTACATCAGAATTCCGTTGCATGTACCGCAATCTCTCCCCTTTATCCACCTGCACCCGATGTCATGGCAGATTCAAGGTGCCCGGAGGCAAGCTCGGGCGCAGGTGGCTGTCGCAATTTGAACCCGCGCATAGGCTTGTCATTACACACGCTGTTAGGCGCATAAAGGACAAGGACTTTACACAGCAGGAAAGGAAATTCACACCGATCTAATTGAGAATAAGTTATATAAGGGTCAAATTAAGAGGGAACCGTTAAAGCCCAACTCTCAGTTCAGTAGTCGGCGACTTATCAGAAAAGCACACTGGCTTAACTTCGAGGTCACGTTGTTCCATTCCTTGCATATTTTTTAAGTTATATACTCCCATACTACTTGATCTCAGTGCTACTGCTACGGCCATCTATTCATTCAGTTGTCCGTATCGCTTGCAATATGTGAACTGAAACCGCCTCCTACATTCGATGCGGAAAATGGGTCAAAGTTGTTTGAGAACTCGAGCAAACATTCCTTTGCGATGAAGTAAGGAAGATATGCACATCTATATGTGGCCACTGCTGGACAACTTGAAGCTTGAACATTTAAGTATCGACCTGACTTTGAAATAAGCATGTACGCATTTAAAAAAAGGCAATCAAAGAGCGATCAGTTTGAAGCAATTAAATTTACTTACCAGGGCTACCTGGGACCAGCCAGATGCATACATATGTTGATTATGCCAGTTTACCGGCAAAATAAAAATGTTTTAGCTGGTAAAGTTCCTCTTGGGCGCCTTCCAAAACATCTTAGACAGGAAAAACCTAAAAAACTCCCTCTTTTGCAGTCAGTATTGTTTTTATTAGATTTTGTGTTTTTTCAATACCAGGCGAAATAGGGAGTTTGCTTCAAGTGAAAAAAACCTGACTTCAATTGTAGAATACTAACGGAATATATGTACAGTTATAAACTTAGTCGACAGATTAGCAAAATAAAAGCTGCAGATCGTTAAGGGACATAAGTTCGGGGCGGGGAGGGTTGGCACAAGAACACAGTGTTTTCAGTCTTCCTTGAATTTTTGTCCGCTAAATTCGCTCGCTGAAGAATTAGTCGATTGCGGGCCGCAGCTTCAGCACCATTATCTTCAGCAAAAGGCAAAGTTCAAAGTCCACAAACGCCATCAGAGTGAAAGAGAGATTCCACCGAGTTAACAGCCAAAGTTCGCGAAATTTGCCCTTTATGTAGAGAAATAGTGATAGCCCTCTTAAACAAAGGTGAGCTCTGCTGAGTTTTAATACTTCTGGGCAGCTTACTCCAGATTTATATGGCGTTTAGTGAAAAGAATTAACGGTAATCAACTGTGCGTGCCATATGAAGAAATAAAAACACATCACGATGACTGGAACGTCGAGAGTGTTCGAGCTGCAGTATGCTACTGAGGGGATTAAATGTACGGCCATTCAAAAGTTAAAACAGTAAAAAATAGACCCTTCTGTAATCTACGAAGCTACAGGGTACTCAGAATTAATTATTCATGGCTATAACATCTAGATTACTATAAGTGAATAACTTTTTAGTCGCGTGTTAGTCATAATCTATAATTTATTTAACAAGACCTATCAGAAATCTATCACAGCAAAAATAAAGTGCGACAGAATTCTTTGCAACTGAATGCACTATACCGTGCTCTGTGGGTGCTAAAAGACGTGCATGAAGTCTTAAATCGTTATCGTCGAGCATGGCAGTTGGCACCAGAATATTTTAGCAAGAAGTGTTCAGGATTTTTTACAAAAACACATCAAAAGACACAGCAGTGACCGAAGGTGATTCGTCAAAAACCAATATCCTTTTTTATCATATTGCTTTTGGATCTTAGAAGGGATGTACGCATAATTAACAGCAGGTATGTGGGATTCGCACGTGCAGCGCCACCATGTTGACTTATTTTGTTTTCAATGAGCTAAAAATGGCACTCACTTCTGCATCGCGTGCTATCGTCCTCTCCCACGCTCTTTGTCGACTCGTTACTCGATACGCGCTCGAAGCCAATCGATACGCTCGGCTTCATTTGTTTGGCTACCGCCGACAAAGCAAACATTCCGCAGTGCAGGCACGACAGCAGCAGTTATAAACGCTCATTGGACTAAAGTGAGGGAGCAGCAGCTGCAAACGTTTGCCAGCGCCAGTTGTTAAGCCCTTTTGACACAGTAAAGGCTGTTATTACCAATTCTGTATTTCCTGGCTTTTGATTTGGGGAACCTTCTGTTCTCTACAGAAAACATTCGACAGGTCCAGAAGTCATAACCATTCGAGGTTTGAGACATTTTCTGACAGCAAAACCTTATCTGCACAGTCTACTAATACCTTTGATGGTCGATAAATGTTTCACTGGAAACAGTCTGAGATCAAAATCTTCAAACTTGTGAATCTGAAGGTGAGCAATACCGCTATGCCTCGTTTACTAGTCCTTATTATCCTGCCGGGACTTTTGACAAAAAAGGAGGTTATAATGAAAATCTCCCTTCCACATTGCAGACTTTTACTGAATATCCGTATGCAAATTGGCCACATGCTCAAACTTTGTTTAACGCTTCCAAAATATATTTATGCACGTATGCCGCTTCTTACAAAAATATCAGCTGCGACGCCATTGGCTGTTTGATAGCTACAACAGCTACGAGAGCTACAACACAAGTACTCTCTATACTGTAGTGTAGCCATTAGCGCCTGACGAATTATTTTTATGCTTCTTATTTCGGAGGTTATTTTTCGCGCTTGACATTTTACTGCACAGTCTATTCCCGCTTTTGTTTGTGTAATCCTTTTCTCAGGCCTGGGCAGTCCGTGTTTAAAATAAACGCAGTATCCTTAGAATGTCTCTTAAAAGACATTCTAAATTTACTCGATGCATAACCATTTAAATTCTTTAACGCTGTGTATCGGTAGAAAGTATTTTTACATACCGATACGTTACCCATGCATGATTAATCATGTCAAGGAGTATTTTATTTTCCTTTACCTTTTAGATTCCTTGTTGTGATTGAGGCTTTTTAAGCGTTTCTGGACCGGCAGCCATGAAGCGTATATTTTCTCTCCATATCGGCCATGCCCGTGAATGTTCCATTACATTTCTTGCCTGTGCCTCCCTGTTATTTCAAACACCTATACCTTTGACGAAAGCTGAACCCATTTCCGACTGCCATGCTGTCTATCAATACTGGAATACACAGTTAGAATCGCGTATGCCATCATCTTCTACTCGCAGAGGTAGCTTATTTCCTTTCTGTGTTTATCGGTAACTCACTAACTAGTGGATGAGAACGTGTGCAGATCTAGACAAAGCAATCAACTCAACTGCTGTACGCCTGCTATGCTGGCAAGAATGTCTGAACTCAGTGAGCAGGAGTTAACTGCCAACGTGCAAGCTGTCCTCAGAAAACATGCCGAAGACTTCCAAAACGACACAGTTTTACTCAAAAGTATGCTTATTCGTATATCATAGTTATTCCCCTTTCCCAGGTTACATCGCCGAAGCATTAGGAACAACTATGGTCAGACTTCACAATCACTTTAAAACCGATTTCGGTTATAATTATGAGCCACACAAGAATTTCTTCGTCGACTTTTTCGCCACAATCCAGTCTTACCTCTTTGGAATACGCGATGGACTTGCTGACATGGTGAACGTGTTCTTTGATGAACTGTTGTTTCGGATGACACAGATTCTTTTAAACACAAAGATGACTGACGATTTGACCTACGTTAAATGTATTGCTAGTCAGTTGAAACCTCGACGCCCCTTTGATCGAACGCCCGAAATAATAATTAACTTGACACAGGAGGCGTTTCCACCTATCCGGATAGCTATCAATTCGATGGCGGTCGCCTACGAAGCTCTGTTGACTGCAGCCAAACCGGTACGTTATGCAACACTTTAAAGCCAATATTTAAATAACTTTCTTGATCTCTCCGGTTAACGTAAAAATACAATATTGCAAACACCTGAGTTGTAGTTAAACGCATATCGTGTGCAACCGATTTCTCTTGTCGGAAACCTGAAACATTCTCTCTTCGAATTCTTCCGAATTCTTTTTGATTCGTTGCCTCTTAGATCTTTGATTCTTATTAATGTCCCAATTATTAATTGGTATACATGTTCAATACATCATTCCTCTTATGGTACGTGTCCCAATATACAACGTGCATCTTTTTAATTAAAAAAACATTTTACCATTGTAAATCAAATTGTTTTCCCCTAGAATAGGCCAGTGTGGTTAATATTTTATCAAACAAATGCAAAAGGTGAGGCCTTATAGAAAATAATTCGACTTTCCTCTATTGAACCCAGTTAATAAAGCATGCATTTCTTCTAGCAGTGCCAAATAAAACATTGGTTAGGTTTGCAAAGCCCTTTAACCGGAACAGTGGCTATTACCATTGCATACACTATATACACGCTCTAACCAGACACTTAGCTTCAATAACAGTAGATTATCAGTTGATAAATAAACTCTTTCCGGAGCATTCGAGACTTGAGCGCCATTAACATATAGCGCAACACGAATTTATGCAATAATGTTCGTACCCTCGACCCTTACGAAATGGATGTAAAATTTTGGAGCAACATGGTTTTGTATTTCTGTACCTGGTTTTCGATTGTACTTCCGCAGCTTGTTCTTTGTAGTCGTTTAGTGCTTATGTTGATTCTGAAGAACTGGAAATGCAAAATATACTAACTAATAAGTAAATATAATAAGTACGTACGTATGCAGTTAACCTGCAAAATATATTGTGTCTCGTTGACACCACCATCTGTTAATAATATTTGAAGTTCGCGGGTTTTTTGATTGCTTTAAACTTATCAAAATGCAAACTGAATTATTCGGAGGACTATCTAACGAACGAACGGTTATTTCACATGAATTATTACTTGATTTTGACTTTTTTAATTTTGATACTTTCCCGTGTGTTTTCATTAAACTTTCAAACATGTTGAGGTGCGAGCAAAATCTGACGGTTGCTTGCCAAATAATATCCCAAATAATACCAGAACGACGTATCGCCGCAGGAGTCACGGCACCATAACCCTCCCGCCCAATCGCACCCCGTTGGTTGTAACCTTTGCCCCCAAAACCTCTAGTGCGACATTTCCAGCCCTCACTTTTCATTTAGTCTTACGACGAAAAAGTGATATCTGTTCGAAAAATTCACGAGTTCAACTCAATTTTTCGAAGATCTTCCTTCTTTTCATCATATCCCAAATGTCTAAAGAGTTACCTATCGTCATTCCAGCTCGATAGCTTATCCTTTCGGGAAATAGGTACACTTGCGTGTCACGAGTAGCATGTCGCATACAACTTCTGGAGATTTCAGTAATTTATGGGTGATAAGTGGTTTGTTGTAATTTATGTTCAGTCAGTAACTTTTAAGTTAACCCTCTGTGGAGATTATTACCTTCATTTACTTTGTTGTAATTACTTCTAATGGACGGGACCTAATTTATTGTGATGAACATCATTACCCCTAGGTTCCAATGTCAACAGCATGCACATCAAAGTATATGCGCCTCCGATTCTGTGGCGTATGTCATGGCTTCCTTTCGATCCCGCCCTGTGATTCAGCCTGTAGTGACCTGGCTGACGTCTGCACACCCCAACTCTCAGCGCTGTCAGGCGTTTGGCGCGATTTTATTTGTAAGTTGTTTGTGATTAACTGCTCTGTAGCATCTCATTTATAAACGTGATACGAAAAACCCAGTCGTACTTTACAGCCTTTAGAAACTGAGTGCTAACTTTAAATTCCCCTTGAGTAATTTCTAGCCGTTTTCTGTCTTGAAAGACAAAAACTTCCCGTCCGGAACGGTCTTTATTCCAACGACACATCCGCAAATGTCAGTCACTGGAGCAAATAATTAAATTAAGGAAATTGTGCGTGAAAACCGTAATTGCAGGACATACAATCGCAACGCCTTCATCATTGATTTGTTGCCAATTTAGAAGTCTAATTATTTATAAATATCGCAATCCCAATTACCAGTTGCCGAATATTGTCTTATCTCAAGAAAAAAGTCATTTGACACGGCTGTCCTGCAAATGTGGACTATCTGCTCATATGCGTTTTCGATTGACCCGCAGTCACTACACCCTCTTTCCACTCTGTAACCACCTAAGGCACACTGTGAATCCGGGGCTTTTAGTTTTCTATCTGTGCGTAAAGAGTGTGATATAAATTTTTTAAAAATCAAACCGATGGTTATTGTGCGATTAAGTCAGTATAGACTACATAGTCTGTCACTATCTTTCGTGTAGTTAACAGAGCAAAAGGCCTTTATTGCAAGTATGGAACATGTCCGTACAAATATCATCATGCACTCAGGGGAACTCCATCTGTCGATGTCTGCCAAAATTTTAAATTTCCGTCGCTGGAGCAACTAATTTATTAGTGGTCCAGGTTCAACGTTTCACAGTTGAATTCGGCGGTGGATGGTAAGCAATAACGACGGGACCACTTGCAGCCGCACAGCATTTAACTGCCGTTGTCTTGGCAACTACTTACTTTATCTCATATAACAAGTGCTTATTTTGTAGCTGACCTTCACAGAAGGCTGTTTCGATATCTCCCATCCATGGGTTCAACGCGTACTACTTTACCGCATACACATTTTATTTCTTAGTTTCCTGTAACTTATCTGACCAAATTTTAACGATCAGTCCATGCATGCAGATAGCTTTACCTAAATAAGTTATGCCTCCTCTGTTATAAATAATTCAAACAGATAGCTGTTTTTTGTCCTGTAGATCCTATTGCTAAGCTAGGGGTATCCTCGGGTTGCTGATTTATTCATTGCTCTGAGAAAGACAAAAATATAGATAGTAGTCGTCGGGCTTGTTGAATTCCCCTATGTCTTACATATCATGGACCTGCCCGTCAAAAAGAAATCGACCATTACCTGTAGTGTGCTGCGTTTGCTAGCTATTTCTGGTGGAACATTATACTCGCCTGTCCATTCTGCTCACAGCTTCTTGACGTTTACTCGTCGCGTCAGCTCTCAACCGCCAACTCTATTTGGTGTGGGCGAAATGTATGCCTTCTCACGCTTAACACGGAATTGTATCAATTTACCCAATAGATGTCAGCAGTTTTTGCTTGAGCCTATCCAAGTACCCCTAGAGGAACTCCTCATCTAACCTAGAAGGGTAAAATTTACTACTAATAGTAGAGATGCCCTTTATATCCCTTCGAAGACTGCTTGAGTCCGTTTGTTATGTTTGTTCCTTTGCAGACTCCCTTCGCAATGTGTTAGACCTGCTGCACAAATTTCCTTCGGTACATCGCCCCCTTCACATGCATCTCACTGATGGAATAATGAACCTGAAGACGGTCTTCACTCGGCATGAACAAGAGGTTCGTTCTGCCAAAACTCCCCTCTCACATCCATCACCAGCCCGTGTGTGCATGCTTTTATTTTTAGGGCGCGCGGACTGTTTGCTCTTTGCTGCTACGGGCTAGCAATGCTCTCCTGCGGCCATACACTCGCTCAACTACTTTCAGGCGAGGGATTTGGCCTATAAAACTTTCTGTGCACATTCTCGATAACGTGTATGTGGTTTTCTCAACACGGAACTACTGGCGGCGCCGAAGCAGTTGGTATGGCAGAAAGCCCCAGTGTAGCAAATGGCTAACAGCTGTGATCAACGCTGTTCTGCCCCATGTGTTCCTACATCTTCCCCCTCGTAAACCATCGCTCTGTCAGGCTTGCGTTTTGGCCAAAATCAAGCTGTGGGAAGGAGGGCTGGATGTTCCGGCTGAGGTCAACCTTAGTCTGAATTAATGCGCCTCTCACACAGCTGCGACACAGCTGTTGACAAAAGCTTTCATGTGCGGCTCCTACGGCATCACTTTGGGGGAGGAGGAGGAAGCACGGCCATATTCGACTTTCGTCTTCAGCTAGGGATGCGGTGGCGGAGGGATAGGTGAGGGGGGGGCAACTAGTAGCCGTCCCGATCTCGAGTTCTGATATCCGTCCGCGTTGCTAGGATTTCTTACCACTCCACTGTCCATCCTCGTTGACTGGTCCCTAACTAAACTTGCCAGCAATTAATTACGGTTATTCATCCTCCTCCTCCTCCTCCTCCTCCTCCTCCTCACCCAACCCCAGCTTTCTCCTGCTGAGTGAAAGTGTTTCCTCCTCCTACTTGATGTCTGAATCTAGCACTGGAGACTAGACAGTGTATTTCGGTTAGGAGCGTTTGCCTTCTGGTGTTCACACGCTGAGATGTATTACCTGTTTGGATTAGGCCTAAACTTGACTTCAATTCTGGGAAATGCGCGCCTTACCCACGTGGCCGGATCTCAGAGTAAGGTAACGTCGTCACGAGGTTAACGACGTCCATGTTCGTGTGTATCTGACGTTCATTAGTGTCTCGGAAAATTAATCATTTGCACGTGAGCTGTGTTTACGCAAACAGCCAACAGTGCGCAGGTAAAATTTAAAACGTGTGCCACCGAAACCCTCGTATGACCAATAAGCATTGCCTGGTTGCGAAATCACGCCTTGAGACCTTAAATCAATGAGAATGCAGTAACTGTAATTGATCGTAGAGCCGTAGTTTGATAGCCAGATCGGCAAATGTTTGTGGCGATGTTAGAAGCGCGTTTTGCTGACAAACAGCTGGTTCTGGTCAGCAGAGTTCACTTTTCTGTCACAATCGACTGCCAAGCCCGAAACGGTCAATAAGGTGACAGATAGTTTCAATGCGGCCTCGGCAACACTCAGCAGTTCACGGGGAGGAATTCCATTTACTAGTTCTCACAAGTGCATACAGAGGACGTATTTATCGTGTTGGTCCGGCAGCTGACATGTAGACAGAAACGCCAGGAGTGTTGGTGAAGAGCAGTTTAAGTCCCGCGTCTGTTGGCCGATCACTGACTGGTTTGCACATAAGTAGAGCATGAATGTTTCGTTGCGAGAGGACGATGGCCACACAGTGTTTAAGAGAGTCGCGTGGATAAAGTAGGAGTTGACTCCCCCCTGGAATCTTGATTTCCCGAGCGCACGTGTTGGGATTGGGATTAAAGTCTGACAGTAGACACCCATCTCGTAATGATGAAGGCTACGCGTCATCGAACCTTAGTTACTAGAATTCACGAACGTCCGCAAGTTTTTGCAAACATCCTTGGATTTCATCACATAGTCAATCGACTGTAATTTTTTCAAATGATTTTCGATGTCCTTATAACTCTTAAGTATATTTTGTAGCAGACATAGGCAACGGTATTCTTGCTTGTACTCATTTGATAGTCAATCACTTCCTATTAAAATTTTATACTCGAAGAAAGGCTATCTTTCGGTTTTGAAAAGGTTTTTAATCATGGGATTTTCAAAACCATATAACGTCCATTCGATTTGCATTTCATCCGTTCGTTTATTAATGCCCCCACATGCAGCGCATATAGCGCAATCCACAGGGAGTGAAAAGTACTCAGCAGACGAGGGTAGGGCAGGTGACCTTAGAAGTAGAGTCCCCAGAAGAGGAACTCAAACTGCGGATGTACGATTGGGGTGTGAGGATTCGAGTGCGAATCAGTGATTATGGTTTGCTCAAATCTAGCAAAAACAGCTGTTTACCCTCAACCAAGAGGCATTGAGTTTGCCAGACTCGGGGTTAATGTCTTAGTTCCCACTGTTAATTGTCTGCCCGCTTATGCCTGATCCGTAACATCCACCACTGCGCACTCAGCGCACTCACGGCTGTTCCAAGGCCTGTACTACTGTACCTGCACGACTAGGGTTACGCTTTTTTTACTTTCTAGGTCCTCTCCAACTGCAGTGCACTTGATCCTTCTCGACGTGGCGCGCCACCTCAGCATCCTTGGTTTTCTCCAGACTATAACAGTGGCAGGTCAAAACGCCAGGCCTCGGAGCATCGATCCGCCCTTTGGCCGGGCTCGGAGCTGGGATCCTCGGACAACGTGGCGCTTACTCCACAGGGTATCGGAAACCTGCGGTTGTGGCAACAACAGACTCAGCAAAAGGTGTGCGCTTCTATTCATTTTTCTAGGGTTGCTTTACTGCATTTTCGACACAGGGCAGATCGTTGCATGATAAGCACCATCAATCTTCCGCGGATGACATCTCTCATTAAGGGTTGCTTGAAGTTCTAAACAGCGTTTTCGATTAAGAAGGTTTGAGGTTGTAGTTTTGGTTGGCTTACAGGTTAACTCTTAGATTCTTTAATCCCCTCCAGGATGCTATTTTCTGTACGCAGTTCTTTCCATGCGCCCGCAAAGGTCACACTTGGTTAAAAGGACTACCTAAACTCTTTGTTTTTATCGATTGACTCTAGATCGCCTCAAAAATTTACATTTTTTTTATCAAAGATGTGCCAAACATATTCTACCTTGAGTTTAGTTAATAAGTAACTTCGTCTTCTTCAATGTTTTTCTTGCTTTTTTTTAAAAAAGTTTTTCAAATTCCAAGCAAAATTGAATTCTGTCTGCCGTTACATTTGTGTCAAGGGTTTACGGCCTTCAAGCTGCATACTTTCTTCATTGGAAAATCAAACATTCCTCTACGTAAGTAAAAAAAACTTCAATGTTTACAGTAGATGCGGACTATTTTGGCGAGGGGTCGGTTATTTGCGCGTAAGCTAGTTTGTAATTATATTGGAATTGCGCAACATCTACTGCCTTCTCTCCTCCCTTACCAACTCTAGGCTAGTATTAAGACAAGATCCGTAAGATCGTAAACGAGATCAAGCCCAGTGGCTGGCAATGCAACGCTTGCCGAGTCTTCTTACGAGGAGTCGGGTGTCCAGAAAAAAATAACTGGTTGAGTTGAATGCCAACTGCGTGGGAGTGCTATGAGAGCACTGGGAAACATAACCACAACGGTGTAAACTTTCACGAATTTTCGAACAAACCAGCAGCATCTGAAAATTTTCTAAAATGTCCTGAGCTTATGCTGCTAGATAATCACTATTAAAAGGCCACTTAAGTAATCTCTCCAAATAAAAAGCGCATTTCGGAATTTCTGTTGAACGTTACATTAAAATCGGTCACCCACTTTCCATTGTCTTCTACTCGCAAGGCGCTATGCTCATTCTCCGTTTTCCATCCTTCCACTCTGTGCAGATGTGTCTTTGTCTGCAGGTTTCAGTTATTGCAAGCTGTTTTATCCAACAGCTATTTTACCGAGCAGCCCCT
The DNA here is from genome assembly GCA_036362985.1 of Ligula intestinalis. NCBI lineage: Eukaryota > Metazoa > Platyhelminthes > Cestoda > Diphyllobothriidea > Diphyllobothriidae > Ligula > Ligula intestinalis. Next base: position 32,018,715 of record JAYGXS010000001.1, read on the forward strand.
TGACTGTATCTCCTAAAGTTCACGAATGGAATGCAGCTATCGAGAAAAGGGTAGAGCTGGCAGAACATAAAAACCTTTACGTCGGCTGCGTCTGACAACAGCCCCTGGATGCGGCAACCAGGAGCCACTTTATCTGTTTTGCTACGATGATATATTTGGAAGTATTCTCCTATTATGTGCAGGCTTTAAGGTGTATGCAGCTGTTTGTGGTAAGCCGTTTCGCAGTGTTTTTTTAGATAGGCAAGTCTAGACGCGAGAGCATTTTTCAGGTTTTTATCCTCTATCCTTGGCGGTTCTGACATAAGTTTCAGTTGTAGATTGTGAGTCTGCCAAAAGTTTATAATTTCTCTTTCTTTGGTAATTCAGTTGACCCAACTGTGGAAAATTAGTAGCTTCGGTCGAATTCGAGCCCACATCAGCAGGAATGGAGTTTTAGTTGGATCAATTAAATTATTCAACTCTGCCAAACACCGCTCATTATTCCTTGGTAAAGCCTCTTTTCGACTGTGTTTGTGGCAGGGTTGTCCCATGGAACTAGAATCAATGATGCACCGATGGACTTTTAAAGTTCTGTCCATATTTTTACCCTTTCTGGTTTGACTGAGGAAATAAATATCTGACCAACTGAACCTATATCTTGTCCCTTATTTGTTTGCACCATTAATACCGTCTACTGACTGCGAAAATGCTTACTAGTGGTAAATGAATTTCCCACGATAAGTGTTCTGCTTAACAATTGTGGTACCTGCATTTAGGACTTTTTGCCCAAATATTTTCTTTTCAAAATAAGAAGAGTTCCTTGTGTACAAAAGTTATTTGGCAACAGTGCGCCAATCGCTTCTCATCGCCGGAACCTTTTTCTGTCTGAGTCAGCCTGGCATTAACTGTTTGGAACTCCGTGATGGCGTCATAAAAGGTTGAATAAATCGCACACGCCCCTCACAATTTAATCACAACCTCGGCCTTTTTCAATGTTCCGTTGACGATCTTTTTAGTTCCGTATTTCTCTTCGAATTTATTTTATATTGCCGGCAATTTCCGGAAATCTGGTGTTTGTGCATAGATTTTCACACAGAGCACCTCTGAAGATCCGAAAAATGTTTTTTTATGATGAGAGGCTATTCTGGGCTATGAGATTTTGAAACTGCATAAATTCATAAGTCGACTGACTTCGCATTTGGTGGGAGTAATGATCCTATTTTATGAAATTTATGTGATCTCTTAGCGATATAAGGCGGTTAAAACGGCAATTTAATCAATTCGCTGTTGATCTATTAATAAGGTATACTACATACGTTAATAACTTTAAAAACCTAAAAAATGATGTAAAAAACTCTGGCATTTCGCCAAGAAATTACACAGTGTCTTGTGATAACCATCCCGCCTGTCGGCATGTTTATAGAATCATTTTTTGGCTGGATCAATTCCCGAACTCAGTTTGCCCCCCCCCCCTGCTCTGCTGATCTGGATTCAGTAAATTTGTACTGTTAAGTACACTTGTTAATGTGTGAAGGTTCTTCCGGCAAAACTATGTTAAGTAGTGCGCCTCGTATACCCCTTGTCCCAGCATTTTTCCTATGGAAATGGTGGTTATGGGAGTTTTATGGGTAGGGAATTAGGATAGGCAGTGGAGTATACTTTAATAACTACTATAGGCATTTGATTTTAGTGTATTTACAAATGTTCTTGATTTATATCTGTAAATTTTCTTAATCTGTATTACCGCTTAATGTATTGCGTAAAAACCCGATTATCAAAACTCAGCTATCTTGAAATTCCTGAAAAATAGAAATGATGGTTCAGAGTTCGCCTACTTCAACTTACCTGGGGTCCAATCTTCCATTCTGGAGTTAGATAAGAATAGTCCGCGGCGCGGAACAACGTACTTTCAGCGGCCACGGGAAACAGTTTTGACTACCTTTTTTCACTTTACACGCACTTCTACGGATTTCTTTCACTTCTTATCCTATTTCCCCACCCCCGAACCCCTATAACCACCGTTTTCATAGGACAAAATGCTGGGACTAGGAGTATATGAGGTGCACTACTTAAACTACTTTTGCCGTTTTTCCATGATACTTCCTCAGACCGAAACTAGACTGGTATTTCGAGTCAAAGCAAGGGACATATCGGTTGCTTCAGACAGCTGTTTGTCGTAAATTCCACAGAGCCCTTAATGCAGGTTCATGTACCAGCAATTTCAGCGCTTCTTACGCTTCACATGTTCTGTCTGCGCCGGTTCTCTCTTCCGCAAAGACTGTCTACAGTTATCGGAAGAATTGGTTATTTTTATTAATTTCCTCCCATAAAATTGAAAGAAAATAGACCTTCGCATTGCACATATAAGTAAACCCCTTCATTGTGCTTTGTGCGTACTTACCTCCATATCAGCGCATGCACGTAAGAACTTTGGTTGCTGGGCAGTAACTAAGTAGGATGCCGCCTACATTTCCGTTTTTCTGGGCTGATACAACCGTGCGGGGCACTTGGCACGCAATCTTTGGCATACACACACACACACGAAACAAGGACGGTTGTTAGCCCGAAAGGAAGCTTAATTCCGTCTTTCTTTGCCCACTCCGTGCTCGCTCTTTGCTGTTCAATTGCGCAGTCATGTTCGCGGACATGTCTGCATGTGATTCACTTGCTGCGAAGTCGTTTGTAGGGTCACTCAGGTGAACACCAAGAGGCGATCAGCGCAACGCACACACATACACACACCCACACATCTTTCTGCCCCGCTCCGCATTGCACATTAATCCTTTGTGCCTTCTGTAGAGCAATTCGCCGTTGCTGCTGCCGCTGCAACATGTTGATCGCCGTATCTGCTGGCCTCACAACTTAGGCTCATTTTTGGACAGCAATCCGGGCTGCATTTGGGGGGGGGGGGGGTTTTGGCAACTCGTAAGCGGACAGAGGTCTGCGTGCTTGTATTTCGGATCTGCTGAACAAAAAAGTGGATCAGTGTGCTTCGCAATTTTGCTTCTGCGGGCCATTTGCGAACAAAATAGACACTGAGTTACCACGGCAGCAGCAGCAACAGCGTGGCAATTTCTTGACGCGGAATTGTAACAGTGTACGCGAAACGTTTCCCGAAGTCGGGGGGGGGGGCTCTTTCATCTTAGAGAAGAGATACCGTAACACTTTGTTGAACAGAGTCCACGGAAGGGGGGGGGGAGATGACGCAAACGTTAACGGAGGTTTTAACAAAATGTGCATGCGGATCATTCATACCACGGTATACCTTTAAAGTAATGAGGAATTAACTTAACGTTTGTTTCGGTTTTTGTTCACATAGTAATCATAACTTTGATGAGGTTGCCAGACTAATTAAAAACAATAATCCCGAGTCAGATTCTCCTCAGTAACATTTTGGCTTTCGCATGGACACCCTTCCAGCGGCCGCCTTCCCTTATAACTTATAAACTCGACGCTTGCCTATTATGCTTTTCAAAAAAGTGTAGACAGCAGGATTTATTGAATTCAATAAATTTCTCGACGGCTTTTCAACTGCATGGTGTCGTTGTGTGAGTTAGATAATGCATAAAAACATGCAGCAGATTGAATTTCAAAGAATATTATTGTATAAAAGCAAGGGTCATAGTTCAGAGTGAATAATGATAAACTGAAGGGCACTACATTAAACCAGTCTATAGGGAGGAAAGGGGGAGAGGAAGTTGGCGCAAACCGCGCCCTGATTAAAACTAGCTGCCCAATTACCATGGTAATTCGAGATTGACTTCGTGGTAAAGCTGCTTGCACAGGCCGGGCTTCTCCCGGCGTATATATTATACTTTTGATACAGCTATCAATCGCTGTATAAACTAAATCATGTTTCATAGAAAAATGTACTGAATACTTCTCATGGTCTCTTTCATGAAATGATCGAAATTCGGGAGTTTTCTTTGGATAACAAGATGTGTCTTTAAAAAGAAGACATTTTCATCTCCCGAGAAGTCGTTTGCTGGGTGCGTAAAACTTCCAACTTTTCATTTGAAGCGGTTTCAAAATTTTCCTTAGCAGGCGCCACTGTCAAAAAAAACCAACCATTCAGAATTTCGCTGACAGCAATAAGTGCCGTTTTTGTCAAAATGTGTGTACGCTTTAATGGATGCAGAGCAGGACTTTCAACTATGTCTAAGTAAAAACAAACAAATTAACTTCCTAGGAAACTGATTCGTCGTAGTTCAGACCGAGGTATACATTTTAGCCCAGACCCGTGTTTCTCTGATTGCCAGCGTCATTTTCACTCGTCCGAAATAGTTCTCGTTCATCAGCAGTTTGTGCTTTCTTCTCGGTTTTAGTGTTTCAAATGTCCAAATTTTTCAGGTAAGATCGAACTCATTCGCTGCGATTAGAGAAAAGTCATTAGCACTCAAATTTTCAGGTCTGATTGACAAAAATAATAATTTACATTTTTGTATTTACCGCAGCAAACTTTGGTCAGTTAGCTGAAAAATGTTTATTTCTGTCAAACTGAATGTAAGCCGTTTGAAGACCCCTTCAGTATTCCACCGACACAAGTATCAGAAGCATACAGGTGTCTTATTGACTTTCTGTGGTTGCAGGTTGTGGATCTTAAGTTTTAGCCTCTCGGTGAATCTTCCACGCCTCTCTCTCTCTGTGGCTTTTCATGTTAACTGCAGTTTTTGAACAAATGTTTCTGCATATTTTTGAAATAAATGGATAAAAGTGGATACAATTGTTTGGAAATAAGCCCGTCAAGTGCGCCCCCCCTTTAAAACTATCAGATGCTTTTAATGAACATCACACCGCGCTGACTCTAACCGTGTAGTTTATGCACCTAGCAAATCACCAGTGAACAGTTGGGTTTACTCTTATTAAGGCCTTCCTTGTGAAAAGTTTTGTTTTATTTTCTCCTGTTGCGTGACAGTGGAATAAAGCCAGCAGTTCGACCGGTCCTTCGATTGCACGCCCTACCCGGAGAATTCAGTTTCCTATCTCTCCCTTTCCTCACCTCGCGAATACTGACTGACGCAGCATATGCTGTTTGGTTTTAGTCGCAAAAACGTCTGCCACTATGCACAAGATTGCGCTATCACGCAAGAGTCACAGTAGCCTTCTATTTAAGAAGACTATGCATGGATTACGCGTAGATGAGAACTAACAGGACGGGAAAGTGGTCAAGTGTGCATATAAGTTATTTTGGATTTCTTTAATTTGGTGTCAGAGCGTGGGTGTTTGGAGTTAACTAGTCTATTGAGCAATGATCCGCATCGTGTACTTTTTTTCCTCTCCGTAATGACAAGAACATTACTGTGCATTTCATACGGAAATTGATTAGACGAAAACGATGCTTGACATAGATTATAAGTTGCTACGGATAGTTAAGTATCCTTAAACGTCCACAGAGCCCCAAGAAGCATAATGGTCTGTCAACTCGAAGAAACGATCTTAAAGATCAATTTTTCAGTCATTACAGTTGTGAGCAATCATAAGCTGGCTGTTTTAAATAATGCTGAAAATCAGCACAAATTAAAGCGTCAATTAATTTTTGCACCTCTTTATTACCAACATCGTATGGTATTTTAATTCAGTAATTTTCAACTTGAAACTGGCGCAGAATATGTGAAATTTGGTATATTCTAGGCTCTGAAATGCATCGGCAAGCTAGATATGAAAATATTATTTTGATTTCAGTATGCTGTATTTTAGTCCATCCATAATTATGCGCATGTTCACTTTAATCGTTAATTGACAAAGCAGCGGGCGTGTGGTGCAATGGTATAATGGTAAACTCAATTATCACAGGTCCCGGGTTCGAATCTCGGGGTTTCAACCCTTGTGATTCGGTAGGACTGACAGATAAAGTCTAACAAACCAGAAATAGCCATTACTGTCTCCTTTTGCTTTAGAGCGTCGGCTGTAAACTAGCCTTCCATGTTGTGTGGGTTCAAATCCCCCCAAGGTCACGAATTTTTCGCAATTGGTTCAATTAAATTATCCTTAGTGACTGGATAGCTGCTCATGCACAAAATGCAGTCTGAGACCAAGTTGAGAGGCCATATACCTAGATTTCAGATATGCCTTTGAATGGGAAATGTTCCATTGAGATTTCAAAGCTGATTATCCTCGAAGATGGCATCAATTAAATTCCTGAACTTCAGAATACTGACCTCTGATTGGTGCCTCTTTAAGTCAGCTGTATAAATCACCTGCAAAAATAGCTTATGCAGTTGTATTTTTTGCCTGTACATTTCATTAACAGTTCTTACCTGCCGGTTGTGATGTGTACGTTGAAGGGCAAATTTTGAGTTGAATAGGGAAGCTTCACGCAAAATTACTCCTGTTCGTTTAGTTACGTTCCCTTCGGGTATATGATGTGATATCTATATCTTTTAGGATTTTTGAGCATCAGACAACCTCTTTCTGCGCTTAAGGGCATATCAAATGTTACTCAAATGCAAAGAACGTGGTCTTTAATTCGGAAACCTTAAAGGCAAATACAACAGCAAAGTGGCTCTAAAATAATACAGAAATCAGTAAACTTTTTAAAGATCAAAATGCGTTACCTTCTGTGACAATTTTAAACTTTTTATTTGCTATAGACTAAGTATCTGGAGTTTGTTATTTTCAGCTCGCCGTCAATAAAATATGATGGTGTTTATATAGGCTTCGTATAAAAAAGGAAATTTAGTATCCCCATTTTCGGTGAGTGCGATTTTTACGTGTAGCCATATAAGTGCTCATCAAAATGATAGCTCAACGTAGCCCCGGCTGTATTTACTGACTTATCAATAACCTTCTATTCGGGTAAACTGGTCTTGAGCTTCTATTAATCCCGTTAATATCAGGAGGATAAAAATAAGTGTGAAGGGAGCTTTTTTTACCGTCGAAAAAGGAACGTCATTTCAATGCCATTTCAGGTCCGTCATCGGACTTATCATCAGAAACGAAAACAAGCAGAAGCAGCGGAGGCAAAGGCCACATACCATTTATAGGCTGAAATTACTGCGCAAACCCAAATTCACTGTAATTAATCTTTCCTACTTTGACTGCTGGTGTTCGTAGTTGGCACTCAGTGATGATATCGGCAGGACTGCTGTCAAGAGACAAAAGCATAGGAGGGTGTTTTTCATATTCGGTCCATTTGTCAGCAAAAAAATTGTCCACTATCCCTAAAAAACGGATGACTGAATGGGAAGCAGTAGTTGACAGAAATGCTGCCAACATTCCATTTTAGGTATCACTCAACGGCCAGCCGGCCGGCCGGCTATATTTTCAAGTTCGACGCTGCCGAGCGGGTTGAGTCATGCTTCCTCAGCCTGCAGTCCATCCACAGCCGCATTGCTCACTTCTCGTTTTCTTCAGTTTTTTGGGATTTGCCCATGCAGAGTAATTAGTCACACACGCACACACACCGCTAGTGTGTCTGAGTGCGTACTGCTTCAAAGAGGTAAAAAACGCGCCCTTTGCGAACAGTAGTGTTTTAATGCAGGTGCTGCTAATTGTAGTATGTTTGCGCAGTAGATTTGGCCAATCAAAACTGCATCCGCCACCACTATGCATTGCTGCCTCTGATGAGGAGTCCGAGAAGGAAGGGAAAAATTCACCGGAATACCGTCCATTTTTCAGCCATGTGATCTTCCTTTCCTCTCCATCCGTTTTTTCTCTGTCGCTCTTTCTATGAAACAGGGATGTTTAATTTTGCTGTAGTTGGCGTTAACGATCATGTGGTTTTGCCTTGGCCACCTGCCACTTTCTTACTGATTGGTTCATTATCGCCTCTTCTTAGTCTTCTTTGGTTCGTTCGTTTGAGGTCCATCTACCTATTGTGAACTCTCGCAGTACGTGTTACCTAGTACACGGAGTTTTAATCATCGCATCCCGTGTTTTTATCATATAAGCGTTTTGAATTGTGTTTGGTTCGTCGTCGTAATCCGTGATGGCCAGAGATTTGATTTGGCTGCGTAATAATCAAATTCTTTCGTTCTGCTCCATATATTATCCATTCCTCTCTGAGCCGTGAGCTGGCCATAATTCACACTATACCCTTAGCTATCTAACTCTATGCTGATTTAAGCGGTTTTTATATTGACGGCAGGCATCTACACTTATTGGCCTGAATTGTACTTTCTGTAGGCCTGTATGCTTTTCTTTTATTGTCCTAGTACGAAGCAGAAGCCAACCTTTTCGAGGAACTGGGCCAGAATATCTGCCAGAGCTCCGACCTGCCAACGGCTTCGCCGCAAGCTTCCTGCTGGAATGGCACCGATCTCGAACCTGCGTAAGTCGCTATCTCTCTTTTTGGCGCTCAATTAACCGTTGGAAATCTTTTCATGCCGTAAGAGTGCTCTTGTTTTAGCTTGACTGGGCCCTAAGGAAGGTTGTATCTGGGCGCGGAAGTAACACTGCATATTTTAGAAGAAGTTTGTTGCGTGAAAGTCCTCTAGTTTCCGGAGACTGTGATGGAATCCCCCGTTTTCTGTTGAAGCATAAAAATTTTAGTAGCCGGTGGAGGGTTTGCAACGATGTCCAGCAAAAACCTGAATAACTTCCTGTGAGCATCCTCCATGTGTTGAATCATCCCACTGGCTTGTCACTGAACCAACTAGTGTCCTGTTTCGTTTCCGGACATACAAACCCCTGACTACACTTGCTTAACGAACGAGCGCATCGAGGAGCTGAAAGCTGTTGATGCACACTAACTTCCTTTTTGCTCTGACTACTCCTGCTGAGGCATACAAATCCTTATTTTCACCACTTGGCTTGCTCAGAGGGCTCTTAAGCGCCTCTGTACTACTCTTCTTTAATCCAATCAATATCCTTCAAGTTTGGCATAGTCTATTTTAGAACTTACTGTTCATTCATTATGTGACAACGTTTTCCAAAACTGAGTAGACCTCTTATCGAATTTTTAGTATAATTTCTCTTTTCAGTTTTTTTCGTAGTTTAAAACTTTGAGGTTGGAAATTCCACTGAAGACGATGTTCGTAGTGTTCTAAACCAGAAAACGCACTAACTGAACTATGGTCACTCAGTGTTTCCACTGTCAAGAATGTTGTAATTTTTCGAAAGACAGTGTTCAAATTGGTCCGAATTCTGTTTTCGTGTGCACAAATCGGGATTTTCAACTTTCATTCACGCGTAAAATGCCAGTGTAGGGCACCAGGGTCGAAAAAAGACAATCAAAGCTCTCAACCCAGAAATCTGGTTCCCTTTTTTATCGCGCGATGGCGAAGAAGGCAGTAACTAGTAGTCGTGATTAATTTCTTTGGACGGCGAAGAGACTTGGATGAATCTCGGAGTTATTTTGGAGTGCTCTGATGATTAAATCGATGCAAGAACATAACAGCCACTCACTAAGACTGCGGAATATAGATCTTACGACAAGTATCTCCTTAGCTCTCACCTGAAAAATGAAGGGAAAATATACTATAAGAGACTTCATGAAATACTAAATCAGTGTCGAATTCCACAAAGCAAGCTTCAAACTTTCAAAGAATCTACTAAATTATTCTCCTAGCTTTTGTTGAGTCTCCTACACTGAGCTACTCTGCTCCCCATGAGAATGGTGTTTTTTTTTTAATTGAACCTCACCAGGTTCATGCATTTTGTCAGCTTTGACTAACTTTGCCCATTCCCCAGAAACGGAAATTAAACTGTAAATTATCGTGTGACTCCGCCTCCCAGGATAAAATGAAAATTCTAATTCTGACGCTGCCGAACAGCTGGCCGTCCACAAGGACCCCACATCCGTTAATATTTTAGAGTCTTATCTGTACAGTACTTTGCATGTTATTTTTACAGTATATCGATACGCATGGGGAAATTAGATCTTTCTCTATGATGAATATTCCGGGGCTTGTCTTCGAGAAGGCAAATAACAGAAAGTTTAACGGCTTACGCGGCATTTTGACCTTCTCATCGTCCGGCGGTTCCACTGCTGGAGCGATGCATGAACGAGAACCAACCATATCGGGTTCTTGTCAGAAGGTGAGTTCACTAGCCACCACAGTAAAGTAGTCAATACCACCACGTCTACCGGCAAACTACGCTTGTTCGATTTGTAGGTTTGGCTAGGGTTAAGCGGTGTACAGACAACAATTGTTGCTATGAATGAGGTGTACTGTCGCTTCATAACTGTGCGTCTTCCAGTTGACAGCATCTTCGTCCAACCGTTTGATATTCGGTCCGGTTTTTCACAGGAGTGCATTACGCCTTTGGAGGTTTTGCTGTAAGAGGTATGCTGGTTTTGACAGCGTTTAATTTGCAGCAACAAGGCGGCTGACTGAGTTTGCTCACAATACTGATTTCCCACTGCAATCCTTTAGTTATGACAACTCGCAGAGTAAGGTTCAAAGGATGAACTGAGTGACTGGATCAGTCGGTTTATCCACTAACGCTGTGAAATCCTAAGTGTTTTCGAGTCGCATCTTTCGTTAACGAAAAGGAGCCTTCTGGACTACTCGCTGCCAAAATATCGAATTTTTTTAATATTTCGTGGTAAATCTTTCGCCTGTCTCCTAGAATATGGCGAAATCTGATGACGGTACTGTGACCTGGAGTCCTCGGGCCTCAACTTAACTAGATTGCTGGCCACCGATGCTCATTAACCTAGCGAGTCAAAGCGCCAGACAAGGCGGCCGTTGTGGACCCACCTGTATTCCAACTGTCTAAGAAACCTCAATAAATTGTCCGATTCACGCTATTGCTTCCGCAGTAGCTCACCTGCTCCACAGTCCCATTTCAGCCTTACGGTTGAATACTATGCCACTCGCACTATCTATTGGAAAGCGGTCCTCTGGATTAGTGACCGTCAGCTCAAGGACATGACAAAATTTAAATATCCCAGGTTGAAACGCAAAGAATTAGGTAAACAGCGTTATCGGAGGCGATGCTGATCAGAGGGTCCTTGCACAATTTTAAGCTACTGAATGCAGTCATGTGGGCTAATGCGCGTATAAAGTGTCCGAAGATTGGAGTTAATAGCCTCAAGTCCCTCCAATCTCTCAGCGGATTCTGTTTTGCCATCAAAGCGCACCTTCCGGAATTACCTGTCATCCCTGTCCACATGGAACGAAACTAGCGTCATATCTCCCTTTCCTGCGTTGGTGCGTTCGTGTATGCCGTAAAATTGCTCTGCTCTGTTACAACAGAGCAGTTTTGCGCAGTGACTCACCTACCCATCCTCATGCTATGCGTCTTCTGGTGAGAAGAGGAGGGAGGGGGGAGCGCGTGCCTTCTCGTCCTACGCGTCGCAAATTTTACGCATGCGTGCGCCTTTGCTGCTCCTACCTACCGTTCGCTAAGACCCTTTTACAAAAATGCCTCCTCCTCGTTTGCCACCCACCCTGTCTTCTTCCCTTTTGGAGTCTTCGACAATAATGCGCCACACAAAAGTCATTTTGGGCGCGCAATCGACCGACCTATGCTCTACTGACGTTGTGCTCAAATAATCCCCATTCGCCCCTATCTTATGCCGCCTAAGCAGGCCACGTGACAGATACGATGCATCAAACACGGGACCTAGATTAGAACGCACGTCAGATGCTATTGGGGCCGGGAACCGATAGCAAATATCACGTTTGGGAAGGGGGGAAGGTCTCACATTTACGTGCGTCAGCTACCTGAGTCTTCTTCAGTCTCCGGTCTGGTGAGAGAGGGAATGAAGCAACGGTAAATACCGCGCAAGTCAACTATCCCTATAAATTAATGCATGCTCAAGTCATAGCCCCCGCCCCCATCCTGCTGTGGCATGCGCATTTCCCGCAGTTGGAAACGACTGTCGAACTGTCAAATACCTCGGGAACCTCTGTATTTTAAATTATAAAATGTATTCTTGCGAAACATCTTTCCAGCCAAATTTCGTGCGGTGACTTTGGATACCCACAGTGCAGTAGTCGCCGGCTATTAAGCCCAGCCGCTTATTAAGCCCAATTTGGTCTGGGCCCAAAGTTGGCTTAATAACCGGCGACTACTGTATAGTAGACGCCGTTGATCATGCAATATTTCGACATATGCGAAAGACTTATACTCTTTCGATAATCAGAATTGACTCCAGTTGTGATACTGATTTTCGTGTAGTCTATTCTGAACTCATTTCAGCCAGTATAGGATGCCGGCTTCTTTAAATAGCAGCGTTCTGACTTCTAGCAAAACGTATCTATTGTAAAAACGGACTACTTAAGTAGTATGGCTTTTTATCATTGATTTTGACTACCTTTATAAATTCAGATATATTTTATAAAAAAACATAAGCAAAAAATTATTTCTTGTCCATGTTTGATAGCAAATTACGCTTTCGTTTTTAAAAAAGTTGCCCAATTGCCGAATAATTTTCTAACCTAGTTACTGCTATACTGGGATTCAAGGTTTAGAAACTGCGCACCCTGTAAATCTTGCTTAAAGAAAAGTACGTTTTCACCTACAGTCTGAAGCAGAGGTCACATAGTTGTTATAAAATATTGAGATGGATGTGGAACATATTTTATGCAGTTTAGGTTGCGTTAATAAACTGACAGATACGATGTTTTATGAATAAACACCTCACAGTTGTAGAAAAGTTCATAGTTAGCAATTTGTTTAAACCCGAAAGCTACCCTTCCTTCAAGTATAAAATTTGAAGCAAGCGTAATTTGCTACCAAACATGTACAATAAATAATTTTTTTCGTCCATGTTTTTTATAAAATATATTTCAATTTATAAAGGCAGTCAAAATCAATGATAAAAAGCCATACTACTTAAGTAGTCAGTTTTTTCAATAGATACGTTTTGCTAGAAGTCAGAACGAAGCTTGCTAAAGAAGCCGGCATCCTATACTGGCTGGAATGAGTTCAGAATAGACTACACGAAAATCAGTATCACAACTGGAGTCAATTCTGATTAGCGAAAGAGTATTAGTCTTTCGCATATGTCAACATATTGCATGATCAACGGCGTCTACTGTACTAAGCCCACGGTTAATAGGCCCAGCCGCCTATTAAGCCCGAGGTGGGCTTAATAGCCGGTGACTACTGTGTTAAAGAATGTGGTATACGGCACGATCTCATCGCATCTGAGGCCGGCTTATTAACTAACTGTACTCTAGAGAACCGCAGTTGCTGCATTAGACGCTTGTCGCTGATTTTACGTTGGAATTGCCTTTAAACCTTTACGGTGCTGGGAAAAATTTCAGAAAAATGCTGGAATTTCTCAAAACCGTTCTTTTATACTGTTAGTTGTAGACAAATGCAAGTAATCTTAAAGTGAGCAAATGAATAGAGGTTCAAGTCGATTTGGAGAATTAGTGCATATACAGTACGGCATTGAGTAAGGTTGTAATACTGATTATCGTGTAGTCTATTCTGAAGGCGTTCCAGTCACGATGGGATGCCGGCTTTTTAACGAGCTTTGTTCTGACCACTAGCAAAATGTATGCAATGTAAAAAGTGCCTACTTAAGTAGCATACACTTTTATTATTGATTGTGACTGCCTGTATAAATTCAAATGTACTTAATGGAAAACATACACGAAATAATTACTTCTTTTACTCGTTTGGCAGGATACTATGCCTTTAAATTTTACACTTAAAGAAAGCATATCTTTCGGTTTTAAAAAGTTAATAACTTGTCGAATAATTTTTAAACATACTGACTGCTATACTCGAATTCAAGGTTTACAAACCCGCGCTGTGTACATCCTCTTTAAGGAAAAGTACGTTTTCACCTACGGTCTAAGGAAAAAGTAATGTAGTTCTCATAAAATGTTGCAATAGATGTGGATCGTGCTACATACCTTTTAGGCAGAATTAATAAATTGACGGATACTATGTTTTATGAATGAACACTTCACAATCGTTAAGAGCTCATATTTAGAAACTTTTAAAAATCGAAAGATACTCATTCTTTAAGTATAAAAGTAAAGAGGGCGTAATTCTCTACCAAACGATTACAGGAAATATTTTTTTTCATTCATGTTTTCCATAAAATATATTTGAATTTATAAAGGCAGTCGAAATAAGTTATTAAAATGCATACTTCTTAAGTAGTGACTTTTTACAGTGCATACTTTTCGTTAGCAGTCAGAACTAAGCTGTTAAAAAGTCGGCATCTTATCGTGACAGAAATGACTTCAGAATAAACTGCATGCTAATCCGTATTAAAACCTTGTTCAATGCCAATTAGCGAGAGAGTATTAGTTTTTTCGCATATGCCGGCATGTTACCCGAATTTTACGCTGTGTTGTACAAGTTTAGGCTCCATTGCTAGTGACTGATACTCCCAGCAACTTCTGCATATTATTGTTATCTTATTGTCTGAAAGTGTGTCGAGGTATGAGGTTTTAGTGTTTGTTCCTGAAGCCTTCCAGTATACTCACTCTCTTGACAATAAAAATATCACACCGATGTCCACTGGTCTCCGTCGCCATTTCCCGCGAGAGTAACTTCGGCGTTACGACACCTTACTAAGGGAGGACTCTTCGATTACAGCGAACCTATTTGTTAATGCATATTTTAAAACCCAACCGGTGTTTTTAAACTTCTTATTACTGTTCTCCCTAAGTGGGCTATGTGGTTGATGCGCTGGACAAACGCAAGGGCCACAGCAGGCGTTGCTCGATTTGCGTTTCGATAACAAATGCCGAGAATTGGAGCGGGGCACGTAGTGGAACGCGTAGGTGCAGTCTCACGCCATACCAAAGACCTGAGCCGGATTCCACCTCCGGTTCTCTTGTTTTTATCTAGACACCGAACTCGGGCAGGTAGGGGAAAGTGCGGTAGATGCAGCACAAGTTAAGTATCGAAAAAAGACGGCGTTTCGATCACGGGAATCGTAATTTTATTCTTCTGAACTTACGGGCTCTTGCGGAAGTCTATCGTCAGAGATAAATCGTCAACGAAAAGCGAGCGACAGTTATAGGGGGCAGGAACAAATCAACTCATTAATCACCAGTTTCGGCCATGCGTATATGCCTGCGGAGAGCGATGTAGGTGGACGCCAGCTCAGTGCACCGGTTGACTAAGTTGTCATCCGAGGCCCAAGCTTCAATTAGCTCGCGTCCTGTGTTGCTGCCAGCGTGAGCAATTATCTTTGCGGCTGCAAAGTTAAATTCGTGGCCCGTCTCATAGGTGTGGGCCGCCACTTACGACAGTGCGTCACTCTGTCGGGCATCCCCCTACAACTGTTGCTCGCGTTTCCTTGATGGTTTATCTCTGACGATGGACTCTCGCAAGAACCCGGAAGCTTAGAAGAGTAAAATAACGATTCCGGTGATCGAAAAACCTTCTTCTATACAAATATCTGGGATGCGAACATTTGCCTCTATTCGTAAGTTTAGTATCATTTGAAGCTGATCCACTCGCAAGTCACCGTCCCTACACTACCATCCTTGAGAGCACACGGTAGACCTCGCCGAAAACAACGGTCTAACTGTTCGTGCAATATCATTCTTGAGTAAACAAGAAGGCTGATCGACAAACGGAGGACTACTGCCAGGAAATCTGGCGTTAAACTCCCACACACTGGTTTGTTTCTAAGGCGCTCCACGGCAAACGGTACTTATTCTCATTTTTTCCCAGAAGGCGTCGCCGAGGCAGTTGTTGCAGAAATCCAGCTCGATACTCCGGAGGAGGGGGGGGGCTTGAACAAATCGATAAACTCCCCCCCCCTCCTCGAGATCGATATTCGCAATTATTTGTCTCAGCAACTGTGTTTTTGTATTTTTCCTCTCCAGCGGAGCTTTGGGCTTGGTGATGTTTCAAGTTGTCACTTGCTAAAGAAGGTGCTTACCCTTCGTTCTTGCACGCTGATCAGCATATCCGCTGACAAAGGAATTAGGAAAATTCTGCCAGATGCAGGAGATCCCAACCTAGATTAAGGAAGCCATAAGGTTACCAAGTGGTAGTGTGATTTATAGCTTTAATTAACAATGTCTCCAATGAATGTGGCAAATCTCTTTCTAGAAACTATGTTTTCTTTGATGTTGTGAATTTTTTGGGAATAGAAGATCCATCGGTCATTAATCACACCCAGAGGCGGAACCCAACCGCCGACCCCTCGAGTTCCTCTCGAATACTTTACCATATAATTTACCGGTGTAGAACTAATCAACCAAATTTATACCCTGTGGATAGTAGCATTGGCTGCAAATGTACTTTCGTAATCCAACCATCTCGTCGTTCTGAGTCAGGCACTTATTCGTTGGGGAAACCAATCGGTCCGTCTGCATACCTAAGTCTGTCATGCGATTGCCCCGCCCACCTCCCGAGGTCGCCAATGAAGTGACGCAAGAATGGGTTCTCTCTCTTGATGTTCGCTTTCGTTTACTCTATTCGCCTCCGTAGCTTTCAGCCTCCTCCGCGGGCTGAAATAACACAGAGGCGGGCTGCGTAGGCGGCGTGGTGAGGGGAGCGCGGGGGGGGGGAGAGGGAGGCTGACGCTACTGCCGCGGGCGCTGGGAGGGACAGGGGAGAAGTGCCCGTATACTTGGTCATTAACCCCCCACCCTCCTTGGGCGGACGGACACTGACGCGCATTTTCGTACGGCAGCCTGGTAGCCTTTGTGTGCGCGGATGTCTCCTTGCAGGGCGAGCTTTGTGCACAGGCGCTGCTGTGTGGTTGGGACGAGAAGCAATTTGGGGCCGGTAAGACAGGTGCCTCTGCGGATATGCCACTCATTAGGTACACATACCACTGGAGCCAGCGTGTCACTAGCCCACTACCTCTGACCTTTTCACTGGGCTCCTTGAAAAATGTTTGCACACAGACAAAGAGCATTAGAGAAGTCGGCTTAGCCGCGCCATCAGATAGCATCAGTCGTTTGCCTGTCTCTTATATCTGCTGGTGGTACAATTTTTAAAATACCTACTGCTATGCGTCTGTCTGCTCAGAGCTGTACAAGCATACGAAACTGTTATTCCAAAGTCAGGATCGATTAGTGAGCCTCACTATCCTGTTTCGCATCATCAAGCCTTAGCGTATTTGTGAGCTAGTTTACTTATTTGCTCTAGCGACCGGTTCATGCTCGCAGACCTACCTCCCTTGGCGTTGGCCACGACCTTTCAAATAAGTACCGAACTCCTTAAAAGCCCTTCTAACTGCCGTGGATGGCTAAGGCGGCGCCACGATAGGGATACTTAACTAACACGCATATTCAATCCTGTAGGCAGACCAGATCAGCGACCATTGTCACAATCACCGGAGGGCAACCGTAGTTTATATAGTGCAGCTCATTAATCCCTAGTCTCAGAATTTTGTC
The DNA here is from genome assembly GCA_036362985.1 of Ligula intestinalis. Lineage (NCBI taxonomy): Eukaryota > Metazoa > Platyhelminthes > Cestoda > Diphyllobothriidea > Diphyllobothriidae > Ligula > Ligula intestinalis. The sequence continues at coordinate 32,035,916 of JAYGXS010000001.1, forward strand.
CTACAAAAACGGTGGTTATAGGCTTTTGTGGACGGGGGATTAAGATAGGCAGTGTAATATACTTTACTAACTGCTATGTGCTTTTTTATTTTTTGTATTTAGAAATGTTTGTTGACTTTTATCTGTAAATTTTACCAATCTGTATTATCGTTTAATGTATTGCGGAAAAAACCCGATTATCAAAGTGCAGGTTTCTTAAAATTTCCGAAAGATGGAAATGATGGTTAGGAGGTCGTCTACTTCACTTTACATGGAGTTCAACTTACCGTTCTAGAATTAGATCAGTATAGTCCCTGGCGCGAAGCGCCGCGCACACCTTCAATTTAGATGCGGAGCAACTTACTCGTAGTGGTCGCGGGAAAGAAATTCACAGAATTTTTTTCGCTTTACACTTCTAAAATTTCCTTCCGTGCCTATTCTATTTACCCACTCCCGAAGGTCCTATAATCCCTGTTTTCGTAGTACGAAATGCTGGGACTAGGGGTATATGAGGTGCACTACATAAAATACTGTTGCTCAGCAGAGCACGTGACCGATCTAGTGAACCGTCTGGCAACATTACCAACTGGATCTGCCTCCAAGCTTCGGGCTTTTCTAGCCGGGTTGGCTAAGGACAACAAGGGATTTGAAAAGTTTCCTCTCAGGTCCTCTGTTTTTGACCTTAACGCCGACTGATATCTCAAAAATGGCAGCATTCTGAATGCGTCCTAAGTGCTTTCGCCATCGTCTGCGGTGCTGATATTTGGAAATTTCATCATTTGTGGTAGATGGTGATACTTTTACAGTAAGCGGATCAGCTAAAAATATAGCGCAAACTTGGGTGGTGAATTCTGGTTTTGTGGTCGTTTCCAGCAAGCCATGCCCGACCACAGGTTCCAATCCGAGTTCCTTAACCACTTAAAGTTTAGTTGTGCAACGCTGTTTTGTGCGCAGGGCCCTTTGCCTTGTCGCTTTTGATCGGATCTATTGAGTATTTCTGAGAGAATCTCATCGATTAGTTTACTGAATGTGCTCGTCGCGTTGCGTTTTAGAGGCTCAATCTAGAGCCTACAGGCAGTAAGAAGCAGAATGAGATATCAGAAAAAAGCTGCGACGCCTCAGCAAGCCATTTCTGACCTACTGAGCGTCGTCAGCTAGCCATGCGCAACTGCTGGTTTGCGAGGCCTGAAGTGCAGATTCGCGGGTCCTTTTAGTATTGTAGCGTTAAGTAGGCCCGCAAACCGGAAGTGGAGTATGGCTGACTGATGGGGTTTACTTACTTGGAATTGGTTCTTACGGCTCATTGTCGGCAACCCCTTATCTGTTTATACTATCGTTCGTTATGTAACTGCCTGCCTGCGAGAGCTTCGGACTTAGTCCTAAGAAGACGCAAACATCGCTCGACATGACCTATGAGCACCCTTCCATCATTGATAGTTCTTGTTTTGTCACTATGACAACATCGACAATGTGGCGTTTCGACGCGATCTCCCTGTTGAGCAAGATGACGCTCTTTCCATTACGCTAACGGAATACATATTTCCAGAATTCAACGAATTGTTCTTTTCCCATAACGAACTGAAAAAACACGTTAACAAATTTATATTATTGATAATTCGGTAGTCTAATTTAGTTGACCCAATACACATCTGTTTCGAAAAATATTTTTGCAGTCTTTGACACATGTAATAACCTATGCTCGCAGGCTGCCATAAGCTGGTTAGATGATTCATTGATATGGTTTTCGAAATTTGGGATATTCCCTTCATTCAATTTGTGGATAGGTCTTTGGTAAACAGGCTTGCTAAGCGGTATGTTAACCCGAAATACATTTCTTGACGGGACCTTGTTTACAAAATGTCACTCATTATTTTGTGTATTCATTTTTTTACATATGAGGTTTTTGAGGACTTTCTCACTCGTAAAATATTAGCATACTCTTTTCTACAATTTCCTTAGAGGGCTGTTTGCTTTTCTTTTCACTTCAAAAGCATAGGAATATCTACTCAATTGAGTCTTACTTTTATTCTCCGACGGGGTTGCTTGCTTTTGCTACGAAACTTTCGCGTTGAGGGTCAACTTACCACTCTGTCACCTAGGCATGACTTAAGTAACTTCATCCTTCTCGCGAAACAGATTCGTTTGGCAGTATCGTAAAGCCCGCATACACGACCAAGTAGGAATGGGTAACAATCATAAGGCATTACTGACGAAGGAGAGATTGCGCAATCGCCTTTTCTTGCGTCTTTAACATCCTCGTCGACCACTCATATCTAAAACTCACGCTGTGTCGGCCATTCTCTTTTGTCACTAGGCTATCCACTAAATACTCTGTCATTGAGCTGCGGCCAACCCTCCGTCAGTTCCGATCAAGATTCTTAAAAACCACCGATCTGCCGTGGGCATAAACCGAACTGCGAGATTTACCATCTGAAATGGTTCGGTTTGATTATGCATTCGTATAAGCTTCTTGATTATCTTTTCTGGTTTCTCTTTTATAGCGGCCACGTGTCCTTCACCTTCCGGGTTATACACTTAAGAATTTAAGTCGATATTCTTCTGAGCCATAGGATGTTTTTCGTTGGAGGTCTCTATGATGATATTTTATGACTGTTTTCACACGTTTATCTTGGAGGCTAGATCTACTACTGTGTTTGGGCCTCTTGGCGTTGAAATTTGAGGGCGTTTTTCTACCCCATTCAGTAGAACGGCGTTGGACTATCATCAAAAACAACTGGTTGGACCACACCCGGGGTGTTTTAGCCTTTATCCTTTCGGAAGCCTTTTATTACTCTCGAAAACATAGTAAAAATTGGGCGGCGACTTGTTTTTCGCACCATCACGTCAGCAACGGCTGCAATATGAAAGCCTCACTGTATATGCATTTCCCCCTCCCCCCCCCCACTGCTGCTAGTCAGAATGAATTGTCTGAACAACTGCTGAGCTTCTCGGCCCTACTACGCGTGTAATCTCAGTTCCCTTCTGGCCGATCTGTCTACTCGATGCCTGAAGTTTTAATTTGCGTCAAGTCTTTACTGCTATACTATTTTTTATGATAAAAAATATCCCGTTTAGCTCTTTACTCTCTCTCTCTATCTTTGGCGCGTCTTTAAAATCATGTTCATTCCGACTGGATGGGCCCTGTATCAGCAGGCGGTTGCGCGCAAACATTTTCACATTACGACGGCTTCACTGGGTGTGTGTGTGTGTGTGTGTGTGTTGTGCGTCTTCGAGGGTTTGGCAACACCGAACAGGGTTTGCTAATCTCTTCGGCTTTCTCCCTACCCCCGCCCGAGGCTTTTTGTTGGCAGCGGACCCACAGACGCACTCAGCAGTCTGGCCGCGCACAATTCTGTGCCGTCTCTAATTCATCATGGGCGCACACGTGTGTGTGTGTAGACGAGGGTGTTTTACTGCTGCGGCCACAACGATGCCCACCTCTCTCTCCCTCTCCCTCTGCGTGTTATTTTCATTCCCACCGAGGCTCGCTTTCGTTGCACTCCTTTTTACGGCCTTACTGATGGAAGGCAGCCGGACTGCTGTTTTTTTTTTCTCCCCGACCAGTGGTCTTGGGAAAGAGCCGTCCGATGACAGACTTGCGGTCCTTTTGCCAGCCAGTGGCAATCTCCCCCTCCCTCCCCCCCCTAAACGATTCCCTGCTTGCACACTGTCTCTGTTGACTTTCAGAACCTTTTCTCGCTTTAGTGAAAATTCACTGAAACGAGGAAATTACGATTTAAGCCTCGGTGAATAGCCTAGCTGCTTGTCGGTCGAAACGGAGCGGGATCACCTGGAAACTAATTACCTGACTGCAATTTCTAGAAGCCGCCTCTTGTCGCCGTTGTTTCTCTCGTCCGTCATGACAGCGACTCAATTGTTCACCTTTAGCTAATTACTTTTAAAGCGAGACAGTGGTTGGTGCTCATGGGCTGGGAAGGTGGAGATTAGGCCTCAAAACCATGTCACCAACTGTGGGCAAGCATAACGTCTCTGTTATTTGGCAATGCATTGAAACAATAGAATTTTAAAAAGGTTTACTAACCACGACAGCTTTTATTACTGTTTTAGTCTACTATATGGACTCTCGCAAGTACTTTACTCTTAGACAGGGCGTTGCGTTGACCTTTTGGGTCGCAAAGTGTGAAATTTGTGCTGAGGCATATGGTAAACTTATAGTACGTTGGCACTGTATTTTGAAATTTTTTTTTCTAGCAAGATGCCACACGTATTTCTTCTTTCTAAATTATTTTACACTTAAACAATATTAATGTTCAGAAGAAGAAGAAGCGATCACTGAAACAAGAGTTTTATTATCCTGGCGTTTTGGATTCCGTTGGGAATCCTTAATTATAGGTAATCGTAGAAACGTCTGAGACATGCGCTTCCTGGAACTCGCGTATTCAATTCTATTGGCAATATTAATGTTACCACTTTTTTTGTTTAAAGATGGTGAAGTTGGAAATTCGCACAGTTATGAGATATAAATTCTTACATGAAACTACAGCATCGTAGACTGCTCGAAATATTACTGGTGTATTTTGTTCTAATATTAATACGAAAAAGATATTGTCAAATTGGATTGCCGACGTTCGTTCTGGTAACTTTGACCTCACGAATGAGTTATGCGGTCGGTCTGCATCAAAGGTAGAGAGTGTTAAACTGAAAACCACCTTCGGATCAGATCTATCTTAAACTGCAAATGAGTTATTGTTGATGTTTTTTGTCTGAAGTCGGTAAAATGAAAAAATTTTTCGATATGTTAGATCCGAATGAACTCAATGAAAAAGTAGAAACAGCAGCGTTTGGAATAATGCACAATGTTGCTATTTCATCCCACATATAATTCCTTTTTTAATCGAATTTGAACCAGTGATGAGCAGTTTAATTGAATTTATTGATTGCCAGTCTACAGGATCCAATACGATAATTCTCAACGTTCAGCGCAATTATTGAATACGGACAAGCCATCAATAGGCAATTCAAAGCGCATTATTCATAAAAAGAAGCTGATGGTGTGTGTGGTTGATATTCTGGCACTGGTCTGATCCATTATAATCTCATAAAACCTGAATTATTTATCGCGGCAGAATTATGCGGCAACCAGCTAGAGCAAATCATCCAAAACTAGACTACTCACCGTACAAATGGCAGTAGCAAAACCACAGGAATTGGAGTTGGCAGTTCACCATCATCCATAATACACACTAGGTCTTGCCTCCACTGAAACCCACTTCTCGGGTAGGGAGATAAATTTTTCATCAGCAGGTAATTTAATCCCGGAAATGCTGTAATACAGGCCATCCAAAATGTCATTAAATCCCTTTTCGCGAGTTTTTACTCCACCAGACTGTCCAAGCTACCTCTTAAAGGGCAAGTGTGTATAGATAATATGGGTGCATAGTTTGCTTAACAAAATTGCATCCTTCTATTTATAAAACATTAGCATGCTTTCTTATCTCCTTCTTCTACAAATATCATACTTGACGCACTAAATAGATCTCACAAACGAAACACGCGGCGTATGACATCAAGACCGACTGACCCAGACCTGCAGAAGATTGAATCTCGTCTGCGCCTGTCCGCCCAGAATCTGCAGTCCGTTATTCGCTCGGGTGGAGATCCGGCTGCCTTGCGGTTGGATGCGCCCAACGCCACCGCCATTCGGGTAACCAGAGATGGCCGCTCAGTGCAATCCGACAAGGAGGCACTGATGGGCTACTTGCAATCCGCCGAGGCCGCCGCCACCGTCACTCCCTCACCCGGCCCAGTCGAGGCTTCTCATGCGGTAATTTTGACCTTTTTGGCTCCGTCTCTGCACATGAGTTGGTTTAAGTTCCCTGGAGAGGGTAGCGTGGAGGATTTTTTATCTTGTAGCTTATGGGTGGGCGTAGTCTTCCCACCGACTGTCCACCCCATTCACAGTGACTTCGAGCACAAAAGCCGTTCCACTTTTATCGTGGATGCGATATGCACCCAAAATAATTTAATATTTACCGATATTCTTCGGTTAGATTTTTCACTGTGCGCTGGTTAAATGAGGTTGTAAAAGTGACTGGTAGGGTGCATTATCCCAGTTTGATACTCTTAGGGCATTCGAGCGTGAGTACTTCCAGTGGGACCATAATTAGTGTTTCTTTTATATTAATTGTCATACCTACTAAAATGCGTTTTCGATTCAAATGAATTAATTACGTATGGTTTTATAATTAATGATCATTTAGCCTTATCTCAATATATTTAGGTCACATCAGGATGCCGGCTTTTTAATGAGCTTCATTCTGACCGCTAACTAAAAGCATGTACTATGCAAAGTAGCTATTTAAGTCGTATGCCCTTTTTCATTGATTTTGATTGCCTTTATATATTTAAATATATTTTTTTGGAAAACATGCACGAAAAATATTTTTCTTTTATTCGTTTGGTAGCAAACTACGCCTTCTTTAAATTTTATTCTTAAGGAAAGGGTATCTTTCTGCTTGAAAAAAATTTCTTAAAATGAGCTTTTTTACGATTTTCAGGTCTTCCTTCATAGAACATCGTATCCGTCAATTTGTTAATGCTGCCTTTTCTGTGTAAATCATGCTCCATATCTATTGCAAAATTTTGTGAGAAATGAATGAGATCTTCGTTACCCTGTAGGCGAAGTCGTGCTTTTCCTTAAAGGGGATGTACACAGTGCGCAGTTTGTAAAACTTGAATTCCAGTGCAGCAGTCAAAAGGTTTCAGAAATAGTCTCCATTTTTTAAAATGTTTTAAAACTGAAAGATACCCTTTCGTTAAGTATAAGATTTAATGAGAGTGTAATTTGCTACCAAACGAATAAAATACAAAAATTTCGTGCATGTTTCCCAAAAAATATATTTGAATCGATAAAGGCAGTCAAAATCAATGAAAAATTACATGCTACTTAAGTAGCTCTTTTTAATATCTAATTTTTCTTGGCGGTCAGAAAGGAGCTCGTTAAAAAGCCGGCATCCTGAAGTGTCCAAAATATGTTGAGATTAGGTTGTACGATTGCCTCTGTCACAACCATCCGCAATTAATATGTTCCAATCAAATACGCATTTCAGAATTCCGGATGACATTCCATGAGATAGGGAATCTACTGTATATCAACGCGATATTATTTTGAGCAAATGGGCTTTAAAAATACCTTTATTATAACTAAGAAACAACACTTTCTATCAATTTTACTTTTAGAAAGTTTGTGGTAAGCATTTTAAAAGTGCTCTTTTTTAACTGCTGTAACTCACTACTTCTAACACTCACCGCAATGTATGTCACATAAACCCTTATACTTTCAAGATTTATAGACAAATCAGGGTCATAAAATGTGCTATGGTGTGGCATAGCAATTGCTCTTTTATCCAACCCTTCCAAAAAAAATTATCTTAATTTCTAACTACTTGAACGGCATCTTTACCTGCAAGTGAGGATGTCAAGTGGCACTGGACCAGTATTCTGACATTGTTCCTTAAAGTCCACATTTTGTCTGAACTTCTGTCTAAATCGCATCCTTCACATTTTTCTCCAACCCATTGCACTTTTAAATTCCGCATAACACCATAGCCTTCGTCTACCTCCTTGTATGATATGTACTAATATTGCCTTACCCCCCGTGGCTGCTCTTTTTTGGGGAACGCCATTTGACCAGTAATTTTTTGCGCTCAGTCGGGAATACCTTTACTGTCGGTGATGGCAAAAACCTTACAGCCTCTTTCCCTGCCCATCAGCCTTCTGCTGTGGGTGGTTGCACAGGAGGTCAGCCCTCAGGAACGTCATTGGCTCCCAGCCCACTCCTCTGCTGAATAACCCGACTCACAGCCAGGACCGCTAACAAGATATTGCATCCCTAATTCCTAGTAGTGGCATAGCACTTACCCACCCATTTTTAAAAATGCTCTCTCCCCTCTCCTCATGGCGCTTTGAGACCATCAATTAACCACTGCTTTTGTAATGCTTTCACTTGCGCACACGCTCATATCCGCGCTTTTCCCCGCGCTTTTCCCCGCGCTTTTCTTCTGCGTTTACCGCCGTCTCAGCTTTCTGCTTCATTCTTTGTCGTCTACTTCAGCGGGTTTATTATTAATATTTCGGCTCTAGAGGTGCTAAGTTGCAATGCACAGCCTACCACCGATTCCCTAGTGCGTTGTCACTTTTGCCACATAATCAGCGTCGGCTGGAAGTCACTGTACAGGTTCTGTAGCTTTTTTATGCATGGGGGTTTGACGAGTACACGTTTAGTAGCCTACTTCAACCTAGTACAGTAGTCGCCGGCTATTAAGCTAACCTCGGGCCCAGACCAAATTGGGCTTAATAAGCGGCGGGCACAATAACCGGAGAGCCCTAGTTCTTGATTAGCAAACGCAGGATAGGCACTATACATTAAATACGTACTGTATTATGTGTAGACCTTGGTTGTGTACAAGAAAAGAATGGTGTTTGTCTGTATTTAACGCAATAACAAAAGCAAACAATGATTTGAAACACGTTTAAGAAAAGCGCTCTAGTGTCAGTTGTTTTGGAGGAAACTTCACTCGCAGGTGCTCTTTGATGTCCTTCTCCAGGCACCAGAAATCGTCGAATTTTGTGAAATCTGATGCCTGTTGACTCTATCCTGTTGGCAAACTGGGCTTTGTAGCCGGCGACTGAGCTTATTAGCCGGCGGATTTTGCTATGTAAAATTCCGTCCCAGGCTGATTTGGGCTAATTACGCGGCTGGGCTTATTAAGCGTGGGCTTAATAACCGGCGACTACTGTACCATTGTTCGAAGTAGTTTGTTCTTTTTGATTCAAAAAGGAAGGTCTGAATGGTGGCTACTTCGTAGTCGGTCAAAGATCACTTGCTTGACCCTTGAGGTCCTTTTCTCCGGATCTCTTCTAAGTGCTTTTCCGCAGCCGCTTCATAGGTGATTGTGATACGTTTTAATTCAGACACTGTGTCGACTGTACCTCAGCAACTGCATATTATAAACTCTCACCTTATTGGAACGGGTGTTCACAAGGGCATTTTCTACCTATCTTTCTCATCCGCGTAGTGACCCATGCGCCCCCTCGTCGTCTTCTGAGCCCGAGGCTCAATTATATGTCGACTCATACTTTTTCTCGATATATGCTATTTAGAGTTTATTTGGTTAACTTTTTATCCGTAAACGAGGTTTACTAATACGATCTGCGAATTATCTGTCAGCAATGTACACCCACCTGTATTGCTTGACTTTATTTTAAACTAATTAGCTAGGCAGGATGGCAACTACATTAGGCGATCTACCCGAAATAAAGACCCCATCCCGTTGTTGAAAACGGATGACGGCGCCGAAATTTGCGAGAGCAAAGCAAAGGCCGAGCATCTATCCGGGTTCTTTCAGTCGGTTTTTACGAGAGAGGTCGAGCTAACCGTTACCAATTTTAGTACCGAGGAGATTCCGACTATTGACTCAGTTTTGCTTATAGGAGTTACTGTCCTGCATGAACTTCTTAAGCTCCAAAACACGAAGTCGCCAGGACCGGACGGCATACCTGCAAAGCTGTTGAAAGAGCTAGCCGTGGAGTTGGCTGAACCCCTGTAGTTACTCTTTCGGGCCTCCCTAAACACAGACCAACTGCCATCCGACTGGAAGACAGCGTGGATCTCACCTATACACAAAAGTGGGAGTCGGGCGTCTGCAAACGACTACAGGCCAATAAGCGTTGCTGCAATATGTTGCAAAATCATGGAGCGAATTATCAAAATAGAGTTGATGCAATTCATAGAGTGTCATCGACTTCTTTTTTTGATAAACAGCACGGATTCCGTAGAGGACGGTCCTGCTTGACAAATCTGCTCTTCTGTCTAGATCAATGGACCAGAGCACTCGATCAAGGAAACACGGAGCACGCAGTCTTCATAGATTTCAAGAAGGAATTTGACACTGTGCCGCATCAACGTCTCCTATACAAGCTTAGACGTATAGGGGTAACAGGCAACCTTTTGCGATCAATCGAAAACTTTCTGACTGGCCGAACTCAAACCGTGTGTATTGGTGATCAGCGATCGGCGGAGGTGGCAGTTGATAGTGGGGTCCCCCAGGGTTCTGTTCTGGGTTATCCCTTTCCTTATATATATCGACGACTGCATAAGTAGATTAGACTGCGAAACCGAAATGTTCGCCGACGATATAAAACTCTGGAAGGTCATTCGTAGCGAAGACAATGAAGCAAATCTGCAGGCAGATTTGCACCGACTCGAGCAATGGTCAAACGAGTGGCTACTGCCATTTCATGTCGCCAACTGCAACATAATGCGTTTCAGTAGTACTTACACTTCGTATCGGAGGGTTTACAACATAACTAGCAGACCGCTGCCAGAGGTAGAGGCCCAGAAGGATCTGGGGGTGTGCTTCACTCCCTCACTTAAGCCATGACTCCACAGCCTGAAGGTGGCCAAATCCGCAATGTCGAGCTTGTATCTAATCAAGCGCGCCTTTGTTAAGTTTGATAAAGTTGTCTTTGGCAAGGTCTTCGGCGCGTTTGTGCGACCCCAACTGGAATTTGCCCTTCAAGCCTGAAAACCTTGGACAGTCAAAGACAAAAAAACCTTTTAAAGGGTACAACGACGGGCAACTAAGTTAGTGCGAGGCCAAGCGTACCTTCCTTACGAGACATGACTGACCAATCTTGACTTATTTCCTCTGGATTACAGACAGCTGCGCGGTGACCTGGTACAGGCATTTCGCATGCTGCGAGATCAAACTTGTTGCCTAGCATCCAACGATTTCTTTGAGCTGGCCACTACTACTAGATTGCGCGGAAACCCTCTCAAGCTGCGTGTGACTGGGGCAAGATTGCAAAAACGAAAATTCTCCTTCTCTAAGAGAGTAATCCAGGCATGGAATAGTCTACCCGCCTACATTGTCATGTGCCCATCTGTGGACACGTTTAAGATGCAGTTGGATCAGCATAGACAAAGACATCTGTCATGATGCGAACTAATTATATTACAGTCTAACGTTTTTGTTAAAAAACATACTGCTCGCTACTTTTCAGTAATATTTCAGTTTCGAAATAACTGATTGCCAGTTTCATCCTCTGGTTCGCGTGGTCATAGGATGGGCGCATCTCCGACACCGTGACCACCGCAGTCATCTCCCCTTGTGACCATTAGGATATTGAACAACCGCGATGGCCTCCTCCTGACGTGATCCAAACACTTTCAGCAGCAGGACATCCGATTTACATGTTCCCTTCGCCCCCCCCCCACAGGCGACAATTTTTCTCCTTAAAATCCCACAAATGGCCTTCAAGACTTATGAGTTATGCCTAAGGAGTTTTTTTACTGTCTGCCTCCCTACCACAGTTCAATTTCTGGCACATGTTCTGCGTGATAGCTATGTACAAAGAGGGAGTTCAGAGGTATTTACCTGTATTTCCCTGATAAAACTGAACTGAACTGAAACCAAGAGACACTGGAATGGTCATTTCGGGCTCATTAGCCGTTATCAGCCATTCCTATCCAACCGCAGGTTTTGCGGTACCCGAGGCTGGAATCCACGACCTGTTGTTTAGAAGTCCAACACTCTACCAAGCGCGCCATGGACGCCTTGCCTGCCGGTTTCGATTGTGAATAGTGGCAGTAGTTATTAGGAGCGTTTAGCAGATTGGAATAATTCAGCTTTACCAATTGTTAAAATTCGTGGCTTTGGTGGGATTCGAACCCATGCAGCAGGGAAGGGTTTACCACAGCTAGCGCTTTACCATTCAGTTGGAATTCTTAAATTTAATCACACTTGGATCAGTTTACCCGCCCAGCCTACTGCTCGTGTGGAATCCACCATTACGGTACAGTAAGCTGACTGCCCACACGATTTCCTAAGCAATCATCTAGAATCCACCAGAAGGACTTCTAGTCTTTCTTTCTTATCAGGGGATATGACAGATAGGCGCTTACTGATCCGTTACAGTCAGTCTGTGTTGTGCGGCTGCTGGCAGAACTAGCGTGTCAGCCCCAATGCACAACGGAACGAGCGAGTCCTGTAACTGATCGGTGAGTGAGTGCCTCTCTAGTATTGCTAAATAATTATCTTTTGTTGTATTGGATGCTGCGTGCGACTTTATCTACTAAATGTCTGTTGGGCGCATGCAGCAAGCAGCCGCACTCTGCAGGCTATCGATCGGCCTGTACGAGGAGAACGCATACAGGCCGTCAATAATCCAAAATTAAGACTACATTCAGCCGCTGAGTCACAGCCAATCGTTCCGGTAGCCAAGCCAGAACAGAAAGTGATTGGCTCAATGGACCTAGCTTACACGCATTTGTTGACCTAAATATTTTGTACTTTTTACCCTCAGAGACTTGTGTTGACTTGCTTACAATGCTTGTCTGAGTAAACGCGCTCTCTCTCTCTCTCTTTCACCTCGTCTTATGCGTGGCCAACACATTAGACCCTCGTAGCGGCTGCTTGATTAGGCGTTCGTGTTAATTAGAAGTACCAAGCGCGGGTCATAACAATGTCCCTCCTTTTATCCTTTTTCCCAGAATTTTTCGTTTCATCTTGAAGTTTGTCATTTTTTGTTAATGTTTTGCTCTGTTTGTTTGTCTGGAAAGGCAACTTTTTTATTCTTGAGGAACCTTTCTCTTCGTCGTTGTCAGGCCACCTATCCCGCGGTTTCTGGTAGCCCAGACTTCAGACCCCCCTGGCCCCAACCAGTGTACGGAGCCCCCGAATCAGCTGATGGCGGTAGTGGCTTCTTCCCAAAGGAGGGTGTTGGCTCTCCCGCAGATGGCTACGCTAACTTGCCAGTTGATGATGAAGAACGACGTTTAGACCCTGCTGCTGCTGCCGGCGCACAAACCGTACCACCCAGTGGCCCGGCCTATCAGCACCCTCTGGTCAGCGGTATGGATCAGAGAGCTGGCAACTCCGGCTCTCCTAGTGTGGTTGGTGGTAATCCCTACCCGACTGACGATGAGGATTATAACCGTCGCTACGATGGAGGTGACGCTGTGCAGGTTCGTTGACTCGCATCGAGCGCATTGGGGTTATTAGCATTCATACACGTTATTGCCTTTATGAAAATGAACTCTAAGGAAAAGTGCATGGCATCCGTTTTGTGGAGTACAACTATCTGCCCTTTCGGCCTTTTCGTCTCATGAAGCTGCAGTAATCGGTCCTAAAACGTTAGTAACCCAATTTGAGTATTTGAAGCCTGTTTTCGCCTCTGCTTCTCTCTGCAAAGCCTTAGTCTGTTAATGTTTATGTACTGTATCATCTGCAGAATTGTCCCAGTTTATATCTCATAGTCCAACGACGAGCGGGAGAACCAGCGTTTAAAATTTACGCCTCAAAGTTTGAACATTCTTAAAGAAGCTCTTCCGAACTTTATTAGAATAAGGTATCTTTATAAAGTATGTGACTGAAATGTACGAAAGATAGTTAATTTCTCGCATACCGACATCAGCAAATAAGGCAGAGCTTTGAACTAATAATAAAGGTCTATGAGCGAATTTGAAGCTTAAATGTAATGCAAAAAATTAATATTACTTTGAGTTGACCCAAATGTGAAAAACTCTAGGCGTTTGGCGGGATTTGAACCCGCGCATCGGAGAAAGCCTTTGCCGGAGGCTAATGCTTTACCGCTAAGCTACAAACGCCCGCTTCACGTCATAAGTTTAATCACACTTGGATAGATATTACCCGCTTAACTTTTCGCTCATATGGAATCAACCAATACGGGAGCAAGTTGACTGCCGAAGCAGGATTTCCTAAGCAATCATCTAAAATCTACCAGAATGACTACCAGTCTGACTTAATTATTAAGTTGGTTTGGCAGATTTGCTTAAATTTAGCTCAAATTAAGCAAATCTGCCAAACAAACTTAATAATTAAGTCAGCCTAGTAGTCATTTTAGATGATTGCTTAGGAAATCCTGCTTGGGCAGTCAACTTGCTCCCGTATTGGTTGATTCCATATGAGCGAAAAGTTGAGCGGGTAATATCGATTAAAGTGTGATTAAACTCATGGCGTGTAGCGGGCCTTTGTAGCTTAGCGGTAGAGCATTAGCCTCCGGCAAAGGCTTTCTCTGATGCGCGGGTTAAAAATCCCGCAAAACGCCTAGAGTTTTTAATCCTTAGGTCAACTCAAATTAAGAAAATCTGCCAAACCAACTTAATAATATTACTTCGTTTAGAAATCGGAACTTTTTAAAACTGACAATTCTGAAAACGTCAAAAGTTGCTTTAACTTGAGTTTTTAATGTACATAAAGCCAGTTTGTGCGAAAGAGAACGAATTAATCAATCAGCACACGAAATTAACTTTTTTAAAATAATTATTTGGTCAAGTTCGCACTTACATGTCCTTCAAGAACGAGTGCAATATCCTTTATGGCTCCTGGCAAACAGATTACAGTCTGAAAGTATATTCCGACACGTTTTCAGGAGGATTAAATACGTTTTGGAACATCAAATCACATTTTTAATCTTAATTATTTTAACTGATTAAACGTCTGGGTTTTTAAAATTACCTTCCTTTGTTGTACTTGCTTCATTTGATTTGCGTGAAGAAAAAATGATAATTTCAGTCCGACAAGTTCCATGTTGCACAACTCACGAGCTTAATCCAGCTCACCTCATTTTTATTAAGGGAAAGATACGTTAACGCCTTTAAACTCCCTGCCGGTTACAAAGTGTTTAAGAAAAAGCATCGGTACATAGGGAAAGCTGAGAATGGGGCAGGTTACATAGTCGGCCCACGAAAAGCAAGCAACCGCAGCTATCCAAATAAGAATAAATATAAACGTCTACTCATGTATTGCAAGTAGCAAGAGCACATGCAATTCCAGTAACCGTTTACCTGTTTTCGTGTTTGGCCGTTAAGTGAGAATCTGGATGCATGTCTTATTTGCACTTAAATGAATTCACGTAAGTGAAGTGAACCGTAATATCGAACAGAACGTTTTTTGCTGCCACCACTGTGTTACTGAGTTACTAAGGAAACCCTGCGTCTGCGGATCCTTACTTTATGTCTGCCTAGATTTGGGGGATGTCCATGCAAAGTGGACATGTTACCTGAGTGAAAGGGTTGTTGAGAACAAAGCATTTCATAATGCAGATCTTTCATTTGAGATGTAGTGGTTACCTGTGGTAAATTGGTCGAGGGTTGACCGTCCGGTTACGCGAGGCAGTGTTTCTGAGCATTTGACCTTTTGTCGCCCGCCCCTAGACTTTCGGTCGGCATAATCCTTTATAGACCAAGGTATCCATGCCTGTATAGCGTATTCCAAATGCGGTCATACGAATCTCCCAATTATATTGGAAAAGCTCTATTTACCCGATTTCATGAAGGATCGCTTGCTCATTTGCAATATAGACAGGATCGACTTAACCGTCTTTGTGCAGTTCAGTGTTGGTTTGAGTGAAAATGTAATCTACCCACCGAAGTCCTTCTGACTGTCAAGGGGTTACATTATGCAGCTATACAACTATGCTTTCTTGTATGCTTCCACGGCAAAAATTCGTGTTTCCAATACGAAAACGTTGATTGAACTTTTCACAACTGGGAATAAATGAAGTATCATTTTTGCATTTTTCGTTATTCACTGTTCGAAATATAACTTAAAAGCCCGAAGATGTTTTTTGGCCATCAGCTAGTTTTCATTATTGCCTAAACGAGTCTGCTCTACAACGCAGTCCGTACATCATCATGTTGCAGAATTTTTGTTCCAACCGTACCTTTGTTCATCATCGCACTTTCTGATTTTGTACCTTTTATCACTATCTCTCCTTTGCGCACACTCACATATTCTAATCAGTAAATTTTCTTTGTTTTTGCTTTTAATTTTGAAATGGTCTGATGACGTTGAACGCTTGAAAATCAGTAAGCGCATGACATGGATATGGGTGACTAGGACATGACTTTTTAGGGTCAAACCCAAATTTTAATCAACATTTTAGTCGTAGACAATAAACTTCCCATGGAATAACTACGTTATGTCCATTCTACAAACACGTAGTATAATTTCCATATGGTAAAGATGTCCCACCCTACCTCAGACATCGATACTAGCTGAAAGCAGCAATAGAAACATTTGTCTGGGCTTTTAGCTGTTCTCACCTTCTTCTGCGCTTTCTCTCTCGATTTAGAACTCCGGCTTCCCGCCCGCAGACAACTACTATAACCAGAACCAACCGCAACCGGGTCAACCAGACCCCAACGCTCCCCAGTGGCGAACGCAACCCGATGAAAGACCCTCAGTCTACGACCAGGCTCCCCCTCTAGCTGAAAATCCTCGTCAGATGGCCGGTCCAAACAGCCAAAACCCCTGGGAGCGTGAACCACCGGAGGGCTCCGGCGCTGACCTCCCCCCACCTGTTTGGCCGGACAACATTGCACCAGGCTACGGCACCAGCAATCAGCCGCCCATCTTTGCTTACCCCACCTCTGGCGATCAGGACAGCAGGCATAACCAGGCCTGGAATCCCAGCGCTGGCGGCAGTCAGGATGTATATAATACAGGACTCTCGGGACTGACAATCAGCGAGGAACATGTCATCCCGCCGCAGATCTGGGTGCCCGAGCACAATGCCGTCGTGCGTATGTCCAATGCGCCGTCTAGGCAGACCACATCCTCTGCTGACCGACACATCACCTCCCCTTACCTGCTCCTCCTTCTATTGGCCACCACTGTAGCGTCCTACTCCAGCAACCTTTCCGTCCGCATCGTCTGTACCATTTTCCGGTGATGCGACCGGTGCTGTACCCTACCAACCCCCTAAAAGCACTCCCTTAAATACTCACCCGGTCACAAGTCTCACCGTTGTTTGGACGTTTTCTTTCTACGATAGCATAGCGCATGCACCAGTTAGGTCATATAGAGTTGCATACCGCCTATGACACTCGCCCATGGACACGCAAAATCCTGTTATTGTGTGTTCAAAATTCACTTATATGTATAAATTCTACTTTCAGCTGTCGTTACACGCCCGGAAAATCCTCTTTTGTCTTTTCGAATGTATTTACTCCTGAATTTTCATCGCCTCTCTAAATCAAATCATGTTAAGGATGAAGGCTCCTAGGATTCGTTCACATTAAAGTGTACTCTTGTACCTGCTCTTGGGCCCCGAGATACAGAAGTGCACTCACGGGTTCGGTTATTTTTCTAGAAGACCGGTTTTTCTCGCGTCTTTTGGGCACACATTCAACCCTTGCGTGTGTGTGCGTTTGTGCCATCTGTATTTTGTTTCAAAATGGTTTCCTCCTTGTGCTCCTTCTCGGTACATACTGGTCTTTTTTCTTCTTCATCTACCACTCAACAACTGCAATATTTCCTCCCAACAAAATGTTTGCCCTCTATAATGTCTTCTGCGCCCCCCCCGACCCCCACTCAACATCGAATTTTGCCCTCTTTATTACTTGCTTTTAACATTGTGTATTTTTGCAATTCATTTACTACCTCACATGTCGCTTTTGATCCTGACAGCAGGAGGAGGAGAAGAAGAAGGTTACAACGCATGAGATTATATTTTGAAGCCGGCCCACTTTTCACTTGGCGTTGTTCATGCATGGGCGTTTTCTGCTTTGGTTGAGGATGCACTAGTTTTTTGCGCTGTCTGATTCGTATTCGTGCGTACCTTGTAGTCCTGCCTAAAAACACTGGGGTCAAAGTTACAATCACTCGTAAAAGTGGAAGTCCTGATTTGTATGCTGCATACTTGAAGATGGTTATTGAAGTTTATTCCTCGGGGTTTGACGGTATAAGCAATCTAAAGATGACGCTGCCCGATCTCTTTCCGTTGATGGTAATCGTAAGGGCTAATGGAGAACACCAATGGTCAGGGCTGACGGCGTTCTAAGCCAGTATTTTAGTGTTTGGAACATGCAAATCGATCCGATATATAGTATAGCGAGGGGGTCAAGCAAACTGCGTGAAGAAATTTGACTTCGTAGTTAAGCATAGATTTGGATCATGTTAAATCCCACCCTGAAACGGGAAATTCAGTCTGAATTCGAACAAAAGCAGTTGAAGCCAGATTAAAGAAATCGCACTGTTTTGCAGAAGCGGAACGATTTCAGTTTTGAAAATTATTCATGGAGTTCAAGCATCATTCTCATATGTCGCGGTGCTTAGATATCGCTAGCCTCATCATTGGGTCATACGGGAGCTGTCTTAATAGGGTTTCATGGTTGGGTCATACCACAAGAAGAAAAAAACGAAACCGGTAAGCATATAAAAGCAGAAAATAATAATCATTCAATTATTATTCAAACAGATGATAATTAAAATGATAAACTCAACCAATAAAAAACAAGATATGCGCGAAAAGTACCTGCGAATAGACCGCAAGCCAATATCGATGTTCAGGGATCAAAGGAATATCACGAAAGGTACTTCATCCCATCAATTTGGAAGACTTACAATAACTTCTCATTTATATTTGAACAGATATTGCAGTACCTGATAAGCAGCCAGATGTTGATTAAACGAGACAATTTTATTTAAAAATGAGCTAGAATTAACCGAATGCACTAACCAATTAAATACCCGCGTAACCATGCATACTTAATTACATATAGTACGTATATAAGTATATTTATCAAGGTATATCGGCAGGTGAGAATGCCACCGACGTTTTTTGTCGAGAAACGCAGCCTCGACGTTTATGAAATAGAGCTTGCAAATATGGAAAATTATCAAATAGTTGTCTTAGTTTAAAGGACGATCTTAAAGTGCTTGTAAAATAATAACGGAATATGCATGAAAGTTTGATTAAAGGAAAGTTCTTTTGGTATAATGTGGTACGTTCATTCATTAAACTTACGATTAGGTTTAAATTTGCAAAAATTACCATTGAAATTTTCAGAAGATGAATTGGTGAACATTCTTTTGTTTTTGATAAATTCTCGTCAGCGCTGTACATTTATATGGTAATTAAGTAAATAAATTATGCGGGTTGGTAGAAAAAGATAGTTCGGTTGTCAGCGGAGGGGGAAGGGGGCGATTGGGGTCAAAATCTGCTCAGCGTTAGGGGGGAATGCAGGTCGACTGAGGTGATAAGCTGTTGGATTAGCGGATTTTATCAATGATAACTGCAGCGCCACGACGAAGTTCTTTTGGGCGCACCGCCTGATGGCGTTCGCTTTTGCCGTTACTAACAGACGCTGTCCAAGGAATTTTAAATAGCTTGAAGGTACCTTGTTGATCACTCCGAAGGCCTCTCTGGCATCCGCGCGATAGTTGACTTTACCAGCTGCGCTAGAATGGAACTATTCATACCCTTTAGTTGGCCCTTTCCTAACCACGCTGGAATGAGTTCTCGACATCTTTTGGATAAAGGCTGGCTCTTGCGACCAATGTATCCTGCCCCACAGGAGCAGGTTAATGAATATATGCACATAGAGGTGGTCTAGGATGGCAGTTTGCCGCAGTTACCATAGGCAAGAGCCGCTAATCCAACAGCCAGCAGCTTATCACTTCAGCTGACCAGCATTCCCCCTAACGCTGATCAGATTTTGGCCTCGCTTCCCCTCCCTTGACAACCGTACTATTTTTTTTAGTTTATTTACTTAATTACCATATGAATGTAAAGCCCTGACGAAGCATTTCTCGAAAACGAACTTATGTTCGTCTATTCATCTTCTGGATAAGGTTTAAATTTATTGTTCTATTTTTATCTTTTTATTACGTCAGCGCAAATTGGGGAATATATGGAAAATTTATTTTTCTTCGCAAACGATGAGTACTTTTTATATTTCATTAAAATGGCAAATTCTCCTACGGTTGTTCATTATTATTTCGAAGATCTAGTGTACGCGTTAATGTCGGTTTTTGAGTGATCATCACTCTGACGCAAATTTCGGCATTTTGTATGACTTCCGCACTGTAATGTAGTTTGCACGACCTAGCTATGCTTATTTTTAATTTCGTCTTCATTTCTCTCAGGTGGATGATCCCCTGCTCTTGTGTACTTTCATTTTACGAAGACCACCCGAGTTTAGTGAATCATACGATCAGGATTTCTGGACTAACTCTTGGCCAGCATTGTTAACGACTTTCATTTGTAGGTAAGGTTCACACCATCGAAGACTCCAACGGCAGCTTTCCTGTAGGTAACTTTAAAAGATTATAAGAAGTTAACGAATGCAAATGACGCGTCCGATCAAAAATGAGTGCAAGAAATAATTATGCTAGATATCTCTTTCTTGCAAGCGACCAAAAGACTAAACTTGAATTTGAAAATGCCACTTGATAAAAACATAGAAATTAATCTACAAGAAACCTAAGTCAAAAATGCGTATTTTTACAGCTTTATGTGAATGCAATTGGCTGAGAATTTGGATTCAAAATCACCAAGTTAATAATGCATGAGCGCAAACCCAGTTTTACACTAGTCCTCAGTCGCAATATATAAAATATTGTGTCTATGTTTGATAATCAGGGAGATTTCCAAGTCAGATAGGCAGAACTACTATGACAATTGGTAGCAAATTATCTCCATATAGAATGTCTACTTATGTCACTTTAATAGACTTAATTAAGGATACGGAGCAAATAAGAGTCGTACTTCTTAATGTTTTACAGTTTTATGCGTTCTCCTCTTAAAAGCCCCCGCCAGTAAAAATGTCTAATATCACCATTAACGTAGTAAAGGTAGCCTGTTGCATAATTCCGGGGCGAAAAAAATCAGTTTCGATACGGAAAGGCTTCACTGTGGCCAAAAACGTGCAAGCAGCTCTGGAGGCAAATATAATTGTACTTTAAAAACCGTGCTGATCTCCAGCGCGAAGTGTGAGCGTGCGCCTGAGTTATTTTCGAAATGACCAATCATTGAAAGCCAAAATATTGAGCAGCGTCAGGTGGCCAGCGAGCTAAATGCTGTCCCTACCTCGCTAGTGGTCAAATGGTATGAGTTTAATCGTTTCACGTAGGCGAGAATTTAGGAACAGTCATAAGATCGGGAAATGGAGCATGAAATGTCTCAGTGGACGCAGGCGAATCTTGCACATAGGCTTGTGAAAAACGCTCAATGGGCCTTGCTCTGCTGACAGCCCAGAGACCCTCGTGCCCTTCTTTTGTAGCGACCCCCTTTCTTAGTCATGCTTTCCTCGGACACCGCGCGGACTAGGTCATGTCTGGCGTGACCACCACGCGTCCGCAAGACACCATAGTCAAGGCCTCCGTTCAAGGTCACTCCTGTCTGGCTTTCTCAAGGCGGTCTAGTCTCACTTGCCAACCACTTCTCAAGGTTAGACCAGTGCTCGAGATGCGGACGGTTTGTTTACGCTCATTCACTTCCAGAGCCGACGACTCAATGTTCGGTTGTAGCTGTCCGGACTCCGGTGATCTACTTGCCGGACTGTGCCTCTGGACTCCGGCCCACTCATGGCTGGACTACACTTCTCTGGGAGTCACTTGTATATTACCCATATTCTACTCCTTCTAACCTTAGTAAATCATTCATAACAATCTGGCCTTCCACGCCTTATTCTATTTATCTAGTTTATACATGTTGGGATAAGTTCTATCGCCTATTATCTGGCTGGACCACATCGTATCCCACACCTTACTGTCAAACCAGATGAGACGGTCGGAAACGGGCCTGTCCATGGCTCGAGTCCCAGGGTGAGAAGTTGCGCACTTAGGAAAGGGCATCTCGGTAAAAAGATGGCTGCACGAAGAGAAGTTAAAAGCAATGCACAAGATGGTCTCGTTGCCAATACTCAGAAGTGTAGTCTGCAGTGGGATGTCGGAAACATTCTCATAGCAGGAAATCAGACATGACGGTGTTCTAACGTTATTGCGGCAAGACCGATCATGGGAGATAGGTGAACATGGACAAAGGAGAGTCCAAAGACTATGGTACTACGTGATACCTCGATAGAGCCTACATCGGAAAGGAACTTGTAAGAATCTTAAAGTCTACAACTCTTCTGGAAATTGAGTTTACCGGATTGGGAGTGGAAAGCCAAAGAGATGGATTTATGGTCAGTGATGATAGTGAATTCCCTTCCACCGCGAAAGTGCTGAAAAATCTTCATACTTAGATGGACTATGGAAAGCTCCAGTCCACCTGTGTTGCGTTGTGACAATATTTCGTCCATAAGAGAGCTTTTTTTAGTGTCTGCCTTAAGAGGCTTTGGTGAAAAACTGCGCTGATTGCAACCTTAGAGGCGTCAATCACGACGGAGGTAAGTACGTAAAGATCAGAATGTGATTGGATGCTGGCGTCGACTAAGACAGTCTTTAACTTGTCAAAAACAATAAAGTCGTCATCCAATAGCTGAGCAAAAATTTTAGACCCCAAAACAGGCTTCTGAAAAGCACAAATTTGCAAGATATCGGCTCTAGTCAATGTTGTCGGCTCATGTAGAGAGAGAAGACAGTGGAGGAGAAGGAAGACGAATAAGCTGAAGATTATTATCATTTATAACTACTTCGGGTTTCAAAATAATTAATACTAGTCTTCAGTAATGCTCAAAAAATTTAGCTGCTTCAATCTCCTTCTACTTAAAAGTTAACAGAAGGTCATTCTAAATTACAAGGAGGCATAAACGTGAGGTAAGTTAAAACTCTAACTCAGCTGGAAGCAAGCAGGGGATTGCTTGTTGATCTAAAAGCTGTCTGCATTGCTGTTTTCTTGACAAGAACATTCTGAAGCTCGTCTTCGCAAATATATAAAAAGCAGTTGAACGGTCGCATGTCACCACAGGTGGCTTCGAGGTTAACTGTAGCCTGTTGAACTTTGTCTGTAAAAGTATTCTTAAAAATGTAAAACAAGATCCCAAAAGAAGACTCAACTACCAGCGGAGAATCAATTGGAGGGTTAACAGCGATGTGGTAAGGGGCGTTTGCAGAGCTCTCTGGACCATCTGGGCAGTGGAAATAAGGTCGTTGCGTCCCTCGGTAGGACCAGTCAGAGCAAAAAAGGAAGTTTGTGTATATAAACAGCTTTCAGCTCCTCGATGTGCTCGTTCGTTAAGCGAATGTGGCTGAAAATCCGGATTAGGAAACGGGAGTGTAGTTGTTTCAGTGACAGGCCGATGCGATGATTAAATGCATTGAGGATTCTCACAGGAAGTTGTTCTGCTTTTTCCTGGACATCATTACTAACCCTCCGCCGGCTATTTCAATTTTTATGGGCCGACGCAAAAGAGGGGAGTCCATCACCATCTCCGGAAACTAGAGGACGTTCACACAACGAACCTCTTCCACAACATGCAGCGTTAAAATTCGCGCTTGGATGCTTCCTTCCTTATTTCACAGTCAAGGTGAAATGAGAGCACTCTAACGGCATGAAAAGGATTCCAAAGGTTGAGCGAGTGCCAAAAAGGAGAGTGAGTTACGCAGGTTCGATGTCGCTTTCATTCTAGCAAGAAGATACGGTGAAGTCTTTGGCAGGTCGGAGCGCTGACAGATATTCTGGCTCAGTTCGTCGAAAAGGTTGGCTTCTGCTATGTACTAGGCGAGGAGTCGGCCAAATTTTTAATTCAAAGAGCCAAGAAAGCAAATATTTGGAAATATATTTCAGAAAGAGCCATATAGTATATTTTAAAATAAAATTATATTGAATGCGAGTATAATAAGCCTCTGAATTTATTCTTTTAAATAATGCTCTTATAATACTCATTGCTACTGTGACTTCTGGCGTTGCATGAATTCGCTGAGGGTTTTATAGTCTGGTCGGTAGTTGGTGAGGTTAAGTTTCCTGCTAGCGTTGAGGCTTTCATCCATTAGACGTGATTTTAATGTGGACTTGACGTATCTAAGATGTGAGAATGACTGCTCACGTGCATACATAGATCCAAACAGGGTCAATGCAGCAATACTCACACGATGTGTGGTATGTGACTGGAAGCGTGTTCCAAGTTTTGATTATCAGCTGGTCTCTGATTTGAAATTTTTTAAATTTCTGTCTACATGTGCTTGCTTGTCAACTCCGCTTCATGCCGTGCGATACTTTTTAAATCTTTATTGGGTGACTTGAACTTATTCACCCACGTGTCTGAGGCCTTAAGATCATCCAATTCTTCTTCGAAATCTCTAATGGAGTGGCCAGGAATATAACCTAGGTCAGCTGTGTTCTTGGAACACTCGGTTGGATTGGTGATGAACCTAAAAAGACGAATGTGCTTTCGAAATTTTCCAAAGCATGCTTTGAACGACTGTAGGAGACTGGATGTGAAGCCAACTAGTTCGTGGAGATCAACTTTTTGAGTAGACTCTCTTGCTATGCGTGCATCTTTATATTGTCCTAAATAACACTGTATTTCCATTGCCTTGCAATTTGACGTTAAGTTGGTTTCGATATTTGGTCATATTTACGAGATATTAAAACATGAGGAACCACTCATTTTCGGCTAGCTCACAATACTCAATGCCCTTCATTTCAAGGAACGTCCGGATTTCGTTCAGGCAAGCAACAAAACGGCTAGGCACCTTCCCTTTTGACAACCAACGTACCTTGCTGTGCAAAATGAAATCATGATAGACATTTCCAACTTCATCCAGCAGTGTTTTAGACTGTCGATCATTTGAGGCTCGGGCAACAATAAAGTTCATCACACGAATGACCAGCGACATCTCTTCGCCAAACTACTCGTCATACATCTGAGCATAAAAAGCTTCCTGGTGTAAAATGCAATGGAAACGTAGGATGGGTGCATTTTCATATCCACAGAGAAGCGCCACAAATCCTTTGTTTTCCCCCACCTTAC
Organism: Ligula intestinalis; assembly: GCA_036362985.1. Taxonomy (NCBI): domain Eukaryota; kingdom Metazoa; phylum Platyhelminthes; class Cestoda; order Diphyllobothriidea; family Diphyllobothriidae; genus Ligula; species Ligula intestinalis. The sequence continues at coordinate 32,060,583 of JAYGXS010000001.1, forward strand.
AAGGAGCACCGTCAGTATAAACTAAAATAAGTCTATCCATAGTTAGTTCTTTTTTCTTGAGCAAAATCCATGGAAGAGGTGAATAAATCCTCACCTCTTGTGGACCCTTTTATTGGCAGAACCGCAAGACTTTCTCCGTGCAGTGTATCACCAGCAGCATATCTTGCAATCACACTGAACTACGCCAAATGGCTAACGCCGTTGACTCATCCAAAGATAGGGAGCAGAACGGCTCTGCATTTGTGTCTTGCACTTGCGTTTCCTTCACGTGGATTGCCATCATGATGGTACGCTCAGGAGCAGTTTTTACCGACAAAGGCCTGTCTTGTTTCCGTTTAATTATCTTGTCTTTGTTCTGAAGATCATCAAAAACTTTATCGGCTACATCCAGCATGAACTTTTTAGCAAACTCGCCATCTGTGAATGGTTTTCCGTTCCTAACTATTGCTAAAGACTCAGCAAAGCTCGTGGAGTTATAGTCACCTTGCTGGATCCATACGTGGAGTTTCCTCTGGTTGGTTTGCATCCTGCTCATTAGTTATTGGCATGCTTTCTTTTGGCTATCACCCGCCGGGTATTTTGATGCAAACGTATCGTGGCGTGTGTTGAAGTGGCGCTCTACATTCGACCGTGTCATCGACGTAATCTTGTCATTGAAAATTAGACACACCGCATAATCTGTTCTCTGCACAAAGGCGAACTTTTCGACCAATTCGTCCTGAAATGTACGATACTCCTCATCTCTTTTTCTTTTTGCCACACTCTTTGTTGAAGAGGTTAACTTTGGGCAATTGAGGGAGAATGTAGTGTTCAAATATGTGCGATCCATCTGATGAAAGAAAGCAGTCAGATAGTAGGATCGATGTGTTAGTCCATAAGGAAAGTTTTCGCAAATGGACTATTTGCTCCGTCTGGGGGACATAAACACGAGGCACTATATGTGACAAAGCCGGCTGGCCTATGCGCGTAAGATAGCCTTGTTTTCCAGCACGACCTTGACCAAGCTGAGGTCAAGTCTGTGGGCTGTCGTGCTTTAGTAGAGCGTCTGTTATTTAGCGAGCTTGCCGCCGCTATTGGGACGCAGGAAAAAATGGAAGCAATTTTTGTTGGCAAGCCGAACGATATCAGCCAGGTCAAACATAGGGATGCTGGAAGTCTAGAGATTGGTCGAGATTAAATTGATTCTAATACGCATCATGGTGGCGGCACGTCATAAGAGGTGGACGGCTACAATGCGTGCCCTCCTCCCCCCTTCATTGTCCAAGACCCGCTGTCCCAAAGTCATGTGTTGCCACAACCAATTGTTCCAATGCTCTCTTGCACTGACACCTCCGTCCCCCGAGGCTTGACCTCGCAGCTGCGTCTGGGATACCGGTAACAGCTGCGCGAGCGTCCCCTTTTTTTCGGTTTTCAGTCGGCCCCACGCCCGATGCCCTGGCGAACGTAGTTTATTCAGTCATGCACACATGCCCGAGCATACACGCGCGTCCAACTACCTAAGGGCCATTTAAATACTCCACGGCTCGGCCGATGCAGCAAAGATATCTGCAGGCGACATCCCCTCAGGCAATTGCAAGACACCAATAGCAGAACAAGCGAACATGCTCCACAATCCTACTGAATCAGCTTTCACCGCTGTCTCAAGCTCTCTCAAGTCTGGCTGGGCGCAATCAACACTAGCCCTGGCTTCGCCAGTGTCCACTACCACCTGCGACTGCATTTAAGAGTTCTATACATAATAAATCACTCCTTCTGATGACTTGTGTCTTTTAATTTCCAACCTGGGATTTGGCTTGATGATTGTAGTGATCCAAGTTCAAACCACTACGTAGACCCCTGAAGAATAACCACAATCATAAAATCAGAAGTTCTGCAAGAGCCGTACGCGATCATTAAAGAAGAGCCATATATGGCTCGCGAGCCATGGGTTGCCGACCCCCTGTACTCGGGAAATAAAAGAAAGGCATACCAGAAAGTTAAATGCTAAGCAGTGATAGGAGATACCTGCCATCGTACGGTCGGTATAACAACCGCTTCAACCGGCAAGGGTGTTAGATTTAAGCCTCAGAAATTACTCGGCTGAACGGTATCATACCCCAAATGTATTCACCCTGAGATGTCAAACTTTAAAGTCGTTTATATTACTAGAATTTCTGCAGAAAGTGTACACCAACAAAGATAAGAGTGACTTGGATGACCATTGATTTTTTATAAACGCCGTCAAACGCCGTCCTCCCTTGATTGTCATGGTACTCCGCTGCAACAGAAGATACTGATCGTCATGTGACTGCTCGAGGGGGTTCTTGTTTGGGCTCCAAGGAAAAACGTGACGAGCATACCGTGTAGCCCGACCTCTGACCACACATTTTCGGATCAGTTGTGTTAAATAATCAAGGCAGGCCAAGCGTAGAATGGCCGTATACCTGTCGTGACAAGCTTGCATCGAAGGGAATTTTTCCAAAGCTCACTGCCGCTGTTCTCGATTTCTGGGAACAACCAAGCAAAGATGGCGCAAAGCTGGCCCCTGGCCCGGCACGTGTAGGCCGACCCAGTCAATGACCGTTGGCCGCTGGCATGCCTGCTGCTGAACCGGCACATAGGATCCAGCAAGCCTCCTGGCTGGTCTTGCGCTCCAAATTCAAACTTCTTCCTTCTTATTCTCCATCTCTCTGTATACATAATAAACTAGTCCTACTATTCTGGCCTCCACTGACTTTTTCTCTGCTAAGGAACCATGTTTTGAAGATTGCAATTGCTAGGGTTGGTTTCTCTTAACTCCCTGCAAAATTGGTGATTCCAGCGTTATCTGAACATGCAACATCTCATATGGCCTGCTGTCCCTGCATATTTGGTGACTGTCTCGCGTGTACCTGCAGATTTGACGACTTTCCGACGTGTCCCTGCTTTTTGGTGATCTGCGCTCGCGATTCCTGAACTCTATCATTTTTAAATCTCCCTTGCCTTCGATTGAATTTTTCCTGTGTCATCTGATGCGACCGAGAATATGGCGATTTTCTGCACCGTCCTCCTGTCGTAAAGCGAGGTGCAGATCTTCAACCGCTCACAGCCCACCCAGCCCACACTCTGGTTTCTTCCCAACCCAACAGAGATGACCCTTTATGAAGTCCAGTATCCAGATCTCCTTCCCAACACTCTGGCCTTCCCTACGCCTTCTCTCTTCTCTCCTCAGGAACCATAGTCTGAAGATCGCAGTTGCTGGGGCCTAACTTACTTAACCCCCTGCAATTTATCGTCGAGTTGCCTTCAAAGACACTTGAAGAAGTTGTTGGTTAGCATGAAAGCCTCGCCCATCAATTAAGTTAACCTTACTCAGCAGAAAGCTATGGGCATGAAAGGCATGAAAAACGAAAAAACTGCAACTTGTATGTATGTGCAACTGTCTTCCCCCTCCCCCCTCCAAAGTGGCAGCTGGTAAATCAACTTAATTCAACCTACTGACTCAAAACAAGTAGCAATCACAACACACCTATTATTTAACAGTAAAAGGCCAGTCGCCTTCATATACCATATTTCTATTAGTAGCTTAAAAGTATCTTGATTAGAAAATGTACTTTGGAATCATTTTGAAATTTGTTAATATCGAGCACGTAGTCACTTAAAAATCACTTTGCTTATTGGGATTTGGCGGAAGTAAAGAGGTTGAAAATTCGTGGCAACTTAGTAATGTGCACAGAAGATAATTTGGCGAGCATACCTTTTTTATAACTTTGCATCAAGTGAGTGCAGTCAGTAAGTGTTAGAATGAGCCGTGTTAGTGAGGAAAAGGAGATCACGGAGCACTGCGTGTGTTCTTATGCTGTTTGGCCATGACAGACGGGAAACATGTGTGAAGTTTATTCTCTACACCCAAGACCAACTTGTTCAACCTGATGGCAGCTGCTTCTGTTGTTGCTAGCAGACGCGGTCTAGTAGCTTATGGTAATGTAATGGGACGCAATAAATCACATGGAAGAACTCATGGCATTCATCATTTGCTTAGATCAATGCTATCTGCGAGCACGGCACGATATAATATCCTAAATTTGCTTTTACTTGGCCATATTGTGACTGTTTTCCTTTTCTATGGATAAGAATGGGATTAAATAAGGAAATGATTTCACATGGAGGTGATTCACGCTCTTCTGTGTCTTCTATTCTATCGATACGGCTCTTGCTAAGATACACTGCCTTCTTACCTTCTCCGTCAGACCCCTCCAGCTTTCAACAAAAAATATGTGTGCAAATGCCAACATTGATTGAATTCTCACAAAACTCACCTGTTATGCGTGAATGACATATGATATGAATTGACTTGTCTGATACGAATAAATCAAGTACACACCTATGTCCAGCGGCAAGTTTTAAACTTCCTTCAAGTGTATTTTTGCACCTGTCTCGTCAAATCCGTTCAACTCCACTTTATCCAACCAATTTTTGATTAGGAAAGTATCTTAGCTTAATTGTTTTTTGAAAAGTATCCTAGAAAATTTTTCAGATAAGACAAGGAATGCCTCTTTACGCTGGAACGCCCACAATGTAGATGGAGTCGCCGATTTCAAGGCAGATTAGTAAAACCAGAGGAGAAGGTAGTGAGAGATTCTGTTTTGAACTCATCCCAGCTTATTACAGCATAACAGCTCATTAAGTGACATATATCATGCAAATTTTGTAAACCTTTAAACGACATTTTAGATTAGGAAGGTTACATTAAATGAATTGTAACACTTCTGATCTTTAAGTATAATCCAGGGCCATTTTAAATACATCAAGAAGCTGTTTTAGAAATAAGATCTTTTCGGCTTCTTGAAATGCAAAATTATTTATTTGCCTACTCATTTGATAGACAATCACGTTTGCTTTAAACTTTGTACTGCAGGACAGGGTACGTTCAGCTTTCAAAGAAGTTTGTCGATTTCTGAATAATTTTCTGCGCGATCTTCCTTCTCCTTTTCCGTGGTTATTTTCTGTCGACATGCTCTGTGCTCTGAAAGGAATACCAAAATTCCTGGACGTGGTTAAGAAGAAGTCAAGTAGTTTAATAGCTGTGGATTGAACTATATCATCCATAAAATGAATTTCTAAATTAACCGAATCAATGTGATTTCAATGGACATTATGCTGCTTGAAAACATTTTAAATTATACACTTTCTTAAGATCAATAATAAGCATTCTTCGGGTAAGACGTTAGAATAGTACGTGATTTGCCTACAATGCGTACAATGAAGAACATTTTTATGTTATCAACAAAATATATCTGAATGTTCATGTGCCCTGTGAATCTATAGAAAAATTCCTAACTGCATAAGCAGTCATTTTATCGAGTGATTATATATGAAGTGGCTGACTTCTGTTCAGAAGCCGGCATATTCTTGTGTTTGAAATAACATGGAATTATACTTCAAGATGATAACTTGCTCAATTCCACTAAAGCACTCATTCCCAACCTACAGCACAATTGAAACTATTGTTCAACTGTACATGAGATCGGCCACTGACTGTGTTAATACTTACCGTAGTAACTGCTATTATTCCTGCAGAGTGCTTAAGTTTGTATGCAGTTTCATGTAATTTTTACTGCAACTGCTTGCGGTCAATTCTTCGGAATTTGGTTAATAAATATATTGGTGACTAAATTTTAAAAACGTGGCTTGGGATCGAAGGAACAATAAAATAGAGAGGTTACTTCGATTGTTATGAAAGAGGACTAAGCGAAAGAATAATTCGAATCGATTAAGTCAGAATTTTTTAATCACACTTCCTGCTGCCCGCTGTTCTGGACCACAATTGAGTATGCATTTACTAAAGTCTTCATCCCAATCTTGTCCTTTGGGATAAATCAAAGCTAAAACTCTGACAATTAAAACAGCAATGCTAACCCCTATGTAGTACACTTACGGATAGACACTTTTGCAGTTGCATCGAAATAACGTTGCAAACAAAAAATGTATAGGTTTTGAGTCCGTACTTTAGTTTGGTTGGTGATCAAGCAGTCGCCCGTCCGCATTGAAAACAAAAGCAATTGTTTGATTTTACACGTATTTCACTGAATGCCATGTGGGGCCTTCTTTACATTAGCTGTACACTCTAAGAAAGAAACGTTTATTATCATTGTCAGCGATATTTAGAAGAAATAATTCATCTGCTAACGGTAATATCTGCTGAAAACTGAAAGGCAGTTCTTCCTTAGCGTCAATGTGCCTTGAGGAAGCGGGAAGTTTGTATTTTTTAACACTTGACCATCTATCCGAATACAAGTGTTAAGTAGTGATAAACAAAGGTGCAAAAATATAATTTATTTAAAAGTTAATTGACATCGTTAGAATGGGACATTTATCGGAAGGCCAGAACTGTTGCTAGATCTGCGTAATTAATTACGTCGGATTAGGGATGCTGCTCAAGATTAATGCCCTGTTTGAGCCGTTAAACTAAAAAATATCACCACGAAAGACTAGCCTTATTCTAAAGAACGCTCTTTCGTCTATTTGTCTGCGTCGATCATACACCTAACATCGACGGTATTACTGAAGACGAGGCAGGGAAGATCATGTCTCCAAACCTAAGAAAATTCAAATGGATCACGTCGTCAACATGCTGTGTCAGCAGATACTGGCCACGGCAGATGTAGTGGGCCTACGCATAAACAGCTGGTTACCTGCTGTCATAAGGCCTTTTTTTCCCTAAAAATTATACTTCTAAACTTAGAACCTACAGGCTAGTTCTTGTATTGTTTCATTTCATGGTACAACGATTAAACGTCAGCATTACTTTGTTACATATTCCCTTCCCCCTCGCCCTCTTCCTCATGCCTCCAAGAAAACTCAACTCCTGTTGTCCCCGTCCTCACATGCATGAAAGCTGATACAGGCGAAGATACAAGTCCAAGTAAGTCATTGAGAATATGTTGACGTGATAGTCGGGAAAATAGAGAATCTGAAAAGTCAGGCTAATGAATTTTCCATCACAGCGATTGCGTCTACTTCTACATAAATGCCTGAAAGCTCTTACTTCCCTCCCAATTAATAGCATTTTTGGTTGTTTTTATTTTTCTTCCCTGCCTCAACTTGAATTATTTTTCATAACTGGAGACACACGATGAACAAATATCGTTAGTTAGCTTCCATTCTTGGCAACAGTAGGGTTGTACGTAACTTCAAATTGAAATATCCTTTCAATCACATAAGGGAACTACTTCATTAATGCATATGGTTTGGTCTACAATTTGACAAAAAAATCACTGCCTGTATTTTGATAGGTGCAATAGTGTAAGATAACCGATTGTTCTACCGTGTTGTATTGAAAGGTAGGCAACATTTAAGACGCAAATTTATGCACTCTCGCTTGAGAATCAAATAAATCCAAGAAAACAAACATCGCAGAAGCCGTCCGATAGAAATTATGCCAGATTTTAAGCAATCCTTACTGGCCTGACATTTCTAAAAGTCAGCAGTTCATACTTGCGAACGTCGATTGGTAGATGTGGAAGCGAAGTTTTAGTTTTTAAATTCTATCGTCGATTCGTTGAGTAAAAACCAGACGTTGTGGTATCAAAGCCCAAGATTGGCTCAACCGAGTAAGGAATTTGTCCGCTGCATAGCCAAGTGCACTTCTAGAAAAGTGCGTCCTTAGTTTATTTGGATAGTGTTCAATACACTGGCTGAATTAATGGACAATATTTTCCCTTTATTGGATTTCTCAGTCGTCTTCCGTAGAAGCTTCGGTTCGGACTTCGTCAGAATATTTTTCTTTTTTGTACATTGTTTAAATTATTAGTTTGACCTTAAGATGATTTAATGAACGCCCATAAGCACCTTGTTTACTCAAAATTAGTGATAGGGCTACGGGAGGGCTCAAAAAGTACCGCGTATTTAAAGTTGTATATATCTGTGCGAGTCTAAGGCACAAAAAGCATTGCTGAATTAAAAGTAACAAGCGTAACGCATTAAATACTTCAAAAGGGTAATACGTTTGTCCACCGTTTCGTCACAAAGATGTGTTTGTCTCACTGGGTGTTACGTTCTGTTACTCTTCAACAACGCTTCTGATGCAAATCTAAATTTCAGTTGATCTTAGTGTGAAAAACTTGCGGCTCCGGTGGGAGTGAATCGCACACAACGGAAGAAGGCTTTTGCGCAGCTAACGATCTACCACTGAGCGAGGAGCCTCACTGTGAGCCATGCATTTAATCACACATGGGTCTATTGACTCGCCCAACCGAATGCTCGAATGGAATCCACCATTACGGATACAGTAAGCTGACTGCCCTGGCGGAATTTCCTAAGCAGTCATCCAGAATCCACCAGAATCAGCAAAAGTCTTCCCTATTGTGTGGGTTTCGACCCCCACCGAGCTGTATTATTCAAATTTGCCAAACCCTGCCAATAAATCCAAATGTGCGAAATGACCCAGTAAATATTAAAAATTACGCAGAAGTTCTATGTTTTTAAAAAATTATTTGTAAGTTCACACAGTTCTACCACGTCAAATCCAAAATGAAAGCACATAAATTTTATTGACCATGACGAGGGCACCGGAAAAAGCACTTTTGGCTTATTTACCCAGAGAATCTGATGATACATCAGCCAGAGACTATAATCGTGAGGTTTGAACTCCACTCAGTTCTTTTTTAATCAAATAACGTCCTCACCACTGACACAGCAAAACAAAGAAATAAGTGTGTGAAGCAGTATTGGTTCACAACGGCTAATGAGGTTGATTCTGTCTTCATCTGTTTAACAGGTTGGCTGAAGATCGCTACTTGCCGCCACAGGACAGTGTCCACGATGAGCGCACCTAAGACGACTCGAGCAATATCTACCGCAACCGTTCCTCCTTCCCTCCCCTAGACCCGCTGTCATGCACATGCCACACACACACACACTGCTTGTTCAGGATTTCACACAAACCATTAAGGGGCGACTCGGTTTCCAACTGAGATAGGGTGCTATATTGACTATGCAGAAGGGGATTTCGTGTAGCCTGGCTCCTGTCCTAAGAGCAGAACCGAGATAGCCTGCCGGTTGACAGCCTTCACAGTCACTGCTGCCAGTGCACCGTGATATATTCAAGCGCGCACAAGTGGGACGCAGTTGCACTCCCTCTTCCTTCTCGCGGGGCATTAGCCCATTATCCGAGCCGAGCAGTCATCTCATGCGCGTATTGGACGCCAATGGCCAGTGCAGTGTGAGGCCGCAGCTATGTGTGCCACACATCCCCAGGTGTGACGTCTTGTTCAGGCCCGCACTCCCAATAATGCGTACCGTGCCCTGATCTGACCCCCGTGTTGGTAGAACACATCTCCCGAGGGGTTTTATGGTGGCATTCACATAAGCCGAAGACCGTAAGGTCTAAGACCACACTTCGAAATCAGCTTGTACACCCTTAGGGTAGGGTTGGCTATCTGAACAGAAGCGAGGTCGTTTTTAAGATTCCCTGTGGCGGCTGCGATTTAATTTATTGCGGCCAGACAAGAAGGTCCGCCTCTACGCGCATACATAGACATCAAATAGCGGTAAGGAGGCGGGACCGCCTTTCAGAAGTCGCCATGCATTCGCTTGAAAGTGGAAACAAGTTTGCATGGGGCCAAACCCGCATAGTAGGTTCCTGCCCATACCAGAAAGGCCGACAATTTTTGGAGGCCATTAACTATGACGAATCATGCATCACCAGGCATGTTGATTTAAATTTAATGTATACCAACCTTAAAAAAGCCTGGAAAAAGCGCCAACCACCGAATTATGCTATTGACCATGCATGACGAAGCATTATAGATTTTTGACAAGGTTAAAAATGCGTACTGCTCTTCACACATTCTCCTCACGTTTGAAGGTGATCTGGAATGCCAGCGCCGAAAATTTACAATAAAGGTTGTTCCTGTTCCCCAAAGAATCTTCTCTATCGAATTATATTCCCTGCGATGTCTTTTTTTAGATTCATAAAAACGAGAATGCCCACATACCTCCTGCTTTTCGAATTTTACGATGAATACCAGACATTTCTTATAACTTTTCATATGAATTTACACGGCTTAACAATTTCAAGATATATGCATATATGGACACAGTTGGAAAATAGGGAAATTCGATAACCTCAGTCCTGAATATTAAAATATAATGATTGAACAAAACCGCCATTTTTATACAGTAGAAGGTATTCTACCAAACGAGCCTTATTTGACTCTCTTTTACTCTTTTGTATCTCCGACTAAGTAAAATCGGCATCTCCAGTTGTCGGGGATGTTAAACAAACGATATTAATTACTCTATTTAGCATTTTATGAAAGTAAACTTTTTAGACCTTTCTCAATCTTATTAAACACTGTTCGAATAAGTTTCTAGTCATAGGCAAGGTTTGCCTTCACAGATCACTTTTGATTTGGCTGCTTGGCGAGTTGTGTTCATTTTACTCTAAATATTTAACGTGCTGACCGATGTGTTCTAGTTGCAACCTAACAACTGTTTAAAAAATCTCTTCATCCCCATCAGATGGCCAAGAGCGAAATGCAGACCGCCCGCGAATGGCGCCAAAATGCGATCTGCGAGATTTTTAGACTGCGGTAGACTCTTTTGCTAGGTTGATTGCGATTAAAGACCTCTTGAGGAAGTAATAATAATAATTTGTATATTTAAGGCCCAAGCAGCCTTGTCGTTACAAGCTAAGTGCTATCGTAAAAATAAAAATAATAATGATAAACAGTGAACTCTTATGAAATAATTGTCATCGGCAGTAAAAAAACTACTTAATCGGTGGATGAGTTCAGCGGGCCACCGATTTCCAAGAAAACTATAGGAGAAAAAACTGCCTTAATAGGTAACAAGGTTTGATGTGGTTAGATTGAGACCTGACGTTGAGGGTTCGGGACGTTTATGGTCATGGGAAAAAATAATATACCGTTGAGTTAAGAAGGGTTCATTCGGGACAACAGGAGAAGACAGTAGAAATCAAGGCAAAATCACCGAGATGTGACCCAGCTGACTCCAGAACTCTTCGAAAATTTGGCGATAACCATTAATAGCGACCTCGAAGACCGCGGCAAAGGTTGCAAAAATGAAGAAGAGTTCGCAGCCCTTGGAAGTGATGCTTGACTCTGCTTCAAATGCCAGGAGGACTCTTTTAAAATCTACAACTTGCGTGTTTGGAAAGGAAACAGACAGTAACGACTTTATTTCCTCTAATTTTAATTGCTTATGTAATTTGTTTTTAAAAATCGATAGTGTAGAAGACAGCCTAATATCAAGTATGGAGGTTGTTCCAAATAAAAGCATATTTGAAGGTAAAAAAGCGAGAATGGTTAGATGTGGAGCTACGGGGTGGTAATATTATCATGGAAGAGTTATGAGTGGCGTAAGATCGGTCTACCGGAAGGAGAGCCTTAATTTGTGGGAGATTAGGACTATTGTTAATGCGAAACAGAAAGCATGTACCGGCTTCGAGTCTTCGTACCCAAAGAAATTTAATGTTTGCTAACTGACATCTATCTGTATAACACATACCAGACCCAGAAACAGAGAAAAGTTTACGAGTGAAAACTCGCTGACGAGTGAAAACTCTCTTTTATTGATGAATAAAAAGCTGAGCTGCATCGGGACAACGGTAACCGATGGACCAGAAATCTCTCAGCGCCACTTCCAGTAATCGCTGGACTTCAGTGCCTTGATTCACGTGACAAACTTGGTGTCAACACGGATTCTGCTTTCTGGTTTAGCTACGATGTTTGCTCATGAGCCAAACGGCGCCCGGCCAGGTGCCTGCCGAATATTCCCTTTGGATTTCAACAAGGGTATATTTGGCGGACTCCGCCCGCACGTCATTGGTGAGCGCACTTGTACGACACCACTCAAATTGCAGAATGCTAAATGTTTGAAAGGTGAAAGAATGCCACCGAATCAATTTAAAACAGTGATGGTCACATATTTCACTGGAATTGATCTATTTATGACTGCAAATACAGAAGATTAGGTGGCGTCTCTGCGGTATTTTGACGCTATCTGTCGCTTTTATTCTAATCTAGCCGGAGATCGATTGAAAACTAGACAGTTAGGCTGAGTTTCACAATGTGCCAGCAGTCATTTAAAGTTAAGACCAGTTTTAAGTTATTTTCAGTGAGAAGTCGCCTCCGGGGACAGTCACCTGTCCTGCTACTTCGATCGTCCTCCTAAAAAAGCAAAATATCTATCGAAAAAAAACGAGTGGAGCAAGATATCGGGAGCCAAATTCTGTCCAAAGTGAAAGCATCAAGCTAGAAAAGGCCTTGATGAAGAACATTTTAATGCATTGATTTATTATTTTAAAAAATAACACTAGTGTGAAAAGTAAAACTGCTAGAATTGTTAAGAGTAATAGAAGCAAACTTGAGCCCTTTTATAACTGGTTAAAGCCTACTTTCCAATAGCCTGACCTACTTTATTTTCTCCTTACGGTATCATTCTAATCGTTTCGAACGATGATGTCTACGTGAATCTGATTACACTACATAATTATCGTAGGCAGAGCGTAGACAGCGAAGGCGTATACTACAAATTTTATGCAAGCTATTCTGTCAATTTTATAAGGTTACTCAACGGTCGCCCCAGTAAATTATTGTTGATAAACTTCGCGTTCTGCCCCCTCTTAAGAAACAATCTCTGAGATCAAAGCTCAATATTTATTTCTAACGAGGGAACCTGGCTGAGATCCCACTTCTGAATATTCTTGTACATTGTAGGTTTTATTGCCTCATAAAACTAAAATAATTATGCCGTTATGCGCGGTGCCTGCATAAAGGAACTTTTGGGCGCACAACATTGGCTTTCTCAACCTAAGGCAGACGCTTCTGCTGTTGCTAGCAGACGCTGACCCATGAACATGGGATAGTTAGGTGGGACCTTTTTAATCACACGAATGGCTTCGCTAGTGTCCACACGATGCTCAAAATCAACAATTTATGCAAGAAAAGTACTGCTTGTGCTCTTAGCTTGGTCTATACTCTGCCACACTGGGAGGTATTATTTTATTCTTTTGGATGGGTGCCGAATCGTGCGACCAATATAACCTGTTCCACAGCAGCTAGTAAATGAATAAAAGTACATGCAGGGAGTCTGGGGTTGGCAACCTATCCGTACCTTTGCCGTTTAAAATCGGGTTTGTTTTGAATAACGGCCGAACTCTCTCTGCTCGAAAGGTTCGTGAGACGGCTCGGTTGAGGCGAATTCTCGGAGTTCAGTTGCCGCATCTCCTTGACTTTGATGAAACGAGGTTTCTTTTCCACACCAAGTCTTTTTGGGTATAACTGGCCTCATGACCATATTCTTTGTAATAAATTTTTGCAGGATCCGCGTTCTTCCGAAGCAAGTCCTAGATATATCCAAACGCCTCCCTGCTCCTTGAAACTTATTTTTACTAATGCGCTGATAGTAATCTGTATGGGTAGTATAGTTGGGTAGTATTTTCGGCAAAGACAAGGGAGACTGGAATGGCTATTTCTGACTTATAAGCCGTCGTCAGCCAGTCATTCTTGGACCCAAGTAGTTTTTCATCCAGACCACGAAATCATGACCTTTATTGAACAGAGTCTAAAGCCCTAACCATTGAGCTACGAGCTCGTTGTCTTGCCGGCTTAGGCAGGACGATATTGACACTCGTTGATGAAAGTTCACCGACCGCTAACGGACCACATCCATCCTGTTCTACCTTGGTCTTCAGCAGAAGTCATGACAGCCGTAGAAGCTGGTAGTACAAGCAGCTAGTATTGCGAATGAACGTTCCTCATCGAGTTTCCATATCCCCAAACTAAAATGGGCGTGACGACGAGCTAGTGGCTCAATGGTTAGGGCGTTAACCTCCGATCAAAAAGGTCTCGAGTTCGAGGTGTGGGTGGGACACCACTTGAATCTGGTTATGACTGGCTGACGACGGCTAATAAGCCAGAAATGACCACCCCAGTCTCCCTTGTTTTTGCCGAGAATACTATCTGCCTTACTAATAGGTGAAACGGCCGTCAGGATCTCCTTCGAGGCCAATGCCAGAACGAAGTTCCGTTAGCGCTCGATGAACGTTCATCAACGATAATCTTTAGGGCTAGAAACGTGATGCGTGGACATAAGAGCGGCTACATGCTATAACTAGGAGAAGTTGGCATTCTAGTGGGCCCATTAAATTCTCAGTACATTATTTCCTTAGAAGAAAACTGCGGTCATATTTATATGTTAACAAAAGGGATACCTTTTTATTTGGGTTAACTTCACCTAAAATATTTGCAAAAAATCCATGACCAGGCACAAAGTTTGACAGAACGTTGCAGACGTAAGTGAAAATATGATAAATAAATTATAGCAAACGTCACTGTGATGTTACTGAGACCACAACTTGTCAGGATTTATCGTCCAAACCGTTGAGGTTGTTGGCTAACCTTTTGCATTTATTTATCGGCAGTCAAGTTTTTAATGGATATACCTACTTCGTTCTCAGAGTTTGTTCAAATGTGCAGTTAGGTCGACTGAAGATCTTTAAAATGTAGGAACACATAGCGAATTTTGTGTTGGTCATTGGACATTTCGAAAAAATACAATATAGAAACACCCATTCAGAAAAAGAGGCGACCATTAAAACAGGAGTTTTTATTGTCCTGACGTTTCGGTTACTGTCGAGAATCCTTACTCATGGGTAATGGTAGGTAGTTTACCTATGATTATGGATTTTCGACAGTATGCGAAACGTCGGGAAAATAAAACTCTTGTTCCAGTGAGCGCATTTATTTCTTCTTAGCAGCTTCCTGGAACTCGAATGTTCACTTCGATTGGAAACATCCATTGTTGACGCTGTAAAACCTTTCGTCGTCCCTAAGCCTGAAAACAATACCTTTTAATTCATTTCTCGTTAGTGGGCTGTTTTAAGTATTAATCGCCTAAGTAGTCCATGTCGGTTACACTGCTCACATCTCTTAAACACCTAGTCATTACAACAAGTCCCACAGGATGCACACGACTTTGGACAAAATCCAAAGAGACTTGCACTGCTTAGACATATGCTCCTTGCCATTTCGGGATCCCTACTTAATGAAAAAAGTAGTATACTGACTACAAAAGAGTAACTTTTGAAGATTACGATAAGTAGCTCTGCATTGCTTTTTATATAGACCTACGGTAGGACACGAGAGTACGGAATCTCCCCCCCCTCCAGTGATGAGATAGTCTTGTGCTACTTTGTGGGATGATAAACTATTCGCGGGCCCTAGCTCTAACCTCAGGTTATTTCTCTCTTAAGCCTGATCTTTTACGTAACCCTTAAGTTATCCATAACGCTAACCCTAAGACAGCAAAATAAATAGTCAACGTTAACACAAATACACCTGTTCTTTTGTCCTTGGAAGGGGTCATATCAGAAATCCTTACCAGAATCGCAATCCTACACAAGAAATACATGGTCTGTTCTTTAAAGTACGATGCACTGCACCATAGAAAAACATTTGTTACCAATCCAGGGATGGAATGTGGCAGTTCTAACGATATTTTGTCAACTTTGAGCTCGGCTACATATGAAGACGAAGAAAAGACATTCAATGGTGTATTGTAATATTTGAAGACAATCCGTATACCTAAGAAAATCTAGCTGAAAAGTGCCTTATTCAAGTGAATAACGAGGAAAAATGATTGGGCAGTTCGACCCAACAGCTTTAATCCTGATTTCTGAAGCGTAGCCAACTCTGGGTGATGTTTTGCAGTTGTTAGGCGCAATTTTGATTCTATTGCAGCCAGTTAACTGTACTCGCGAAAGGACCATTTATCATGAAAAGCGGCCGCTGCAAGAGATGTTTGTTTTCGATTCAAATAAATAGGAGTCACTATGCTGCTGGAAAAGTTAACTGAACTTTGCAGTGTTGGTGAGGAAAACCTGTTTACAAATAGAAAGGAATATAAACTTACAAAATTTGAGGAATTTTTCCTTGAAAATATATTAAACTAAACATATTATTGTGAACACCCTTTTGAAGGATTTATCAGCAGAAAATCAAAAAGTATTTTATTCTCTTCTTCAAATCCGTACGCAACGGTGTCTTGTCTAACTTTTTTCCCGACTGAAAGCCACAGATCACAATTAACTGCCGCTGTTCCAAAAAAACACTGAATTTTTCTAGATGAACCTCGAAAAGTTTAAATTAATTTTATTGCACCGGAAATTCTTTGCGATAGCTTTGATAAGTCGTCGGCGTATCTGCAGGTTTCAACAATCGCCAATGTCTTTCGTTTCTTAATCGCGATGTTTTTTCGGCGTGGCCTGTGCGCTTTTCGCATCTAAATGTCAGCATTAAATTTTAGTTGTCAGATTTGTCTCGTTAGTATTGGGGAGGTAAGGCGTTTAAAGAAGAAAGCACTTTCGTGCATTTTAGCATTCATTTTAGCAACGACATGCGGCCAACCATGGCGTTTCATGTAAATCTTTCTATTGACGATAGTTGTGAAAATAACTTTTTGCCTACGATTCATTTATGCGGCCCTCTCTTCTGTCAACGGTATGGAGAAATAAGCATGCCCCCACCCTAACATATGTAACAATGGGTAAAATTTCAGGAGGGTTACCTGTTTACATTTCGTCACTATAAAAATATCCCAAAATAGAACCTTAATCGGAACCCTAATCTGAACACCTGTCCTACCATACCACAAGCTTTTACCATAGCCTTCCCTCTAATTTCTCTGGAATTCAGTGTTGAATTATCTGCAGGACAGGGCATTCCTATTCCACTTTCCTGTGCGGAGGGGAGGTAGGCTAAAAGGTCCCTGTTTTTTTCCTTTGGAGAATTGGCATATTCTATAGATCAATATTAAATATATTAGCACTAATTCTTTTGAACCAATTGTGACAAATTCAACAGCCTTGTTGGGACACGAACCGAAGACAGCATGGCAGTCAACATTATCGGGCTTCGGCGAGTGCCGCCAGTTCAGTATTACTTGGGTCAACATCTCTACGTCTGAGGAGGAGAAGAAGAAGATTACTCGAGCGCTGAGACATTACTTTCATTCGCCTGTCGTTTCGACATCCGTTGCGGACCCATCAGCAGAGACATTAGCGGAAAACGGAATCTTGGATCTTACCAAAACTGTTGGGTTTTCACAAACGAGCTTACTTAGATGGTCGACTATGGATTACTTGAATTTTGATCGGTAAAAAGTGTTGCTGAAAATCTCGAGTTACGGGGAGGAACCTGAAATTGGGTAAGATGAATCGGCACCAAGGAGGTTTACTTTTGCTCCTGCCTCATAACTGGATCCACATGAACCATGTTGCTAGGAAACATACTTCGACAAGCTATCAGGCAGGCACAAGGGAGGCGTACGTAATGCATTCGAAGTGCATGACATAGCACATTGACCACGCGCATGAAGCACTTCTGTTATACATACATTGGCGTTTGTAGCAAACGCGCCCTTCTACGGTAATACAAGAGTGAAACCGAAATATAAGCAAACTAAATCAAAAATGCCCCTTTGGATCAAGGAAAATGCATCGTTACACTGTATCTTTAAATTCATTCACTGACCTTTTTTATCTGAAAACTGGTATCTGCCCAAAGCAAAACACACAACCGCAGCTTTTTTGCTTTTGTCAATCACCACGTCTTCAGACTGCGACACCTTGGCACGTTCAATTGCTGACTTGAAGGAAGACTGCACTTCAAACTTACCAAGTCTGTGCTAAAAAGGTAAGTTTTCTGAAAAACAACTGGACACTCTCCAGTCAATTAGCCTGTCAAGTTCGGTCCCAGTTCAATGAATTATATGTTCGGTTTCGTGAAGTTAAGATTTCTACCTTCATGATATCCTTTTTCAACTCCGCGTCATCTGTTTTTAAACCGGAAAGCCGAAGACTTTCTGTTCAAACAGTGATAAGAAAAATGACAGAAATTTTAAAGGTTAAACATATCACGTTTTGTTGTCTGAGTCTTGTCCAGAATATTTAAGCTTCGGAGACCAGACGTGAAGGCACGTCAACAAAATTCCAATATGCCCCCAACGCGCACTCGGGGTGTAAAACTAGTTCCAGAGGAATAGCAAATGTATCGCACTTGACGTTTTCAGTAGACGAATACAATTTCTCATTCACTCAGTTGCGTACTAATTAAAAAATCAGTGCAGAAATTTTTCAGTTTCCTGTCAAAGACTGTTGACCTATGCCCTTCCAGGTTGATTTTCCCAATTCCACTAACTATTCTAAGAACCCAAAAATAATAACTTGAAAAAAACTCGTCCAAAGACATAATTTTGGTTCAGCCAAAAATCGGGCAATCATATCAGTAAGGTCAATGTTTAATCGAAAGCACATTTAAGTTCCGGATAGTATGGTACACCCTGCTGAGTACTGAAAGCTCTTGGAATGTTCAATGGCCATCGAGTTAACCTTGATATAGCATGCACTTAAGTCTACTTTATAAAGGTCATTCTAGCCAACTCGTAACGAATTCTCTCACATTTATCGAACTTCGCATTCTTCAGCCTATCTATAATTAAACATGTCATGCATCTCTGTTACTCAAATTTTCTTGCAGCTCTGGAAAATATAAAATAAGTTGGCATCGCCTGCCTTGCTATAAATTTCCTTTCTAAGTTAACTCGTGGGACTGCGTTTGAAGAGCATGCCAAAGATGTACTACTGCCCCTCGGAACCTTACTCTCGCATCAAATGTGTACTTGAGATGATGGTTTTTAATGGGGAGTAGACGACGCCACATGAATTTTGGGCTTTCTCGCTTTTCGAAGTTTGCGTGATATTGTCTGCGTCTTTTAAGACGCCGGTAAAAGTTAAGCTGGTGGTTCACCTTAAATACGCTCTAGCAACTGACTACTGTCCTACGGGACTAATGGTATTAATTTCGTTTATTATTCAGTTTATTGGTTTAATTTTAGTTTTAGTGTTGTTTTTTTGTTTGTAATTTTTTTTGTTTCACGTTGAAATTCTCCTACATTCTTATGTATGGAGTACCAGCGAGTAAACTGATACTTGTCAGTATTTTAATGAACTGCTCCATGGCTAGGCTACGCAGTTAAGTGTTTACGGGACCAGCCCATTTCAGATTGAAGTACGTGCAAATCTTTACTGTTAGTAACTTGCTGTCATTCGTCAGTAAGGTGCCTCACGGGCTTACCTCTACGGCAATAAGGCTTACCGCCCGGATTAGGAAAAAAATAGCTCCAGGAGATCAAAACCCCAAAATCCTCTGGGAGTTCCATTCAGTGACATATTGACCTCCTGCCTTCAAAATAAAAGTTAAAAAAGGCTTTTTTGCCCTTATAACGCTGGTGGTTTATTTTTATACTTGCGCATTAGAGCTGTGTGTACTATTTATAGGGTAATTTTTATGGATTGCTTATAAACTCCCCCGTAACAGGAAGTGTGAACAGGAAGCGTTCGTTATACAGGTGGTCTCCTGTTACATTCTGGAAAAACCTAGGTAAGGGTTAGGGTTAAGTTTGACGCTATGCTAAAAGCAAGGTTAGATAAGGGTTGGAAATCAGGGCGGGCTTATAGCAATAGGTAGTGATAGGGTAGTGTTGGGGTAAGTTAAGCGTAGGCTTACGGTAAAATTTGGGTTTGGATTAGGGCTGGTGCTAGGGTGAGGACTGAGAAATGCTAATTCTTCCCAGAATTAACCACAAGACCACCTGCAATATGGAAAGGTGCGGTTCGATTTCCTTTCCTGTCGGAGAAGGTCACATAAGTAATTATGGTCTTTACTTCTGACTATTAACCCTCATATGACATTAGATGCTTTGATAGTGTGATGCAGTGTGCTAGTGGATGAATGATCAATTTCTGCCCTGACTCACTCGATATTTTTGACAGTTAAATCACGCATATTATCTTTTGTTGTCATACACCATACTGGCAGCCCAGGTGCTAGGTAAAATTGTGGTAAATTACAACGCAAATGTATACTCTTGTCTGTTGGTTGGCAGCACGTATCTATTAGGCGGTTATTCTGTAGTAATTGATGAAATTAAGTCCAAGTACATATCATATTTCGGTCTATGCCTATAGATCTCGAATAGACTGATCAATACGGAGCACAGAACTTACGGACATTCATGAAAATAATTTTAGCAATTGGAAAGCAATGCCTAGCGGTGCCTTTATAAATGAGGACTTACGCACAAAACTTTTTTATGACATCAACCTCCATACAATGTGGAGGAGTGTGAGGATGTGAATTGCTTTCTTGGGGTTGTCTATGTAGCATAATTAGAAACTTAATTAGACTGACGGCTTGGGGCGTAACATTAACTTTTCGATTTTTGGATGTCAAGATCTAAGGTTTGGCCAACAAGATAGATAACTGTTTTCTACGTTACGTTTTTCAGATCCCCAAAACACCACCGAATGATGAAATTTTGTAAGCAGACAATGTATCCTGATAATAAACAAAATTTGCGGAGACGTAGCATTTTATAAAGCCGAGTTGACTTATCTGTTTTTAGTAAAGCATATGAGTAGGAAATGTTGCATGTTTTGTCGGCCGAATAGCTGATGACTTCTAAAAAGCCATCTCAGCTACTAATTTTCACTAGCCCGTGAAGTTTTTCGCAGAGTCCCTAAGCTTTGCTTCCTACATTTATATTTAAATATATTAACACGTTAAAAAACAATGAACATTTAGTTTTCCAAACTTATAATAACATATAGCAGCATGGTATACAGTCAATCAGCAAACGTAACAGCTGTCGATACTACCAGTTGCGGTATAGATTTAGTCAGAGTTCTAGCATGATACCTAAAACAGAGTGTGGCGAATGAGTTCCGTTAGCGATCGATAAACTTTCACCAACCAATGTCAATATATCCCGATATAAACCAGCAAGACAACGAGCTCGTGGTTAGTGGTTAGTGCGCTGAACTCCTGATAAAAAAGTTCGCGCGATCAGGCGTCGGGTGGTGCACCAATTTGCGTTGGGCATGACTGGCTGACGACATCTAGTGAGCTAGAAATATCCAGGACAATCTCCCTTGCTTTTACCGGCAACGTTATCCGCCTAGACTACTATCTGCTGCAAGGCTGTTGTCGGGGCCTTAGAATGGAGCCCAAGACAGAGCGGGACTGTGAGCCCCGTTAGGGAAATGATAAAAGTTCATCAACGAATGATCATTCCTTACTTTCAGTGAACTGTGAAGATCTTCTAAAATGGTTTATTGATTTTAAAAATCAAAGTGTATTTATTTCCTGTTATTTAAATTTATCCGATATATTTAGTAGACCTTGTTATGATGTCAGACTCCAATTCACCATAGGGCGAGTGCATTTGTACGGATAATGAAAACTGTATAGATGGATAGAGTAATAAGTGTCTTATAATTACAACTCATCGTTGGTCATGGAATGGTTAGGTGGATATATAATTACTGTAATTTCCACGGAGTGAAGAAATGTCATCGGTGGTGGGGGGTGACATGTGACCACTACCTGGTTTGGCCAAGGAAGTGAAGGAGCTTGTATTAGCGTCTTCTGACAAGACAGAAATGCATTCGCTAGCTGTATATTTAATGCCTAGTTTATTGATAGCACCCGTTGGCAAAGGCCCTTGGGGACATGGCTGGTGTCCGGTTGACAACCTGTAAAGTTTTGTTAGGAAAGACTGGGTGATGCGTATCCAAAAGGTGTACGAAAAAACGAACTCTTAATCTATCTATTTTCAACTTTACTTAGCCAGGCTGATATGAGCACACGTACCCCATTTTCAGGTGACTCGTTGTTAGGCCAGTGTATCCTGCTTCATCGAAGCAAACGAAAGAGTAAATGTACATAGGTGTGGCTTTCAAAGGTGTCGGGCTTTACCTCTCAGTCACAAAAGAAAAAAATTCTTGAAGAATACGTGTAAATTCGCCACGGAAAAACGCTTGTAATCGCTGTTTTCGGACGTCGTTTTATCAACTCGCTTGTTGCATTGCCTGAGAAAGGCAGTCTTCTGGAGACTTCTTTCTTTTCTGCAGTTACGGCAGAAGGCTTTTGATGCATTCGCCAGTATTCCTGAAAATTTTCTTGCCTGTAGTTAAGGAATAATGATGAACGCACCAAAAAGCCTGCTACCTTAACCTTAGAAAAGAAAGCTGTCTTCATAAGACTGCTTTTCCTGAGTGATCTAAAAATCGGGCTGATAAGACGACATCTGAAGACAAAGATCCCAACCCGGTCCAACTTTACTTTTTTCCTTATCCATGCAATTGTGCTGGTCCAATGATGAATTGTCTAAAACATAGGTTTGCCAAATAGACTTTTCAAGTTAACATAGAAATATTCGAATAATTTAATGAAATATATACATTATCTTGAAAGAGAAAGCTATAGCTGAACACACATTTTGACCATTGAGCCAGAGTATTTCTCTATTTATCAAGTCTCTTAGTCAGATTTCTTGAGTTAACGTCTACCTTTATTTATGTGAATGTCTTTCACACGTTTTTCTTAAGGTTAATCTCGTGGGGCAAAACGTTCGAGGACTTATTTTAACCCAATTAACCTGCAATCCTTCTGAGAGACTAGTTTTTAACATGCACCTGTGGACCAGGCTATGTGGTTCACAATTAAAACTAACACCTTAAAGTAAAGTAGGGAATGCAAATAAGCGTCTTTACTGTATTATGGTCGTACACCTTCTTAACATCTGAAACAGAATCTCTCATCTGGATTACTTACGTGGATTTTGTCGCAAACACATGAAGGACTGTTAAATTCAAATCTTCTTTGAATGCAAAAAAATGAAGTGTTCATAGACTAGCAACAAAGGAAAACGCCATAGGGAGGAAATTTTCGCCTTGTTATATACGTTAGTTAGTTGTATGGGTTCTGACTTACTGCATTAATGTTGAATGACTTTCACTTTAAGCGGAGCCTAAGGCTTTGCAACCTGTAGGGAGAAAATCCATTTCTTGGTCTTTTTGGCGAAAGTTAACTCGACTATCATGTATCGATGGTGAGCTCGGAAACAGTCATCTACATATGAAATTGGATTTGACTTGAAACATTCGTGGAAAGCAGGTTGTACACCTGACGACTATACAACACCTATCGAAGGCTTGCTGCAGGGAAAGGCATATTTGAAATGCAATCAGAACGACTAAAGTATCATGCAGTAGCCGGTTGGAGCACAAACAGAAACAGTACGTATTTCTACCTAACCAATGCGCCTCAAACGATCCCCTCTCAACCTCAACAAAACCGTGATAATATTCTCGCATACAGAGAATAGTAGCACCAATACGGCGAAAGACTACCACGCGTTGTGTTTGCTATATCTATTCCACAGAAGATGCCATTCACAAAGTACTTTCTTGGTCCAAGCACTAACAAGAGAAGGCTAACAGTTTGGTGGCTCCTATTCCTACCTGTATAAAGGTTGTTCTTCAGGTCAAACAAATTTATACTCGACCCATAAATTGCCTTAATGCCGACAGACTCTTCGAGTTTTCCGACTGGTCAGACACACAGAGTCACCATAGCAGTGATTGGCCTTGTCTTCACATAGCACTTACCATCTAAATGTCCTCTTTACTAAATTGCCTAGCCTAATTGTTCATTTTTTAACACGTCTGCGATTTAAAAAAAGATATGTGTCGACCCAGAATATCAAAATATATAAAAATAAACCAATATTTTAAGTGACTGAAATTTCTTGAAGTTAATTATTTAATAAAATAAGAGAACGACCTCGAACAGATAATCACTTCATGAACGTTTACAATTTCTTTAATTAACTCTGAAGGAGCATTTCATGGTAACCGATTGACAGTTGATCCTTGTGTCTACATTACTTGTAACATTCTGGTTGAAGATGTAAACAAGTGATCTATTTCAATGCTGAGGGATATAATAGTTTAATATATTGTCCTTTTCCTGGCTATCTTATTTCATTCATTTTGTTTTTTGCTCCTTCAGTTTGGAAGTCTAGAAGGCGCGTTCTCGAGTTCTAATCTACCAGCCTAGTCGCTGTATAAAATCTCACAATCATGGCTCAAGGCCTAACATCGTAAATGTCACGGTTCATCTCCTTGTCTGTACGTGGGGCAGTAGTCTACATGGACAAGTTTAAACTGTATGAACTGGCAAATAAAAGATCTTCCTTCACTATCTATATTTAACTAACTTTATTTTAAGGGACGCCAGTGTTCCGCAAAAAAACTTTTCTTAGTTGAGCACAGAGGGAGGTACCTGCTTTTTCTCCTCGGATGATGTTGCATCCGCTAAGCAAAAGCGTTTTCATGCGCTCCAGGGAAGCTTTTCCTACGCTTTGGAATATATGTTGGGGCGACACGCGATAATATAACACTCTGGGTTTGCCGTCCGGACGAAAAGCGATGGGTGCAAAATTTGTTCTTTGATCTTCTCTTATCTAAACCAATTCTTTTCTTGCACCTTAGGGACGCCAGCGAATGTTTTTGCTCTGATCGCAGGAGCTTGTCTAGTCATATGCCTACCAGTCAAAAGGCATCAAGTGCACGGATCCTTACTTAAACCAATATCTTCCTTCAACACAACTTATAATGTTTCAATGGTCATGAAAAGCGCGATTTTGTATGAGTGCCCAGCCAGGGACAACCATTTCCTCTAATATTTTTCGACGTTTAATTGTATACATAATCAACGCACGCGGTAAATCCTGATGTTACCCTAATGGCAATGTTCCGGAACCAAAGGAGAGAGCGGTTCCAGTGGAACAATGGTCCCACTTTCGTTCCAATTTGGTTCCACTTTCGTCCCACTGCGCCATGATTGCGTATGTGGGCGGTATTCCGTGAACTGGCCGGGGTAGTCTACAAGCTGTCATCGAAATCGATGGTCGAACACCCACACTCAAGCTCCCACGTCCACCTGAGAAAAAACCCTACGCGTGCGCACGCCTCCTGCATTTGCTACCTCCCCCTCTCCAAATGTGGCGCCTGGATCGATGCCTTGCTCTGGCAAATTTTGCCGGCGTATGCCTAGGGCGAAAAACCTGTGTTCAGGGCACACGCGTTCAAATAGGGGGAGGGGTGTCTGGGGTAGAGGTGTAGGGGGCGACTACGTGCATCAAGTGCAGCCTGAGCAGACTCGGTTAAGCCAAATATTTATACAGTAGTCGCCGGTTATTAAGCCCACCTCGAGCCCAGACCAAATTGGGCTTGATAAGCAGCGGGCGCACTAACCGGAGAGTCCTATTTCTTGATTTTTTTATGTAAAATTCCGTTCCAAGCTGATTTGGACTTAATACGCGACTTTGCCTATTAGCCGTGGGCTTAAAACCGGCGACTACTGTATAAATATTTGGCTAAACCTTTGCCATTAGGGTATTGCTTCTGGTTTTCCAATCCAGCGTATTAACAATAGTTACTCCTTCAGGAGAAGATTTGATGACTTAAGCAATTAGTTTGGCAACTTAACTTATCGGATTTTTACTCGAATATAGTATCATAAACAGTCGTAATTAAGACGGACAGATGCGCAGGGAGTACATCATTCATAAGAACTACTTGTCATTGCTCCTATCTGCGGCTGTTTCTAAAGGTGGGTTTGAATGAGCAAACAAACCGGCAGGAATTTCCTGGGTAGTGGCGGAACAAAACTCCACATTTCCAGGTTTGTCAACAGTGATTCGAGCTAGATCCGAGCTCGATTCGAGCACAATTAGGGTTAGGGTAAGTGTGAGGGGTAAGGATTGAGTTATGGTTAGGGTCAGAGTTTAGGGTTAGGGTTAGGGTAAGGGTTACGGTCAGGGTTAAGGTTAAGGGTTAGGGTTAGGGTAAGGGAGAAGGTTAGGGGTTAGGGTTATGATAAGGGTGAGTGTTAAGGGTTAATGGTTAGGGTTAAGGTGAGATAAGGGTTAGGGTAAGGGTAAGTGTGGGATAGTGATTTATTATGTAAAAAGCCCAAAGTTTTTGCTTAATGTTAGAAAAAGATTTCGAAAAATCCATTATTACTGGTTTTGGGCACAAGAAAGATTTTGGAATAAAACTCCACATTTCCAAGTTTGTCGACAGCGATTTGTGCTCTATTCGAGCTCAATTCGAGCTGAATTCGAGCTTGATTTGTTTTTTGCGCCTTTTTTTATTTATGCGCCCAACGCCGTTGACCTAAAGCCACCGCATAAAATTATTTCAACAAAATTTTACGACTTCTTTTTATTTTCCCAAAATCCTTTTTTGGTAAATCTGTTTTATCATCTAAAAAAACCTTCCCACGGCTACCATATGAAAACAACCTACTACTTGTTGTATCCTAGACCACTACCAAGGAAACTCCTGCCTACAAAAATTTAGGCCAGTACACTTCTTTTTTAAAGGATTGCTAGCGGTACTGTTAATTTGGGGGCAAAAATTCGTCACTCGTATTCGCAAATGTTCAGAAATCCAATTTTCCTTAATTTTTGATACTTTGATTTTCGAAATTTTACGCTTTACTCTCAGCAACTCACGGGGCAAAGAGTGCGTAAGGATTAGTAATTAACTTCTTCTACAATGGATTATAGTGTGAAAGACCTGCGCAATTTCAATTCATTTTCGCTTCTAGTTGTGACGAGATCGCAACAGCACAGCCTGCTCCTGATTAGAGAAGGAACATTTTAAATCCTACCTTAAATTGTATCGTAAAGGCTTTTTTGCTTGGTCGACCACCCAGGGTTTGGTTTGGTAGAAAATTTCTATTCTGATTAGGCGGGTCCGGCAAACAACTGTAATAAATCAACGTTGCATCATATCGACCGTGAGCCTGTAGCACGCAAAGAGTGTCTTTATCTTCACGTTCAACCTGAAAGAATGCCGGATTCAAATCAGTAATAGGCCAGAAGCAACAATAGTGGTCTTTTTTAAGATGGTCCTGCTTTTTTCTACCACTTTTTTCTAAACAGTCTGGCAAATCAGATCGCACAGGCCTCAAAGCTGCAAAGGTAGAACCTCTAGCGAACAGGCTGAGATATTTACGATAACACTTTCGTTATGCGATAATGAACCGTGTTATGAAGTTTAGCCCCTGTAAATTCTTGCTAATTTGCCTGGTTTCAAAATTGTTGTCCACTTCCTAGAAAGTAGTCAACCCGCATATTAAAATGTGTATTTTTCGACCAATCATATTTCTATATGGCAGATGATTGTTGATTGGACACTGCTTCGCACTATAGACTTCGCATTCATATATTAGTGCATAGGTTGGCCATGCAATACCATGTAATGGCAGCTTTTTTCATTAAAAATTGAAAAAATTTCCGTGAATTCGTCTTCCTTTTTGTAAAAAAATTCCACACACACACCAATGGATTATTCTTCCTCAGTTGATCGGAATACTGACATTCTCTAGCTCAGAACCTCATGAATTTGCATCAATGTCTCTGCATTTATTTTCTGACTTTCTGTGTACTTTTTGCCAGTTTCTTCGACTTTTTCATCAATGCAAAGACGCACCTTATATATTGGAATCCTCTTAACATAATGTAAGTTATCTTCTGCAATAACACATGTGTAGATTTTAAAAGATTTGACTAACCTTTCGAGACCCCTGGCTTTTGCCCCATTTAATTCCTTCTAGCAGTTCATCTAATGGCAAGTCACATATAACTGCTCGGGTAAAACTAAGTTGACAAGCAGGCATACTTTCTCAAAATCTTTTCAGCATTAAAACTTTGAGTTGAATGCAGTTTCTAATAACTGGTATTCAGTAGACCTACCTATCGGTGGGGCATGTTCCGGTTTACTCCACTTTAAAGTTAACTTCTTCGCATTTGCGTGTTACAGAAAAATTTAGGCTTACCAGACAAGACAAAATATTTTTATAAACAAAGAATATAATCTGTACAGCATACTTCTTTCAATGTGAGTTATTTGAAATAAAATAAAATAATACTTCAATATGCATACAGTGTGCCTTGAATTTCAACCACCATTCTTCCGACCGTTATTTTTGAGGCAGCAAACTATTTACAAATAGGGTTTGACTTTGAAGTAATTTCACAAAGATATCCTTCCACAATTTAGGCAAAATGAGCTTCATTATGCAGGGGAAACATGAATTCACTGAGTTACTTCGGATACAATTCAAAATGTTTGACCGGAGAACGAAGGGTGCGAGTTCCTTTTTATTCTGATTCCTGACGGTTTGTCTACTCATTGTTAATCCTGTACTTGTTTTTATTCGTAGATATATAAATGCGCGTACTGAAAAAAATTGAAAAATTATGCGAGGATTAACATATCGAAACCTATTGACTGGTCCTACATTAACGCAAGACACCAAATTACGGGTCAAAAATTGCACGCAAACACAATCAAAGCCTATATTACGGTATTATTAAAGCTCTTTTGAGCCATTTTTCAAACGCAACAATACCCTTCTCACCTTGCTGAAATTCCACTTATCAAGATAATACGCGAATGGCCTAGAATTATTTATCTTGATTGACAGCCAAAAAGACCAAAGGAGGAAATTCAAAAGCGTCTTATCTGCCGGATGTTTTTCACAGTTAATGCAGGTTGTGTAGTGAGGCTTGACAACTGACAAGAGCCCTTCTAGAAAAAATGGAAGACCGACGGTTGCCTCATCACTTATTTTGACCATTTCCTCACCTCAGAGCCTCACATGACCCAAAACAGATGCAAAACTCTCTGAATAAACATATATAACAAGTTCGTGACGAGCCTGAACTTATTTCTGGAACACAAGGATTCAGCTTAGGCTGCAACATCATGACTTCCTTTAACCTATAAAATTTTTGGAAAGTGAGCCAGGTTAAAGCTTATGAATGCTGACGAGCTGCATGAATAGACGTAAAAATTATCTTGCTTTCTTCGGAGCAGGATCGAGTTGACTAGCATACCTTAGGCTTCTTCTGCCTCAGTAATACTATTTTCCTATTCACCTGAAGTCTGTTTAGAATAAAAA
Source organism: Ligula intestinalis (assembly GCA_036362985.1). Taxonomy (NCBI): domain Eukaryota; kingdom Metazoa; phylum Platyhelminthes; class Cestoda; order Diphyllobothriidea; family Diphyllobothriidae; genus Ligula; species Ligula intestinalis. Next base: position 32,089,448 of record JAYGXS010000001.1, read on the forward strand.
GACGCGACAATTGGAACAAGAGTTTTGTCCTGACGTTTCGGATTTCTTCGGGAATCCTTAATAATAGGTAATCGCAGAAAAGTGAGATACATGTGCAGATCCTTTTTTTGGGTGAGAGGGAGGAGGAGCGGGTCTTAGGAAAACTATAAATATTTTCAGGGGGAATTTTAAAAATGTTCACCCAACGATTCTATCTGCCCAGCAGCTGGTTAAGTTCGTGTATTTTGGCAAACTAGAGATTCGAGAAGCATCGAGCAATATTGTTGAAGGCTCTTCCATAACTGAACGATCCGAATAATATCTAAGTGTTTTATATAGTTCTAGCCAACAAAGTTTCACACAATGCTAAATCTATCTATCATTTTTCCAGAATCATATTTTGGATGCATTAATTTGTGAAGAACAAATTTAAGCCGACAGTTGATGCGGGTATATATCACATTTGTACAATGTGATATATATTCCGTTTCTTTGAAAGTGTGTCCGACTCTCATATTAATCTTCGATTATGAGTCCACATGGGCAGTAAGCTAAGTTATTCTTAGGTGCTGTCGGAAGAAGGCCATATCTTGGCCACCGTTATAACGGGCAAAGCTTAAATTTAATTACTGGCCACGCCCTCTTTGGATACCTTATTTCCTATGCCACCTAAATATTAAGTTGAAAAGGACCGCCTTCCTTTTTTTAAATTTACATCAATAAGAATTAACTTAATCTGAAAATTATCCAAGCATTGTCGAACCTGTGGTAACTTACGATGGCTTAGTATGCATTTAAAGGACTGTATGCACTATACGTTCGTAAAATTCATCCAAGGGAGTACTTCTTAACTATAAATTCAAATAAACTTGGCAATGCAAACTGTGACTTAAAGGTACAAAACCAAAAAATATTGAATACAAACCTTTTAATCAAACGATCAAATACTGTATTTTAAGCGGAGCAACACTGGCTACTCAATCGTTTTAAGGGGTGTAAACTAGAAGTTTCGGCTAGAAAACGATGCACTATACAGCGAACTGAATACCTAAGCCACGCTAAACAAACCTTAATACATTTCTTGGCTGTTGAAAAAGCCCATGTTTTTTATAATTTTAAAGCAGTCTTTATGGCGTTTCAACTTTTTATCAACTCAATGATCACCTCAGTGTCGTATAAATTAAGCATATTTTTCTGCCGGATAACGTCCCATAGCACAAACCTGAATTTTTATATACATTGATTAAGATGTGTTTAGACAATAAAGTGTTATTCAATCTGAATAGCTCCGACTTTTGTGCATTTTTTCAATAAATTACCCTTATATACGGACGTTTGTATCCCAAGAAGACTGCTCTGTTAACGCTGACGACATTTTCATTGACATGTTGATGGATAATATAGGCTCAACTATTTATGTTGAATATGCTGAAGAATATGTTATGAAAACCAAGTGAGCAATATAAAGGAAGGAGTTCAATGATTTCAATAAGTAAGATGCTAGCTCGTGTATTTTGTTTTTCATAAAGCAATTGTTCTAAAGAAAATGCTGGGAGGACATATTCAAAGACGCCTTTTCCTTTTAATTGCAAGCGTTTAAAATAAATTCGAAATAGGTAAATTTAAATGTTTGTGAGAACAAACATTGTGTGAAAATCAAGGAAAATGCAAGGACTATCAATATTTCTTCTAAAGCGTCACAAAAAGTAATGCAGCACATATAACTCAAAAGGTTATTATAGTTAAATGCTCATTGCATCACATTGAACAAACAAGAGCATTTCAAACGTGTTCTTTTAATGGAGGTGCTGATGCGCCTCTCCACTTACCTATATTAAGCCCTCCACACATCGGTTGTGGACTTTGACAAAAAATAAACTAACGTTTAAGTTTTAGAAGATAAATTGGCGAACATACGTTTGTTTTCGCCAATTTATAGTCTGAAATTTTCAATGGGAATTTTCGCAAAATTTAAGTTTTAGTTTGCTCTTGAGAAGACACATCGCAATTTAACTTATAAAAGTGTCCCTTTCATGCGGGATTTCAAGCGATCTGAAGAAGTATAATTTCCACCTTCAAATAATATTTTAATTTTTTCAACCTCTTTCGGTTTAATTTGCTCTGGGCAGATAGACCGTGGCGTGTTCAGGTACTGTCCATATCAGATCAAACAGCTTTAAGCTCCTACAACAGACATTGTTTCCTTTTCTGGAAAATCCGGTGGTAAAAATAAACAAAATAGCCAATGATAAATGGAGTCTGAGAAGAATACCCTAAGGTAAAATGTACTAAATTTGTCACTTGGAATAATCGCACGCAAAGCAATGTTAGAAGACTAGCTTTAAATATTGACGCGCAACCGTAAGGTGGAATTAAATGGCCAGTTTACATGCAAAGCACACACTGCCGCACACTTACCGAATAACCTACGATCTAAAGCACCTGCGTGTGTGCCGGTTTATAAGTCTTCTACCCATCCTGTTTTGAGGGATTTAGTGAGAATTTTTTCTGCTGTTAACGTGAATTAGCCACCCATGCGTACTATTGACTTCCAACGCACCCATCGAGTGAGAAAAGCTCTCAGTAAATGAGTACCTTATTGGCCAATGGACATGCACAATTTTTAACAGGTTAAGGGTTCGCTATGGATAATGTAGACGGGGTAAACAATTGAGATCCACTTTCCCAACTTTTATCCATAAGCTGACTGTTGTGCGCCAATTCGTCTCCATAAGCTTGAGTGTATATCGGGTAGTTGGCCTTTTTCGCATTGTATTGCCAAAAAACTATAGTTTATACACGGTAAGCTGGAAAAAACTACATTAGTGGTTCATAAACCGGCGTATGATGCTTGCAGTGCAGTTGTTGGATCAATTTCGTAGTTCCAGGCTTTTTTAAAAACCCAGTTTACCTACCTTTAATATTGAATAAATAACATTTTTCCTTCGTTAACTGTCGCCTAACTCAATGGATCTTCCTAAAAGTCAGGGAAGATTCCATGTCATATGAAGGCAGAGAAGAGGCTGTTGTTTTTTTTTACTCATTTTCATCCATTTTACCCACTTTTAGGAAAAATAAAAGTACATGCACAGGGTGAAACAAAATCTTTCTTGCATCTTCTTTGAACATTTGCGATATACTTTTCTTGCCTACGCGGGAATATAATAACGTTGTTTTAATTGAATAGATGCGACTTGAACATGTTTTTACCATCTGCATATTGCTGTGTAAATACGGCAAGGACAAACGGAATATTTTTCAAGCCTTAAACGTTTTTGTAAATATGATGGAAATTACTGTCTTGCACTTTACACCACTGGTTCACTTTGTCTTTTACCACTATGTGATCTCTTTTCGTTTTCTTAAACCCTAAAACTAGCCCAATAAAATTCAAAATCTGGGAAGTCATTGGCCTTTATTCTATATGGCAGGCAAATGGGATTTATAAAAGGGGCGTAGGGAGTCAGTTTTATTAATAGAATGGAAATTGTGCAGTTAAAGTGAAACCTTGTTCGGCAGGCAATATAGAGGAGGAATTTAGGAAAATGCAAGACCTGCTTCATGTAAACGAGTATTCTCATAGATTTATTGCAAATAGTATTGCTGCGAGACCGAAAAACTCACTATATGGCTGGAGAGTAAACTTTCTTTCTCAAAATTCCCCTTCAAGAAGATACACTGACCATGATGATAACATGATCCTTTCCAGCAGCAAGAGTTGTGGGGTACTATTTTAACGAACCTTGTCCTACTTAGAGAAGGCAAGAATATTTTGCTAGATTCCACCACGTTTACATGCAGGTAGTCTGTTTTCAGAGCTGACTATATTGGTCGCCCTAGTCGACGCCTATTCAAAAGAATGAACGAATACCTTCCATTGTGGCAGAGAAAAGGTGAAATTAAGAGCATAAGCAACAAAAGTCTGGCAAATATTGTTAATTTTGGTAATCGGTGCAGCCTCGATACAGCCCCTGTGGAGTGTAAATAAGGTCCTTACAAGCAACACTAAACCGCTGGGGCAATGTCCCTTAGCAGCAACAACATAGGCACCTGCCACTAGGTTATGGAAGCCGATCTTGTGCGCAAATAGGAATCCCCTGCTAACCCCGCATTACCAGAGCTGAAGCTCGGTTAACTTCACACACCCTCTGTCCCTTCTCCTTGACACAGCCTGACTTAACCTCACTTCCCCTTCTTTCCTGTCTCTTACTGTCTCCCCCCTTCCTCAATTACATACCCAAAAGTATGGCAAGGGTATACTTGAACGATTTCTATCACTGCTCATATATTTTACTTTCGATTCGTTCTCTTATACATGGACTGGGCTGAGGATACGTGTGTTTGACAATTGCTTTTCCGAATTGTTTTATTTCGTCCAGTAAATAAAGTCAAATTTAGCCAAAATGCAATGCTTCACATGTCATGGACGACCAAATGCTAAGATATGGGAATAAGAGGTTACAGCTAGTGGCAAGGTTGGACTTAGGGTTAACATCATGTCCGGATTAAGTTTAGAGGATGGAAAATTTCGAATTAAGGTGGTAAATGGGAGCTAACTTCAACAGTTATGTTAGAGTTCACGCTTGGGCTAGGTTTACTCATAGAACTGGTTTTCAGACACGGATACATTTCCTTTTCCCAGAATTTTGCACATGGCCAATTTTATTCCATCTACTTACAATGCACGAGTGTTTGGTATGGTTTACGCCAACTGTGCTTGATAGTGCATGTACGTCTACAGTGGTAGGTTATAACTATGAGCACTTAAATAGCAGTCACCGTCGAAGAAAAAGATGGAGCTCGGTAATTACTTCTGATTAGCCAGCATTAGTACCATTTGTGGCTGCACACTGCCGGACTCAGGCAATTAGCAACCCCTGGTGGTGGTCTTTTAGTTGTGGGGAGGAGCACACTAAACTGTACAAGTGCTGTTGTGACATAAAGCTATTATCGGCAAAAATAAGTTCTGAACAGGAGACGTCGCAGGTAAAGCCTGCTTCAGTTCCGCAAAAAGAACACTATTACTTTGAATTACCTAGAAGTTTAAATTTGTATATTTTTGTTGGGCCGCGTCAAAAACCTGTACCGATTGATTTTTCGCCACTTGATTCTTTGCCGTTTATTCATAAGTTACCGCTGTTTTCTTATAGTTTCAGAGTGAAACCATCAGCCATTTTGCATGTGGAGCCTCGGGATGAAGTAATTTTTATTTGCCCAAAAGACGAATACTTTATACTCTGGGTAAGTCGGCATTTATATCTTTAACCTGGTGGTTAGCATAATAAGGGGAATGCTCAGGCATGATAAAAATATATATTTTTTCGTTAGAGGCAACTTAACTAACCCCAATATTTTAAAGTGTGGACGTGTATAATCATATGACTTAATCACATAAGTAAGGAGTTCACGCAGTCCCGTTCCTAAACGCCCAAGTTTTATGTCTTTGTACATAAGATTTCTGTACATCTTATCTACTATTGGAATAACCTTTTCCCACAAATCCCCATTTATGCAGTTTGGACGGAAAGCCGTGGTTTTAGGTAATTCCATTTTTCATTTCTGTCAAGCATTTGAACGCGTTCTTTTAAAGTGATTGAGAGAGTACGCAAACGCCTTCGTATGTTTCCAAATTTTACGGAAGCCACTACATTCACTACGTTTCTTAGGATGTTTTCCGCCTATTCTTTTCAACAGCGGGATTCCATCCATCTCGCTTTTCCCATGCTAGGTTTTTTGCTCCTGTCATAATTTAAAAAACTATCCGTTAAATGCCTGCTAGTATAATCTCCAAAATCGTACACATGTTTGCGACCATATCTGTTATTTCCTGTTTTGATTTGTATTCAGCAGTTTTTTATATGTAAATTCTATTGGCAGACCTAAAACGCGTAGGCAAACTAGTACTTATGGGTATGTGCCGGGTAGACCGTAGTGTCAAGCATCCTGTTTTAAATTTTTAATATTATTGTCTCTTTGAAGGATTGTCAAGTTACCTTTATCCTATCTAAAGAGCAAAATGTTCCGTTTGTGTTAAATTGCAAAGAACCCATATTTAAATGTCATTTTGCCGAATATAGACAGTTGTGAGGGAACACATCTGTGTTTTACCTGTCAAATTAATCCCTACAATGATGCTTCAGGAGATATTCTGGGCATCTTCTGAAATTAAGTGACTACCACCTGCTAGGTTATATCACACCGCCACAAAACTTAGAGTTTTTTATGGCTGGGATCCCGGCGCATATGACTGCAGTGAAGATGCTTTAAAAATAACTAATTCTCATAAGGACAATTGAATTTTCAAAATAATTTGTCGAAACTGTCATAAACATAACGACAGGGGAAAAGGAGCAGACACTAGATATTTAAAGATTTTAGTGAAAGTTAACAGTTTTCCTATCTTAGGCAATGTAGACAAAAATACTGAATTGTTTTTCGATTAGAGAGGAATCCGCAGATGGGATGGTGCGCAACTTTTGACTGAGCTTATTTTACTTCCCTTGAAAACTTAGGCACGGTAAAAATTAACTACTTAGGTTATCGGAGAGATTTACGTTGATTTTTAAGTTCATTGTAAATTCCAATATGTACTTAGGAAAAGCATAAGTGAAGCTATTTTGTACGCATCTGGTAAACAAGCATGTTTTTCTTAATTTTGTACATCAAAAAGGGAAGGTTTCGGTTTAACCCAGTTTGTAATTGTAAGATTATAAAGCCCTAGAAAAAATCAAGCCTGAGACCTGCTATCTGTCCGTTTATTGACGCTACCTGTGACCTAAAAAAACTACCACATATTCACGGCGCACACTTGTGACTGATCTATTGCATTTTTAATGGAGTAGGACTATCTTTACCTCTCCCGACACTAAAAGCATACATTATGCATTTTGGAGACGTCCGAGTTATGTTCAAAATTTTTTGGAACTCGTCAAACAATTTCAAAGCCGAAAGTTACCCTTTCTCTAAGAATTACATCAAAAGAACATAGTTTTATCCATGTTTTCTATCAAATATATAAAAGATATGTATAAAAGCATGGAAACGCAATTTGAGAAATGCATACAACACAAATAGTCATTCTTACTGAATGAAATGTATGCAAGTATGGTTAAATTTATTTTATGGCCAACACTTTTCATGCCAGAAATGTCCTGGGTTTGCGCTGCATCAAAATCAGTATAGTAACCTCAATGAAAGAATCTCTTTCAATCGAACACCCATTTTGAACCCTTGTGAAAATTTTACAAGATAGACCAATTTTGTTATTTTTATAATTACGAATTTGCAAGAAATCTAACGTTAAAAAATTCTGTTTTCATCCATATAGAGCCTTTAACTCGCTTGAACACCCTTTACTCAATGCAAAAGCATCGAACCGAATATTATAGCTTACATGCCTCCGGGATTTCTTTAAATACATTTTCAATCGTTTACCTTGTTCAGTAAGCTTAAGAGGCAATATGTACCATGTGGAGCTTTATGGGATAACTTCTAATCAACTAGGACTAGATGGGTTCATTTTTTTGTGGTCACGCTTCAGAAGAACAGGAACCCTGGTGAAAATCAATATGATCTGGGAAGAAAACGCCTAATTAACGAAATTGGTGTTAAGTTCTCAAAGGTGTAACATATTGGCTGTTTGCTTGGAAAATTTGGCAGCATACATGAATTGCTATAGAGCATTGTGTGTGCTAAGAAAATTATAACATTCCCCATTAGAGCCAAAGTCGCAGCCAGATGTTTTCCAACACATATCACACTTTTTACTTCATAAAATGTGACGACTTCGCAGATGCAAAGTGATTTGGTAGCTTTCAACGCGGGCAGTTCAAAAGACGAGTTACGGATAAACAATAAAGGAGGAACAATCCTAAATAAACTCTGAAAATACCTGAATTTACTTAGAGTCCCAAAATTGGATTGATAATACATTTTGCAAATGTTAGCAGCATGCTGCATCTTCTGCGGCGTATCTGGCAATTGTAGACTGAACTACAGACACAAGTTTAGACGATGACTAGTAAATCTTATTTCACTATCCCACTGGTCACCAGTACTAAACCAGATGAGATTTGAGTCACATATTACTCTCCATGCCAAATAGCGGTTTATGTAAATGAGGCACCGAGTTCACCAAGTATGATTTTCGTGGCTTCATGACTAGTGAACTTAGACTTCGAGAACTTTTAAAGTTGCCAGGAGTTTCTTCGTTTCTGTTACGCTGCCATCCTCCTTCCTCGGTAGAATTTCTTGGCCATTGCTTGCGGTGAATTTTTCCGTTGTATTCTGTGTTTTAGACGTACAATAAGCAGGCATTTGACCACTGTTCTCCCTGGCTCGATCGCAAGTTCGTAGTAAATATACTATATCGCTGTTCCTACGTAAACCGCGTGGAAGACAGTCCTCAACCACGCAACGACACAAAAGACTGGCCCTCACTTTCCGCCTACCCAACCGTGTACAACAGGCCAGCCAACGTCACAGACCGAAAGAATATCGTCAGACAGTCTCCGTTCAGTAACAGTTTTGAGCAACGAGGATTTCGACGCCGTCGCCAGGTTTCGTCCGCGGCAAAACGTTCACAGCGATATTCTCACCTACTCGGCCCGGAGACCTTCACACTCCTGGTCAACGAACTGGCGTGGTCAAGTGGTACACCCAGCTTCCAAAAGGGCCGCCCCGTCTTTTTCACAGGTAAGTTGGTGTTTTCTCATGGCAGCCTCCGATGTAACCTCGGTGTTAGCACGACTTTTAACTAATAAAACGGGCCTTCAAGAAGTCAAATTAGGCGAACGAGCGTTTTTATCAGGCTAGTACAATAATAGAAGGAATAGTAGAGTTAACAAAAGTTTAAGCAACGTAAGAATGGCAAGCGAAGAGGACCACACAACGAACCGGCCGGAAGAGGAGGCAGGGTTGTCAGGACCCTCTACCGTGGGGACAAGGCACGATACTAAGTGCTGTTCATGACCCACCCTGTTATTTTGCCATCCGTGCCCGCGACCAGAAACAAGAGCTTATTTCTCTACAAGCGTGCCGGCTGCCACGTCATGGTCACACGCCGTAACTCCAGGGACGCGCTCAGGAGACACACGGTAAGATAGCGTGGGAATGGACGCGACGTGGACATGAATCAATCATAAGTGCCACCCCCCACCATCCCCCTACCAACCCCATTCAAGCGTAGCCAACGCTTGCTGTTTTCTCATTTTCTCTGAAGATGGCTTCTCGTGTGGAGCCAAAAGCTTTGGACGATAAATAAATTGATCAAGTGTTCTACTCGGCTCTTTCCTTAGCCAACAGATACCGGCAACGTGAACTTTTTGTTCATTGGGCAATCAGTAATAGTTAGGGGAGAAGTGCTGAGTGATCAAAAGATCAGATTCTAGTCAAAATCAGGGACGAGATAGGGGAAATGGGTTCCGACAAGTAGTATATGTCGCCCCGTCGTTTCTGTCTGGTGTCTTGTTGAGAGGTGTCAGAGCGCAAGATGTCGTGGTCTCGCGACGGCGTGGGTAGCATGGGGATTTTTGCCATCGCTGTCTCGTCTCCGTCTCGTGGCGTGACGTGAGAACACGTGTTGTCTCTGTGCCATCGTTCACCTAACTTGAAATCTTGAATCCCTACATGGGTATCATCGCTGAACTTCAACAGAAAGGACCATAGGTTATTTATATGCAATATATAAAAGAACGCACGGTAGGTAACTTTTTAACCCACTTTCCCCATTGAGGCATCGGCTAGTTCTAGCTTGTTCTGTCCGGTTACTTTTTTGGTTTGCCTGAATAGTTTTGAAGCCGAACCTGTCTAGTTGCGTATCTGCGTCAACTGGAGGTGTGGCAACACTGGCTTTTCCGAATCTATGCAGAATCCAAATGGTGGAGCAACTAGCAGTTTAAATCGAAATCTTTCAGCAGATTTAAATGAAACTCGGAAAAAGTTAAGGAAGTTACCCCAAGAGGAGTGAACTTGTCTTTGCTAAGCTGCCATCTCAATTCAGACAATTGTAAGTCTGTAATCGAAGGCGTGTTCAAGGGACTTGCGAAAAACTGCTGAACACTAACTAACCTGGCTCACTTGCATTTACAAACTGTGCAAGTCCGCCTCCGGTATCATTTCATTGTGTACTCTTAACAGTTTATCCTGGATTACCATTGAATGTATTATTCCGTTATTTGCTCTAACGCCAGTTACAGTTGTTCTAACTTTCGTTTTATTAGAGAACGTAGGTTAAACTATCCGTCTAAATTATATGTTTATCAACCACTTCTACCATTTCTGCAGATTCTTTTATCCTGTGCACAGCAACGTTTCTTCAAAATCTTCTGCCTGAATTGTTCTGCACTACAGGGTGTGGAACAGGCTACAACTGAAACAATCTATCATCATTTTCGATAATTATTTTCAACTGTTGTGTATGTAATCAAGAGATATCAGTGGAATTGTTGATGTCTCCATCCTTTAAATCTTAGAAAAAAACGAGGAAATGGTACAATTTTTTGCTTAAAATCAACAAGTTTAGCTGAAGCATTGACTCCCCGGTACAAATTTAAAAAAGCATATACCATAGAATTTATTGAGTTCAATAAACTTCGTGACAGCTTCTCAACTGCAACCTGTCATTTCATGAATTTGATAACGAACAGAGCATGCAGCAGTTTGCATTTTTACGTAATGACACTGCATCACAGCAAGGGTCATGGTTCACTGTAAATAATGATCAGATGAAGGACACTGCATTACATCAGCGTATAGGAAGAAACGGGGAAAACGTTAACGAAAAACATGTGGAGATCAAGATTAATTGCTCAATTACCAGGGTAATTGGCAGTTGACCACATGGTCAAACTGATTGCATAGGGCGGGATTCTCCGGTCGTTTGTAGGCCATATCCAAATAGCGCGGGGTTCAATTTGTTTGTGTCCGAACAAGTACACATAAAGCTGTGTTGAGGTCGGAGAATGACCGCTGTCTAGCAGATGCTAAGTTATTGTGGACCGTTGTACTCTGTCCTTTTGCTTCAAAAGCCAGTTGGGCAAGTGCTCAGCGGCATTGGCTGCGAGTCGCCTTTGCGTATGCCCAGTGTACTTACAGCTGTAAGTGCACGTGAATTCATACACACAAGTTGAGGTGGCGTGCAAGAGCAAGGCATCCTTTGCCCGTTTTACCGGAAGTCTTTTAGCAGGACTTTAAAAGACGCCTTTAGCTGCGTAGTAGGTCCTTTCTATGTACTGCGCAACTGTCGCTGGATTGTATTCGAAATGTCATCACCCTTAAAGAGTACGAGTACAATGAGGGGCTATTTGAAACGGACTGTTCCATCAATTTTTGCTGTAGAGAATTGTTGCACTGTTTACCAAAGCGTGCAGGATAGCTGCAGTTAAGTAGGGCTATTTTATGTGGGAAAGCTCTACAGGTAGGATCTCACTAGAGCAAATGTTCCTTGCTCGCTGAAAGAGAGTATGCATCAGATTTAGTTTCCATTGCATCGGCAAAAAAATTCATTGAATGTATGTACTGCCCCTTTACGTATTTTCGTGTGAAAAACCGAGCACCCTATTGAACCATCGTCCTCTCTAAACATGAGAACGTCTAGGAAGGATATTTTTGAGCTTCTCTGTTTCCATTGTGAATTTAATTTTCGGATGTAGGGTATTCATAAAATTGAGGAGGTCGCAAAATTTATTGCATTCAATAAATCCTGCTGTTTGCGCTCATTTTAAACGAGCATATCCTTTCATCTGCCCATTCGCCGCCTCGAATAATCACTCCTTCTTTTCCTTATAATAAAACAGGGTTGCTTTATCCTTCCAGAGCGAATGAAATCTATTCCACGCACGCTAAATTATTTTTCAAGATTTCCTTTATAATCCCTGATATAAATAGAAAAGATTCGTATCCATCTGGCATATCCTTTTGGAGAAGTATCTTAAATGTTTACAGGTCAAACGTCGGTTTCAACTATGTTCACCGCGGGCTTCAGCGAGCTGAATGCAAGAGTGGTGACTTGCGCATGGACTAGTTTTCAGTGATGGTAGACTTGCGGCGCATCTGTCGAACTCCTTCTTCTCACATCCACATGGGTCCGGTGTCGGTCCAAAAGACCGGAGGCGAGATTACCCGCAGGTGACTGGCATGACCGAAGCCGCACCTGCGCGCGACACCATGCCCCCCCCCCCCCCACCCTCCATGCTCGACATTTGTCCGGAGAGGGCAACCCGAATGAAGCCTGTCACACCCTGATCTGACCCCTGTATTGTTTTAGTGCATCTATCAGACAGCCCGTTTGGGGAGCACAATTTTAAAAAACTTGCGCGCGCTGCGATTATTGGGTGCAGCATATATGAGGTCCATATGCCAGTAAAGGATATGCGGCATTATATTTCCTAACTATTCACCTGACTACCAGGCGAAGATCCCAATTTACCTTAGAACGTAAGGATTATAGACAGTCTGGATTTGTTTACTTAATCTCATAAAGCTTATTTTCAATTATGAATGGCTTTTTTCGTATTAGTTTATAAACTTTTCGACTCATAAGACTTCGTTCATTTTCACCTGCCCTACATACTAATTGATCACTGAACCTTTGTCGACTATTGCTACATTTGCTGACTCAATTTTGGAGTGCAACAATTGCACATTTCTGAGCAAACTGTTCCCTTTTATGTAGCCTTATCAGCCGATTAGCAATAAGGAATGCTTTGCCAAATTGTAGCGCTTTGATCTGCTTGGTCACTTTTGCAAAAATGATCCTAGCTCATAACTGTTAGCCTCAAACTGTGCCCCTATAGCATATACATACCTGTTACATGACGTGATTTTTTTTAAATGCAGTCCACTGACGAAAGGCAAAAAAATGAACTACACATGAAAATTTTCTGTGGCTTTCTTAGCCGATAAAATATGGGATCCAATTTTAACTTCAGTAGTCCTGTGCCAGAGCATAAATATCTACGCTAAAGAAACCCATACTTTGCAGTTGTCAATAACAAGTGTCAGAAGATGCGAATAATAGAAAATTGCAAAATATCACAACTAGATAAACGTTCAGCAGCCAAACGTCAACTGTACTTTTGACACATCTTGTAGGGTTTTTGCTTAAATAGGTATTTTCTGAACAGCGCGTGCTGTTTGACTTTCTGCTTCCTGCGGTGTTCAGCTGAACGGGAGGGGGCATAGGCAATATGTCTTGTGCAAAAGCATATTGTCAGCGTTAAAAAACGAACCAGTTGAAGCGGGTGATCCTGCACCAAGATAGAAAATCAGAATTGGCATCTCGTCATTTCATCACCTTTCTCGTGACCACTTTAAAAGAATCTATTAGTTGTCCGTCAAATATGTTTACTGTCTAACTGTGTTTTTGATGATGTCATGCTCCTGACAGGCATCATTCATAGTCAGCCCTCTCAAAAATGTCCAACTACGTTTCAAGTTTCCAATTATTTTGCCCTCTATTTTGGAAGAATCGAGTTGCCAATCGTTCAAATGTTATGTTTTTCTGCAACTAGACATCGGGATTTTTTATAATACGCAAAACACCACCTAGAGTTTTAGGAAACTTAACAAACCTGGCCTTGTTCAAGCAACTCAAGGCTTTGGTTACACCGCATGGCATACGCGAAGAAATAAAAATCTTCACTTTGCATCGCGGAGTTCTATCATCGAAGCGAATAACTTATTTGGTTTGGCCTGCTCGATATATTCAGACAATGGGGAAAAATCTGTTATTTTTCTATGCTATTTTCTTTCCGAACATGTAAGAAAGTGCTACCAGGACTGTCTACATAATATAACATGCCCTTCAGTTTGAGCGAGAAACTTGAGAATGCCTTCTTAAGATTACCGAAAAATCCTATTGATAATTTTAAGCTATTGGTTAGGAGTTCAGCTACATCAATCTTTATTAAAACAATGTGGGCGGAGCTCTAGACCACTGCGCAGTTGTTCATTTCTTTAGAGTGTTATGCTTCATAGTATGGTGAGAGTTACGGTGCGTTGTAGAATTAGGGTATTGATTAAGCCTTAGGAATCTGATAAAGATTACAGTAAGTGTTAGACCTTAATAATTAGGGTCATTATTTGGGTTATAGGGTTGGGTTTAGGTTTACGGCTAGGATTGGGCATAGGCTTAGTGTTGGAATAGTGTTAGACGCAAGATTTTGCTTATTTATAGAAATTGGGTTTTTGACTTAATATTAGCTGTCATTGGCAGGTTTTAGGCGTTGTTACCGGCTACCTGAAGGGAGGTTGGTAATTCGCCTTACAGATGCTGTTAGAATATCCACCAACGGACTAGTATTTTCCGTTACGGTCCGGGTTAGGGTTATTCCTTAGCGATTGAGGTTTTGTCAGTGCGGTCAGTGCAAAATGCACAGTTAAGAGGTACATCAGATAGAATTTTCCTTTTATTCATAATGACGAATTTAGTGGAAGCGCCTACAAATATAACTATTCGAGTATATTAATTAGTAAACAGCTTCTTAAAATCGTAAAAATTGCAGAGAAATGTCACTAAATCTGCCATGCACGACCTTTTAGCTGGGAAAAATCAAACGCGCTTAGCGGCAGTTTCATTTTTGTGAGAAATCCGATTAGAAGTCATTTCCTACGGTCAGAAATAAGCACCGCTATCAAAAAAGCAACCATGTGTCCAGTAGCTCACGAACTAATTGGAACGCATTTCTTCGGATCATACTTAACTAAATTAATTTAAACGAATGTGGTGGACAAAGGCGACTCTACCTCTCGAGGTGGGTATCTTAGTTGTTTGATAGAGGGTACCCATTTACCCATATGTTGGACGATGAAATTCATTTTTCCCAAACACAGGAACTTTATGTGCGTTTAAATGTAAAAAGGAAAAGCAATTAAGAATTATTTTGGCGTTGCCATTTAATTTTCTCAGGTATTATTGTTCGAACATAGAATAAATTTATCGGAATGGAGCAGCGGAAATCTATCGGTTACCGCACACTTGCCGCTTTTTATTCACAAGCTGTTAACAGGCATTCAGTAGCATATACCAACGGCAAGCTCTCCCATCCTGACAGCTAGTGCTTGTGCTTTCAGTATATGAAAATATCCAAAATCAGCTCAACGTTAATTTGTCGGAAAATTCGCAGAATACTGCGCAATCCTAAGGATTTTTTCCACAATTTTCTAAAAACTTTAACAACATTCACTTATAGCGAGCTTACTATCGTCCAGTACGACTCTTCTTTTATACAAAAGGCGGTCGGCGCAGTTGCAGACCGGTCCATAAATACCCAACTAAATCACCTACACTCGTATTTTAACTAAGGTAATTGTGACCCCTACCAAATAATTTTGTCCCGTTCCGGCACGTTATCCGGTCTTTTTCCCCATACTGTTGTTCTGCAAATTTTATCCTCTCGGAGGGGTTTTCGTTTCAAATTCTTTCCACACACACTCTTGATTTACAAACAATCTTTAGAACGCCTACAAACTTCTCCTCCTTCATATCCCCGTTTCCGCAGATATTGCCGAAATGATGCCCAAAAGGAGGCGGCTAAGGCGCCAGCAGAGGGCAACATAAACGAGCCCTGATCAAAGCTGGCTCCATTGCCGACCACATAAGTCAATTAATTTTGTGCTTACTCTGTCGTCTACCCTCGCTCGTTCCGACCCTCCCCCCCCCCCCTCTATGCGTGCCTTCTCACTCGCCTTCGTGCTGTGACTAAGAACACAAGAAGAATTAGGAGGAGGAGGAGGAGGGGGGGAGGGGGAGGGGGAGGGGGAGGAGGAGGAAGAGGAGGCGGCGAAAGCAGAGAGGGGGAGGGGGAAGAAGAAGGCGGATGGCAACGGGTTCTCCGTGAGGTTCTCTCTCTCTCTGGGCTGGGATAGTGGTGGTGGAAAGCTGTGCAGCGGGCAAGCGCGTGCGTTAAACAAGACTGCTAATTAACATCAAGTGGTCTTAAGGCAGCTACAGCAGCAGCACCAGCGTCAACGGCAGCGGCATTTTGTCCGCAAAATTAATTTTCACTGCCCTTCCATCCTCACCGGATCAGCTCTAGCGACCATTCTGCGCACTCTCTGGCCCGTTAGCAGGAGGAGGAGGAGGACGATATTTTCGTCTGCCGCCTGGTGATGATTCTGGCGACGACGGACGCTAATTTAAATGGTTCACTCCGTTTGGCTCGTTTGTTTATGGCTCTGTTCCAACTGGTTACTGGGAGGATATTTGGGATAAGTACAGAGCTAACTTGTCTCCCACGAGTATGTTACTAACACGTAAATTACGCAGATAATATAAACGGATACGTATATCCCAAGCAGCTTTGATAACTAGGACATATCCTTACAGGAGAAACACGGTGTTCGTAGAAATAGGAAAAAATCCCATTAGGAATTCAGGTTTCATTTACTTGATTAAAAAGGCAATCGGCTGGAAAAGGTTTCAAGTGCGAGGAAGGGGTATACATATATATTTATCACTACTATATAACTCCTGCTTGACTATGAACGAAAACAAATGTCTAACCTTTACCGTCGTAATGCCATCAATAGTCAACATGCGAAGGAGTAAGCGTTACGTAATACTGTAGTTCTCAGAATATTCGCGTGCCTCGATGCCATAAGAAAAATAAACTTTTATTTTCGTGTTTTCGGTGACTACCTTCCGCTTTTTCTGATCCATTTATGTCTGGGCGTACCATTCCGAGCAGATGACAATCTAAACTAGTCTGAACTTCAAGAAAATCATCTTTACCCATTTACTGTCATTCTGAGACTTTCACTTCAAGTGACTAAAACATTATGACTAAATTTTCCTATAAGTTCTAACTTGTAATCTCATTTGAAAGTTCGTTTTGCCTGAAAATGCTTCAAGCAAAGCTATGCAAGTATTCGGAAGTCCGTTCACTTGGCAGAGATGCAGGGATAGCGCTTATTTGTTCGGTGAAAGGTTCGACCCCGCTTGACAGCAGAGTTTTCTGACAGCCGGGGTTAGTTAACTTTTTTTTAATTTCACTCTCACACCGACCTGGCAGCTTAATTGAACCGAAGGTATTACAGGTTTTTCTGGCGTCAACGGGAAATTGTTGCATTTTTTCCATCTCTTGGCAGTTTCTTTTTCTCCACTGATGCGCCGAAGAAAGATAAGTGCACTTTTTCCTCTTGAAGCTTTCCCTGTTCGCTGTACAGGCTTGAAAAACGCATAATCATGTGCTTCGCTATCATGCGAAACTGCAGGATGCATGATCCTGGATATGCTTCAACGCAAGGTGCTACCGTGCTTTCTATTCAATCAGGCAAATTGGACAGAATGTGCTGTTGGCAGGTTTGACATCGTTAGCGGCAAAGAAAAAGTTTACGGTTGATACTCCGTTGCAAATCGATTAGCACCTTGTCCCAAAATTTAGGGACCTGAAAGAGTTAGACCCAGCGCTGCAATCTGTTCTAAGGGTTTTATTAAATACGATTCACTTCAGAAAGCAGTCGTGTAGTGGTTACATCTACAAATATCAGATTTCCATGCAACAAAAACCCGAGTACAATTTTATGACAGCTAAAACAGGAGTTGCTGAAAACCGCAGAACTAATCTGATCCTTAGTTTAACTATTTTAATCATTTCTGGCATAATACGTTATTCGAAATGGCTCATCTTACAAATAACATCCTTCAAGAGGTCTAGTTTGTAGATTTTATTTTCCTGTTAGTGCGCAATATGCTGTCTTGTTTTTTTATTTACATGACTCACATACGAGGAGTTTGACATTACAAGGATTCGCATTGCTTTTCCAGTCTCTTACTGGTGTTTGTTGGCAGACTTAATCGGTGAAATACGCCGTTCTCATTTGAAAGCGCCAAGTTTATTATACAAACGAAAACCAATGTCCAGTCCATTAAAAACAGGTGGATTATTTCCAACAACCCTTTTGTTTATGGATCTCGATTAGGGAGCATCCAAAACATACGTGGCGGACATACTAACTTACGAAATCAAGTAAATTTAGGAGAGCTAAACATTAATGACCATGTAATCATTGACTATTGTGCATTAAATTTATTTATTGCAGTCCATATTCTCTTTCCAGTACATTGGATTCTGATGATCCTTTTTTAATGAAATTGCCAAGTTTCCAGCAAATAAAAATTAACTCGCCTTCTTAAAGCGTACACGTTTGACCATCCCAGTGCAAATGGGTGACCTGAAGTCTACATCAAAATAAGTGTGAATTGCGCACTTGATAAAGACTCGACGCCGTTTATGAACTCCCCTGACGCAACCCATCCTCTATTCGTAGAATGATCGTTGTCCGCCTTATGGTTCCTGGATGAAGCAAACTTTATAGGTATATCCTGCTGACTTGGAGGCTTAATGCATCTTCTTCTAGAGATGTCGTGCCATTCAGGGTTAGTCCAGAACCGTTAGTTAAGAAAATCGTTGTTTATTTATCCACATTTTTAAGTATGTTTAAAAGAAACTTTGGGTACTTAGGCTTACTGTTTGCATACTTTGGTATTTTAGCCCAACCCAACGTTTGCACGGAAGAAAATATGAGGTTGACGATTGTCCAGGGAGAATTTTCATGGCCGGAGAAAGGTATGTCGAAATTTCTTTTTACGATGCTATTAAAGTTCCTACACACGCGTTCGAATTGAAGTGAAAGAAAGCAAAAGTTGATCATTCTCAGTAATTAGCCAATTAGTTTCTGGTCCACTATTTTTTTGACTCGGTGGTTGGCGTTGGAGTTAAAGGATCACAGTGGGTACTCACTTATACTTAACAGAGGATTACTGGGCTGACACTGGAAATTACTAATTTGTAACACGGAGGTAGCTAGTAGGTATATCGATGCGTAGACACAACGGATACATAATATTAATAAATAAGCTTGCCATTAGTTGTAATGTTTTCTTGTTGAAATTATTTTTCTCAATCGGTAAACCACCTGTACTTGCAAAGGGTAAGCTTTCGCTTTAATAATTTTCCCATAAAACATAACTATGTGTTTGAGGCGTACTTTAAGGACACCTCTTACCCATCTTTAATGGTGTTATGTGTCAGCATTTTCATTTGATTTCTGGATATCTGCAAGTGCGAACCGCCATGCACTTCAGTTCTGCTCATCTTCGTAAAGCCAACTCACACCGCAGATTGGAATGCAAGACCTTTGAAATAAGCTATCTCGGTTATCAGTTTTGAAGCTGTTGCCGCTGGTGAATGCGATCGTGCATGCCGATAATAAAAATGAGCTTACTCAAGTCAGATTTGAGAGTGTTGAACTTCATTCAGTCTCACCGGCAGACATTGGGGACATCTTATTATATATATATATATATATATATATATATATATATATATATATATATAAAATGACTCAATTGTGAAAAAACTCGCGGCGTTCGGTAGGATTTGAACCCATGAGTTAAGGAGAGTCTCGAAGTCAGTGCCCTACCAGTTGACCTACAAACGCCGGCCTTGCGCCATGAATTTAATCATACTTGGATCGATTTTACCAGCCCAACTATACCTCTCGTATGAAATCTACCAATACGGAACAGCAAGCTGATCGCCCAGGCATGATTTCTTAAAAGATCATCTAGAATCCACCGGAATATCTACTAGACTGACTTATTATTAAGGATGTTTGGCAGATTTGCTTAATTTAAGTTGACCCAGTTGTGGAACAACTGCGGCCTTCGGCAGGATTTGAACCCGTATAGCAGGCCTTTCCTACGACGCGGGTTCAAATCCCGCCGAACGCCGCGAGTTTTTTTCATATTTGTACAACTTAAATTAAGCAAATCTGCCAAACCTCCTTAATGCATCTTATTAACGTCGCCAATTTATAGAGGCAAATTAACACAAGGCAATACCTAAACCTGTCTCCGATATTTATTCGTCAATTGCATCAAATAAAAAATCATTTGCTATACCCTTCAGTTAGAATATTCTATAATTTTTTAAATTTTAGACTCATACACAGTGGAAAGAAGCCCATCACCAGTGCCAGCGCAGTCGCCGTCGGGGCAAAAAGACCCCATCAAGAGATCATTTACGAAATGTGGCCCATCGCGAGGCGCTGACTGCAGGGGACCTCGTAATTCCTCGCCAACCTCCAGAACCCCTGACTTGCTTACTCAATATTCCTTCATACTATGCAGTTTTTATCTCATCCAACTTTTATTCCTCTTCCATTTGTGACTAATCTGACCTCTATGAATTCTTCTGCCCTTTGCAAATAATAACAGAGAACAAACGAATTTGAGATGCAAAATAAATAACATAAAACGAACTACGATTTCAGTTGCTGTCTTTTTTACAAGCCATGGACCGTTTCTATTTTGTGTAGATTGCATGCGGATTATAGTTAGGAAGGTATGAATTTTTAAATGAAGATATCAGCTGTTCATATACTGAGCTTTTAGGAAGCAAAACGGAGTACAATTTCGCAAAGACGACACCAAAAGAGGAATTTTGCGGTGATACTGGTAGCATTGTGCTAAAAACAATGAAAAATGCCTATTTATGTGCTCTAGCTCTAACCATTGGTGTTTGTCCGAAAGAAAAGACTAGTCGAATCTGGTCGTCCAAAATGTCATGACTTTACAATCCCAGACACGCAATTTCTTCCAATTGTCCATTCAGCAGAAAACGTTATTTTTTAGAGTGCCAAATCTTATTCAATGAGAACGTCAAGATTTCACTTTGCCAAGAGTTATGCCCGTGTAAATGATTGTTATGTTACGGCTTTCTAATAATGAGCAAGGGACATAAATCGTCTGCCTGCCTCTGCCACCTTCACTACCATAGGTCTCCTACGATCAGGTTTGCAGCGGTTTCAAGCTCCCTCTTTTTGTTTACAACAACGTTAATCCCTATAAGGTGTCAACTGTAATCTTTTGCTGCATTAGAAGTGCTGCCATCCGTTTTTTGGCATTCGGTGGAGTAAACTGACTCCCGTAAGGTCAAGGGTTTGCGCATGTTTTGTGGTCAAAATATTTCTTTATATACGCTGTACCCAGCAGTGGGCACCCATTAGAGAAATAACCGCATTTTAAGTTGCGGTTATCTGTTCCGGATGACTGACATGTTAAAAAGTGGCAATGGCCTTATTTAGACCTCCAAGGGACAGAAGTTTGTGTACAAGGGTGGACAAGCATATATATTTAAGGATAGTGCTGCCGACTTTAATCAACTCCTAAAGCGTAATTTCTTTAAGGTCTTTTTTTATTTACTTAATGCTTCTGATATCAAGCATCCTAAAAAGCTGCCTGTCTGAAACCCTCAAGCAAAAGTTCCTAAACGGGACACCAGGCGAGGGGGGGTGAGAGTTGAGATTGTGCCTCAGATAAGTGGTGTGCAAACGACCTGGGCCGAGTTCAAACAAACAGTGTGTATGAACGTACACGTGTACTGCCGCAGGTCATCTGTAGGTTGACAGGCTTTTCGACTAAACACATAACGCCGCCCACAGCAACCACCATCATCACCGGGCCAAATTACCACGCGTAGTCAATCGGCCAGGGGATGGATCGTTTCAAACGTGTGACTCAGTTTTGGCCGCAGGGTGCGTGTACGTGAACTGTGGTGCGGCCTGCCTTTAAGGCCACCGTTTGAAGACAAATTTTCCGATTAAGCAAACATTGCTCAAGAAGAAGGTGAATCAGACTAAACCTGCTGAGCGTCTTCTCTTTATTCAGACAGCCGTAAACACAGCCCCTATCCGTCAACTACTGTAAAGAGATGCCCATGACTCCTATGGAGTGAGTTGCATATGACTCAAAATGCCATAGTGTAATAATCTCAACGCTTTTTATTCATTTCTTTAACAATGAGTTTTAACCATAAATGAGAAAATTTAACATTTTAACTGAATTTACTGAAAAACCTACCATTCCTCATGGTGTAACCTAGAAAATTCCACGATCTCAATTTTACTGATCGCAATGTGATTGCCCTCATATACATTATTTCGAGCTCTTGGGTGAAGCTGAATTAGCATATACAGTAGGTTGAGCGGTGGAAAATTCAATCGCGATATAGTAAAATGCGCTATATAACCGATTTCATGAAAGGTCTACCAAAATTATTAAATGTGGTGTCAATTATAAAAGGCTTAATTGCGTAGGGTTGTAGTATTGATTATTACATATTGTCATCCCAAGATATTTCAGTCAAGCCAGGAAGCAAATTCATGTCTTTCGCCTTTAAAAACCATACAGAGAAAAAAACCGAATCTTTAAATGCTATGAGTTTTCTGCCATAGGTTAGCAATAGTTACAGAAATCCTAATATATTTTATAAAAAAGATACAAGATACTTTCGCATGATCACTTGATAGAAAATTAAGTCTCGTTCAAGTTTTACACCTAAATTGAGCCTATATATGGCACTTCAAAACGTTTTCCGATTTCTGACTAATTTTCAACTCAACATGCACTTGCTCTCAAGGTTTCAAGACTACACGATATATGCTTTTCATGTAAAAAAACCTAAAAATATTAAAATGATACTAAAAATAATAAAATGTAATACATTTATTGATAATAATGTTATATTAATATTTAAATATATATAAATGCAAGATGATATAGTTTTCATATAATATTACAACCCTGCGAAGTCATCAGTTGAGGCCCTTAAAGTTCTGCGGTCTAAGGGCACATGTTGCGTTCTTAAAAATTGTAGACTTGCAAACAGTGTCCTTGTGAAAACTGCAATTTTTCAGGAAGATGAATAAACTTAAAAGAAAACGTGGTTTGCTAAAAATGCTTAAACGAAAAACTTTTTTGTTCGTGTTTTCATATTTAAACTTACACTTCGGCTGCATGTTTATGATCGAAGAAAAAGCTCAATATCCCAAGACATTCCTTTGTTGGAGGATGGCAAATAAGCAAAAATACATCGGAAGGCGTTGTATTCGTCTAAAGCGAAAAATAATCGCAATCACTCTTTTTTATCTGTAGCTTCTTCAGTTAAATATTTTTTCCACGACCAATCTAATTTCTATGCCATCATTGACAGTTTCGTTTACTTCTAAATGCAAATTTTAACTTGTATTGTTGCCATGTTCTGAATAACATTTTAAGATGCTTAGCAAATGATCGCCCACTGACCAACTAGGCGTCTTAGCCTTTGTGATATAGCAGGTCTAATACGTTGCTGAAAGTAAACGATAATGTCAGTTAAGGCAGAATGATTAAATATTTTATTAAGTAGAAAGGGCTGTTCTGTTCAGAACATTGGGCATGGTTTGACAAGTTGCGGAGATTTCCGCCCTGACAGTTGCCGTGAGGGACCTTTACGTCTGTATTGAAGATGTCCAAACAAATGTCTCAACTTTGTCAGCCCAGCGCAACTTGTCTCACGGTGCTGACTCAATATAAAGTTCTACATCCAGATCGGAATTTCAGAAATTGCACTCAGCTTCTCGGAGTTTCTCTCATGCAAATGAGGAAACGAGTGTATGAGAAG
This sequence comes from Ligula intestinalis, assembly GCA_036362985.1. NCBI lineage: Eukaryota > Metazoa > Platyhelminthes > Cestoda > Diphyllobothriidea > Diphyllobothriidae > Ligula > Ligula intestinalis. The sequence continues at coordinate 32,112,874 of JAYGXS010000001.1, forward strand.
CGTTTAAATTCCTATAATGAATGAATTACAGTTTTCATGGTTGTTGTTTAAGGCTAACGACATCACGTTACCGTTAGAGCTTGTTTTACAGTTTTATATAACCGAGTTAATTACATATATGCATTTATGTGGAGTATGTAATCCTATAAGAACCTTCTAGGTTCCCTTGATTCTGTGCGTTATACTAATAAAAATTTCCGCATTACTACTCTGATTTACGTTGCTGCAATTTAACTGAGGTATGTGAAAAGATGTGACTGCTATGCAGTTTGCTTTCGCATTGAGCCGGCTACCATACCTAACATTCCTATAAAGTGAAAGAAATTTTGATTATGCTTACCCAAGTGCTAAGCACTGAATTCAGATAGAATGTTTCTGAAAGACAGACTGCAGTCAATGGCCAGGGCTGGAACGTGGGAATTAGCCTGCGTTTGCGGATACTTTTCTTCAGCATACTTCGAATTTCACCAGGTAGAAAATTGAGTAAGATTCATTCATTCATTTTCATTCATTTGAGTAAGATTAAGTTCGTCGCCATTTTCTCTATGTTATTTTAGTTTTGCTGGATTTTCGTATGCCATACAATAGTTTTTTTATATTCGCAGATACGATATTTTCTCAAAAATTAAAGTGGTACCTTATGAATCAAAAAAGCGATGGGTTTTACTGATAAACTGTTTTAAAAGGCTCTACTATAAGTTTAAGCCTATTTCCCTCTACGGTTATTTCTTATTTTGTGTCAGATTATTTTATATTGATCGGAAAGTAGGAACCAAAAATGGAGCCAGTATACGTCAGTTACAATTTTGTGTGAATGCCGATATTTCTCTCATTCAGGTCTCATCATTATTATCATACATTTATCATATCATATTACCATATATTTAATCTTTCTCATTTTGGTAGAAATTTCAGGTAATGTTAAACTTTTCATCGATCATGGTTCACTTTTTACGGTGAAGAGAGGGAAAATTGAACAAAACAGTTAACCTTTTTGCCTTGGAGTAAGAAAGGTTACCGCAAATTTAAATGACATAGATCTCCTCTTGAGGTGAAGCTCCAAATCCTCTCATCAACTGGCTGGGTTTCTGATACGACCCGCACCTGGCTCTTCTAATTAACAAGAACGATTTCCAAGAGCCCGTAAGAGGGACAGAGAAAAGACCAGTCGGCTAGAGAGAGCGTGTGTACTCAGACCAAGCAATTTACATTAAGTCATCGCAAGTCATTTTCATACAAAGGCTGAATGTACTAAAAAGGGGGAACGCGAAGGACATAGATGACTCAATGGACCAATCAGAATTAAGGAAAAATTGATAGTCACGTCGCGCTCTCATGACAGTGGCGTAAGCTGGACTCGCAGCCTTTCTGTGGGATGATTAAGCATGGGAATGGGCGCATTCCCAACAGTTTTTTTTCATGATTTGTTTGCTTAAGGTGCCAGAACGCATGGATGTGTACCTTATTCCATACTACAATTGACTGTGTACTTAATTGCACGGAAAACTTATGTTTTTTCCTAATTTTCACATTGACTTTTAGCCTTTCCCTAGGTTAAACTTTTAGCGCTAACCTTAACACAAACGCATAGCTTCCCGTTACTGACTTCGCTCTTCCTAGTTACTACCATAACACTTAAACTACCAGCAACCTTAAATATAACCTTCGATTAAATTCGGCTTAAGATCACCCGAACTTAGGGGGATATTTGACCGCAAACTACAAGTTAAATTATTCTACTGGAGGCCTCTGCCATTCACCGGACAAATGGTTTTTTTGCCCACATTTTCTCGAGAGAAAACGCATCAAAAGCGAGTCCTGACGTGCCTTTTCTATTGAAATCGATGATTCGATAATACACATTTTGTATGTTCTTTCAGGCTTTTGGGAACTACTATAAAAAGTACTATAATCTTGTCAACTAGATGACAATCCTAGTATGTAACAACTTGTAAACAAGATAATAACGCGTCCTTTGCTCGTTTAGGGAATCAAAGCTTAGGTAAATACGCAAAGATAGATATATGAATAGTACATTTTATCAATAGAAAAATAAATGATCTGTGAACAACTTCTAGCGTGTACGAACCCTTCAAACTCATCCTCATTTGGTTCTCAAAATTTGTATTTAAATAGTATCTTGAACAAAGCGACTATTTAAGCATTCAATGTTAGCTGGATGGGGCCCGCAAAATACCCCCACCAAAGTTTACGGAAGTTGTCGTGGTCGTTTTATTGAGTTTGTTTCAACTGCACGTGTACAATTTTTACGGTAGCTGATAAAAAAAACTTTTATATGTTAACCTTGTAGATGCAGGTCTTGTTTCTCCCTTGCGATTTATCTAAGTATCTATCATTCTAATGGGTGACTGTTATATGCAAAGTTTGGGTGTTAATTTCAGTAAGGTCCTTCAAAATGCTATCTAAATGCTTTACAACGCATCGCCTAACCATTTTTCATGGCCTCCAATTTGCGGACTGATAATTTCATTATGTTTGCTTCCCTGAAGTCATATCCGAGAGTATTTTTAGTTCTGCACGTTTTTTTGATCAGAAAAGTCATAGTAGGCGTTCACAGAAATTAAATTGACGGTTGGGATTGCCAATTTGAAATAAACTCAACTAGAAATTTGCTGTATGAGAGACCGATTAAAGGATGAATTGCAGTCTGAAAAAACCCCCTTGTACTTGTCTTTGACTGCTGGGATAAAGCGTTTTAAATAGACTAGTTATAGTTGGAAGGACCAGGAGAACCCAAAAATACAGCGATTTAGACAAACAATGCTTGCAGTGGAGGCGAACGCAAACAAAGCGAAGGAGAAGGCGGGGGACAAGGAAAGAGAAAGAAAACAGAAATCAAAATCAAAAAGCGGGAAAGGTAACTTAAGTTACAATTCAAAGGAGACGAAAGAATAAATTGGAAAAAAACACAACTTAGAACGATGAAGGTAGAAATCTTGGTAAATAAATTGGTTTAATCTGACAGGTTGCTTGTTAATTGGGCAATTGGGTTGCATATTACAGCAGGCAGTAACTTATGAACAAGATATCAGTTTTCTTCCCGAGAAATAAAAGTCCGCGGAAAAGCTTAAATTTAACCAGGACTAGGCAAGTTGATGCACCTTTCTCAGAAAGTTTCTAAAAATGCCATTTTCTGGCTTCGTGTTCCAGTTTGTCCTTTTAAAACAAGTCAGACTAAAATACGTACGGCTCAAATCACAGAAGAAACCGAATATCTTCCTTGTAAGCAAACCCAATCTAAGAGTTAAAGAAAGGGAACTCTGTGTATAACCCTTAAAATATACAAATGTAAAGTTTAATTAGTATTATTTATGCAGTTGAACCAACTGTAAAAAAATTTGTGGCCTCGGTGGGATTCGAACCCCTATCAGCAGATACCTTTTTTAACTACGAAAGCATGCCAAAAATCTTGAATTTAACCATACTTTGGTTGATATAATCGCCCAACCTACTGCTCGTATGTAATCCACCATCACGGATACAGTAAGTTGACTGCCTGGGTAGGATTTCCTAATAAATCATCTAGAATCCACCAGAATGGCTACTAGGCTCCTATCCTACTACCCTCCCAATAATAAGATTTACTTTTAAGGAACCGGTGGGTACTATAAAGATCAATTAGGTGGTCTCGATAGGAGGTCGATCAATTCAAATGACCCAAGTTTCAGGAATTTCCAATGTTGAAATCGTGCTGGTGAAAGAGTGGGTTGACTCTCATTTTCCGTGTAGCTTCGACATGGTCAGACAAAGGGAGATGACTAGATAACTATGATTTCATATGAGTAGCAAGTGAGTAATATATTCACCTTCATAATTTTCTTCGAAACTTCTAAATTTTGGACGTCTGCATTATACTGCTATAAAATATTCAGGTTTATTTTATAGAACGAGTAATTTATTTACCGTCGGTAAACAAAGACTGGTCAGAAGCAGCGCTGAGAAAGTCCACTTCTTAAGCCTATTGTTCACAAACCAACGGCATATTTTTCTTCCGATAATGCATTTTCTTACTCTTCAAGCATACTAACTAAAGTTCATGTTATTGCCTCCCTGTCAGCTTCCCCTTTCAGCCTGCTGAACACACCAAGTGTACAGCAATTCTTTGTCGACTTGCCTGAATAACTCATTTGACATATACATTAGGATTAACATAGGCAACTGAGATGATAATTTAGCCCTATTCATTATAGATGGAACGCTGCTTGCTTGTGCAGTTCCTCCTCATTCTCGCTTCGTGCGTTGGGCACCGCCGAGTTCCACCGAGAGAGCTCCCTGATTGTCAACATGTTAGATTTCGGCAGACCTTAGTTAGCCAACGAGAGGCACAGTTGGTAGCGTTGTCAGCTTTTTTCCTTGTTCACCTATAAACTCTTTTGAACATTAATCATTAGCAAATGCTTTCTTCATCGAAAATGTCTGAAAGGCGTTCTGGGGTGCCAAAACAGCCCGATTTGTTCGTTCATACTAATAATGGTGAATACAGATTAACCAATTGCCATTCAAGGCGTTGGGATCTCAAAACTATGAACGGGATTCGCATCTTATCAAGCAGGAATGAACTTCGCAGAAAATAATGAGGATTATTAGAATCTATTAGACAACAGGAAGAATGACTTTTCAAGAAAAAATAAAATCTAGAAAACTTTGAAACAACCAATAATTCCAGTGCCACCATTTATAGCACTTATCTAGTGATCAATGATAACTCCTTCTTGATGCTTAGACTGAAAAGTTACGGAAAATGTACACCCCAGATTTCTTGTAATTAATCTGTTGAGCTGCAACTTTCGAATATTTGATTAAGCTTATAGAATAATCAGAATGAGATCATTTTTGTGACGTGCTAAAACTGCAACCTGTTAATTTTACCTTCAATTACTAACAGACGGACTCACACGCTGATTGATTATACCCATGGGTTAGAACCAGAAGCCCTGTGTCGGCGTTTTTCAAAAATACTCCTTTGGCGCCAAAATTCATAAAAATTTGATGAATAATTTCCGGTATGCTTTCAGATGCAAAGAATCATTCCGGTAATGCTGGAAAGCGAATTAACTGCAAACACAATCGCAAAATTTCAATTGCCTGTGTGAATGCCACTCAAAAACAAGAAATCTATACCTACCTATCTAGGTATTGCTTATTAGGCCGTGGAGGTTCAAGGCTAATTTAAACGTGACAGACATTTATAAAAGTGTACAAACAAAAGTCTACGGAATAGCAGGAACTTAGGTAAGTATGCCACCATGGAACTAAGCTGTCAGCGTTGTGCCGTCTTTAGAAACGACAGGAATTTCGTCCAGAAGACAGGGGCAAAAGTACTTCATTCTTTCAATTACTTACTAAGACCAAAATTAAATTTTCAGGCAATAACCAGAAGAAGTACGTTTCTGTGCATTCGCTCCCCAAAAGATTGAAAGACAGGGATATTTTTACGTGTTCTTTCGCAGGCATCATTGAAACGTTCAGTAAAAATGGCTCTATTTGCCGTGAACAGAAGTAAGATTAACAAATCATGCAAAAGTTAATAGATTTACCTTTAAATGACAACCTCTTACGGGGATATCTCAATTATCAGTTTTTCTTTTCCTGTTTTTTTTTCGTACGAGAAGCAATACTGCAGAACGCTGATATGCCACAATATTAAAAGATATATCAGATGCCTCTGCGCATGAGCTGGAAAGACTTGGAAGTGCTTAGGTCAAAAGAGTTGTGATGTACATCATCCATAATTCAACCATCCAACTGTTTGACTGTGGTGCACTATCCTTTCATTATCATCATAAAAATAATTTCATAAATAAGAACAACAGGATAAAAGACATTTTGGAAGACACGTTATACAATCAACATATTTTTTGTCAGGCAAAGCAGCAAAATAACATGATAGCAATCAATAATCAGAGACAGAATGCAAATGTCTAAAAATCTGGGGATTAGGACTTAAACTATGTGATAGGAACGTAAAAGACAAATTTTAGAGAAATTGGTTTTAATATGAAGGAAAATTGAGAGATTTTATGTCAAAGTAACACCAAAGTATCGGAAAGAAAATTCTTAGTTTGAACGATTTTCCAGGGATTCGGGAAGGATGGAGGTTAACAGTTGAAAGAACACACTGGAATCATTTCTGCTTATTCGGTACAAGACCATTATCCGACGATTGTGCTGCGGTGTAGTCCGAACCATTCTTACCAAACTGAAGGTGAGCCCAATTTTAAAGAGGTTGAACAACATTTATATCGTAACTTAACTTACTTACAGCCTAGGCATTAGCTAAAAAAGCCCAGATACGTGTTTCGCCGGTATTTTGCCGCTGCTTAACACAGCTGCGAGGTGTCCGCTGATCAGTGGGTCCTCCAGCTTTCTCTGTCTGTTTTCTGGTTGATATACTGGTTTTGAAAGTTCAGTTCGGTCTATGCCTATAGATTTTAAGTATACTGATTTATACCGCGAAAAGAAATTAATTTCTCAGGAAATTAAAAAACTTAAAAACCGTATCATCATAAAGACACCTAGCTGGTGCTCTACAGTCATCCGTGTCAAGAATATGGGATAAGCTGGCGCCGTTAAAATCTCCACATATATTGCGAAGTCTCGCAGATTTTCGCTTGCTGGACCAGATAAAATGAGTGCGGTTAATAACGTAATCTCCAAGTTCAGAGATAAGCCAACCAGGACAGGTTCATGTGAATTTTTTTGTAAGGAGATGGCAAAAAGCATTGAGAACGAATAAGACGACCAAAGTTTATGTACACAGGATATTTTTCCTGTGTTTTTTACTTGCATGGATGATTGGTGGGATGTTCAGCCTACCACCGCGTAGGGACTTACGCAGGAGTGAGCACTTTTCTAATTAGGTCTTTAATCCTACTTACCTAATCCACTTCATTTGACTAAAAATAACTCGAATTAAAATAAAATGTTTCTGAGACTGAACTCCCGACTGCGGATTTCGAAGCACGTAACTCAAATAACCTAGACTCATTTTTCCGGCCTTAACGCTTTTCAACTTAAGCAAACCCGATTGATGGCGGCAGACCTGCAGGAATGTATGGCTCCATATCACTGGTTTTGTCAAAAATATTTCCAAAATTACAAGAGTTAAAATAATTTTGTGAAAATTTGCATAATTATCTCGCTTCGCGAGTAGCTAACTGTGTTTAACTGTTAAGTTTTCGAATGTTACCTTTGCAGCGGCCACGATGCAACCATCCGAAATCTTCGAGAAGACTGGTTTTTTTCACATTTAGAGGACCGAAAAATAAAGCATTGAACCGAACCAAGTAAGCGAGCCCAGGTCACATGGGCCACGCGCAAATGGATCCCACTTTATAAAAATGCGGCATAAACTATTTCGTATTCTGACGACTAGTCCTGTCCCGACCGATTAGCCCTTTTTCCTCTTTTGTTTAGGTGGAGTTCAGTTGAGCGATCTTTTTGATGATAAAACCGACAAATTTTTCAGGTTTCTTTTTGGATATTATATCGTCCAATCAGTTACCCACTTAAAGGGAATTAATTCTTCATAAGAAAGACTAAAGGTAAAACCGTTTTAATTGAATTTGCATGCTAAGTTTATTTACCCACCCCTCGAAGTGCTTTCAGAGGACATAATGATCCGGAGATTTGAAGAACATTTTTTGCGACAAACAAACGGCTGATTTCGACACTATAAGCAAAAGACACCTGTATTGCGTTCAAATTCACGTTCAAAACATATCTGATTTCGATATTCCCAGTTATCCTATTCGTTAAATAATCAAACTTGATTATTATCCATGTCCAAAACTATAGAGATTGGACATTTTATACTGGCTTTAGCCATAGCCAAATATAGCTAACCCTTAAAACAAGACTATATTTAGATAAGTCTTTGATAACTAGATGCTGTTCAGGTCCTTCAGCTGATAGCTCTTTCAGAAAATATGGGTAAGCCACCTACTTTAACAAACTCCTGGCCAAAACAGGGACAGAAACCGTCAGAAAAATCAAACTTCCGTTGGTGAATCACGTGTGGTAAGTAGTCTACCTGTTTATCTCGACCAAATATATATAAAGTTCTGAAATCAAAATCAAGGTTACGTAAGTTATTATTGAAAATAACAGCAGCTACTTGGACATCCGACAGTATCCTTGGATTTGCGAGCAAGGACCTTCCTCTTGAACGTGTCAACCATAATTTGTGTATGTTTGCCCATAAAACTACTGAATGAATATGTGTTTGCATCCACATATTATCTCCTTAAAACACTTAGCCGCCATATTATAACGGTCGTTGAGACAATTATGAAGGATACGGACATTAAAATACCAGCCCGATGGATCATATATGGAGCTTAATCACCGAGCATTCTCCATAATTAGATATCTGGACGCATATGGCTATGGGAATTAAAGGTTAATGGTTAATTTGGTGAAGACAACGCCCTTATTTCTACCGGGATGCAATTTTCATGCCTACACCAAGAAGAAATCTCAAGTGGCATGAGGCCGAGGGCATTCTATTGTCGAAGCTGTGGTCTCAAACTGTTCCGCCCCATATGCAGTCACCTCCAGCGGCTGGGCTCAGATGCAGTCGCCGCTACCACACTGAGATCGACCACTGTCTCCCACTGTGCAATTCGGCAGTCGCCTGCCAAACACCTTGCGCACGTCCGCGTGCTGAGAGCTGACGAATGGTTTTGATGTGCCCCCTGAGGATAACCTTCACTGCTTTCCCCTAATACTGGGCTATGTTTGGTCTTAATGTTTTTTTATCGGTGCCTAGACGTCTCTTGTATCGAGGAGTAATCAATAAGGATGTCAGCGGGTCCTAAAACAACAGGTGATTCTCCAAAGGATTCTGCTTGAAACTTTTCCAGTCATGTTTTTTTCAATACGCTATACATTTAGCGTATAGGATGTTCATGTTATACCGGTATTTGGAAATCTATTTTGCCAAGCCGAGGTATTTTCAGTAATTTGGCCGTTATTTTGTTCCGCAGTTTTCAAGTACTCGACGATGACGGTAAAAAGCCATTAACAATGAAGTAGTATTGCGGAAGATTGTATGGTACAAAAAAAAGCAGATAGGATTATGTAGCGTATAGGTGCTTTGACATCCGGTAGCCAATCCTGAAGTTGCCCAACTCCACTGGCGTAAGGTCAATCTATTTGCATCCGCCGTGTATTTCTCTGAGCTTTTCATTTATATCACATGACAAATTAAAATCGAAAGCACAATAACCACTTTAATGACATGCTGGAGACTTCCAAGGCCCAAAATCCAAGAGTTCGAAGTTAACTGTATGATCATTCATTACCTTACGAAACATGTTCGAGGTTTTGATTTGAGAACTTAATGCCTACCAGGGAAAGGGACTCATTTTGCAAAAACAGAAGATATCTTGCCTTATAACCCTTGCATACAATACAGCCAAATAAACGCGAACAACTAGTTCAGACCTCCTATGACCATTTCTGATTGACTGCAGTGCCTTTCCTAAAGCTATTTTCACATTATATCATCGCCGTTCTATATATCCGACCATTTTGCGCCGTTTTCCTCTTGCAGGGAAAGTTCTTAAAAGGTATCTCAGCTTTTCAAATGGAAATGTAGGGTCCGTACTCTCTGCTTTCAACCTTCCTCAGAAACTAGATGCTAACTTGGAGTAAGTTAGTTTGAACTTAGCATTCTAATCAGCGACCAAAAGTTTATATGGCCTTCGGCCAAAATATTCATCTAACCTTACATTCTGCAACTGAAAAGCATAGTTCAAAACTGGAGGCGAATTCTTGGAGATCCACTTATGAATGGATTCACTCACACCTGTGCCATGCAGTGGCAACGATACACGGGTCTGGGCTTTTTTTTCTAGTATCTTTTCTGCATCAGTGTCCTATTACATCGGATCAGCGTTTGACTAGCCCTCTTATATGCCGAAGTAGTTGTGCCATTGGAACTGCTGTCTTACGGCTGCTTAAGTTGCGTTTTTGAAAGCAGTCTTCTGCACGGGGGCAGGAAGTATGAATGAATTAGGCTGAGAGAGAGAAATATGCTTTCTGTTGGAGGTAAATAACAAAATATTTAATAAAAATGACTCCTTTCACTGAGAGCAAGGGATATGGTAAGGTAAAAGGTCATAGAATACGCAATATCTAAGTGTTTAAATGATATCCACATCTGTTATGGGGACAGGTCTGATTTAAACTTCTGAATTTCAGTTTCTCTACACGTGAGGAGGCATGCTACTAATGGGTTATCGAATGCCGATCTGCCGATGTACGGCAAAACATATAAAGAAAACATCAGCGTATATTACGGAAAGATTTCGCAGCCATAATTTCAGAGTGGCGAGTATGAGCGACCTCACCAAGGCTGCGATCAGCAAATTGCCTGACCGTCTTAAATTATCTCTGTATTATAATATCAGCTAAAAACATAGGAAAAAATTGCAGCCGAAGAGGGCATTCGGAGGACACGTTTAAAAATAAACAGATTTTTTTTAAATAAGGTGGAAAAAAATAACTGTACAGTAGTAAAAAATGAGGGGGATAATGTAGGCATACACTGCATGCATATCGGTGCCATTGACTGGTACGTTAGCGTAGTCACCATACCTGGGTGTTGACCTTGCTACCGCGTACGTTTAGACTGCTGGCTCGTTGATTATTCTCATTTGTTAATGAAACTTGTATTTTACTTTACCGCCACTGAAGTAGTTTAATAAGGTAATTCATCAATTCGGCACGCAGGTTGAGGCTTCTTTAAAACTCTTGTGCTATGCAAACGTGCTTTTGGCGCTGCTTCTGAAAGCGACTATGCGAGAGAATTTTGGGCCTGCAAAAATATTTACTAGGCCACCAGCTGTATTCTTTGTTTCCAAAAAAGACAGGGTTCTTGGGAATGCGGAGCACTATGCTCTAGCTGACAGTTTCCTATGAACTGGCAAATAAATACTTTATTCTGGTCACACTAAAATCCTGTCACACGGAAGTACACCGTCCTGTCACTTAACTGCAGGTAAAGTTCCCCACCAAAGTTTTTAAATCTTTGCACACCGTAAGGATGCTTCAAAGAATTGCTGTTAGGTGTTAAAATTTCACTTAAGCATCATATTCTCAAGTATATTTTGCCTATGTATGCCAACCGGACTCCTTGCACTCTCACGCTGTTGTTGATCGTATTTGCTCGGTGGCAGATTTCTCTTCATAACAAACTAATTGAAAGGACGTCCCATGAAAGTAAAATGTCCCTAATTTATTGCCAAATGCTATGCATTTTGATGAGAACATTGAGCCTTACTCTGTGAAGTTCATGGATACTTCCGCACCTTCGTGATTATCGACATTCTACGTAAATTCCTTGGAAATAAAAATTTTTCCTCAAACTGTAGCCGATTTCATGGACGTAGGAGTAAATACTTCAACCGAGTAACCATTACTATTTTACTTTACATTTTAACATACGTACGGTCACATACTCAAAAAAACAAGCACTGAATGAAGGAGAGAATACGTACTTCACGTTTGCTTCTACTAAGACAACCTTCCAGACAATAGTGTATTTAACTTCCTGTGACTTTCTTATTTAACGGTAAAACGCCAAGCGTGTGTTTCATTCGGGCGCAAAACCCACAAAGGCTGCTTCTATAGCAAATTAACAATGAGCGGTTTTTCTGACTTATACCTTTTCGTTAAAATAGCCAGTTGTGATCTATTAGTGGAGAGATTTACAGGATAATGTTCGTATAAATGCCAAGGTTCGACGTCTAAAACTCGCCAGTCAGTCGTTCATATCTGCAGTTGCATTCATTTCTTCACCATCTACCTCAGGTTAGTATCTGGAATTTTTGCGTTGCTTTGGAATCAAGTATTATTGCACTTGGCTCCTTGTCCGTAGACACTAATGTTGATTAGGAATGCACTTCCAATTGTTTCAGTTTGTTTATGTACGTTGCCATTGATCCTGTGAACTAGGCTATAAAGACTGACTCCATAGATGTAAAAGTTTGGAGGTTTCTCTACGTCTGAGAAAAACTATGCCATCATCATCATTGACGAACGCAATTACATATGTGTATCTCTGCAATCTCAAAACTCTCAATTAGTTTTATTTGCAATCTAATTTAGTACCGGGCTAGCATGCATCTCCCTAGAAATGACGACTCGCGAAGTAAAATACTTTTGCAAATATTCCTATATTAACCGTCGCAAAATGGTTATTTCCGATTTTTTACTCCTTTAGAAATTAATTAATGATCTTCGTATAAATCATTATATTTACGGTTTGTAGGCAAAGACTTAAATTTGATGCATATATCTAGACCGAAATGTAAACATCAAATTGCGGTCTATGTCTGCAGGCCTTAAATATAATTTTGTTTAGCGAAAACAAAAATTAATTTCTAAAAAAAGTTAAAAAGATGGGCTTTCAAGACCGGTATATCGGCCAGAAAGCAAACAGGGAACGTTGGAGAACCCAATGATGAGCCGAACTCCTCACAGCTGTGTCAAGCAGCGGCAGAATATCGGTGACGCACGTGTCTGTGCCTTTTAACGAGTATCTGGGATGTAAGTATGGTAAGTTACAATATCCAAAAGATTATTTTCAAAGAGTGAATACTTGTTGGAAAGCTCCAAATTTCGTCATTTAAGATCCTCAAAGGAGTGAATACCAAACACAGAGTAGACATTTTAGTTTTGATTTAACTGCAAAATTTTCGACACTTTGACTGACTCATTCTCGACCCCTTAAATCAGTAGCGAGGTTGTCCATGGATTTCAGTAAGTTACCTACCAGGAAGTAACTTCAGCTGTCCAAAACCTTTGACAGTCGCACAACTTAAGTGCAGATAACATTCGAACAAAATTATATGGTACTACGTTAGTGATACCTTTTCGCTTCTCTCATGCAAATGATCCCGCTGTGCTCCTGGAAAAAAAACTCATCGTTCATCGTATATACATACGTAAACAACGTTCTACTGCCTCATTTGGTGACTTTTATAGCCAAGAATATGAAAAGGTTCTGTGCTTTCTGCCAGATTAAAATTTGTTGGCTCTATCCTTACATAAAAGCCTGATTGTGTAGATTGCGCCAGTTCTTCTTTGATTGTGCCTAACAGTGCTGGAAAACCACTTTTGTGTTCAGCAGCAACTAGAATTAATTGCTTACTCATGAAATTGCACAATCTAAAACTTTTTACTAACGAAGGATTAACTTCACATTTCATTGAGCGAAATCACGCCAGAATTTGGCAAAATTTAACATTTCTTGAGATACAAGAAAGTTCTTATGTTTTTAAATGATGCGGATCAAAACCTCTTGTTTTGCGTTTTGTACATAATAACCGAAGATTATAATAAGTCGCGACAGTTTCATCTTTATCTCTTCAGAGAAAAAAACTGTTTCTCTAGCTTTAATCAAAATAAAGCAAATGCAAGTGTGATAAATTGCATTTTTTTCGGGAAAACAAGGCAAATTCAGTTTAAAAAAATTTTATTTTGCAAATATATTACGCTTTGTGCCATAAAACTTATGCAGATGTAGGTTTTTACTACGCAAAAGGTGTCCAAACATTTTTTTTTCTAAAAAAAGAATAGAGATATTTGCAGCAGAAGGAGTGCTGCGTGAGTCGTTGGCAAGTATTTTCAATATTACTATTTGAACATTAATAATGACAGAACTGTTCTCAAAAATAAGTAAGGTGGACCAAAACAGTCCGCGAGCAAGCGGGACGACGATTTTACTTGTGTTATACTAACGAAATGCCATTATATGCCTATTGAGACCACTACCGATGTGTTCTGTGAATATAATTGGAAAATTTGTGTATAAATTTAAATGGCACCAGAGAGATGCCACATTTAAGCCACTTTTAATTAAAAAACATATCAAGAGTTTTTTCCGAAGAAGAAGATGCGATCACTGGAACAAGGACTTTATTCTCCTGACGTTTCCTAACGCTTTTATTTGCTAAGAAATACTTTGATTCCCGGTCTCATGCTGATGAGATCTTATGTGCAAATAAGCCTTCGAAATTATCTGTACAAATAACTTTCCAAAACAATACTGCGTCGACCCCAACAGTTCATAATTTTCGATAAGTGATGGTTAGAATAAGTATTAAATACGTAGAGCGGCCAATTTGGCGGTCTCCTTTGGACCTCTTTAATCTCAAGCTGGTCATTGATAGCGTAAAGAATGTCTTTGGTAATAACGACATCCATAAGCCTTGAATATCTACCATAATTTTACAGGAAAGTGCTCCAGTTAATTAATCTAAAAAGGAATAATTTTGACAAATTTTGCAACTGTACTCTGACCTTTTAGGCAAGAGCCAGCCTCCGGCGTGCAATCTTCACTTTTTTTATTCCTGCCAGCAGTCCGGATCTCAGTCCTATTGAACGTTTTCGAACTTATCAAAAGAAAGTGGGACGAGACAAGGAAGAGCCTTTCCATGCAGGAAAAACTTGATTTTGTGTCGCAGTAAACCACATGTACATGCACGATCCACAAAGTACTAACCGTTTGCATTTGTTATTATTCTGCAGTAATGTCTCACTTTTACGTCCCCTCCTAAAATGTCCTTATGGTAAACCATGATAGGTATTATCTAATATGAATTTTTTTAGAGAAAACTGATTATTTGTATGTTAGTAAACTGTAGCTTATAACCTAATTGAAGCCTGTTTTTAAAGAAAGACGGTTTCTGTAAGAATTTGGGGGGCAATTTGGGCTGATCTTGTGCAACAGGAATTTTCTCGTTATAACTTACCATACTTACAGCCTAGGTACTAGCCAAAAGGCCCAGACGGGTGTTTAGCCAGTATTCTGTTGTTGCTTGACACAGATGCCTAGGTACTAGCTAAAAGGCCAAAATCCATCAGAATTCTTTTGTTGTGAAGGCTACTTTATTTTGGCAACATTAAAACTTGGATCGTGTGGACTTCTTCTTTTTCTCCTGAAGCTTTCCTCTTCCGCAAAAAGATGAACCTTTTACTTGGCTGGTTTCCTTTAGTGTTTTTTACTGCCCCGTGTAACGTATATTTATGCGGAGTAGACTGCTCCGAGGCAGTGTGCTAAATTCCCTCTTTTTTTAACCCCTCATTCGGTCTTCGGCTGACTTTTTTTCAGAATGAAAAATCGTTCATGGATGCTGGGAAATTTGCCTAAGAATGTCAATTGTCCAGGCGGGACATTGCTATAGGGCGCTCAAAAACTTACTTACAAACTTTTGCTCAGGGGGTCTAGTGCGTGGTGCCTTTCGCTTTTCATGTGTTAGCGTTCACTTACGACGATTGTTGACCGTAATCATCTGCCAAACCTTGGCTCTTGCGATCAGGACACTTTTGTCTAGGGCATGTCAAAGTATTTGGGTATTTGCTACAAACTCTGCCGTAGTCATTCGAAGTAAATATTTTTGATTGGCTCAAATGCACCTCTAATGACCGCTTGATCCTTTAAAAATTCAAAAGCCATGAAAGGTTGATCATTTCACACAATCTGCGGAGTATCTGAACCAGAGCACCACTACGAAAGCATTTTGCAATTGAGATATCGAAATTTGATCCACAAAGAATATCATCTAACCACAGCTCTTGCTGCTCTTAGCCAAGTTTAGCAGCGGCTGGTTTCTGTTGCACTCATTACTTTATTTTACCCTGACATAATTTGACCATGCGTTAGTTATGTACAGCTCATTATCTTAAACTATTTTATAAGAATGAATTCAATCTTGTAAACGAATGGATAAGAATAACGTATATTTAGCCCCCTGGGCAGAATATTAGAACATAAACGGTCTGCAATACAGATGATTTGGCGACAAATTCCAAGTACATCTGAGTTAGGTTTAAGGTTAGGGTTATGGTCGAGGTTGCGGTGAAGGTGAAGATTAATTAAAAGAGTAATCAGAGGTTGATTTTGGGCCACCCATAGAGTTGGTGGTAAAGCCCAGGCTAGGGTTTAGGAAAGAGTTAGGGTTAGGATAGTTATGTTTACGTTAGGCTTACGTTACGTTTAGGCAATAAAAATATTTATCCTATCTGCAACTCCTTAATTAATTGGACGAGGTGGTCCTTCTGCCATGTCCTGTTTGGGGGACCATATAAATAATAGTTATGAGTAAACCACCTGTAAATGTTAAACTTGCTCTAAATCACCTCAACGTTTGATTATCTAAGCCCTATTCATGGTCTATATTTATTACTTTACAGCCTACACACCAGCATTCAATATTTTTACTACTGTACCGCGTCAAATTCTCTAGTCAACTGTAATGTACAAACCTATATATTTAAATGCGTCTGTTTGGACATGCATAAGAAGAGCGCTGTGTTCTTGTTGGTACAGGTATTAACGAAAGTATAGCTCCTGATAACTTTCAGTTGCTTTGTGCAACTACAACGCTATCAGACAGTGAAAGTGACAGGTGTGTATGTTCTCTTGCATATGAATCGTTTTAACAGAAAAGATGTTGATTTCTTTTCTTCATTCAAGCCGGGACACTACTGACGGCACGAATTAACTAAACGGTACCATGAGATTAGTTTATTTTCTTGTTAGTGGGCGACATCAACGACAGGCATGAGTCTTCTTAACATCTTGTGCTTAAAGCTGGTGAACACTTTGTACTGAAGGTATTGATCTTTCGAAACACGACCTGTGTCGTTACCCGCCCTCAAAGCGTAAAAACTGCATGCTACCTATTTTCTCTCTTGAAAATTCACATGATATACTACGTCCCTGAAATTGGGCTTCTGGACTTTATAGAATACCTAACTAGAAGTGGGTAATAGTAAACATTTTGTGCACAGAAGTAGCAGTGGTCCTGCATGCAAAGCAGCCTGCGAAAGGCTAACAGTGATGGAATAACAATGTTTTTGTGCATTCTTTTTTATAAAATATGATCGAATTAATGCAGACACGAAAAATGACTAAAAATTTATGCAGCACCAAGATTGCCGCTTTTCCCCGAAGAAGTTTATACCATGACCAAGGAAAATGAGCATAAACCCGTATCTGCCGTGGTCTCTGATGATGCAGCTGCGATGGATTTCGAGGTGTCAGGTGAATAAAATTCTTCTGTCAGCGATTACATCTACTTCTTCTAAAAGCCGGCATACTCGGGATTATGCCAAGTCATTTTTCGGCCTCGTCGGATAATCTTTTCCCTTTAAAAGTTTATTAGACGATTTATTTCAGTGGTGCATGAACTCGGTTCATGCTGTCAATGACGTAGACGGTGGAGTCGCCTTGGTCAGGGCTTGTTCCAACGTTAACTAACTAATAGTTGAGTTTTTAAACGATTGTAGACTATAGGTTGATAGTTCTGAAACTGTCTTAACCAGTACTATGTCTACGACGAGATAAGACGATAATGTAACATAATGCCAAAGCTAAATTTAGTTTTTACAAGCGTTACCTGCACGTTGCCGACAGTGGTCTTTTCGTGATCAATTGTCCTATTTTGGTCCTTAGGATGTCCTATATTTAGGCGTAAAGCTTGTCTTTCTTAGTAAAAATTTAGGACTATCCCAAGATTTTTACCCTAGGGAAAGAAGTATACTCGCCTTTTGGGGGGTTAATATCTGGTTTAATAGAAAATGCGCTTGTAGTATCAGGCAGTTGGCTTTCAGCGTGAAAATAAGGTAAAAGTTATTGATATAGTGATTCAGCTTATTCGCATTTTTTAGTTATAAGAAAACCAAATCTAGTCCCTCCCTCTCTATAAAATTTATGGGCAGAAATGGTATTTCCATCCATTGTGGAAAACACGTGAATGGGACATTCAGATCGACTCGATCAAGGCACTTGTGCTTGAAGTTCAGAAGATATGCTGCTTCAGGAATAAAGAGGTTTGTTTCTGATCAATGCCACCTTTTAAGACTATTCTCCGTCGTGCAAAATGTGCAGATTTAATTTAATTTTTCTCAGCATAATAATATTTTCTGGACTTATGGCTGCCTTCAGCCTTAACAACCGCCACTGGCTGACTACAGACAAACTTTGCAATCCGAAACGCGAATTATCATGTTCACTCGGATCTACATCCTTCGAAGGCCTCACATTGTCGGAAGGACCCCACTGCCAATCCCCCGAATGATTCAGACCAAGCGAACCTACCATAGACTATAAAAGCAAAGGTAAATAATTGATGAAGAAAAGTACACGAGATGGCTGCAGACGAAAAATGACAGACTGCTGTACAAACTAATCGGGAATAGCGAACGGTGCTACGCTGGAAATCTCCTGAAATATTAAAGGAGTCCTAGTAGCTTATGAATGACTTTTTATGGTTTCGTGTTTTCCCTGGTGAACGGACACAACGGAGCTCATCGCCTGCGGTCGGGTTGGACTCAGTTTTTACGAGTTGTCTTCATTATTCCTTATCAGATCCTTACACAGGTACATATATATTTTTTTGAGCAAAGAAAGGGGACACTGGAATGGTGAGTCATACCCAGCCCTATATGGTGCATCACCTAAAACTCGAACTCGCGAACTTTTCGATCGGAGTCTAACGCTCTAACCATTAGGCCACTGGCTTGTTGGCTTGACGGTCTCGTGTGATCCAAACCTGGGATTGAATATGACTGGCTGACAATGGCTAATAAGCCAGAAATAGTCAATTTGGTCTCTTTTTTCTTTATCGGTTCCACTTTATCAACTTGTTTATCAAATGTCGCTGTGCAACTGCCTGTAAGGCCTCTAACATGAGCTCTGGGCACTACAGAACACACTGTTCCTTTACCGGATCGGTGAGCACCCTACTTCCATATGACCAAGGATGAAAAGAGGCGAGTTCGCACTGACCTTTCCACCATCAGAATGGGGGAGTTTTTGCTCCTGCGTTTCTAGAATTGTTTTGTCTCGTGTTATAGGTATTCTCAGCACACGAACTCTGACCTGCCTGCCGACTGAGAATTGGCTTTGGTCGACCGCTTACGCACTCGTGGGGCCCCTGCACGGTTGTCGCATTCGCTACGAGGCCTGCCTGTCCGTTATATGCACGATATTCAGGAGTAGCATAGATGCTATTATAATGAACAGGAAAAAGCCGACACATAGTTGTGTCAGTCTACGCGCATCTTGAACGTTATCCCCTGATATCCTATATTGTCCAAATACAGTCTTATAAGTCGTTAACTATTCGCAGCTTTATCCCTTCCATTACTGTCACTACGTTATCGTTTTCACCACCACCACCACCACCCGATCCTCATCGTCATCAGCTACTTCGTCTTCTTCGTAAACATTATTCTGGCTATGATAGTAGCCGCTGTGCGACTGCTGGCAAGGCTCGAGAGAGAACCCCAAAGCCAAACGGGATGAATATACCTCCATAATACGATCAATGAGTGCCCTACCACCGCTGTTCACATTTATTTTGGGGAGGTAAGGTTAGAATTTCCTAAATTAATTTGAACAAGATGAGAGCAACGAAATATGCAGAAGTTAATGACTTCATAACCATATTAATTGGCAATGTCACAACTAGCCCCATTCTCTCTACCTTTCCCTCACACCCCCGCATGAATGCTTTGCAGTCGTAAGTATGCGGGGTTTCGTTGTAACCCGAGCTCGTTCATCTATATTACTACTCCCCCCTAACATCATGCTCACCCTATGTCAGATCATTTGTATTCATTGTATTTATTTGCCCTACATGTTTAATCCCCTTGGCCTTTAAAGTATTCAAAAGTCTATTATATTGATATGCAATAACCATACGCAGTTGAGTAAATGGTGGCGAAATGTTATACTGTTACTTAATGCATTTTTACTGGGTGGATATCAATAAAATTTACTTTGCTTGTCTGTGACGTTTACGAATCCGGTTTCATGCGGAGTAGACTCCCTTATAAAAAAACAAGGAGATATTTGAAATTTTTTGAAGAATACACACCATTTCAATGTGAAAAAAATATTCTGGGCGCAGGCAGTAGACAGTGAGCGTTTATGACATTACCCAAAAAGAATAAGGCGACTGAAATAAACGCGAAATCCAGTCATTGTGTGTTGGAATTTTTCTTATTTTGTGGTTACGGATGAGCGTGAATTCCAGCTGGCATGGAGCTGAATTTGACGCTGAATTGAAGTCCGTTGGTTGGGCTTGTGATATTTAGAAAATATATTTACGATTCCTTAAATATTCGATTTACAAGATTTAGCATACTCGATAGTTTATGGATTGCTTTAAGAGGATCAAAACTTCCAGTTAATATGCTGGTGCATTCTGAGACTACCGGCTTCCTATTGAAATTAAAGTCCGCCCAAAAATCGAAATGATCCATTTACCGTTGCATCTAACCTGCACTGATAATCATGCTACCCAACAACCACTTCTGTTAGTGTCCCAGTAGTATTATCACCAGTAAGGTAGATACCATACGAAATATCATCCCCTTTGCCAACACTGTCAGGGCGCCAGTGTTTTCAGTGCCATCACCCAATTGTCTTCATCACTATTATCATCACTGCGGATAGTTTAGCCGCCATAAGCTGCGATGGTAATCTTTAACTAATGGTGTTGAAGACGCGATTGATGGCTAAAACATGGTGGTAGCCATCATTACTAGGTACTTTGATGTCTGCAAAGACTCCTCTCCTAACTCTTAAGGCGCCTCTGAAATGGTGGCGGAATAGAGCGCTATGAGCTGCTGCGAGCAGATTGATCCGCAAGCAAATGCGATGTTGACGACCTTAAGGATTTAGACCTTTTTAAGAAGTTCCCTCCGATTAGCCCCAATCGTTCTGTGTACCGGCATGAATGACAAGTATTCCGAGTCCTCTATGGTAAGAATTATCTAATCTCTAATGAAACATCTCCCCTAGAAGATCAGTCTGGAAGCATTAAATCACAGCGAGCTTAGCTGCGAGGAACGAGTCTTTGGTGAAACGCTCCGACTAGTTGACATGTACGTAAGAGATGAAACGGCAAGACTGCAAACCGATTTTTAACTAAGACCGCCTGGGATCTTGAGCACGCTTCGGTCATGGAAGGCAGGAGGAGGTTATGCTGTGTTTTAATCTGAGATAGAATAAGAGCACATCTCAATGAGAAGGAACAATTAGGGAATTATGAGGATGATGGTGATGATGATGATGTCGGGCACGATAATCTGGTGGGAGAAGCATTTTGATTAGCTTCAGAACATGTTGCGCCCGACCTTGTCAACAACGGTCTAGTTTAAAGACGATCTGGCGACCGAGTTCAACTGTATTATCAGACCATCGACTACCGCGATCATCTGATCGACTACAAGGCCTCCTCGCCGGCATTTAAAAAAGGATCAAACCCATCGACAGCAGTGAAACTCTTTATGCTACTTGTGAAGAAAGGTGACGGATCACTTTGCAGAAACTGTCATGTCCTAAGTCACAATGACATTGTTGCGAAGATCGTTGGGGGTGTCCTCCGCAATCACTTTCGCGTTTACTGCGATGTGTGAGCAACACGACACTAACGAATATCAGTATCATCAGTATCAGTTTATTGAGGGAAAGATAGGTGAACGCCTTTAAACTCCCTGTTGGTAACAAGATGATAGGGAATAAATGTTTGCGAAAGCGAAATATATTAATCAATAATTAATTTATTATTTATTATTATTATTATTAATTAAGTGAATATTGTTCCTGTTACTGCTGACTTTGTGCATGGAAATTAAATATTATTGATCAGGCTGTCTTACGACCTGTGGAAGAAACCACTCCGCGCGATTCGAATTTATCCTCCAAAAGCAGGAAGAGAAACCAAAATGGTTGACTTAGCGTGCGACTTCATTGGTAACGTTCCCAGCATCTTTCGGGGTTGCGTTCTGTTCAGTTCCGTTAGGCGTCGAGTCTTCCAGCACGAGCCAAAACACCATCTGACTTCTTTATTGTGGAGGGACGTTTCCGTGCCTCTGTTCTGCCGGCGGTAACATTAAATATTCCCACCGGACACGGGAACAAGTACCCTTCAGGGAAATTATCTAACTGCCATTCGTTTTAGAGAGAACTACCGTTGTCGTGTCTTACTGAAAGACGTTCGAAAAGCAGTGTCGTGAGGATAACTTTCAAGGGCCGAGTTCTTATAAGAGCATCGCGGATGGTGATACATTGCACCAGCCGCGAGCACCACAGGCTAACCTTTTGAGGGATCACTTCTCCAATTATAGCGTATATTTAGCTCCACTCCGCTCAAATGCATCCATATTTTTCGCCTCTTTACGCAATATAGTACTTAAATTACCACTCTACTCACTACAATACGGACGGCTTGAAAAACCGGGCACACAATTTAGACCGCTTCGCTGTGGCCAACCTACTCTCTATAGATCTACTTATGAAAGCTGACCACTACTGTAGCTTCCGCAAACAATTTATGGTTAGAGACTGTATTCATTGTACGTTTTTCTTCCTTTTCACGCTACTACCTTGCTGGCTTATTCACTTCGTACATGACGTTGGTATGATCGCACTCAGTCTTCATCATTTCCGTTATATTTAAGCTAGCACTCGAGAGCGCGCCAAGATCAATTGCAGAGCTAGTGGAAATCTCGACTCACTCCCGTCAAAAATCGAATTTCATGAACCGAGGCACTCCCTTTCTGTCTTGACGGACGCTGACCAACCAAGTTTTGAACGGACATTCTTTTTACCTCGTCTGTTTAGACGGCGGCATTGAATACACGACATGCGGGATGGAAAACAACATAGTCTTTTTGAATAACTCAAAAGGGCGTTGGGGTTTGGCGGTAATTCTCCTGGAAAGGGAAAGTGACTAAACTGTGTGATTCGCCTTCTTCGGGAACAAACGTCCAAAAAAAGCATTGGGACAATGGAGAAGACTTCAGCGTCAGCTAAACTGTCCTACATCTCGCAGAAAATCGATCATCACAGTTCTAACAACAACGGCCTCCTGCTACAGGCACGAATATAACGCAATCTTCTAGTCATCAAGAGACTATTGCACGGTTCAGACAGGGAGAAAAACAATGTGCACATACCCTTGCTCTTGTCAATGGCTACTGTGGGATTTGACAAACGGCGTGAAATTCTAGTGACCGGTGAATGGCTCTACAGAACCACCGCCTCGTCGTGATAAAGATGAGGCCAAAACCCCAATCTCACAAGCGTATCCCAAGCAAACACACACCAGATAGGCTGAATGGTACAATATCGGACTAGGCTGTACGCCGACTGGAGTTTAGCAGCCACACGAGCATCAACCTGCAACAAATGCAACTGCTAAAGAAGGCCGACGAGGATAAGAAAAGAGCACTGGTGTTAAGACCAAATAAAATGAAGCCGCGGCACGTCACCCATGCCAGTGCTTTCTCGGCCCTGCATACGTACACCGACAGCGCGAGAGAGAGAGTTAGCGCCTCATTTCCAGGAGAAATGAATTACACGCTACTTATAGCAGCAAAATGAACAACCGCATTCTCCCGATGTAGAAGCCTAGTGCATTAGAAGTAGATGAGATGCAGATTGCTGGCTGATTCGCGGGGAAGGAAAAAATAAAGGAAATGTGGCACGCGGTGAGCTGAGGTATTTATTTTTAGTCATCAAAGCGGTCAACGGTTCTCCGTCCAGGGGAATTGCTCAGTTGTCCGGCTTAGATTGTGCAACCCTACATTTTGGAGGGCTTCACAGGGCTCTTTTCGGGGTTCCTCGTCACCCATCTTTCATGTGGGAGAAAATAATTGACAGAGAGCAGAAACCAATGGTAACCTTAAACGTCCACCCGCCGTGTACGGGAAAACCACGACAGTGAAGCAATGTTTGATAGCGATTTTCCAGGCAGGAACGGATTCCTAACCGTAATCTACAGCTATGGACAGACATATTTCACTGTTTCGTAGCATGTGGCGACAAATCCAACAGCATATTAAGGACATGATAAATGTGCAACCATATAAAGTCAAACGAAACCGGCAAACTAACGGGAATCTGTGATATACTTATTCTCAGTGCTACCGGCTTTCTATTTGCTTGTCTCTTCAATCAGCTGAAGGCATAATCGAAAGATAGAGCACTTCCAGAAAGCTCTTTTGACAAGTAAATGCAGTTGAGCTACAGGTGTTATCTGTACAACCCACCAACTTTAAAACGTAGAGGAATAAAGGCCACTTCATAAACGTTCTTCGCCGATCTGGCAAAGGCCTACAACGTCGTGAACTCTGATGAGTTGTAAAACATGTATTTGAAACTCAGATGATTGAAGATATATGTTAGCGATTAGATGGCTGCAAGACGCTTGGTAGCACGAGATAAAATCTCAGTGTCAAACTCCGGACCATCTTCGGTGATAATTGAGGTGTAGTACTCGTTCCCACCCTTTTCTTCCTAGTTTTTTTTGTCCTGCAGATGGATACCTACCGGGAAGAGTGGGCTGGAAGCATTACGAAGCACCAAACAGGCGAATAGCTAATTTAAATATGCAGGTAGGAACAAAAGTATACAGCATCAATACCGACGACCTGGAACTTACAGAAGACTCTGTGCCGAGGTGGAGGTGTAGCGATGTGTATCTCTGTTTTGGCCGCTTATACTTCGGTCTCGTCATGAACGCAAAGATGGAAGTCAGGCACAAACCTGCGCAAATCGATGAACGCAATAAATGAACTGTATGCGTTGCCAGTACTCACCCCACACCAGAAGAAAATTTCGCAGGACCGGAGAAGACTATTTTAGTTTAACAGGAAAATCGATGAACTTACAAGAAGGGTTTCTAAAGTCAGCCAAGCCTTCGGCAGACTATAAAGCTTTACCTAGAGTAGTTGCGGCATCCACGACAAAAACCGACGTTTAATATGGTGGTTCCTTTTACCATGCTTCCTCTTGGGGCCGGGAGGCGACCGGCATACCAAACCTAGACAGAAAAGTTAGCCCTCTTCCACTTCAGTCATCTGTGAGGACTAATTAAGGTGAAAATGGAGGGAACGATTCCAGGCCAAAAGACTGCAGGAAGAAGGAATGCTCCTAACACTTTTGTTATGCTGAAAAGGGTCTAGCTGTGATGACGCTGACATACCGAGTCCAACCAAACGTATTTCCTACGGCACCGTCGCTACGGGTACTCGCGAGCAAGGTGGACAAGAGCAATATATGGGTACAATGGAGTCTCCACCTCTTCAACCACCTACAAATAGAAAGACCAACGAGGACCTCGCATAAGCTCGCAGGCCTGACTTGCTGCCTTAAAGCAGACACAATTATCAACAGGTTAGCGATAAGCAAAATACCACGCCCACATAGCAATCGAAAATGTGATTTTTTAGCGCAGTGATGACGATCGAAACCTCATCTGGCAGTATACACACGTCAATTCTGCATTTTTGTGAAGTTCTGCCGGGTGTAGTGAGGAACTCATGCGTAGCATGCGTATATAGGGGCCCTTGCGCTACGCCAACCACGGCGCCTAATATCATTACTAACTGGCCTGAAGGAGAGGACAATAGTGTATGATAGCGATAAGAGAGGCCGCTCGTATGACGATTCTGATTATTCATAAATATAAAAATTAGACGTGTTTAGACCTTTACGGTGTACTAAAAGTTCTGGCTCGGAAGGTTGTCAGCCGATGGGCCAAATCACCTCTTTTTTGAAAGGTGGGTCCGACTGTAGTTTCTTCTGTTCTTTTTTACAACGCGCACAGACACCAGCAATTAAACCAGCGTGAGAAGACTGACCAATTATCTAAAGAGTACGTGTGAACTTTGCTGACGATCAATAAGTCGGTGCATAGGGACCTTCAAAGGCACCGTCTATTTGCGCAGCATCGTCCCCTAATCAGTCGGTTTCGCAAAAAATAGGCCATAATATGTTTTCTCATGTCCATTTAAAGTCGACAGTTCTAAACAAAGACGAGCGTCCCTTGTTCGTCGGAGTCATAACTGAAGAAAACTTTAACTCGGAACATTTATCGATGAATAATTCCGAGAAGCAATGCGAAGGCCCATTAACTGAACGTTGCTTTTGAAAAAGCACTGTTGGGATGTAATTCTTTTTTCGCAACAAGCAATTATGTCGTGTATTAAATCGGCTAGTTGTTGATTTAACAACAGTTAACTTGTAAAAATATACTTCTGTACATACTTTCCAGACCATTTTTAAAGGAGCGATGAAAAAATCTACCTGTGTTACCTGTCCCGCCGATGATTTATTCATCCCTAATAAATTTACAGTGCCTATATATAAAACCGTTTGGTTGAGATGCCAGCAAAAGTTCGTTTGAGACAACTACCGTGCACATTATATTGAAGTGCGCTCATATTTTGAAATAAACTCATAGCAGCGGCGTAGGATACGGCACACCAACATGTTCAACTAACTCGCAGTAACACCCACGAGACACGTGACAAGCATGTGTAGGTGGTCAGTTGACGCGTCGCCTGTTAACATATCCGTTTTAATACTCGGGATTACGCATTTGAGGATCTCGTGCTCCATGAGGCATTGACATATTGGATTAACTTTTAGTACAGTCAAGAAGAAAAAACCCAAAATAGGACATTCCCCGAGCAAAATTTTCAAGCTCTTTTATACCATGATGCGACCGTACACATCTTCGAATTTATAAAAGAAAAATTTAAATAAGCAGCAGGTTGACTCCTCGCAACAGGCGTTGTCTAGGTCACCAATTACTTCAAACGGTAGGATGCATGTCCGCCCTTCACAAGTTTTTAGTTGCACTTTAGTTTTTCTAATGCTCCATATGCTGGTTTTCAAACGTGGGGCTGGGATCAACCAGTCCGTATAATGGACTGCCAGGATACAAATTATCCGAAATACAAGTAAAACAGTCAGTTGGAAATAGTAATAATTCTAAGCAGCTAAGCTAAGGGCCCGTTTATAACACTGAGAACGAATGGGTGGACAGTTGCACTGCTCAATGAAGTTTCAAAGATACATTTTACAAGCTAGCGTCAAGGTCCTTAAATCAGCCCTAAGTCTTCAAAATATATGCGGCAATCCAATTCTGTTTTTCATTATACCAAAAACTCAAGTGTATTGTTTTTTTTCACGAAACATCAGTCGGCCACCACTGCGGACTAATATCGCCCTGTCTTTAAACGAATTACTTTACCTGAGGCGAAAGAAATGTGTTTTTTGCTTTTTTGCTATGCTAATCGCTGTACCAGACTTTGAAATATACTTTATATGACTTTTTAAGGATACAAACAGTGCTAAGGAAGCAGGTCGGTTGTTCATGCGATACTGACAACTAATTAAGCGGAGGTTTTGGATTTGCACTTAACCTCTGAAATAAAAACCTCATAACATGCGTTTGAGGGTATATTAGAGACAGAAGTGATACGCATATGTTACTTGAAATTGGGGAATAATCAAAAATCAGAATTCGTGTACATAATTGGACTATTTCATGAATGACTAAATAAAACCTGCATTTTACGACCGCCTCGAAAGCAAACATCATTTTAGGTGCTACAAAGCCAACGTTTGAAAGAAAAACCAAAGTCTTTAAATCCCTGTGGTCGTCATTAAAGCAGTTAATGAAAGACATCTACAACAATACACTCATGTGACTTAATACATGTGCCAAGGTTCAAGTGTACATAGTCACAACAGTCCACCCGTAGAAGGGTAGAAAGCAAACTTCCAGAAAGATGAAATTAAAATGTCTATAACACAAGAAATCGCTATACGTACATGCTTTTACTTACAGCCCTCTTGCAATACAGTGAGGGAAATATAGTAAATGCGGAGGAGGCAAAGAAGCCGAAAGCATGGCAGCGACTAGCACGGATAAAAATCCGGACGTCACGGTAGATAGAATGGGCAATTGGAGCATTATATGGGAACATTTTTGGAAGCAGCCCGTTGCAAAATACCTTGACCCTCTTTTTTCAAAACGCACAGAAGTGTCTGAGAGCTTTCGAGGATCTATGAAGGCCACAAGAATTATACTTAAATATACCTTCATATAAGCCGCTTCAGACTCAGCGATAGTACGGTCGTACTCGTTCCGGGTTGCCAGTTTTTTCTGAAGGGCTTCATTTACCCGGTGTAACTTTTCCGTGAGAATATTAATTTCGCGTTGAAGTTTCGCCTTTTCGGCCTCGTCTAGCGATATAAGACGCTGGATTTCTTCACGTCTTTTGCATAGATCCTCAAAACCTATATGGTCAAGACAAGATTGTTTTGTATCTTACATTTTACTAACTCGTTATTATAATTTTGAAGGGCTGCCCCTTGTTGAGACATCCTGAAGTAAAAGTGGGGTGATTGCCACCAGAAGCAGGAACCAATCAGAATAGCGCCTACCAAC
The DNA here is from genome assembly GCA_036362985.1 of Ligula intestinalis. NCBI lineage: Eukaryota > Metazoa > Platyhelminthes > Cestoda > Diphyllobothriidea > Diphyllobothriidae > Ligula > Ligula intestinalis. Next base: position 32,141,166 of record JAYGXS010000001.1, read on the forward strand.
ACCCGGCAACGCTATTGGTGGGCCGATTCCTGCTGCCAATGGTAGCGATATGGTGTACAAATTCATAATATTGTAAACTGTTTTAGCTAAAAAAAAAACACCTAAAAGTGCAGCTTATGATTTCCCAGCTTAACTTTCCTTTTTCAATTCAAAAGTAAGATAAAATAATGATTTAGAGCTTCAAACAATAAAAGCAACGTTCTCCTGTATCCTGTTAAAAAAAAACGTATAACCTGCTGACCACATTGATGTTAGGCCGATGAGGGTAGACGCCCCTAATTAAATAGGTGTGGTGAATTAACGTGCTCCTGCATTAAATTAATCAAAGATTTTGTTGGTATGCACTCCATTTTACGTTGAATATTTTTTATAACCATTTTCATAGGGTCGTCATAGGCAATGACTTTAATACAAAATATAGTGAATCATTCTAAAATAAAGCAAGGAATATTGCAAAGAACATTGGACTAATATTAAGATTTAACTCCTGATAGGAGTGAACAGGCAGCAATTACGAGAAATAATATGCAATCGCTGTCATAAGAAGTTTACAGGCTTAACCTTACGGATTCTAACTCGAATTCACCATCAGAAACCATCACAAAAATAGCGGCTGATGAAGGAAGTGGGTAGTACTTATAGTTCTTATTGGCTATATGACCACATGATAACTACAGTTGACAGTTCTCGTGAGCTCCGCTGGGGCTGGATAGTGATGCAACGATGCCTTATCTATCCTCATCAATGTATTTAATTGGCAAGATATTGTCATCCGTTTTGATTCGGTAGAGAGGACAGCGATATTTTGGGTTTATCTCATCGAGATAGTTGTTGGTTCATCCTTCCCCACGGGCCTGGTTAATTGATAAGGCAAAGTCCGATTCAGATTATGGAAATGGCAAGTAATTGAACTTGTCGATGAGCTGCTCGTTTGGTAAAAATGACTGGTGCAGCTGGAAACTCGTTCAGTTGGCAGCTCCTGTGATCGTATTGCCGTGTTTAAAATGGGCAGTTCCTGTCGAATAATCGGCAGAATGGGAGCTAGCGTCTTGCCTCTTCCATATAAATGCGTTTTCCACCATACGCCTCAGGAGTAATCTCCAGGCTTCTGCGAGATAATTGTTTTGAAAACTACTGTAGCAGATGCGGTTGACAACATTAGACATTTTTTATCGTGGCATTGCGTGTTTGAGCCTCATAACCCGGCGCACGATTTGTGCCGCCCATCTGTGTGCAGTTATAACTCCAAGTTGGACGAGAAGTCAGCTGACGGCTCTTGAAACGTACCTCACATACGGAAGTAGTCGCCATCATATAGGGTCTGTTGGATTTAGTCCACCTATTCGTATGTGCATTCGATGCCAAAGTTGCGCGGGCAGCTGTGCGGTCTCTGAGGCCGAATACAGCGAATGTGCGTTCCATTTTACTTTGTGTACATCTCCTTCTTATTTAAAGTTATTTTTCTTACAGTGGTCTCAAAAAAACCAATATAAAGCGAAAGTCCATCAAGTATTGTATTCCAGGGTTTTGACGACGTCCAATATTTCCCTTATCAATAAACCTCACTACTGTTATTAATGTAAGAATGTCTTGCTGGTAGTTGCTTTATTTGAATAGGTAAGATGCGGCATTCTATTGGGCAGTCAGTCTACTTGGATTAAAAATGTGCGATAAACAAATGCATCCCTCTTTCAACAGTCGTCAATTGAATTAATTAGACTTATAAGAAGTCTTGGAGAGAACGTCAGTTTTAGGAGAAAAAACGTCGTGTGCAAATAATAATAATAGCAGCCAAAACCATTCAAATAATGCTATATTCGGACAGGTAAAGTTAAAAAAGCAATTGCGGGTGGATCGCCGACATTCTTTGCCTCAGAAGTCATTTTCAAAAGGTGGCGATTTCCGATGCCATTACTTCAGGAGGCCAGCAAGGTCTAGATATCCCAAAATCAGGTTTGTGATGAAGCCAAATCGCTGAACACACGAGGTTAGCTTTCTAACAGCCTGCATTTTTATGACAGCAGACAACATACTTCACCAATCTGGCCGTGAGAGGTCAACCATATGAGAATACTAGCTTTAGCCTAATAACAGCTGGTTAAACTGAGCGATACTCCATACATACAGATCGTGAAAGAGTAACTGAGAGAGTTCGTAGTGTCTAACTTAAGAAAGACGGGATAATTTTTTTTTATAGATCAAAAAGTAAATTAATGGAAATACGAAACAAAATCCAAAAATAAGCCTTGTATAATTAAACTTTTACTGCAGTGAAATGCAAGCGGCAAGGACAACATAGGATTTGAGACGTTACGCTGACATGTCGATCTTAAAGACAGGTTGTTGAATTAATATGCACATTAAGACAATTTTATTTTCTGCCCTTTTGCATTTTGGCTTTGGGTTAATTGAACTTTTCTTTATTATCTGGTACTTTTACTAATAATGTCATTTGACATACCTGCAGCTTCTATAGAAGCTTTTATAAAAGCTGCAGCTGTAGACTTTTAGGTATATTTAATGCGTTTTCGGCTTTCAAATAATAACCAATTGAAAGTTCACTATCAAAACGAGCATTCGATTTCGAATTCTGGAATCAACTGTCGATCCACGCTCGTTACGGTCCAAGCAGCGGTATAGGTGACGTTTATTAGGATGTTGTGGTGAGGTTTCGCAAGCAGGTACTCGATTAGATTTAAATCAGCTATCGTTGTTTAACTATGCGTATCAGTCCTGGGTGATATGGAGTCGACTTTTAGCGAAATCAACCGTAGATCACTCAGTTGGCCTGAACTTTCTCCCTCGTCGTTCAGAACTGAGCTTCTAGGTGTATGTAAACTAAAACAAGAGCGTTGCTCGTATCGGCACTTCCTTGGTTTATTATCTCACATGCAGTCACACTGCTGGCTATAGCAGGCCAGTAGCTCTTTGCAAAAATGAATATAGTTGCTGGCCTGGATCAATAGCCCCTCCATTGTGCTGCGGAGTTCTTGCAATTAAAAATAGTCAACTAGATCCCTCCCACGGTATCTGTGCTTGCTTGACCTTTCAAACAAGCCGACCAGAACCCCATTTCTGCTTGGGGCGTCTCATCTAACGCTATCGTAAAGGTAGAATGAAGAGTTTAGTACATTAATCTTACGTTCCCGACGATTTAACGCTTTATGAAGTAGCCGATGGTTTCGGAAAAATGGACTTTCTTTAGTTTATTTTGACAAATAATTTGTTCCTGCCCCATGAATGCGAAGACGCTTAAACTTCACAGTTAAGCCTATCACATCTTCCGGTGAATTTATATTTAACTTCTCCATTTTTACATTTGTTATGTTTTATGAAACCCGTTTAAAAGATTTATCAAACAACCATACGTCTTCGCCACATTATAATTGGTCCGATATAGTTATCGCGAATACTTTCAACTGGGTAAATAATTGGTACTGATGATAAGTCATCAACAATATATGCTAGGTTGCCAACTGATCCGTTAAGTTGTTCAATGGGATCTTTTACACAGCTTGCTTTTAGTTGAATTTGTCAGCAGTGCGTGTTTTAACCCAGCTTCCGTATCCAAAATTAGTTGTTTAATTTTGGAGTCTTCGTATCGATCGAAATCATCTTAAGCTATTTTAAAATGCTGTCTGTTCAAAGGAATATTCATCGTGGCTGCCAAGCGCACCCCTTTTGGAACACTCGGTGGGAAGTTGGCCAATCTGTCGTGCACGGATTTGGCTGAACACGCCTCAAGAGCTTGCTTGGCGGAGTCGCACCTACCGCCCTCAACAATTGACTCGGTCATTTTCGGAAACGTTTGTCAGGTTTGCTTGTTTGATTACTTTCTCATTAGGATTGTTTCTATAGAGCAGCAAGGACACCGCCTACCTTGCGCGTCACGTTGGTCTTCGCATCGGCATTCCCGAGACGACACCGGCCATGTCTGTTAATCGCATGTGCGGGTCTGGCCTCCAGTCGGCGGTGAGTGCCGCTATGGAAATAGCTGTTGGTCAGTCTCATGCTGTGCTCGCAGGCGGTTCTGAAAATATGTCTCTTGCGCCATTTACGCTCCATGGACCCCGTTACGGCGTGCGCAAGGCATCAGATATGTTGGTATGTCACGAGCCAAGTCCGTTTGTTTTGATCTTTCAGCAATTCAAACAATAGTTGTCAACTCTATTTACGTTGGTTTTTGTCAACGAAAAGATGTTTTGCTTCCTAACCTGTCCGCATTACGATGCACCAACTTCTCAATTTGCTTAGAAACTTTTACCATATCCTATATTATAACTAAGTGGAACTTCTTAATTGTTTCCGCCAGAGTGCCGTATCTCAATTGACTCGGCCTTCAGCAAAGGTAAGCTGCGAAATAAGCAGGCTCCCGGGTCTGGCGAATAAACAGTCACGAACACAATGGAGAGGAGCTGTGTGCATTTAGGTCGGGGTGCTGTTATTCAATGGAAATCGTGTATTTATACTGAAGGTTTTCACGGATGCGCATCCTGTCCGAATAAGCCCATGCGATGGCTGAATGTCCCGTGACAGTGTCGAAAATTAAAAGGGCGCTGGCGGGTGTATACTATTCTTCTTGGAACTGGTTTATGGGCCTCGGTGCGATTGGTTCACACAATCCAATTCGTGTTTTGACCCAACGATCGTAGTGGGGACAAGTTTACACTAACTACGAAGCTGGTGGTGGCGACAGTAGTAGTGTTAATCGTTGGATTAGATTATGGTGATCACGCTGTTGCGTATGTTTCCATCTGACGTTGGATTGTGGATGGCTTAAAAATATGTTAGAGCTGTACGTCGGACCCCAGGCGCCATTTTGCCAGTTCCTTTTTAGTAGATTCGCAAGTGATGGATAAGCCTTGTGCGCGGTTCGTAATAGCGACTGCAAGGTAAATTGTTTGAAAGTGAATGCATAGTCATAGGAGCGATAGTTAGGAGACAAGCAGAATTTTGAGGATATCCCCATAAGTGATGCTAGTTTTACCGTTTTGTGAGCTGGGGGGAGAGTGGTTCGTGTTGCCATTGTCTAACGACGCCCATTTGCGTCCTCAATTTCCGTTGATAGTAGACCCTATGCGGGTTGTCTGTATAATTTGTTTCGGCACTTAAGCCTTGCGAGCTTCTTTTTTAACCAGGAAATTCTGTTGCTTATGTGACTATTGTTTTCATGACCCCTTTAACAGAACCTTGTGGCCTCACTTATCCTACATGTACGTACAGCGTAGTGTATCTGTGGCAAGATACAATCGCTCATGTAAAGTCTTGTACTATTCATCCAACCTAACCCACGAACCTGGAACGTCCATGCAACTACGACGTGTCCCCGCCCATTGCACTATTTCTCCGCTCACCTCACGTTTATGCTATGTAAGGTTTCGAAGACAGTTGACGCGAGCAGTTAAAACCAGTGGCTCAGTAATGGAAAGCAATATGTGTTTTACCAGTGCTATAAACTGTATGTTAATTTCGAGAGCGTACTCAAAGAATATGGGTATGTTCATATTTATAAAACTGTCTAATCTCGTGCATTGACTATGTTTACGACGTCAAATTGTCGTGGATTTCCTTCGGGGAAACGTAATCTTTATTTGACTATTTGCGTCCCTAAAATTTGCTCTGAAAGTGAGCTCTCAGGGGAGCAAAGTACTGTTTTACAACTACGTCCTTCAGGAAACTCTCCGGGGTAATAGTTGACTAGTTTGTTAATCTCGGTTACCTTATGTCGATAATGAGCTACTGTCTGTCAAACAAATTATTTCATATAAGTTGGACATATCCCTTTTGATCGGTTTCGAAAGTACATTTTGGGGTGAAGCGAAAGGCTCCAATCCAAGCACACTAATCTGCTATATAAGATGTTTTTTTTCGCGAATATTACGCCAAGTCGTAGTGAGGTGTCAGAGATTTGCATCTTTTGAATGGAAAAACAAACTTATGTTTGGTTCTTACTAGACCTCTTTTATTTTGTTAATCGGACGAGCTTTCGTTCGGCGTAAATTAAACTTTGGCCATCGCTGAATCCTTTTGTGTCTCAAAAGTACTCGTTTTTTCTTATTGCTGATAATCAGATCATTTTTGACTGACGTCCATATACAGTTGGCATTTTCTTTTACCATAACTGTACTTTATTTTCACCGAAATTATTTATATGTTTACTCCTCATCGACACAGGTAGGCGATACACTTTGGGACACTCTAACTGACTGCCACATAAATGTTAGCATGCCTGTCACGGCTGAAAATTTGGCGAAGCGCTTTAACATTGGTCGAGAGGAATGTGATGCCTACGCTTTCCGCTCTCAGGTCCTATGGAGACAAGGTATCCTTTTGCCTCACTTTATGTGCTACAAACGGGGATATTATTTATATTTTGGGCATTCTTCATGTCCTCTTTTTTTACTGAAGCTAACTTTCTGAGAGTGTGCAACATGCTCTGATATAAGGACTTTCAGTTGTTGCCGTGAAAATTGTCTCCATCCAGACCAACGAGCCCATCCGTCTTTTAGTGTGCCATATTCTAACAACTGGTGATCACCTGTGCTTTATCCTCAACCGTCTTTGTGCGATCGATACCTTCTTATCTTTTTAAAGTCACTCGTACTACAGCTGAGTATACGTGACTGTTGACTGAGCTAACCGTTTCCCTTACAGCTGCATTGCCCTGTGTCATCTCGGCCAAGCACGTGGACTAGGCTGAAATCGACGTTGTACCTAGTTTTCGGACTGCGTCGCTTGTCATATGTGACAGGAGCCGTGCATCAGCCGTGGGTGATCGCACTTTCTAGTTTGCAACTGTCGCTCTGTTTCTCATAGTGTACCATTTGTCCTGTACGGTTTACGTCCTTCAGAAGGGCAACTAAATGCATTGGTACTCCCAGTCTTATCGGCACAAATACCGTACAGTTCGGGAATGGGATTGTAAACGCAAACATCTTGGCTAATTAGCTTATTAAGCTCAAACACAAGCTGAACCTAGTTGCCATGTTCGGCCTTTTTTCCCCCTACTCTGACGTACCTCACCGTATTAATCACTCTGGTACTGACTTAGAAATGTTCAAACGCCACCCATGAGAATAATTTATACTTTGGGTCTAAAACTCCTCGATAACACGTTATTGTCAAGACACCTGTGCAGAAACCGGATCTGCGAATGGGTTGAGGCCTAACGAAAGGTAAACGTTTCCCATCATCAGGTCGATCGAATCGCATCGCGCGCTTAATAAATTGCCAATAAAAGCGAACATGCGAGTCTTAAGAAGTAATTAAAGAGAAGAAAACCCGATCGCTGGGACAATACTCGTATTCACCTAACGTGTCGAGCTCCGTTGCGGACTCGTCATCAGAGACATAGTCAGATATCTGCTTCTGCTATCTGACTATGTCTCTGATGACGAATCCGCGACGGAGCTCGAAACTTCTGGTGAGTAAATGTATTGTCCCAGCGATCGAGTCGTCGTCTTCTTCTTATTATTCTCAATTTGTGTTTTGCTACCAAACATTGTAGTAGGTGGAAATGAAGTGACTTTTGATTAATATACCCTAGCAGATTTTGCGTTCTCATTTCTCTGACGTCTCCCTTTTCTTTCAGCTCAAGAGAATGGGCTTTTTACGAAGGAGCTTGTTCCAGTTCCATATAAGGACATGAAAGGAAAGACTGGTATACTCGAGACGGACGAGCACCCACGGGAGACAAGTATGGAAGCCCTAGCTAAACTGAAGCCAGCCTTTCAAAAAGGTGGCGTAGTGACTGCGGGGAATGCCTCGGTAGGTGTATCTTTTACTGTTTAAATCAGTTCCTTCAACTTTTACGAAGGAAAAAAGTATTTGAACTTTTCAACCCGCAGTTCCTCATAAATATCGTCTTTTATTTTGTTTTTCGTCGAAAACATTCGAATTTGTGTTTCTGTGGCAGCATAGTACTTCTTGACATTGTAGTGGAAGTTTTGGAGTTAGCTGAGCTAGCGCCAAGCTGAACAGTCTATTGTTGACGTATTTATCCGTGTCATATTTTTAAGTTTTAATCTGGCTTAACAAATGATAATCTGTAAATCGTAATGTTCGAAACATAAATAAGTGAATACGCGTTTCTTCTCCCTCTAATTTCTTCAAATTACTGTTCCAGTATTTACCTGCAGAGCAACTGGCCATTTGTAAGTTTATAGCCTTATGTTCGACCGCTTGGTCACCAGCCCTTTTCTCTATAGGGCATTCATTCATGGTGCGCGCTTTCAGTGTATGCATGTCATTACCCAGCTGCATGCACATCCTACCTGTTCCAGTCGATGCACTCACCCAACCTCCCCCCTGAACAGAGTCAGCAGCATATTCCGCTTAACGCTCTGATCCTTCCCTGATTTTGGTTCGCATTTTGCGCGCTTTTTGTTCGTGGTGCGACCCCACCCCGACCCTCTTACAGTCCCTATCTTTGAAATGCCCCTACCCCCCCCCCTTTATTTTGGTTGGAATAAGTTTCCCGCATGCCTGCTTTGAATTTAACGACTGCTGCTCCACACCGGGTTCTATCCGAGTGGGTAAGAATGACTCAAGAATCTCTCCTTCGGTGTACCGTGTGGTTCAACTACGCTTTTGCATGCACTATGCCCCATTTATTTCTGGTTAAACTGCTGCAATGGGAGTGGTGTCAGTATCTGTCCTCATATTTCGACGGAACTGTGGGCCCTGTCACTTGAGATTAACCGTTTTTACGTTTTTTTTGTAGACGGAAATGCCTTTAATTTTTATGTTCTCTCTCCCCCCCCCCCTCCTTCTTGGTCTTGCTTACTTTAGGGAATCAATGATGGGGCCGCCGCTATTATCGTTGCCAGTGAGGAAATTGTGCGAAAGACGGGAGTCCATCCGCTAGCGCGTATCGTAGGTTATGCGGTGACCGGCTGTGATCCGTCCATTATGGGCATCGGACCCGTCTCTGCCATCACGCGACTCATGCAGGCTGTCGATGCGAACATGGTCGGATGTGATGTTAACACCTACTGCGACCTCATTGAGGTGAGGTGTTTTTTTATCTCCGATTTTCTTCCTATCACCGGTTATCAAACAGGCCTAAAAAATCTTTTTGGACTCACTTAATAATAGACTACATCTTGAAGCTGCTTGAAGCACATTTTTTTTCAATTGAACAACTACTATTCTCCGAACATTTTAAACCCCAATCTGCCTTTATACTTGCACTCAAGGTTTCCAACTTACATGCTGTATACATTCCGTTGTTACGAACCCCGATCCCCATGCTTAGTGTCATTCCTTTTTATGGTCCTGGGGTCACGAGGACGTTGTCTAAACTTAGTAGGCGACTTAGCTTGACTAGATTCGTGTTACTTCACCCCCGCTTCACTTGTTCATTTCAGGTTAATGAAGCTTTTGCTGCCCAATATCTTGCTGTGGAGAAGGCGCTCAAACTAGAACGTACAAAGACCAACATGAATGGTGGAGCCATCGCAATAGGTCACCCTGTGGGAGCCACCGGTTCTCGTATCTTGGGCCACCTCGCACACCGCCTTAGCGAGGCCTCACCTCAAAAGAAGCGTGCAGTCGGTGCTGCCTGCATTGGTGGTGGCCAGGGCATGGCCGTTTTGCTGGAGAGTGTTTAGTTGGAGTTTAAACAACGCGCACGCGACTTACTACTGGTCTGCCTCGGCCAAACCAGCAGTCCTTCACTCATAGACTTCTATTTTTTTCAATGCAAAAGAATTGTGCTTCATGCAACCTGTTTGCAACGCTTCTCAGGTCCCAACCAAAGATAATCTATCTTCAACACTCGATCGATTTTTTTCTGTCTGACTTTTTTGTGGTACTTTTTGCCTTGTTATGGAGACTGATTCTGTTTAACCAAAGTCCTACCTACCTCACTTCAGGTCTTTATACACCTTCATTCCTTCAGTTTATTGTTTATCTCAGGGCTTATCACTGGATATTTTTCCATTTTTGTACTCGTGTTTGTGCGTGGCTTCTAAACCAAAGAATAAACTCTTTGTGGATACTTTTGTCTTATTCCTGATCTGGTGTACAACGCATGCCCCTTGCCCGTTTTCATTTTCCCCACCATCGCCTTTGGTCAATTAATACTAGGTGGTCTTTCGTCATGTCATTCACCCTAGGCGTGTGCAGTTTAAATTGCAGTAGTTAACGATTCCAACGCTTAATGCTGTTTATCCCCATTTAGACGCCTGAAATAAGACTCAGATTGCTTAGTATCCCTCCCTCCCCAAAACTTAATGCACTGATGTTGTGGTAACTAAAAACGCAAACCATATTGGTTCACCACGTGAAGTAGTCAGGCTGTGTTAGTCCTTATCTGTTGTCGCAGGTGTTTGTGGCACACTTCATTCGGAAACTCGCACTGATTCGGCCACTACGCTCAGTCTCATCACCTAATGATCAGTTGGATAAAAGAGGTCGCCGGTTCGTAAGCCAGGGATAGAGAAGTAAGCCTGATTCTGGAGTAATTTATTGCACTTCAAATTATAAGAAATCTGACGCTCATTAAAATACTCTATTCCCCTAACAGTCGTAGCTTGAGTGCTGATGGTTCAGGCTGCAATGCTTCCCTTCCACTGCGTCCACTTTCACTTCTGCGAAATCCGAGACACTCATGTCGAAATCCGGTGTGCATCAAGTTACGAATCAAGTCGTATGTGGCACGCGTAGTAGGGGTTGTCTAGCGTCGTTAGTCGCTGTGCCTACGTCCACCTCTAGTCGCCTTGATCAGTTTCGTCATCGGATTATGGTGGTGGTGTAAGAGAGGGGTGGGGTAGATACCATTTAAGAATGCCACATTACAAGAAAATTGACTCGTAGATTTCAGCTGCGATCACTTCTCACCGTCGTCATAAGGCGAAGGCCTTCGTGGTCTTTCCTTTTTAACCTTATGCAAACTGCCACGATCCCATCTATCGTACCTTGTGGCCATAGTCTACGCGGCCCCTTAACGCCTTGTCTTATGTCGACCTGCAACGGACTGACGACGATCATGGCGGGTTCTTCTGTCTTCGCCGCCTTGTTGGTGGACTCTGCAATCAGCTAGAGAGTATCTGGTCGCATCTTCCACGATCTGAAAATGGTCTTTACGGTCTCTACGATCCCTTCCTCGTTTTGACCATAGCGTACTGCCCGAGATCGGGTCCCCTATCGCGCCTTCCTAATGGCTGTGCCTGTAATTAATCGTACGGTTATACGGTGGTGAAATCGAGCCTCTGCCGTTCCATGCTTTCTCCGGCGAGAAGAGCGCTTCGAACCCTCGCATGCTCTCATCGGCATGACGGTCCTATCTCGTGTACAGTTTCCTCCCATAAGTGACAGTTTTTCTGCAAAAGATTTCCAGATCGCATTCAAACTTCTACAGTTTCCAGAAAACGCTGGGGGCCTTTTTTCACTCCCTGCTCCTTTTCGCTGTTGTACCGCCTCAGTAATTCATAATCGGACCTATAGGATTGCATCGATAAGGAAAACATGAGAGCAGGGCAGAGTTTACAAATGCCTTATGCGCATGTCTCCGACTTTCCTATGATTAAGTATTCACGACAGATTTCGAAACGTCAGGATCGCATCTTCTCCTGAAATGTCTTATGATTAGTACTCATCTTTCTTACGCCACCCGCCCGCACGGTGAAGCCGGTCTGTTGAGGTCCTAGGGACTAGAGGAGGTGGGAAGTAGCGTAGGCAGCGAGGAATGTCATAGGTCGAGTACAGAGGTTGAACATCACTGTCAAGTATTCGGACTGAATACATATCATGAGAGGTAGGCAACTTGCGATCACTACCTGAAGTCGGCCACGGAAGAGAAAGCACCCGACAGACGACGACAGGCCAGGGCGATATGCGCTTACTTCTTCACTTGCTCCCGTTGGGCGGGATGACCTGGTTGAACAACGAAACGCCTGAAAAAGCGGTGAGTGAACAAATATGCGTCTGGCTATGTAAAGGTTAAATTAGGTCTATTCCAAGTCCTATCTTCGCACACCGAGTAGATAACAGTGAAGTTCTTACCGGGCACCATCACTTTCTCCAAGTGCTTACGTCAACGGGTGCTAGTAACAGCTGAAGCAATGTCTATAGGGCTAACTAATCAACTGCTTTGCTGTCCGAAGATGCTAATACAGACGCTTTTTCTTCCGTGGTCAACGTCGATTTCAGGTGGCGATCGCATGCCGCCCCACCCCTAATTATATTTGTTCACTCCGCACGATTAACAGTGTTCGCTCCCCGTACTTGATATTGTTCGTAGCCCATCCTACGTTCCCCCTCCCCCAGTCTCTATTAGCTAAACAAGCCGAATTCACCATGCAGGCGGTGGGAGAACGATGAGAATTAACCATAAGACATTTATTACTCCTGTACCGCCCTCATGTTTTCCTTATCTATGTAATTTTATGATCCGATGATGAGTTGCTGAAAAAATGTCTGCCGACTTGACTTTTTTTAAGTGTAACATGGGGATATTCATAGACCTTAAAGCGCATTTTCTCGACAAGTTGCCAGCGAGAAGGCTTCTCTCTTGACTCCCGACGTAGCTGCGCACCCATTATTGTTGGTACAGTAGTCACCGGCTATTAAGCCCAACTCGGGTCCAGACCAAATTGGGTTTAATAAGCGGCGGGCGCATTAAGCGGAGAGTCCTAGTTCTTGATTAGCAAACGCAGGATAGGCACTATACATTACATCGCACAGTATTATGTGTATAGCTTGCTTATTTACAAGAAAAGAATGTTGTTTGTCTGTATTTTACGTAATAACAAAAAGAAACAAAAATTATTTGCGACACGTAACCAGTTGCGCACGCAGAGAGATGAGAATTTCCCTCTATCCTGTTGGCAAACTGGGCTTTGTAGCCGGTGAATGGGCTTATTAGCCGTGGGCTTAATAACTGGCAAATACTCTATTAAACTGGTACTGGTCTTTCAATGGTAGCACTTATAATTGATGGCGCAAACAAATTTCCACTTAGACTTTGGTAGGTTGGGCTTTTTAGGATGATTATAGCTAACATTATTTGAAATTGCTCCTTGCGCTATTTAGTTTACGCAAGCACTTGCTAGTTTTGTTGGTGTAAGGTCCTGATTCAGCAGCCCTGGGCAGAATTTTTCTTTATTGCATTATCTCTAAATGCTTCATTGCTTCCAACGGACTTTGTATTTGTTTGGCTGGCCGAATCTGTCAAAGGAGTTGGGAGCTGAGCTGGCCTTTCCTGAAGCGCCTTCTAAAAGTCTGCTTACACAATTCACATAGTAGAATTAGTTCTCCTAACTGACTATTGCACAAGTACTTTATATGAGGCCTGCCGTTGATCGTCGGACTTTATTGAATCGTATTTGCAGGTAGAGTTGACTTTCCAGTCGAATCTTTCACAACCTTTATTAGAGTGCGCTTTAGACATACACACTTTTGTCGTTATTAATAATCCTACCTGGCTAGAGTCTTAACCCCGCGTTAATGAGTATGGGTCGTTGTGGTTAAAGGACCAAGCATTTTGAGACTCAATTAGTTGCCTCTTACGAGGGTTCTGCCCTTTTTAACTTGAAGTTATCACCTAACTGTATCAGGCGAGTTAAGATTTCTGCATCACTGTCTTCCTTTCTAACTTCTAATAATAGTTTGGCAGTCCTTAATTGCAGTTTGTCATGCTCAAATCTCTAGAAAACTCTTACCAAACCGTTCCCTTGCAATTGGTTTGGACGGAATCACTTAGTGGTAGATGAACGCTTCCGCTATTTTGGCGGCTGATACGTGTTTTTTTGCAGTCGCTAGTGCTCAAGATCGTGGACGCACTTAACGGTGGCGAGTTCTTTGTTTCGGAATCTTTGTTAATGTGCTGTGAGAAGAATCGGTTCCGTTAAGCGTGCCACTGGCCAAGACGTTTGCTGTGCGTTTTGTTTTGCCGACTTTTTGTTCTTTTTGGCCTGACGTAATCTGTCATCATTCCCGTCTTAAATTGCCGCTTCATTTTAGCTTGCTCTGCCATGCCTACTATCAAGGGATCGCCCTCCATTGGTCCGCTGAAGGACGCCTACCAGGAGGAGCTTCTTGGCTTCTTGGATTCTCGAGAGGGTCCAAAGGTAAGCTCTTTGATGATAATATTGGATCAAAACCTAACTCTTTAGGCAATCTACTGGCAACGTGCGGCAATTGCCCCAGTCAACCTAATCGTTGGCCATTCGGTTTTGAAAGTACGCGTTTTGTTGCCACTTTGTTGACCGCTTTTAGGAACATGAAGTTTGCCATTCCTTCATGATTGACGCCCAGGAATTCTGCCCTCCCCCACCTACTGTAAAAACAGTGTTCTTTGTCTTGCACTCAGATTTGAAGGTTGTAGATATAGTGAGAAATTTTCTCAAGCAGTAGGTTCTCCCTCTGTTAACCACCAACTTGCTCAGAGAGTTTTCCGTAAAGAACAGTCCTCCACCCAGAGACTATTGCATTATCGCCATCCCCAGTTTCTCCCTCGTTTGCCGAACTTTCCTCAAGGAGATGCAAGTATACGATAAGCTGGCGGCCATCTACGAACTGCCATTGACGCTACTGCCCATTGACTCTGATCTGCTCTCGATGGAAGACCCCGAATGTTTTGCAGTAAGCTGTACAGCCGCTTGCTCACTGGTTCATTTTTCAGGACTTCGCTCTGCGAGATAAGGAGACCTGTCTTTTCAATCTCGCCCGCGGGCTGATTAAATTTCAGGCCGTCTTCGGCCTTTTCCCTCGTATACGCGCCAAGGGCCCAAAGGCAAAGGTAAGTTGTTCTAAGACTTCGTTGTTCTTAAGTCTGTATTCAACGTAATAATTCATTTGCCGCGAACACTGCGGAGCACACCTTGTCCACGGTGTAGGCGCAGTGGTGACTTGCTCATGACTCTATATTTAGCGAATCAGACTGTTTGCATCCACTTCATATAACTTTTCCTACGCCAGCCGTTTTCCGATAGCAAACCAGAGTCATGACGACTGGAACGGTGACTGGGTTCGGTGTCTGCCTGGCTCTACGTCTGCAAAGAAGAGCAGCGAACCAGTAAAGAGCTTTCAGGCTCCTGTGAAAGCCCAACGCCCGAGACAGTGAAATAAAAAATACAAATCTGCCGCATTTCGCAGTTTTTCGCCGTGCGCCGACCACCTTAGATGTCGGATGGAAACAGAAGTGCACTATCTCGTTGTATTGAACGTACAACGAATAACGTATATAGATAATCAATACTTTAGTGTACGGAGCTGCTGATATGCTATCAGTCGGTCAATTATTGGCGTGCCAGCAAAGTTAACTTTGTGTTCTTCCTTCAGGGCCCGCGTACTTTTGAAAGGAGTCGTCTGGCCTGTTGTGGCAGGGAGTCTGATAAGCGCCATCCGACTTTCCGTGTGCGTTCGGTAGGTCTCCCATCCGTATGTCACTTGCACCAGCGGTAGCTACCGGCTGATGGACGATACCCACGTCAGTTTTTTCTGTCACCCCAACAGGGACTATCGAGGCGTTGATGGATCACTCCTGTTTGTCCTTTGGTAACTCGCACGAAGGTGTCGTTTGGATAATTGTCCGTGCGAATTGACCTCGTAGACGCAGAATTTCCTCTCGAATAGAA
>JAYGXS010000001.1:32157146-32194609 GCA_036362985.1 Ligula intestinalis
TTCTATTCGAGAGGAAATTCTGCGTCTACGAGGTCAATTCGCACGGATGACGATGGCTTCTCGTGTGAAGCCGAAAGCTCAGGATAAAATTATCGTTCCTGAGATCGCGTCTTCCTCTTTACTGAATTTCCTCTATTTCTTCGTCTCAGTCAGCGTATTGCCCTTTTGCCATTCGCAAGAACGTAGCAGCGTTTTTCTGCCGCCGCGTGGGTACCGTGATAACTGAGAATCCGAATTACGCTGTGTAAGTTGCAGAGTGAGCCATTGAGTCTGCACATAACGAGAATTCTAAGGAAGGAGGAGTAATTCTCGTTCTTCTTCCCTTGTGAACTGAACGTCTGGGAAGGTGTTGTTAGGCTTTCCTGCAGGTTAAGAAGCAGAACCTACTGCCGTTCATTGTAGCGTCACACACATGGACGACGAATCTAGGCTTCATAGCGGTTGAAGGCGGTCTTTTCCAGCTCTTGCAGGAAATGAACTGGTGGTACAAATCAGTGTTCTCTCGATTTTCTTGTACGTCTTGCCGTTGTCAATGGCAAGCGATCATTCGCAGTTTGATTAGATCTTCATTCTTTTGAGATCTGTGTGATTCGTCGTTTCCCTTCTCCGATAGCCTACTCGTATGTTCGCTTGCCATGTCCGGTGTGTTAACTGTGACTTATATGATCACCATTAACAATCGGCGAGGTGTTGGTTGGCCGGACTACTTCAGGTTATTGAATCCTTCTCAACTAGAGTTCGGTTTTCAGGCCGTCCAGTCGGATAAATCGAGGAGCAGTGCAGTTGGGCCGTTACCTGGCAATGAAACAGCGACTTTTTGATCGAACTGAACCGTAGGTGCTGGAACTCAGTGCGTTTTTTTGAGTGATCTGGGTTTCATGTCTGTGCGACAACAGTTATGGGCTTGCACAGGCTCGGCGCAGCCTTACCGATCCCCGGGTTTATTTACCACAAAAATAGCGCATTCTGTTTGCATGAGCACCGTAACTTCATTGCTACAAGGTAGACGCTATTATTTCCTATCTATCGTCACCCTTGCCCAGATAACTTCAGCTTCCACTGTTAGCTGACACACAGTTTGAGTCGACCATCACACCATATTTACGGTCAAGATTTTGTCGGCTAATTCGCTAAATGCATTTATGCGTGGAATAACTCGGCTTGCCGATCGCTAACGGAACTTCCTCGTGCCGCTGTACCTTTGAGCTCATTCTTTAGGCCCGCCAGTAGCTCAGGTAAAGACAAGGAAGTTCTTGCCCCTTGGTTTTTGCCTGTAATGTTCATCTGCCCATAGTCGTTTTTGTCAATGGAGGAGCGAGGATCCCGGCTGGCCTAACTAGATCTCATGATCTTCTCAGAAAAGTTGCGCCCTCGCTTATGCGGGTTTATTGTGAACATGCTTCCAGTATGCGTCATATTGGCTCCATGCCCTAAGCCCTCATTGATGTAATTTCGCTGGCACCAGCCATCACAGCTGCACTGGCTAGGCGTCCACACAGCATACAATTGATCGGTTTATTTCGTCGTCAGACGTGCTTGTTGCCGTTGCCAAAGTAGCAGTTCAGTATCCCTTGCTCAGTGGTCTTGCTATCCGGTTTTACCAAGAAAATGCGTGTTGATAGGCTCAACTAAATTTGCCTGTTCTTCTCATGGAACACTATTCTAGTGACTAGGTATCGGCACAAGCTTCCGACTCAAGCTTACTTAACTTTCTTCTGGCGGGCGCTTGTGGATTTATAGATATTATCATTTATGAAGTCGCGTTTGACGAGTGTACGCTTTCTATTATTCGTTGTCGGGCCTCGGCAATAATGTAGGGAGCGTAGAGGGACAAAAGTTTAAACATCCAATAAACAGTAAGTATGGGGGGAAAGAATGAGGGCTTTCAGAGGTCAGGGGTTATAGTCCAGTCCTATTGATAGTCAAGGTAAGCTTTGGGTGGGAAAAGGTATCCGACACTTGGTTATGTTTCTGTTTCGTCTCTATAGCTTGACGTGACAGGCGGCGTAAACATATGCTACGTTAGTCTTCAGCCAGGGTGACTCGAAATGTTTGGTTGACTTCTACCTGGTGACCTCTGTGAACGAAGTGAGCTGCAGTTGCACTAGAGGTGGACTTTACCCTGCTCTGGTTTAGCCAGACAGGGTGGTGCTTTCGTATCCGCTTGAATAGGTGCCTAGTTGTTTGAACGATATAACCTGTTTAATGGAAGCAAATAAATGCATAAATATACATTGAAGAAGTATAAAAGGGCAGTCTATCCTCGTCTTCAAGGCGAATAAGTAGAGTACTTGAGAACACTATTCTCACCTTACCAGCTAGACAGGTGCCCGCGATAGCAGTATTTAGGTGGTGATATAGAAGTTTGCTTGTCTGATTTTCCTTGAAAAGACAGTTTGAAAACTAACGCCTTCTCAGCTGTCGGAGCGTCTGATTTTGTGCGGCATTCCTGTGTATATTTACTGATAAAAGTTTTGGAAAAGCCATTTTCTCGTAGTCTTTTGTCTAAGGATTAGTTCGTTTTCCAGTGTATCTGGAGTACATTTTCTCCTATTTCGGTTTGTGAAGCGGTGGACTAGGCTTCGTTCCTTACTTAGCGGGAAAACGCTGTAATGATTTACGTATTGCGTTTTTCATTTTTCTTACGAAATACACTTATGCGAATTCTTGTGTTAAATGGGATGTCAGGAAGCAACAGGCAGTCTCCGTTCTCATTTTCCAAAGGGAAGGTTAACGCTGAGTGGACCTGCTTTGCTCTATCCTGGGGGGGGGAAGTCCGACTCAAGCTTTGTACTGGCTCTTGCAAAAATATCATCGACATGCCTTACATGGGGAAAAAGGTTCGTCATAGCTAAAGGGAGCTGGTCATTGTGAAGTTTTCTTCTGAACACATCAGCTAATAGGGGTTTGGGGTGATCTCATCGCTCTGCCATTGATTTGGCGGTAAGATTGGCCATCAAAATTGGATTGAATGTTTAACTTGTAATTAAGGATTTATTCCTTGAGGTCTCTGACAGCCATTCCGGTTGGGAAATCCCGTCTAGCACTCTTGCCACACAGAAATGCTATAGTTTGCGTGAAGGAAATATTGGTAGAAAAAAACGCGACATCTAAGGTCAACGTCGTGTGTGTCGTAGCCCATAGTTGGATCAGGAATCCCCGCCGGAATCCAAACTGGGAGTAGTTGGGAGACGGAGAAAAGCCGCGACCTCGACCGGCTTGAGCCACAGGTCCGCGGGAGTGAGGTGGGTGCCTGGCCGAGAACTGCAGGCAAGGTCAACGTCGTTTTCCCCTTGAGTGGCCTAAAATATAAAATTTATTGATTTATTTGTATTTATTTATGGAATCGATTAATTTTAACGTGTCCCTTAGGCTACATGATACAGATTTATAGGTACTTGACCCAGACATCTTTTCTAGTTACTTTGAATAGGTAGATCTTTGTTTTCTTCACAATGGTCCGATTGCGACTACTGATTTTAACTCTGAATGGAGTTAATATGAGCAATGTTACCCAATTATAATTCTTCTCCCGTCACACACGTTGCGGTTTCACAACAGAGTGCTATAGTTAGTCGTGATTTTGCGGTCCCTTTTGTTAGTCTTATTCACGTGGTACTGGAATTGACTGTCTTTTTTGAAAACCAGTGATCTCTACTCATCCTCTCGTAGCAAAATGTTGCGGTGAAGTTTGTTTTTGAACTTACCAAAAAATTAGCCAACTCTGAGAGTTTTCAGGCCATTTTCATACATTTAAATTTCTATGGTTTTTTAATACTTATCTCTCTAAACTTTTAAACTAAGGCACTTGTTGGTTTTCAGCGTGTTGCTTCCATGTTAGTGCAAATGCGACATGAGGCCACAGTCTCGGCCAGTTTGGATGCCACTGAGCCTACTACCTCGCATCCTCTCGAGTCCCCCGGTCAGGCCCATCTCCTAATCCTGATTGATCGTTCGGTTGACCTTCTGACGCCCTGTCTCAGTCAACTCACTTATCATGGCCTGCTTGCTGAAGTCTGGCCTGTTAAATACGGTAGGCAGTTTGTGTCGCCTTTTCTTTCCGGTGCCTCTTCGGGTAGGATTGTTTTCCCAGGCAATTTCAGAATGCGTGAACGAGAACCTTGAGAGCGGAATATGCTTGAATGTATTATTCTAAATTCTCAGCAAAAAAATTTCCTTTCATTGAGACCAGAGGACGCCAGAATCATAAGATTTAAATACAATGCGCATCTACAGTAGCCGCCGAAGACCATGCAACGCTATTTATGAAATTTGCCTGGACACTTTGGCATATATTTAAAAACACTATTCTGATTCATTCAGTTTATTGAATGCTGCGAAAGCCTTTTACTTAGTTAAATCGTCATTTTAGTAAGGTTTATTAAGAGAAATAACCATTCGTTTTGGGGAAATTGGGAGTAGGCTCATATAGAAGGAATTTCCTATGCTATTACGAAAGAGCGAACCAAACCGCACGTTAAAGTTAATAATGCTAAGAAGGAACTCCAAAATAAGTAAAATAGGTACAGAAGATATCCCTTCGAGAACTGGAAAAGTTTATGCAAAATTGTTCAGATTGAAGTGAAGCCAAGTTAAAGGAACCCAATTTGTTTGCAGTAACATTGAATATTTGTGTTTAAGAAATAATGTTTAACTATCTGGTTGAGTTTCTTTGTAAAAAATGCATTATCAGAAGATTTTTTTTGAATGCAGAAATGAACCTCAAATGTCCCTCAATAAAAACCAAATTTCTAACATTTTTTCGTAGATTTAACACAAATAATGCTTTATTAAATGTAAGTCGTGAAGAAAAATAGTTTTTTTATACTTTACAATCCCCTTTTACCTTATTTAGCAACGGAACAGATGAAAAAATCATAAGTACTTCAAAAAATGGCAATGTATATGGTCAGTTTTTTAAATTCGCCAGTATATATCTGAAAGTGTAATTAATCTACTCATGCGGAAGGTAAAGCATTATCAAGAGAAAACAAAGTTCTCTTATTTCCAGTCAAATTGAATCGTTTATTTTCAGAAACCTTAAAGAAATTCACAAAATTCTCAAATTTCATTGTGACTTTACGTTGGAGAAATTTAATATACGCAGAAGTTCGTCAGCCGAATGTCTAATCAAAGCAATTTCTAAGAGGTAGCCTTTTATGGAAAGTTTTGTATTGATCTTAGGAATAGTAGTTGCAGAGTTATACTGCTGACACGATTTACTCTTGACAATGTGGTTTGCTGTTTCGAGGCATTTCTACAAAGAAGCAACATGGTCATCACTCTAAGAACTAATATCCAAAAACACTTTCTTTCGGTAAATACTTTTTATATATACCTTATTTGAAAGGTTTTGGTGTAAACGTCGAACAGGTGTGCAAATTATGAATTGGTCAGTGAAGATAGTAAAAACAAGCAATTTGATGACACTTTTTTCGATGACATTCAATAAACACGTAACCGGTAAGAGCAGACTTTACAGAATATGTTGACTAAAGAACAATTATTTATTATATAGAAATTGGTTGCTTCAAGTTTTCAACTTGACACAATACCTAAATTTATTGTTCTAATTTAGAGCCCTTTTACGTCTCCAGAACCACGGCATTATCGAGAAAATGTTATATTCCTTTACATACACTTAGTAATTCCTATAGTTATTGTAAGTGCTTAATAGGCCTTATGCCGTTCATTATTATTTCTTTGTTTTCCTAAATACATTCACACTGGTATTGGAGTAATGATCAAACTTATACAACTTACGGAAAATTACGTGGTCAACGGTGACCATTGTATTAGGGAGGCATTTCTTATATCAGTTTCTGTATTTCTGTCTCTCTTTGCACGTTGGGTAGCGTTCTATAAATGGAAATATATAACGCTTATATGCCAATGAGACGGAAAGAATTCGCAGCCCTTAGGCCAGCGTGGAGGGGATGGACAACGTCATCAAGAAATCGATCAACTAAATGCTTGAGCGTTGTAAAGTGTCGTGGTATTATAATATCAACTAAAATGAATAAGAAACGCCGGCAGCAAAAGAGACCATTTGAAGTATGCGTTTACAAATCTTTATTTTTTTTAAGTAAAGCTTGAAACATAACAGGAGACCATTAGCGAATGATGGGGGAATGCAGACATCAATAAAGCACCACTGCGTATTCAGTCTTTATGAAATAAACTGGGTTAACTGAATTATTCAGGTCTGCCAAACACTTCTAATAATTAAAAGCGACCGCGATGATGGTGAGATCAAGCCTGAGGGGCCTGCCGTGCTTTGGCGGGGCCTCTGTTGGATAGCAAGCTTGTCGCTTGCACATTTTTGAGGCGTACCGACTAGGTTAGTGGGGGTACGTCGATCACCGCGGCTAGGTTAAAGTCCCATTTAGCAAAAGTTAATGCAGGAACGATGGCAGAACCCTTTTATTCTGTACAGAGGTATTGCACAAGAGGTCTGTCTAACTGACCAGGACTGAGCGCCTGGACGTCCATCGGGTACGAATGTGGCCGTGAGTGAAAATGTCTGTGTTGGCCTCTTGAATCGTGTGCTGCTAGCTGACATTGTCTGGTCGGTTAATGAATGTGACCACAGGTCCTGCAGTTTCGTAGAAGGTTACATAGGCAACACGTCTCAGCAAGTCATTCTGGCGTGGACTGCCGTGAAAATTGACGCAACAGTTCGACGCCTATAGCCTCACACGGTTCCTTTCGATATCAGATTATTTGACAAATACAAATATTTCAATGTTTATAATGATGTTATTCAAATGAGCGTTATGTCCCACCCAAAACGAATATTCCCATATTCCATTGTTGAGACTTGACCTGAGTAGGGAAATCTGACACATGGAGAGGGCGCAAGTCACCAGCAACTTTGATGACATCGAACCGAACTGCTGCGTAATTATCACAGCAACATCCGACATGGATGATGAAATCACGACCATTAACGACTCGTATGCGGACCGCCAAGCCATAATTGCATCACTTACGATCCTCACCAGTGACCACGAGAGCTGCTAACTTTAGTATGCGTAGGGTTTCGTGACCACTACGAATTGTAATACTGCGCAACATGTGCCTCTGTTACCCTCATCTACGGTTGTCTCTGATGATGGGTCGAGCGATCGCATCTATTCTTTCTAATCCTAAACTTCTTTAACTTCACTTCATCACAAGCAACTAATTTTGGTTCAAAATTCGAACCTAGTTGGCTGCAGTGTGGTAAACGACAATAGCGCTGTCTTGTTTCTTGTTGGCGGACTGTCCACTACTGATATCTAATCTCTTTCCTTGGGATAAGGCCTGGGGGAGTTTCGCACAGCTGTCCCTTCCACAAAAAGACCAGACGTCCGATACAGCTTCCGGCTAAGTCTAAGTACTTTGGCGACTAAGTCTGGCCATTGCTTTCAGTTACGTTTATTTGGAGGGACGCGGCAAAGTCCACAACACCTCCAACGAATTAATGACTCAAACGGTTGTCGTTCGGTAAATTATCTCGGTCGCATATTCATTTTTTCATTAAGGATTGCCATCACGAGTAAGAAAACTGACTCTTCCCTCGCTGTCGCCAGCGCGTTTTAAACTATGACATTGGATGAGCGACCTGCTTAATAGAATAGTACTCTTTAAACTATCTAGGCAATCTCGGCTGCAGCTGCACTCATTTAAAGACGACAGCCATCTCCGATCTGTCCAGTCGAAAGCAACTGATCTGGACTAGAGCATGCCCTCCAAAGTATATCTCGTTGGTGAGTAGCAGCAGGCGTTTCCGCAAAATTACCTATCTGATGAAACCATCACAACAGTAGGCGTCTGTTGCTTGTGTTCGAAACAGCACCGACTTTAGATGCCTACCTCGCGGAGCCATATGCTCCGTTCTGCTACTGCTACTTCGCCCACAGTTCAGTTAAAAATTTTGCCTGGCATTTTTATCAGGCTTTGATGATGGCGTAGTCCAAAAAATCTGTTTACTTAAAGAGAAATGCGTGATCAGACGTAGTGGCGGCATCCCGAAGCAGATGGCACTCCAGTGGGAGTGATACTTTTCTCAGGTCGTGTATGTATTTTATGCATCTTCTCAGCTTCGATTTGTTTCACTGATTCTACATGCAATGAGCCACCAAAAGAGACTGCAATTGTGTGAACTGTTTGATGGTTTTTGGGCTCTCACTGCCCTTACTGACCATTTTTCTCGTGATTAGTCTTAAGGTGATCATTTCTATCATTTCTTTGATCGCCTCTGGGGGTTCTCCTTGTCATGAAGGCAATGCTCGAAGAAAAAGTAACAAAAAACATGATCGGAATGGCTAATTCTGATTTTTCCCTTTTTTGTCAGCTATGATTGAACGCCAGGACCCGAAGTCGGACTTTTAGGTCATTCGGTGCCAGATTAAATACTCGACTGTGTAGTCATGCGCTCGAGTTCCTGCCTTTTGCGATTAGCAATGGTCAATTAAAGTGTCGGAGGCATATCCAGCCAATTGCTACCGACAAGACAACAAGTGCTTGGACTGCTAGTAGGATGTTTAATCTGACACTCACTATCCCAGGATTCCCGGTTGGATCCTAGCATTCTCTAAACTTGGAGTTGGGATATGGCCGCCTGATCATAACTTCTATGTTGTAAATTTTCATGCCAATCTCTTTTGGATTCGCCTATGTCGTTTTTGGATCACTACCCGTTGCTATGACACCACACGAGAGAGCTATGGATTGGAGCTCAAAGTCGAAACCGAATAGTACGGTAACACCGTCGTTGAGTCCCCGTTTCACTTTTTCAAAGCACTCCTTTTCTCTGTGGTAAGTGTGCGTGCATTAGTAGATGCTTCGCTTTCTGCGCTTTAGGTAGTTTGAAATTGCCAACGAGTGATGCCAGTACCCAGAAGCCTCAACGTATCGTCCTCAACTCCTCTGATCCTCTGTTTGGGGAGATTTGTGACCAAAACTTCGCCAGTGTCGGTCCTATTCTCAGCAAGCGCACCAAAGAGCTTTCTGCAATTCTAAACGTATGTAGTCAGCTTACGTCGTCTTATTTGCATTGTTCTGTCTTTTCTGCCTGCGCATCTGCTAGTTGCTTTATTGCCCCATATTTCAGATACTGGCTTGCCGCCATGGGCACACGTGTTTCGTGGAAAGGCACTACCGACAACGACAAGGGAGACTGAAATAGCCATTTTTGGCTTACTAACCGTCATTAGCCAGCCATACCTAACTATGCGCGAGTGTAGGTGTTTCACCGATCTAGTCAACGGAACAATTAAGTTCCACTTTGCCAAGGAGCTCGCAATGCAAGCCCTCAAGACCGTCACATAGTGAATAAGTTGATATGATGAAGTGGATCCCACAAAGCAGAACTTAATTGTTCCTTGACTAGATCGGTGAAACACCTACATTCGTTCATCATATTCCCGATCACAATCCACAAAGCAGAGAACCCGTAGACTAAAGGTAGTATCCTGAACACAATGAAATTTCGGGGTTGCCAACCCTTGAGATTGGGTATAACTGGCTGATTACGGCTAATAAGCTAGAAATGGCCATTCCGGTCTCCCTTTGCTTTTTCGGATCCACTTCATCATACCTAACTATGTGTTGGGGCGCCCGATGCTCGAACTCACAAGAAGTCTAACGTTCTCACCACTGCGGCAAAAGCTCGTTGTTTCGATCGGGAAAGCGCACAATGGTGGACAGGCGCTAACCGATCGGTTACAGGACTTACCCGTCCTTTCGTGAAGCTCTCTTTCGAGCCCTGTTAATAGCCCCACAGTGGCTACTGATATAGCCAGAAACACCTAACTGGGAAGGCCAAGGCAGACTGGAATGACCATTTATGGGTCATTTGCCGTCGTCGACCAGCCATAGGCGACCCGAGGAGTTGCAGCCTCCGAGCCTCGAAACTGTGGCTTTTTGGTTAGAAGTCCAACGCTCTAGCCATCTTTTATGCTTCTGAGATTGGTCATCGCTTTACTTTGGTTTACTGTTTGCACTCATCATGTAAGGTGATCGCCATGATTTAGAGATTCCACTTTGGACGTCACTTCACCTTAGTTGCCTCCGCTGTTTTCCACCTTCAGCTTTAATTGTTGCTCATAAGGATACAGCCTACCTATGAGACGGATCACGGGTTTAACTTCGCAGCCGCAAAGATTATGGCCCATGCCGGCAGCATGACAGGCCGGGGATTGATTGAAGCCCGAGTCTCAGATGCGAACTCAGTCAATCTATTTATCAATCTGGCGCCGGCGTGCATCGCCCTGCGCGGGCATCTCCCAACTCAGGGCACTGGTAGTTGATTGGCTCCTGCTCCCTATAACTGCTGCTTATTTTTCGTTGACGCTTTTATATCTGACGATGGACTCCAGTAAGAGTTCGAAAACCCAGCCGAATGAACCCCTGATTCTAGTAATCTGCATGCCGTCTTCTTTTCAACCTATGCAGCATCTCGTTCATTGTGAGGGAAAAAGTTTTAATTTGGATCTGCAGTAGAGTCAGACGCTGGCATTGTAATTTTCCATGATCAGAACTGCCAGTCAAAGCACCTCAGTTTGGTTTTTATTGCCACCTTTGATCCCGAATCCTTTATTGAACTTGCACGTTTTTAGGAAACCAAGGCCTCCAAAGAGCTGGCCGCTTTGAAGCGGCTCGTCGGACAGCTTCCTGAATTGCGCCAACTTCATGCGTCGGCCAGTCAGCGTACGTTAGTGTCAAGTTTTTTTCAAAAAAATTTCGTCCGTTGTTTGATTACATTTAACGTTCTTACCGATTGATATTCTCTTTCATTATACACTCCGCTGCGCAAAGCTTATTTAACTTGCTCAGCCAAGATCACCGGAAGATGGCAACTAGGCCACAAACTGCGATCGCTGTCTTCTCTGTCAAACCAATTTAGGTTAGACTTGATTGGATACTTTGACTTCACCAGCCTTTCCGGCTGTTGTTACGACCCTGTCTACTCTTCACAAAAAGCCCTTCGTCACCGCAAACGGTATGAGCAGCGCAAAAACAACGAGGTTTGTCGAATTTAATGACGTCATACTCTTTCGTGATCGTTTCTTCAACTACATGGGGTCATTGCCCATTAACGAGACAAAACAAACCGTTCAATTAAGCATTGACCTAGAAGGCTGAAACTTGATAGGTTAAAAGAGCATAAGCTGCTGATCGTAGGTGCTGATGTGCACGGTGAGGGCGAAGGCAGTTCGGGCTGAAGTGAAAGCCTGTAAAGCGTGATTAAAAAGGGGGGCCAAGGACAGGGCAGCAGCCGTACGCAGCTGAATAAAACGTCACGAAATTGCATGACTTCATTAAATGCGGCGAACCTCGTTGCCTTTGCGTTGTTCTAATTTCTTGTGAGAAAACAAGGCTTCGATTTTCTGAAGCGGGTGTTGTTGTCGTCGCCACGACCCCAGGTCAGTTCAGGTTAACCTCCTCCCCCCCCCAGTCGCGCTTTGTGTGTTTGACCCGCCGGGTTACCACTGCAGAGCTGGCCATCACCCTACCACCGCTTGACCCCACGACCAGGTCGGTGACTAATTGACGTCCACTAGGTTTGCATCGAGGGGGGGAAGGGGGCGTTAGCGCTCTGCTGACGACATGGCGTCTAAACGAGAACGAATTAATGCTGAAATTAGATTGATCGTGTTACACTTGGACGGCAAATTAATCTCCTGCTTCATCCGCTTGATTACTAGCAGAATCCTGCGTAATCATAGCACCGAGCACTCAGACTGAGTGCTAGCTGTCGATTTAAAATTGCGAGTTTCAATTGTTCCTTAGGTGTGAATTAGGTAATGGTGCCCTCAGAAGGGCAAGTTTTTGATGAAGACATTTTATCGATAGCACTAAATTTCGAGGGTGTTCACTGGAAAATTGAGCTGTACGAATGCGAACTTGCAGGCAGTTCGAGTTAGCTTGCGTCAGCCGATTTTCAAATTCCATCATTATGATGACCAATAACCACAGGGTATTGCCACGCTCTGTTCCATATTGTCTTTCAAAGGCAGTTTTTTTAAATCAATAAGTTACCGATTTTATCCACAAACCGCATAACCTAGCAGGATTCGATGGCAGCTAACTGCTAAATAGGCAATATCGGGACTGATTACTAGGCAGTCTCCGCCATGCAATGGCTACGGTTCGTTCTTAATCAGGCGAGCTGGTTGACTGTAAGGATCCGTAGGCCAAAGCGATATTGCAATCCATTGAGACCTCAATGCAGTTGCATCTTTTTAGTCGGACGGGACCGGGAACCTCGTCTGCATTACCCCACGAAATAGGCCATTGGCTCTGAGTTCAGATAAACTAGCGTTGGTGCGAACCCACAGAACACGTATTAGATTGTGTCTGCTGTGTTACTTCCGCTATTCCCGTTTCTTGTATTCCCACCTCCCCTGCAGACATGGACCTGGCTGAAGCCCTCCAAGAGTACGCTGGCTCCGAGGAATTCTTGACTGACTTTCGCACTCAACAAGGTGTGTATTTGTTAAACAGGGTTTTGGCACTGAGGTCTTACACCTTATACGTTTCCTGCTTCCATAATTTCGCCTGTTAGGAAGTTCATTTTACAGGTTCTTGTATTGCTCGCCTTTTCAGATTTTTTGGCCGGTTTTGAAACGGACAAGGCGCATCCTCTCATTGAGCAACGTATCCTACAGCTCGCTCCAATTGAAGAGGTAGTTTATGTATTTAAGCTTTGCTGTTTTTTTATCATACCGCACTGTCTGTCTTGTCGTCTTCAACACATTTGTTTCCTTTTTTGCCTGTGAGATAAGCATGCAAACGGACGAACGAGACAGCTGTGGTACACCAAACTGAAGCCTAGCTCATACCTACTTTTAGTTATATCAGGGGGAGTTCCAATTTCATTCCCGAAGACCGTAGTAATATGTTGTAAGTAAATATGTTACCGAAAGCATTATAGTAGCATGTTTATTTTTAACTAAATATTGTACTGTTCCCGACAGGGTTTTTTAAGCCGAAGTCCTATTGTCATTAAATATCCTGAACAGTACTTGAGGGCAGGATGAAGACGTCCTCATACTGTTACTAACATATAATGAGCGCTCACTTGTGGTCACTTAAGCGTCACTAATTTACTGTTTTGACCACGCCTTACCCTTAAGCCACTTCTGCTTTCTTAGAAACTAGTAATTTCCGAGTATTTTACAATCTACCATCTACGCAATCGCCCGTCAGCTAGTACAAGAGGTGGCGGCGCTTCTCTAACACCAACCAAGCGTGTTAAAAGTGCTTTAAAATAGAAAATAGTAGCTTGATGAGTTTATAACTTGCGCATTTATAGGATACTGACTGCCCGTCGGTGTCTTATCAATTTTACGTTATTCCGCAGTAGGCGGTGGGTTTCAGCTCAAATGTGCTTGTCAACGTTCGTACCGGACCCGAAAATGATTCTCTCGAACGACTGAAACAATACAGACTTCACACTCCCTATGCACACTGTAGTAACTTGCGTCCCTGTCAAATTACCTTCTGATGTTTTCATTTGTGTTAATTACGTTAAATATCCCCTCATCTGGATGATACTGTAGTTCCCTGTAAATAAAGTACAGAAGAAAAAACTTCCTCGCCTGTTCAGTGAAAACGGGTTTCGAGTTATATGGGAAGCCAACTCGAATGGAGGCAATAGGCACAACATAACTAGTGATTTCTTTCCTGCCGCATACGCGTTAGTCTGAATTTCTTTATATTTAATTAGTCGTACCTATGCACTTAAACAAACCCCCCCGCTTGAAAGATTTTTCAGAAACCTTTCCTACTGAAGATCGTTAAATTATCAGCCTTAAACTGCTTAAGCTGGCGAAAGTTGAATGCCTCATGGGGGCCCTAACTCTTTGCTCAAATAATTTTTGTTTTACTAAGACTGCGATTCGCTGTTTTGGTTCGCTCATCGGTACTATTCCGCATAGATTTCTAACGATAGATTTCTTGCCATTAATTAACAGGTCCTGCGACTGATTTGTATTCAATCTTTCTGCAATGGTGGCCTCAAGCAGCGTCTCTTGGACTTTTATAGGCATGAAATCTTACAGGTTAGTCCCACGACGTCAAAATGCAAGCCAATTTCTTAGCAGTTTCATTCCTGTACGGGTTTTGCCAAAGGAGGTGTATGTGCTTACGTTTTTGTTTAGTTGTTTTGAAAAAAAGGCAGCTTTATTGCTGCTTCTTTGTAGACAATGCATAGAGTTGTCTATGGATGTCAACTGAGAGATAACCCCGGCTTTCTTATATAAAGCTAATAAATTGGGCTCTTAGGCGAGCAGCCAAGTTTTATGCTAATGTTTCCTCCTCGGAATAGCCAATTTTCTTGCAGGAAGTGCGCTTAGCCTTCAACTTTTTGCTGCGTCACCAGTTATGGAGTCCGGCCCAAATCATTTGGGTGGCGTCATATATAACCAGCACAATAAGCGACTTGAAGTTCCCTGACCCGATGTGACCTCGTTGACTAGCATAATCTCCCTGAGATACATGTAAATTAATGATCACATGCGACTTCCGAATTCTGTTTTTTACTTTCTGATAATTAGACAACTTGCATATGTTTCCTGTCTAATAAATGAGGCCGAGAAACTGTTTTGGAGAAAAATAGGCAATTAATGCGTGGTTGACAGACTAAAAACCAATGACTCGCTTTTGCACACTGGATCAGTTAGTAGAATTTACACACGTGCATCAAGGTAGTCTATGTGCCCGGACTAGAATACTTTTCTCTGACCTGCACTCTCTCGATCTCTCAATTTACTTACATGTGTCAAAATTAGGGACGAGTTGGTTCTGACCTGGTCTACGGCAGGACTTGTCCGAGTCAGTGCGCTAGCACTTTATTATATCCTTGACGAAAGTATCATTTTAAGTCAGTTTGGTTCAGTTTTTTTTAAAGTGAACTACAGGCTAGCACCTGTTACCTCCCTAACGGATGCAATAACATGGCAGATAGTGGACGCTGATACATACAGGTCATTTGACGAAACAAATAGTAAAATAACACTACTGTAAAACGAAAAGTAGTATGTTGCATACATTTGATGGCGGTACAAGACGTGGTCATACGTATGGTTGTAATGGTCAAGCTTCCTCTTTAAAGTATCCACAGGTAGGGACATGAAGATTTCCGCAGGCCGAGCATTCCATGCCTTGTTAAATCTGTTGGCGAAGACTTTTTGTTTCGCTTTTTTCCGCAGTCGTAATGCTGTCCGACAGCAAAGGAAGTGCGGCGGGTGATCGTAATGTACGAGACGGACAAATCAGGACATGAGATGTTAACATACTCGAGTGAGCCCAGAACCACTGTTGTACAATGGTTGAAACAATGCAAAAGTACATGCTGTCATTGGCATATTCCGAACAACGGCACCATACCTTGAGATTATGGGGTTGTATGACTGCAACATCAGGGGTACAGTTAAAACACGTGTCACTCGTTGATGAACGTTCACCGATCGCTAACAAAACCTAATCACCCCGCTCGGCCTTCGAGCTCACTCTTCAGTAGCCTCCCTAATCTTTCTCGGCACTGTTAATCTAAAACGTTCATCCCTATTTTGTGATGAACCTTACAAGGCCACGCAACGTGTAGTCGTTGGGTCTGGGAACCGTAAATCCGTCCATCTGAATTGGGCTTCGCAATGGTGTTTTTCATGTTCTTTAAAGTGGAACAACATTATTTGGACCGAAGATTCGGGGTTTCGATTGAGAACGAACCTACTTATGGAAGTAGCAAGTTCAACGTTTCTGGACGGTGTTGCCGACTCATCCCGCATTTGCAAAGCTGCCTGGAACTCAGTAAATAATAACTTCTTTTTTTCTCCATAAAGATCTTTATAGTTGGAGTTATATAAGTGCACTATGACTACTTAGGATTGAGTTTTCGGGATGACAGTAAATCAATTAGTCGGTGGCGCATCATTTCAGGATTTCAACGGCCCTCAAAGCGTCAAACAGCCAGCTAAGTTTTCTAACTTGAATCCACTGGTGAATTACCTCCTACGCATGATTTCTAGAACATCCTAAGTACATTCTCTCAAATTTGAAGCCGGCCAAAAGTTGCAGCTGTAGTTCTGTATAACGATAGGGTTTAATTTCTGCACGTTATTTCAATCTACTTACTTTGAGGTGCACTAATGAGCAGTTAAGTGAATTCAAGAATACGGCACGCCTAATTTTGTCTGATTTACTGCGGTTCACTAGGAAGATCTGCTTTTACTAGCGTTATCTGGTTGTCTAGGTGTGCATTTAGCATCACATTTAATGGTACTTTACCATCACTCTTTTGCTATCTCTATCAGAGCTATGGTTTCGAAAATATGCTGACCCTGGACAACCTGGAACGCTTGGGTCTGCTGGGTGAATGCTCGCGCATTGCAAGTTTGCCCCAAACAACTTCCTCAGCGTTTCAGTCCCCGGACCTACTGGATCGCGACCGTGCAAGCGATGTGAGGCGTACGGTGGCTGCAGTGAGTTCCGTCTACTCCAGTAGCCTGCGTCGCAGTTTGCGCCTACAGATAGCTCCTGATGCCCCCAACGCCCCACCCACGCTGGACGGTGCCCTGAGCCACCTGCTTGGCGGCACTGTTCCCATCTCAGTGCGACTGGTGCAAGCCATGGCTCTGGGTTGGCCCTCACGGGCTCTCAACACCCTCACTGCGGCGGCGGCGGCGAACGTCGCGGGAGGAACCCCCATCGGGGGCGCTCTCAGTGCCGCCGCCAACAATGCTCTACAAGCGGGCCGCCGCCTTGTCACGGGTGGTGGAACCGCGGCCGCGCCTGTAGTGGCCGCCACCACCAGCAGCAGCAGCGGAGGCTATGTGACCAGCCTGCTGCACACGGTCGAGGTGGACGAGGTGCAGGTGCCTGGCGAGTTCTCGAAGCCCTCGGGGGGAGAGGCCGTTACTGTTGCAAAGACGGGGACTGGTGTTGACGGCCGCGATGTGACGAAAACAGTTGTTGTGGCCTTTGTTGGTGGCGTCACACATTCCGAAGTGGCCGCTCTGAGGAAGATCGCCGCCGCGGATGAAGGTATGATCTCACTTGGCCTCTCTCCTGCGCAAATTTTTGATTTCAACGTAGATCGAGCGCTCGCCACAAAACAGAGAGACAGAGTGTTTAGCAGGACGATTATGTTCATAACAGCGATAGGAGTAACTGATGTCTCCTTCTCCCGGCTTTTAAACGTTGATGTCATCTGGCCTATCTGCTTATCGTGAATCGATTATTTAACACAGTCCGTGACAATCGCTATTGCGCCCAAATTGCACCGTAAATCATCCTTCTATTAAAGCATAGTTTGTCCGCTTATAGTATCGTCCTCATTGTCGTGGAACCACGCAAAAACCGGTTAGATTATACACCTTGGCAGACGTCTCAGCTCCAACTCCAACCTTGGTCTTAACCATTTAGACAGAAGTTCAGTACCTTTTTTAGAATTTTTATTTATGTCAAATACTGTGATACTTTAATTCGACGGCCTTCCAGTTACCCGTGTTGCAGTCGATCTCATGTGAGTCAGAGATGCAAGCAGTCGAAGTATAGGTTGTTTCACAATCAACTGACTCGTGTCTAAATCCCAACCATCGTTCTTGGGGGTTGAGAATGATTGACTGCGGTTAGTAAATAGTTTAGGAGCGGCCACCCAAATCGTTTCTGTGCACACATTTTTGACCTTTCAGAGTCAATTTCAATTAATAGGCTGAAGGGACGGCTCTTGTCCGATTGAATGTATCTTCCTCATATTGCTGCCGACCAAACTCGATTCGTCTGATACATAAAACTGCAAGGAAGGAAGATAGCCATAACGCAGAGGAACGAAGCGATGACTTAGGCGTGAATCCGTCTATTGGACGGTGGTTTCGCTGCCTTATCCCGCCTACATCCACATATTAGGAAAGCTGATCTCGACTGAGTAATGGAGCTTTTACTGGCTGCCGACGCCATATTTAATTTCGAATTATGACAGCGCATGCGTTCACAAGCTCCCACGACTCTTCCCAGGTAAATTTGTGGCGCTGGCTGTAGAAACATAGTTAAACATGGACGGGTCTATGGGTGTTAACGCTAAGACGGTCAACCCTAACACCTACAATCTTCCCGACCCTGGTTTCTTAGGAGATGGGAGAAGTCTTGGGAAGGCAGAGTAGACGGAGCATTATATTGTTTACAGAGTAAGGGGGAAAGTTGCAAATTGGTCTTGCAAGGCGTCCGACCGTGAGGCCAGTGGGAGAGGCCGGCGTCGCTGCGATCGCGACGCGTAATCCCAAGTGTCCTCTGACCGCAGTCATCCCGAGCGGCCACCGAATACTCGCTTTGTCTCGGTAGACTGGTGGTGATTGGTTGCACAGCGCAAGGTTGGCACAGGCGAGACTGGGTGTGTTTGTAAGTGGCTCAGCCCATTGAGCGAGAACGGACAGGGGGTGCCGGCAAGTAGCGCCTGACTGCAGGCGGCATTAGGCGCACCGGCTAAAGGCGCCACCCGTTAGATTTTGGGTTCTAAGTGGCTCCTCGGGCCACTACAGGTCCGTAATGCTCGCGGCAGGTCAGAGTGTCACTGATTGTCTTTTCCTATCTCCCAAATTGACCGCCTATTTGTCTCTTGCCTTACAGGCCGCGTGGATTTCATCATAGTGACAACTGGTTTTCTCTCCTGGAAGTCATTCCTGCAATCCTTGTCTGAACCGATAAACGTCGCGGAGCTAACTTCCTAACGCTGTTTTATACTCTGATTTGTCCTTTTACCCTTGATTTCTTTGCTTTTCACTCATGTTTGCATCTTCAATCTCTTCGATTTCTGCTTTTTGTACCTGTCTCCTAACTCATGATGCACTCAACGCTACATTTTGATGGCTGTACGATATACACGAAGAGAAAAACTGTACTTTCTTATTTTCCTCTTGAAATTCAGAGTCATGAGACGTCCTTAAGCCTTATCCTATGGGAAAGCTACATTCGCTTTCAGTACCTGGCTGGCTAGTAGCCCTTGTTGGATCAGGAACCCCGCCGGGTGGGCCTAAATCCCGGCAGCGAGTAGGAGTCGGAGCAGCATGGTTGGTAGGGGCTGGTTCGTCGTAAAAAATGCAGATTGTGAGGAGGGCAGGTAGATCCATCGTAGGGAGATCGGTGTAGCAGACCTTGGCTGCCGTGAGGGCGGGTGGGAACGCGGCGAAGACGCGTCTGCTGTGGTTCCCCTTCCAGTACCTAGAAGCCCGTGGTTACCTACGTTGCAACGGACTAAGAGCCCAAACCCTGCTAAATATCTCTGGTGTTGATTCAAAAGGCATGAGACCCTGATTGCTTATAGCCTGGCGGATCGTTTACTATTTCCTAGGATTACGTAAACCATCAAATGTTAGACCTTACTGGTTGACAAGCCATCGAGTTAAGTTTTCTTTGTGGGTGGGGGAGGGGCAAGTACACATCAGTAAATTTGTATCTCGATTCGAATATACAGAAAGATTTCGGCTACCATTCGTTGCTTACTATGATCGGGGTTCTGGCTGAATTTGAACTCAACACCTAGTCAGAAGTGCACTAAATCCCCACGGTCATGGCCACCCGAGTTGGGAGAGATAGCGTATGGAATCCTCCTAAGAGAAGCTGCCTGTTGCATAGTAGCGGGCTGATTGGTTACATAGACATGTGATACTACCTGGGCAGGGGGTCCACAGCCATCTATGGTCATTTTGACATTGTACTGCTACCGGGGTGCGGCAAGTGGTGTGTCATAGCTCGAGCCGCCTCGTGGCGAACCGCACTTCTTGCACGACAGCCTAATTAACATATGTTACAGTACCCCAGCCAGACCCTAAAATAAAACCATGTAAGGACGTCTCAGGAGTGATTGCGGCTGACGGGTGTCAGCGTCCGACGTCTTCGGAATCCAACATCCCTCCACTTGCGACCATCACCACTCTAGTTCGTACAGCGGATCGTCTCCGTCAAGTTTTACTTTTCGACAATGCCCTCCTGCCCTACACAAACTTTGTAGACAGGTGCCCTTTTTGTAGGCGCAATTTGGCTGCTCCAGTTATGCTGAGTCTTGACGACATTATCTCAAACCTAGGCCTACGAATTCCCCTGTATACGTCGAACACAAAGTAAAGGTCGACAAACCCCTCCACCCGTCGAAGGTATCTGTTTGGGTATTCAATGAATAGAATGACGGCTTGATAAACCTTTATCTTCCTCCGAGACTAGCTTCCAGGATCTGTGTCTCAACTAGATCGTGGACACGGAGCCTGCATTTGCGGCATATACATCTCGTCGTTCGGGCGGTTCACAAGCGCCAAAATGTGATTACTGAGAACGAACGGCGCCTAATGAAACTAACAGATTCTGCCGTGGCTCGCTTTTAGAGTCAGCAGTTACCCTTCCTTGATGAACTCGCCGTGCGAACTCCCATCGGCGAAATAAAAATAACGGCCTACAGCAAGGCGTTGAGCACAACCAGATGAACTATTCAGTGGCTCACAAATGAAGTCGGATGAGAACAATGTCCAGACTCTGCAGTAAATTTGAAGAAAAAGCGCACGAAGCCCGATATTTCCATGAAGAGTTTATTCTTCCCGAAGGCCTTTATAAACCGATGGCTCCGTGCTCACCCTCCAAGAACTCAACCAAAACCAAGCCGTGCGATATGGGATGCGCTACCATACATCAGACTTATCGGAAGCGACTGAGAATATTATTGTGGGACTAGGCGTTGGGATCGCACACCGTCCCAAATCTACCATCCACAGCTGAGTCATGAAAGTCGAGGACCGATTAAATCCCAACGAGCTGTCGGGTGTAGTGTATCGCATACCGTGCCTAAACTACCCTCGAAACTACACAGGATATCCTGGACGTGTGCTTGGTTGGCGCAGACACTGACATAAGCTGGCTGAAAGAGGGTGTGACGCATTATTCCAAGTGGTTGCCTACACCTACGACACTATCGCGAGTTTATCTTCGCAGCCCCGACGATAATCACCCACACCGGCAACAAAACGGGCAGAAAATCGATTGAAGCATAGGCCTCGTACAACTCAGTCAATCGTTCTGGCTTCGGCCTACATCGCTCTGCACAGGCATTTCCGAATTTACATCATTCATGATGAATTGAGCCCTTCCCTTATAACTGTTGCTTACTTTTCTTTTACGCTTTTATCTGACAATGGACTCCACTAAAACCTAGAAAGCTCAGACGAATAAGACCATGATTCCGATAGTCAACGTGTTTATCTTCAACAAGATCGACCAACGAGTCACTTAGCATCGCTTTTTGTGCAGTAGGCTTCGAAATTGGTCGGCAGATGTATATAGCTCAACATTTAATACATCTTCAAAGAATAAAAATCATGTATTAGGGCGATCGTAATAAAAGACGCACCCAGTAACAACTAGCAACTGTACATAAAAGAATGAAGTTATCTGCACTGCTAAATGAGAAACAAACCTCCGATATTGGGTTGCTGCGCTCCCTGAAAAATGACAACCTAATTCTCGGGTGCATAGTCCTTCCCATGGGCAGTTATAATAACTGACTAACAACACCATTCACCTTTACTCGTTAATCGCTGCCATCTAATATATCACCCAGACTGTGAGAGACGACTCTTGAATCAACCCCCGATTGGTCGATTTTAACTCCACTCTTGGTGCGACAGTCGGGAGCAATACTAAGTTTTGCTGTCCATCGGTAGTATTTGGCAATCGCGTAAACATTTACTGACCTATCAGACAGCCAGACTAGTCACGCTCCAGCCTGGTCCAGGTTCTTTAGCGTGTGTACGACTGAAAAAGGGCACTGAAATCGGCAATCCCTTCGGATAAGCTCACGATCACAAGCCCGAAGACTCAACGTCTACCGACAACTGGATAGAAAAGCGAAAAGAACTACAACATCCAAGTGGTCACTAAAACACTTAACCATTCTAACACGCCCACTTATTCACATATTTGTTGAATCGAGGTTCGTCTTGCTGCATTTACTTTGCGACTGGGGTTCAGTCATTAGTATGCTCATACTTAAAAAAGTAAATGCGAGAAAGGTCGCAGCAATACTCACAGACCTTCACCATCGGCGTTTTCAGACAGGAAGGATGAGTATATCCCACCACTAAATCCAACTTAGCCGAGTGCTTAGCTATCGCTTAATTACTAGTAGTGTTAGTTCTAAGACGTACCCCGTTCGTCTTCTCGAACTTGCTGCAATATTTGGGTCCCTGTGGCGCACGATGCGTAAGCCATCCACCAGCGCCCAACCATAACACTGACGTAGCGCGGCGCTTGCAAGCCAATTCATTTTCGGGCATGTCGTAGAAAACGCACTCGTCTGCTGTGAATGATTGTGGTAGACAGATGCGAAGAAGTCATTTGTACCAAGAAACAAACTCTCGTTAGAGGTAAACCGATTAAGGCACAAGAAGAAACTGGCGCAGAAACGACCCTGGCTACGAGTCAGTCCCACGAGGTAAGCTTGCGCGTTTGGAGACGAAGGTGGCCTAAGGACGCAGGAATAGTATTGCAAAACTGCTAAACGAAGCGGGCCCCAGGCCAATTGATTCTGAGTTTAAACACGCTCTCCAGTATGTCACCACACCAGACATAGGAAATTAACTAAAACCAACGTCTATTAATTCACACGCGTCTGTGAATCCAGGGTAGAGGCCTTACACGGGCTAGCGAACTAGCAGATCCTCGCGAATTTGGACAGGTTCTGAATTGAATAAAGCAGATTTCTTCCACGAAAGAACAAATACGGAAGAACTACTCAAACCTAGCAAAACCGATACCAAATATGCGAGTCAGAGGTTATTGTTGCTAAGACGATTAACGTGAGATTATCGAGTACGCATAATACCCGTCTCGGACTCGTACAGGAAAGCACCATGAGTTAGAATTCGAAATCAAATGAGTACTTGGATTCAGAATAGTCACAAACACCACTGTATGGATAGTGCCTTCCTGATGCTAACAAATATAGATTCCAAACTCCTCCTTTTAGTCAGGCTACAAAAAATGTTCATTTGATGTTGCATTCTTACCGACTCCCCTTTAAGACCAGTTTTAGGCAAATACGCGCACGTGATCGCGCATTAATCTTCATTGCACCTTGTCCAAAGCGAGTCAGCTCACACCTAAACGTACACAAACATGATAATTTTGGCGATTTGGACCCAAAGACTTGACTATTCCTTGATTCTTAATACCCGGCTTCGGCTGCCGAAGACAAGCGTACTAATATATTTTTTATGTTTAAGCAGGAACTTGGCTTCGGCCGCGCCAGCCATTTGTCTTCTGTCTACGGTCCGCTTGATTTGGTCATCACATAGAAGCAGCTTAATGGAGGGAATGCGGTACATGCAACGCGAGTGTACTTCGATTCCCTGCACCACCGTGATATGCGGTAGACAGGACCTCGTGGGAGACCACAGTCGAACTGCCGTATGAATTACAATCAAAGCAGTCTCGGGCATTTCTGATAACGGTCGCACCACAGCGTCAATGAAACTTGCATAAGATCAGGCCTTCGATGTAATATTAGGAAACAATAGTCTGCCACGAGTACCGGTGCAGCATGAACCGATGCGCCTTAAAATATGCAAAATATATAATCCTGCCAATGACCCAGGGCAGATATCATGCAAAAGTATTTTCAGACCACATAGGCTAAGCACAATTTTAACTACCTGGCCACATCGCTACTCAAAGTCATAATTGGTGAATGTCAATAGTTCTTTCCAAATACCGAAACCGAGAACCTACACTGCACCGGATAACGAATGGTTTTGCTCCTTATACAGTTCTTGGGTCAACCTTAGAGCTTGTCACTGTTCCAAGCTTTTGAAACAAATGACGCGATACAATCATGGTACGTTGCACTGAAGGACGTGTTTTAGGTGAAAATATGGCCGTGGCTGGACACATTAGTTAACATGGATAAGAT
The DNA here is from genome assembly GCA_036362985.1 of Ligula intestinalis. Classification (NCBI taxonomy): domain Eukaryota; kingdom Metazoa; phylum Platyhelminthes; class Cestoda; order Diphyllobothriidea; family Diphyllobothriidae; genus Ligula; species Ligula intestinalis. The sequence goes on from JAYGXS010000001.1 coordinate 32,181,085, forward strand.
GAATCATTTGAACTCTGACTGGCTGTCAATACCAAAACACGTAATAAATGGCAAGACACTATTGTCAAATGAGCATTTGCATCAACATGGAAAAGAACAGTACTCAAGAATCTGGACCATGCAAGGGGATCTCTTGAGTGCAGAGTAAATACCTCCAGCGCAAACATCTCCCAAGCCAGAGCTAATCTGGAATTTTGACATCAATATATGCAAATGCGCGAGCCGAACTTCATATATTGAATTGAACATGCGTCGGAAAAAATCGAGAATTGTCTTCAAAGTTCTACTTGGAACGCACCACGTTACTAGTTAAAAGGCAATTATAAGTCTCCGCAAGTATTTTCTTCAAATAAATAACTTTACAGACGACGACCACGACGACCACCCTTTCTTCTTGTGCTATCGGTTGGGATCGGGGTAACATCTTCAACCCGTCCAATCTTCATCCCAGATCGAGCCAGTGCACGCAGAGCTGACTGAGCCGCTGGGCTTGGGGTGCGAGCTCTGAGAAGGAGAATGAAAAGATGCTTAAGTGACTCACTTGGTGCCACCAGTAGCTCTTATGCGAACGTGAAGGGCCGAGATTCCCAAAGCCTTGCAGCGTTCAGCGACATCTTGAGCCGCAAGCATAGCAGCGTAAGGACTAGACTCTTCACGATCAGCACGAACCTTCATTCCGCCGGTAACACGCACAATAGTTTCAGAGCATGTAGAATCGGTAACGTGCACAAACGTGTCGTTGAAGGAGGCATAGATATGGCACACACCAAAAACTATCTCTGAAGGCTCAATAGAAGCCTTTAGAGAGACTTGCTCTTCTGCTTGAAGCTTCGTTGTCTTTCTCCTGGCTGCCATTAAGACAAGTAAAAGCGGGCACCTAGATCACGCTCAGAGATTCAAAAAAAGTGCGCGACTAACGTTTAAAACAACCATGGGACGAAAAATTGGGACAAACCGGGTATCGTTAGTCGAACCAAATTTATGACTTATTTAGTGCATTAAACTGGTTAACTGCATGCTTAAAAAAATTGGAATGAACAGATGCATTTACATCAATAATGTTCATTTAGCATTCGCCAAAAGACACTCACAATTTATTTTTCAACCGGAGAAGGACGCCAAAGTAGTCAGTTTTCCTCTGTAGGTTTATTGCGTTGTTCCAGCCACATACATTGTATCCATCTAGAGGACAACAAGTTTTTTGACCATGCCCATTAAGAAGGTGATTGTTTACGATCATTTAATTTGATTTATTAATTTCCAATTTGCAGGCAAGGTTGAAAGTGATATACAGTAAAGAGTCGAGCTAACAGTAAGGGAAATTCCTGAATCATTCTCGCTAGTGTTTTCTAGGAGAAAACCATGCGGCTCGTTGAAGTTTAGGACGGGAAAGTTTTGAAACGTGAGTACGGTGTTCTCAGTCCCCCTTGGGTTTTAGAGAGCCTGTATTCTGCACCGACGGGCTGTATGTCGGCGGACAGTTTCTCGCATTTGGTTGAAGAATTAACCGATTGCCTGTAAATTCAGCCCCAATGTTCTAACCATTAAGCCTGCCACAGGATTCAGAATCCGCAAACGCCATTAGAGGGGAAGAGAGATTCAAACTGAGTCAGCAGCCAAAATTCCTGAAAATTGTCCTGAATGAAGAAAACTTGTGACTGCTCTCTTAAACAAGGGATGGCTTTGCTCAATTTTTATACTTCGGGGTAGTCAAATCTTAGATAGCTATGGCGTTTACTGAAAAAACAAGCGGTATCTTCCCGCGAGTGCCATGGGAAGAAATAAAAGGCATTTCGATCATTGGTGCGCCGTGAATGGTTGATCTGCCTCAGAGCACAAAGAGGATTATGGTACGACTGTTTCAAGATCCAAGCAGTAAAAATAGTCCCTTCTGGAATCTGTGAAGCCACATAGGATTGAGGTTGGTATGTTCAAAGCACTGTTGGTTTGGCAGGTTGCGACGCCCTGGAGAGAAATGTCCAACGTTGTTGGCTTTATAATTTCTGCAACTAAATCGGGTAATTTGGCGTGTTTTCGAAACAATCGGGGCAGAGTGCTCTGACAGATTAAGCAATTCGAATCAGATATTCCCAGGTTCTTAATAACCCCGGGAAAATTAAGGTCGTGACTGTGAATGCTCATTTAAGGCTGACGGACATCGACAACAACCATAACGGAACATTTGTGCCAAGAAAGGGAAAGACGCCATGTGCAGCATTACTGGGTAGTGGCTTAAAGATTCGCTTTTTTAAGAGCTTTAGCACGGTGATGCGATCAGCCGGTTTATATCAAAAGGTAAATTTAAATCGTCAGCGTACATAAAGAACCTATCACACCGAGAACAATCAGGAACATCGTTGACAGAAATGCACAATAAGAGCTGGCAATATATGCTCTCCTGGATAACTACACTCTTCACTTGTGTTTGGTTGGATATAGCACTGGAAATTTTAACACGTTATGCGCAAGCTTCGAAGTAATGGAATATTAAATTCAGAAGCTTGTTCCCTATGCCGAAAGTTTTGGGTGTAGGAGGAGGAGGAGGAGGAGGAGGAGGAGGAGGAGGAGGAGGAGGAGATCATGGTCAACACGATCAAAAGCCCTGGTGAATCAAAATAATCTATGTAAAAATCAAAAATACAGCCTGAAAGAAAGAGGTCTGACAGGTATCGCAGGATATTTTTTCGAGGAATCCATGCTCAGCCGCATTAAGTAGATTGTTCTCTGTTAGGTGACGCATCATCTTGTCTTTATAATGCTCTAGAAGATCTTCTTGGCTGTTGGAAGTGTAGTTATTGGCCTAAGGTCGACGGATGACGTCGATCGGCCGAACTTGGTTATATGTAGTATGCGCGATTCCTTCCATAAAGTAGGAAAAAATTCACTTTCAAGAGCAAGATTAAATATCGTACATTAAAGAGACGGAAGAATGCAGTTGAATGCCCAATTTTTGTTTCGCCCAACGAAACGGAAAGTTTTTTTAGAAATTCTCTTCTCATGCGCAACATACTATTAATTTAATATAGCTTTCTGACGATTACAGTATGTATTGAATTAGGTGTATTATTAACAACTTCAGCTTTTCATGCAGCACGCACATTAAAGGAAATTCTTCTTTCTCAAAAAAAAAACTGTTAGCATCCAGTGGACTCCTGGAATCCCAATGCACTTAGATAAACCTCCATTTCGATCGTCAGAAAATGAAGCCTGTAAATCGCTGTGCGTCTAATTATCTCAATTGTGTTTTTATTGAACGTTGGTTTTGCCCTGCGCACCTGTGCGGGCAAATAAGGTGAAATTAAACTTACCCCAGAGAATGGGGAACAATAGACAGGCTGCTTATGCTTCGATCTGTCAGCAACATTTTTAAAAAATGCGGTGTGCCTGGAAGAGCGGCAGTCACATTTCGGACGAAGTCTGTATCTTTTCCAGCGGCCACCATGGCCAGTTATTAGATCTGAAAACAGTCAGATAAATACACACTTCATATGCAAACCATTCTTTGGTGCTTAGTCGATTAAATAAGGTCTCATAGTCGTCGACCATGCATATTGCCCAATACAGGATAGACAGCCTGATATTGTCGGCTGTGGTGTTTATCTCCAATTGAATTAAAACATCCGTCAGTGTTGCCTGTACTTTTTGCATATTTTTAATGCAAACAGGCTAGTGCTCTGCCATGTACGTGACAATTTTCTTAATAGACTTTCCGGGCGTCCTTCAATCGTGTTCTAAACGACCTGTTCGAGCCAGGTTTGGAATTTCCAGTTCTGAAATCATTTCGGATCGGCAAAGGTCTGAAAAAGCCACAGGTACACCACGACCATGACCTTTAAAAATTATGATGCAAAAGAAGGCACACGTTCAACTGATCTTAGCGGAAAATACCAGCCTTCGTCAGTCCCATAAAGCAGTTTTTTCAGCCGGAGTACTCTCTAGCAAAACGACTAAAACGTCGGGAACTTGTGGCAGAATTACTTTCGAGAAGAAAAATATGGCGAGACCAGCCTGGAAAGTTGAGCGCCGATAGCTTCAATGCGTTTCTATCCAAAACATTTAGTGAAAGCTCGCTCGTTGCACCCCTAGCTATCCGGGCTTGGACGGGTGCCGTACTCGAAACTATAATTTTTACCCACTGGGCTGTGACTGTAGCCACTCGTCGTTATCGTCAATCTTATAGTCCAGGACCAGATGGCGTCCCAGTTAGCCTTCTAAAAGCTGAAGCGAATGATATCTTTCCGTCTATTCTTTGTTAGTTATTTAATCTTGCTCTTGAGAGCGAAACCTCTTCTGCGTTGTGGAAGGAATCGCACATAATGCGTATTCGCAAGCATGGCCGACGACGTCATTCGACAACCTTAGGCCAATAAATACACTTCCCGCAGCCTCGAAGATCTTGGAGACCTTGATCCAAGAAAAGATGATGCGTCACTTGACAGAGAACAACCTGCTCAATACAGCTCAACATGGCTTATACTGTCTTTTTTGATTTCACTAAGGCCTTCGATCGGGTCGATCATAACCTCCTCCTTCTGAAACGAGCCTCCTTCGGCATAGGTTGCAAGCCTATGAACTTCATATCGTCCTATTTGGATGTTCGCACGCAAGGAGTAAAAATGTTCAATGTAATCTCCAACCCCACGCATGCGAGGAGTGGAGTTATACAGGGTAGTGTACTGGGTCCGCTCCTATTTTGCCTGTTTGCCAACGACGTTTCAGATTGTTTTCAGTATGGCAGACCCTTCATGTACGCTGATGATTTAAAAGTCGCTCATCTATATAAACCGGCAGATTCCAACATCGTGCTCGAGCTGATAAAAAAGGATCTTCAGGCCTTCGCCCAGTGGTGTTGCATATGGCGCCTCACCCTTTCATGGCACAAATGTTCCGTTATGGTTGTTGGCGACGATCATCAATCGGAATTAAGCATTGACGGCCACGAAATAAATGTCCCAGGAGTTATCAATGATTTGGGCATATCCTACTCTAATAGCCTCAATTTTTCAGAGCACTGTGCCCTGATAGTCTCGAAAGCACGCCGAACCACCGGATTTATCCTTAGAAATGTTCAGACAATGAAGGTTAGAACTAGCTTTTATAATATGTACGTGAGACGTAGTCTTGAATACTGCTCGCCCCTATTCAGTCTTCTGCGCACTAGTGAACGGAAGAAAATAGAATCGGTGCAGCACTTCTTCACTAGAAGTGTCTTAACTACAGCACACCGTAACTTAGCCTACCAACAAAGGTGCAAACTTATAAAGCTGGATCCCCTGTGGCTTCGCAGATTGCAGAAGGGTCTATTTTTACTGTTTAAAATTTTGAATGGTCGAACCTTTAATCCTCTTAGTACAATAAGGCAGCTTGAACACTCTCGAAGCGCCAGACCTCGAGATGTATATTTATTTCTTCCTATGGCACGTGCAGTAAAGTACCGGCAATTCTTTTCAGTAAACGCCATATCAATCTGGAATAAGCTACCCAAAGGTATTAAACGCAGCAAAGCTACCGTATGTTTAAAAGAGCTATAATAAGTTTTCGCACGCATTCTCCTCAGTCGTCTGAATAGCCACCTGGAACAAGGGCTTCTGCCTGAAAGACAGTGTGGTTTTTGACGTCCCCGCGGCACCACTGACATGATATTTGCCGCGCGTCAGCTGCAGGAGAAATGTCAAGAGATGCGGACCCACCTCTACACTACGTTCGTAGATCTCACAAAAGCCTTTGATACGGTGAAACGGCCCGGACTTTGGAAGGTTATGCAAAAGTTTGGCTGTCCTGAATACTTCACGCACATGGTTTGAAAACTCCATGACGGGATGATGGCGCGCGTCAGGGACTACGGAACGCTGTCTGAAGCCTTCGCAGTGACCAATGGAGTGAAGCAGGGCTGTGTCCTCACACCCACCCTCTTCAGTCTCATGTTCTCTGCCATGCTGATGGACGCCTACCGTGACGAGCATCCCGGAATCCCCCTCAACTACAGAACGGACGGAAACCTCCTCAACATTCGTCGGATGCAGGCCCCCACGCGCGTCTCCACAACCACAGTTCATGATCTGCTGTTTGCGGACGACTGCGCTCTCAACACCACCACCGAAGCAGACATGCAAAGGAGCATGGACCTCTTTGCAGCAGGTTGCGCCAACTTTGGCCTCACCATCAACACGGACAAGACGGTGGTTATGCATCAACCGCCGCCAGGTGCTGACCTCAACCCCACACGCATCAACGTCAACGGAACCGTACTGCAGAACGTGGACAACTTCACTTATCTTGGCAGTACGCTTTCCCGCAATACTAAAATAGACGCCGAGCTTGCCCGCAGAATCTCCAAAGCCAGTCAAGTCTTCGGTCGGCTACAAGCCTCCGTATGGAATCGTTATGGTCTTCAACTGTCAACGAAATTGAAGATGTACAAGGCTGTTGTGCTGTCAACACTCTTGTACGGAGCGGAGACTTGGACTGTCTATGCTAGCCAAGCGCGGAAATTGAACCACTTTCACATCAACAGCCTACGCTACATATTGAAGGTGAAGTGGCAGGAGAGGATTCCGGACACGGAGATCCTGGAGAGAACGGGAGTTCTCAGCATCCAGGCCATGCTCAGGCAGATATAACTGCGCTGGAGTGGTCACGTGGTGCGTATGAACGACAAACGGCTACCCAAAGCGACTGTTCAATGGCGATGTCGCCGTAGGCACTCGTCGCAAAGGAGGACAGAATAGACGTTACAAGTATACCCTGAAGAACTCCCTGCAGCGTCTCCAAATCAATACGCTTAACTTGGAGGAGCTAGCACAGGACCGAACCGCGTGGCGAAGAGCGGTCAAAACGGGCGCCGCAATCTACGAAGCTAGTCGGATCGCCGCCGCCAAGGCAAAACGGACGGTACGCAAGTCTCACAATCCAGGGACGCACGCTGCCATCACCCAAGCCCTTCCAACGTGTTCGTGTTGTCAACGCACCTTCCATGCAAGCATTGGCTTGGTCGGTCACCTCCGGAAGCCGTGCAACCCTCCTTCGACAGCATCCACGTCTACTGCACCTAACACTCCACCAGACCCTACTCCAGCCTCCACCTTGATGGCAATAATTGACGCGAGAGATGCCTCGTTGCTCTTATCCACCGACTCCAACCCACCCACATTCCTCCAAATCCTAGCCCGCCACAACTTGCATCCCCACACTTGAACTCCCCACCAGCTCTGAGGGCCTGATATGCCCTCACTGCAATCGCACATTCACCTCACACATGGTCTAGTCGGTCACTTGCGAATCTATCGCACAGAGACTGGTGAAATAGTGCTTGGAGCACCAACACACAGACGAGACCACCGTCTTCACTGCCCACACTGCCCCCGATCATTCGCTCATCGCATGGGCCTACTAGGTCACATGCGCACTCACGACAGCGGCCCTGACCGTGATGTCGGCACCTCACACATCCCCACCACCAGCCTCAGCCACACTCAGTAGTTGCCTCGCGTCACGATTGCGTCGTCAAGTTTGTCGGGAACACAGGTGAGTGCCTCTTCCCTCAGGTAAGTGGAGGCCGTTCTTGCTGGATTTGTTGAATACTGTCTTGGCTTTTGCTGACCCATAATAGCTCCGGTCTAGAATTAATAAGCTTGGTTTAGTGGCAGTATCGCTCCTCACAGGACATGTATGTTGTCACCCAACTTTGGGTCGGACTCCTGGCATTAGCCGTATTGGGTAACGTGTCCTTTCCTGAGGTACTCTCATTCTTTCCGTACTCAACTGAGCCGTCAACTTAGCACTAGCATACTCGCTTTCAGTGCAGCCGCTTGGTATCAAATCTAAGGCGAATAAGCACGCTGTCGGACGTCCCCGACAGCTCGCCTCTCATACGATGGCATGGGAAATCAGATAATCGATTTGAATGAAGTTACATCGATAGCTCGCGCCATGGGTTTATGAGATAGGGGGCGCGGGGGGGGGGAAGGGCGGCCAAACATAGTGACTCATTGTTTCCTTGTTCAGGGGCTAACGCCTCCTGGACTGGATCGTACTGAAGCGCGCTTCGAATGCACGCGCACTGAAAGGGTAAGCAATTTCAAACCTCTCTACGTCGGCCACATCAGTCAAATTAGCACAGGGCTTACTGTCTTTATTTTTGTGCTTCTCTTCGCCGCACTTCTACCATATTGCATTTATATTACTCGCTCAATTACCGCACTCTCACTCATGATAGCTGCGCCTAAAGTTCTGTCTTTAGCACAAACGACAGCCTCAGTAGTTACTGAAGATTCTCTGCTGCAAGGTTAGCTGATATTTTGCTGTCATTGCTCTTTTCTAAACCTGATTTCCTCCTCTCTCGGCCTGTCTGCGTTCCCCCCTCACCTCGCGTTCTCTCCCTATATCCTTCTTTCACTCTCATTTTCTTCCTATCCCTTTCTACTCTTCTACTGCGTCTTTTGCCCACCTTCCTCCTCTTCTTCTTCGTCTTCTACATCTTCTTCCGCTTCTTCTTTTTCTTTTCTGCACGCCTACAATTGCAATGTTCACCAGTTGTCTCTTGCTTTCCTTGAAACCCCGCCCACGGACACCATCCGACGACGAAGCATGGGTAGTGCCTTTCAGTCGTTGACTGCCTCGTTACCCCTCTCAGAAGGGTGTTGGCCCAGGCTTCATGCAGGGCTGCTCTCACCCTTCTGAGATCCAATGGTCTCTATGCACATGCAATGCCAGTCTTCAGCCAACCACGGTCCCTGCGGCCTGGAAGGCGCTGGCACTTTCTCTTACTTCTGATTTCCTGTTGGCAACTGCGCTCGCGCTCCTACTGGGTTTCAGACCCCACCGTGGGTGCCCGAAAAGCTAGGCGGTCACTATGTGGTGGGGGAGAGAGTGAGGTCGACCTCAGCCCGTTTCTTCCCTCACTATAATAAATCTGAATGCGTCTGAATCTATCACGGTGCGCTAAAAGCCGTGGCTTGGAGGGTCTGCCAACTGACGGGAAAACTCGGGCCCCCACGTAGCTGCTCCTTCTGTATGCGTGTATTTGTGTGTACGTACGGGAGGAGAGGGAGGACTGAGAGTCAGGCTGCAATGGCTCCCTCTTAATGTGGCCTTAGTGGCGCTCCCACGCTGTCGGGAGCATACCTAGCGAGATGGCTGTGTCAAGTGTGCGCTAGCTGAGTGTTTATCGCGCCAGCCATCTACACCCTCCCTCATCACCGGTCTTATTGACTTTGTCTTTACACCGGAAACGGAGATAGGAGTGGCGAACGAGTGGGTAGATTCTGTGCAAGTCTGCCTAAACTCTTGTTTCCTCTCGCACTAGTTGTCTGCGTTGCTCCTGCTTGCTGTCGCTTTCGTGTTGCTTGCCCAGCTTACCTCTGTGTATGTTACGGCTTGCTTCAGCGTTTGCTGCGGCTTGTTGGAGCGCGTGGTGCCCATCGTCGAAATCGACGGGGGAACTGTCGCGTATGTATGTCGCTGGGTTGCGACATCTGCCATTTGACCTTGGCTGACAGAATGCACACACGCGGTCGAAACACTACAAACGCAAATCAAAACTTCCGTCTTCGCCACCTTCCCTCTAACCTGTTTCCTTCCAGCAGGACAGCTCCCAGAGCTCACAGGACGACATCTCAGGGAGCTCAGGTAAGTCCTATCACCTTCGGTGCTTGGAATGTTTGTTCCCTTTTAGATAAAACGAGGAGCATTCGACCGGAACGAAGAAGAGCGCTCATCGCCCGGGAGCTGGCGCGCTTCAAGGTGGACATCGCCGCACTCAGTGAAACCCGCTTCTCCGTTGAAGTTTCCATAAATAAATAATAAATGAATAAATTTTATATTTTAGGCGCGGAGGGCCTCGTCATTGCAAACTAAGTGCTGTGTAAAATTAATACAAAGTTAATAAATGCTGCTCTCCATGAAACAACCACATTGACAGCGGGAGCGTTTAGAAGTGTTGGTAGATTAATTCATATTCACCAAACATATCGTCGTTTTAAAATAGTAGTCAACGCATGGTGAACTGAGGAGGAAGCAGTGGAAAAAAACTCCTACCATTTAAGCTGGGGCGGAGTTCAGCGAACAAAACGTAGGAGAAACAAACTGCTTCAAAAAATTAAGGGGGTTGGTTGAGAGGATTGATTGTAGTGCAAATGAGACAGGACTTTTGATGAGAACGAATGAGGGATTCGAAACACTTCTTGTGATTGGAGAAATCATATAACAGCAGAGGCTGTCATTCACCATTGTTACACCGCCCGACTGGCTTCTTGATCAACCATCAGGGAGATGAGACCAGAGGAGGCCATCGCGGACAACAGAGTCAGGAAGATGAGGGAACGGTAGAAGTCACCTGATCATCAACGAAACGCCGGAGATGTGACCTTGTAGACTGCGGAGTTTAGCGACGAGCTGGCGAAAATAGCAGAACCGCCACGAGCATGACTAAAGACCATGAAGCCTATTGCCAGGGTTGTAAAACGGAGAATGGAGAAAACGGCAATGATGACTGGACAGAGAAGTGGACGTAACATCGTTGCAAATATCACTCAAAGGAGGAAGAAATAGACATATATGGAAAAAAATTGATATAAACATAACCACCTCAGATACCAGGGGACCCTTTTCAAAGTCCAAAAATTGTGTGTTTGGGAAGGAGACGGAGACGGACTTTATATATTCCGAACTTAAGTGTTTACGTAATTGGACTTTAAAAACTGCTAAGTTAGACGACAGCCTAATTTCGAGGGGAATATTATTCCAGAGGAAGGCATATTTGGAGGCAAAGAAGTGAGAATGGTTCGAAGTGGAGCTTAAGGGGGGTGCAATAATCCTGGAGGAATTATGAGTGGCATAAGGTCTATCTGCGGGAATGAGAGCGTTGATTCGTGGAAGTTTAGGGGTAGAGTTAACGCGAAAGAGGAAACAGAGGCCCACTTCGAGTCTTCTGACCCAAAGAAATGTCCTGTTCGCTAACTGACATCTCTCCGTATAAGAAAGAGTGGATCGAGGAAGAGCGAATATTTTGCGAGTAAAACCCTCTGTACATTTTGAATCTTAACGAGATCCGAAGCATTCATTAGACCAAAGAGGGGAGAGCAGTATTCTAGGATGGGTAGAACATACATGCAATAAAATTTTAACTTTATTTCCAGGAGGAAGAAACTGTGTGATATAAAACCACATATCTGTGCAGCCTTCGCAGATATTCGATCCGCATGAGGTGACAATGCTAGTTTATTTGTGAAGCTTAGACCTAAGTCTTTTATAGTGGATCGTTCTAAAAGTGGAGTATTTTGAAAGCCTAGGGGATGAGGAAGCTTGGCGAGACCGAAACACATGAAACTACATTTGGATGGAGAGAATTCCATCTGCCAGGTAGCACTCCAACGTGAGAGTGTAAGTAGGTCCGCATTTATTTTATCAACGCATATACTTGCCGTCTCCTTAGAAAATGAGTATATGCATTTGAGGTCGTCTGCATAAATGAGATTGTGTGAATTGTTTAGAACAGTCGAAATTTCGTTTGTGTATAGAATGAAGAGTAAAGGACCCAAAACAGTGCCTTGAAAAACGCCACTCGTGATCAGCTGAGAAGTGGAGTAAATATTACCTACTAGGGCCTTCTGGCTGCGGTTAGACAAGTAGGAACCGATGAAGTCAAGGAGAGTGGGACGGATGCCAATGGCTTCCAATTTTACCAGAAGCCATCTGTTTGGTATCTTGTCGAAGGCTTTGCTTAGGTCAAAGTAGATAACAACCACGGATTGCTGCTCATTACGGAGGGAAGTGACGTGGTTAAGAAAAGCTAAGTGACACGTCTCGCATGATCGTCCGGGTAGAAAACCATGCTGCGAGTCGCTTAAAAGCTGAATTAGGGATACCATCAGTTCCTGAAGAGTGCGAGATTTTTAGGCAAATTATCTGCTTACGAATTAATTCTATGGAGAAATAAATGTTTTCGAGAGTATTGTCTGAGTATGGTTGAAACGACGGGACAAGTTCGGATTCTGTCGTGAAATGCTTCGCAAAGAAAGCATTGAATAATTCAGCCTTATCAGACTCATCTAGTACAAATGTTTTATTTTCATTAAGCAATGGGGGTAATTCAATTCCTCCTTTTACGGAGAACTTACGACGGAACAGTTGTGCAACCGATTTTGCAGAAGAGGTGGGTGCCGGCTACACCTTCTTCTATGTGGGCCGTCCGACGGTAGAGTGACGCGAGGCCGGCTTCGCCTTTGCCATCCGGAAGGACATCGTGGGACGACTACCCTGTACGCCGCAGGGTATCAACGAACGCCTGATAAGTCTCCGCCTGCCTCTTTGGGGTGAAAAATTCGCCACCCTCGTTAGTGTCTACGCTCCTCCGATGACCAGCTCTGACGAGACAAAGAACAAGTTCTACGAGGATCTGCACGCCCTCCTGGCCTCTGTGCCGATGGCGGACAAGTTGATAGTCCTTGGTGACTTCAATGCCCGCGTCCGCACGGACCACGTCGCCTGGAGAGGAGTGCTCGGACCCCATGGCTTCCGATGACTCAACGACAATGGCTTGCTCCTCCTTCGCATCTGCGCGGTGCACCATCTCATACTGACCAAAACCTACTTCAGCCAACCGCTGCAGCACAAGGCGACCTGGATGCACCCCAGGTTTAGTCAGTGGCACCTTCTGGATTATGTCCTTGTGCGGCGACGCGACCAGCAGGACGTGTTGGTGACACAGGCAATGCCGGGTGCCGATGGTGATACCGATCATCGTCTCATCATCTCCAAGATGCGGATCCGTCTTCAACCACGTAGGAGACCTCAAGGTAAGCGAACCCCAAGTAAGTTGAATACTGCTCTGTTACACATGCCTGCCAACCGCTTGCGTTTCAGCATCGAGTTGACGCACCAGCTCGATAACCTCCCAATCGCAGAAGAGAACACCTCCGTGGAGACCCAATGGTGTCAACTACGGGACGCTGTACAATCCACGGCAAAACGCATCCTTGGGCCCGAGCCCCGCCCACACCAAGACTGGTTCGACGAAAACGATGCAGCCATCAGTACTCTCATCTCTGAGAAGAATCGCCTCCGCAACGAATTTGTCGCTCACCATACCGACAACACGAAAGCAGCCTACTACCAAAGTCACCGTCTTGTACAGCAGCGGCTGCGGGAAATGCAGGACGCTTGGATGTTTCGTAAGGGTGAGGAAATCCAAGGCTGCGCGGATCGCAATGAATGGAAGAACTTCTTCGCAGCACTCAAAGCAGTCTACGGCCCCGTAGTGAGGGGCACAGCCCCACTTCTCAGCGCGGACGGTACCACCCTCATCACTGAGAAGACGCAACTTCTGAGCCGCTGGGCCGAGCACTTCCAAAGTGTACTCAACCGGCCCTCTACCACCTCTGAGGCTGCCATTGAGCGGTTGCCCCAAGTGGAAATTAATGCTGATCTCGACCTCCCACCAAACCCTGAGGAGACCCTGAAGGCTGTGCAGCAGCTGTCCAGCGGGGAGGCACCCGGGTCCGACGGGATCCCGGCGGAGATTTACAAA
>JAYGXS010000001.1:32201190-32267545 GCA_036362985.1 Ligula intestinalis
TACACCTTTTTCCACTAGGATAGCCTGGTGAATTACTCACTAGTGGTTAGCTTACACTAGAAAGTTTTCCGTTGCATTTTTGCTAAGACGTTTTGCATATTTCTAGTGACAAAGCCTCTACAGAAAAGTAAGATTTTTTGAGTTCTGGCATAGGTTGCACATACTTTACAAACAACTCTTGGTGGCACATGCGGCAAGTTTGTAAATCTTGCTTTATTTTAAAAACATTATATGCCCTCTATGACATCTTCTTAATAGCGTAGAGAAATATTTTAATCCTCCGTACACGGAATGTAATTTAAAAAAGCCCTAAGTGCGAGCACAACTGCAGAGTGGTTTCGAAATTATTGGAGACTTCAGAATTTTTCTAATATCACAAGATACATTGTTTAAATAGTTATTAGAAGAAGTAATAGTGCCACCTGGGCGTTTAAAATAGATTTTATTCATTTATTTGTTGATAATCTGTTACGAAATGAGTGTAAGAACGAATATTTTTGTGCGTTTCGTTTATACGAATTTATTTGACTTTATAAACGCATAGGAAATTAATTTGAAAATGCATACTACTTGAGCAGTCGTTTCTACGGAGCATGATTTTGCAGGTGGTTGGAAGGAAGTTCCTTAAAAATACGGCATCTTGGCCTGGTTTAAATATATTGGACATATGGTATAGGGTAAATAATATAACACGCCCACATTTTATGAGATAAGCCAGATACCATATATCGTATATTTAAATCATATCCACCGGTAAGGACCTTTGGCTGTGAAAATGATTCGCTCACACAGCACCCAGTAAGCGACTGGAAGATATGTTTACTGGTCGAGCCCTTTTTCGAGGGCCACGTTTGCAAAATCTGACAATCCAAATGGCCCAACATTAACACACAGTCGACGTGCAAGCTATGCTCCGGTTAAGACGAAGGAGAGGCAAGTTTAGCCTTCGTCTCAGTGACTTCGTGTTCAGTAAAATTCATGATAATCCACTTAACGGCTTTGTCAACATAATTGGCTTGGGCACACTTGAATTTCATTTGGCAAATGGCATGAGATTCTGACTGGAAAGTACGGAACCGAGTGAGAATGGCGCAGTGACTAGTTTCTGTCCTAGTAACTTATCCTACTGCAGTAGACGGCTAATAAACAAATAAAGATAGCGTACTGGGTTGCAACTACTTTACGTACTCAGCTTGCACATCCTAAGGACATCATTTGGCTAGTTCAACAGAAAATAAATCGGTGACGAGTGGTTGTGTGAACCTAGTGCCTGGAAACAAATTATCGTAAGACACTACTAACGACAATCGATAGATAGGTGTGTAATAAGGGGACGGTGTAGTACAGTTTAAAGGGTGGTACCACGTTGGCAATCAAAATGAATTTATATGCCTATCGTCGTCGTTTAGGCGAGCTTGTTTTTTTGCAGTGAATTTAACTGTCTTACAGACCTAATTATACAAATTTGCCAACACGCCTACCTAATCCAAACCCTAGGCCTATTCACCGCATTGATTACCGGATAAGTAGGATTTTACAATAAATTTCTGTCAAGAGATCGTCTACAACATACTGTGTGTCAACTAAGATGCAGTCTATTGCGGTCAAACCAAGAAATCTCTCTTCATGCGTATACATGAACATCAGCTATCGGTGAAGAGACCAGACCACTTATCGCAGAAAGCCCTGCACACACCGAAAAACAGGACACGTGTTTGCATGAAAGAAAACCCGCACCTTTGCGTCTGATAATAAGGAACAGCCACGAATTCCTGAAGCCAATGCACTTGGTCAAAACATGCGTCAATAGGTATATTAGTTTACATGCCATTAAAACATTTTTTAACGCCAGATAGACGTTAATACAGCCACTCTCGAACAGATAACTGAGTGCAGCGTAACCTTATTTGCATATAATTTGACCAATCACAGAATCTTGTATCCGGCATTGTTCAAAAATAACTGCGTTCTGTACAGGGCCAAATGTCTGAAGACGAACTGGGGACCAGACTCCAAGATGTACATAATAACTTTATTTTGTCATAGACGAACTTCATATTTTCTCATTGTATTTCTTGAAATGCCGAAATTTCAATACATACGTCCTAACATCTGGCGTGGTGATTTCGAGCAAATGAAACATGATCTCTGTTTCATAGACTGGGCATCCACACTCTCCGACAACGTTGAAGAAGCTTAGGAACAGTTCAAAGAGATAGTCCATAATCTCATCTCTAGCCACTGCCCTATCACTCGCCGAAAACTTACGAACAGGCCTCGCTGGCTGAATCCATCCTTAAAAACCGAAGTTAACAAGAAGGGAAAACTCTTTAAAAAGTACCGAATTGATAGGTCACCTGAATCTCTTAATAGGTACAAAATGCAGAGAAACCGGGTCAAACGTCTTATTGTCAGAGCTCGACAGCAGTTCGAAGAGGATCTGGTAAACCGAGCCATGTTTAACCCCAAAGTCCTGTACAGTTATATAAGACAGAGCACGCGGAATAAGGATCCTATCCCCCTACTGCGAACTGCCGAAGGTGCCGAAATCTCAGAGGACAAGGATAAAGCTGACCATCTCTCTCAGTTCTTCCGGTCCGTCGAAGTGACTGAACCCGGTTTTCTATCCCACACTTATGAAGACAATTCGATCCCATCTATTGATACAGTCCTCTTCACCGAAGATGTAGTTAAGAATGAGCTTCGTAAATTGAAAGAATCGACCTCCCCAGGCCCCGATGCAATCCCGGCCAAGCTGTTGAAGGAGCTAGCTTCTGAAATGGCCAAGCCGTTAGCATTAATCTTCCAGGCGTCATTTCGTACGGGCTGCCTACCATCTGATTGGAAGACAGCGACGATCATCCCATTTTTCAAGAGTGGCAGCCGAGCGTCCGCAAATAATTACAGGCCGGTGAGCCTTACCTCCATTTGTTGCAAAATCATGGAAAAAATAATTAAGAAGGCGTTGATGCAGTTCCTCGAGCAGAATCACCTCCTTTCCGATGCCCAACACGGTTTTCGCAGTGGTAGTTCCTGTCTTACCAATCTGCTATTCTCACTTGATAGCTGGACCAAAGCACGTGACGAGGGCAAAACAGTGCATGCGATCTACATTGACTTCAAAAAGGCGTTCGATACCGTCCCTCATCAACGCCTGCTGCTTAAGCTGCGCAGCGCAGGCGTTCGCGGGAACCTCCTCCTATGGATCCAACACTTTTTGACAGGACGGTCACAAAGAGTCCAAGTCGGTCGCCAGCAGTCCTCAGGTTTACCTGTGGTGAGTGGCATCCCACAGGGCTCAGTTTTAGGTCCCATATTGTTCCTCGTTTTCATCAACGACTGTGTCAGGAATCTAGACTGTGAAGTCACCTTGTTCGCCGATGACATCAAATTATGGAAAGTTGTCCAAAGTACGGCAGACGAAAACCATCTACAAGCCAACTTGAACAGATTGGAGGACTGGTCAAAGCTTTGGCTTATGCCTTTCAATGTTAGCAAATGTAACTTTCTTCAAATCGGCAGTTGTAGAGCATCCTGCACGAAAGTATATTCTTTAAATGGTACTCCGTTGCAACAAGTTGAGAGTCAGAAGGACTTGGGTGTGTGGATAACTTCTTCACTCAAACCAACGCTGAACTGTACGAAGGTGGCGAAGTCGGCCAGATCTATGTTACAGCTGATTAGACGAGCCTTTATTAGGTTTGAAAAAGACAGCTTTTCCAAAATCTTTGGAAGCTTCATTCGGCCGCACCTGGAGTTCGCTATGCAGGCATGGAGACCTTGGACTGGCAAAGACTGTACTGTCTTAGAGAAGGTCCAGAGGCGAGCGACAAATATGGTCAAAGGTCTAGGAACATTGCCCTATGAAAGCAGACTGTCAATCCTCGACCTATTTCCCCTTACCTACAGACAACTCCAGGGGGACCTCATATTAACGTTCCGTATTATGAATAACCTGCATTGTTGTTTCGTTCCTGATGATTTCTTTGCCCAGGCTAACATGCCAACTTTGCGCGGGCATTCCCTTAAACTACGCCCGGGCAAAGCAAGGATCGACGGAAGAAAATTTTTCGTTACCAACAGAATAGTTTCAGCGTGGAACGCTCTTCCAGAAGAGGTTGTCCTCTCCACTAGTGTCCATGCACTTAAGAGTAGACTGGACATGTATCAAGTGCAAACGCAATGAAGGTGAAAACTCCTTCATCAGATTCCAATGAATCACTTACAAATGAATCATATTGTTTATCACATCCAGTGCATCAAATTATACTACTCGCGATTTGCAAGTAGTCGTATATTTTTCTGTATTTTTCTGTCATATTTTTGTGAAGACTGTCTTCCTGGAACATGTAACTGTCGTAAATTTTAAATTTTTCTTTGTATCAACTTATTTCATATCATCCTTTTACCAACAGGGAGTTCAAAGGCATTCGCCTATCTTTCCCTCAATAAACCGATACTGATACTGATACATATATGCGCAAATATTCGAGGTCCAGGTAAAATATTGCTTTCATCATCCCCGGAAGAGGAAGAAGAGGACAATCCCTAAGACCAAGTTGTATTTATGCTAAAGTTTCAAAAGTATTTTCGCTTCCATCGTGAGAGCGTAGTGTCTATTTTCCTGCTGGCGTCGAGTGGGTGTGTCAAAGCGCTAGACATGTGTTAAAGCCGTGCCTGATGCACGCGCTTGATAGCCTGTACTTATAGATTGCTGGTTGCTCTTTGAATTGTGCTCGCTCTCCCGGGCGCCTCCATGAGGTGTGTCATGGCGTTTGTGTGCCTCCCGAGCGTTTCCACCTTCTTCGCTTGCGGCCGTCGGCCCTGCGTAGCTTCCTTCGCCCGACCTATTGTTCTGTTTTGAGCAGATTTCAGCCTTGTGTGGAGCGTTCGGTATCAAGAATTGGCCCATCTGGTTCTTCCTCTTCCCAGAATGATGAAAGCAATATATAAAATGGTAGATAGGCGCTCACCGATTGCTTAAGGAACCCTCTCGTCCCGCGGTGTCCTCGAGCTAGCTCCCGAGTCTCGCCAGCAGTCGCTCACCGGCTAGCATATACTATAGATATAAATGAACAGCCCAGTCTTCCTTGTCTTTTTCCGTAATCTACTTCTGCTTAAAGGACATATTTATACAGGGAAGGACTACCAACAAAGGCAAGAGCGGCTGGGATGTTTACTTGATTTATGAGCTGTCATCAGCTAGCCATACTTGATGGATTAATGTACGTGCATTTCTGGTTGAATAAATACCCGAAATGAAATATTGAAATAAAAACGCATATACGCTTTTCTTGTCACACGTTGATTTGTTTTTCGTTTCTATTTACTTCTGGAATTTCAGTGATCACATTTATATAACCCGAAACAAAGAATCTCACTTCAACCCATCCACCGATGGGATGCGATGTACCTACGTGTCATGTACTTCAGCTCAGTACATTCATCAGGTTTTAGTGGCATTCACATTTAAATCATACCATAAGAGTAAAACTGCCATCTTTAAAAGAATATTAAGGTTAACAGCAAAGTTGAGGGGCCCAGAAAAGGCAAAGCATACCCTCTCATTGTCTCCGTTCTTCTCCTCCGCCTCTTTCACAAGCTCAAATATCTCAAGTCGTCGCTGAAGGTCCATATCCTCTGCGATTTGAAGAATTTCCGCTGGGAGCGCTGGAGACACACAAGGCGCAACGGTGGATGCGAATTTAACACGCCTAAAAATGAGTCGGAGCACCGGTGAGTTTACTGATCAGAAAAAATACGACATTGTCATAGAAACATAAGTTCATGTTATAAGTATATATATGCATATGGCATTGTAGAATTTATTAGAAAAACCATCAACGGGTGGTGATTGATGTAGGATTCAGCAGAGGAATAGGGATTGATCCTTGTTTAAATACGTCGACGCGGTTACTTCAAGTATAGTAAAGGATGTTGTAGGTGGTATGCCCTCGCAGGGAAGGAGATGTATTGGTTTGCCCCTCACCGGTGGTGGTCTCCAGCCCCATCCCCACCTGTAGACAGTTGTGCGTAATAACTGCCCTTCCTGCGAGGGCCCCGCAGTGTTCCCTTTGCCGTTGGTAGCCTTCAGCTCCACCTTCCCCCAATTTTCTTCTTCAGCTATGTGTGATCGCTTAAATGGCAGTTCATTACTATCCTAATGTATCCGTTATAAATACGTGTGTTAAAATTTGCCTCGGTTTTCAATATCAATGAATAACTGTTACAATGATCGAGCATTCTAGTGTAATTACAGGGCATGGAAGCAAACAGAAGAAAGCGGACGCGAGCGAACGACTAAGTACCACCTCTAATCAAAAGAAAGCTATGCTATCCAAGAACACCAGCATGCTCGGGCGTTACAACTATAAGTGAACTGCAATTTAGTAAGAACTCCTCGAAATAGGGCAAAATTTAACGGTCTAGATGCAATTTCCTTGCAATGACTTACTCCTCCTGGACTTCAGCGAGTTCCAAACCCAGCACATCGCAGAAGGTTTGCAAAGTTATGACACCAGTATTCTCGGGGTCGAAAAGTTTCTTCCAACGCTATGTATGGGGGAAAAGGTAAATCATCCTTATTTTCAGGAAATTGTGTGAAGGAATGCAAATATTCCATGAAAAATAAAAGGCTACTAGACAGTAGTGAATATGTGATTGCACACAGGACTTTGTATAAAAAACTGAATTGTTTACACTAATTAAGCATGAGTACTAATTCAAAGCCCAGTACGGTAAAGTATTAAATCTTTATATACCAGTGACTGCGTGTTGACAGCTTATGAATAATAAGCGGTTCCTCCACCGTAGTTGATTTCAGCTCAACAATTCATAGCAACTCCCAAGGCTCTGTTTTGAAGGATTTAGGCCTAGTGGGGGATGGTTTGACGAGAATGATTAGTGAAACCTACAAAATATTTTCGACTCATAATGAAAAACCACTTCCTTCTGTTCAGTAGGCATACTTTTTAGCATTTTTAACATTACGACTAACCCCCACTGGACCAATGGCGAGCGCGTGTAAGCTTGGGGATGTTCGCTGACCTCAGGCGAGGTCACTGACAGTCAGGGCGTGTAATATGGGGGATGGTGGGTGACCTCGGGTGTGTCAATGAGGCGCATTTTTTATTTTATCACTAACCCCAATTGGAGCAAAGGTGAGCGCGCGTAAGTGGGGGCGGGTGTCCGCAGACTTTGGGCAAGGTCATTGACAGTGTTTAAGGGGAAGCGTTGAAACGTGCGAGTTGAAGAAGGACGAAAACCGGCGCTCGAACCAACTCCTGCATCTTAGTGAATCCATGGTAGAAGAAAACGGAAAGTATACCTACTGAACAGAAGGAACAAGTTTTTAATTATAAGTCAAACATATTTTTAGGCCTCACTGATCACTCTTGCTGATGGCTGCTACGTTGTTATCTGAAGTTTTAATTAACGATATCGTTTATTCATTTTTGATACTTTTTCTACGCAGCAGAAGGCTGTAGCGGCCGGCCCACCCAGGATCTCGCGCAGCTGCACAATTCTTCCGTATTTACCATGTGCTGACCAAACACCATCCTACTGGACGCTCCTTCTCGTCTAAAGGTCAGCACTCCTATTCCTTGAAAAATGGTTGCTGACCTTTACCAACAGACAAACAAAACGAAACTTTTACATTGTATTAATTGCGATAATCTAATATGCAAGTCCATATTTTGTAGTACCATAACGTGCATGCTTATTTGATTTAGGAAATTTAGGTGTTTTGGCTTAACTTAATAAAATTTTTAAGGGTTAAGGTTAAGATAAGGTTGGTTAGATATTCAATGTTAAAGTAAGAGTCAAGTTTGGCTGCTAAAGACCGTGCTACTCGATCCAACCCATTTAAATCAGTACGCTCGTTTATGAACCGCAAATTTGTATATTTTATATTGCACATTTCTTCCAGTATCTCATTGGAGTAATAAAACAAAAATGCTGCCAGGAATGCGAGTATTCTCAACGGTTTCCATAGGTTCCGTTAATTGCCTCGCTCATCTGCTCTACGTATAACACGGCTATCATCACTCTTACCGCTTTACAGGAGTTTGGGGGCTCTGTTTTCTCACTGGACCTACATAGTGGACCATGCTCACCCTTCGATTTGTGGTAATACCCTAACTGCGCTGAGAATATCGTCTTGTTAGCATCATGCTATGGTAACCTACGGAATGTAATGACGCGAAGCAATGGGGTACATAAATAATTCAGTTTACCTATGAACACTGGAGACACCAGGGTGTTCCAGCAAGGGGTGACATCGTCACCCGATTCAGTTCTGCTCACAGAATTTTCGCAAGCTTTTAAAAATGTCTACGGACCCACCACCGTCGGATATTCGTCCGCTAAGTCCTCTTATGCTATTATGAACGCTGGGAAAAGGAAGAGGATCAAAAACTGGAGATGTTGCCTGAAAAGGCTCTGTTTATTGACGCTCAAGGAGATCGCCCGTATGAGGCAGCTCACCCTCGCTGCCACAACAACACAATAGTATCCTTAGCCACTAAAGAAAGGGGGTTGAGATGTTTTGGGGCACGCCTTTTATCCCCCAGCCCACGTATTCTGTGCTCTCGTCTGACGGAAGGTGGAGAAGTGGATGTCAGTTCAAAATCTGGCTCAACACAGTTCGCTAAGTACAATGAAATGACTCTTTAACCTTCAGATTCGAGATTTTCAGCAGGGAAAAAATGCATCCTCAACCTCGAGTGATCTAGGATGGATAATTGCAGTTGGTGGCATCTAGGCAGACTAGAAGAGATGTTCTAATAGCATAACGTACTATATCCTCAGTAAATACGAGGCTGTTGGACGTCTATGTACTTATTATAAATTTCGATCTACGGTGATAAATTCACCCGAATATATGCTTTCCAAGGCAGTGTTTTGTAAATTAATTTAGCAGACGTAATCTGCAAGCAGACTAGGGCGATAGACGTTCTACCAAATTCGCAAAAAAAGTTTCCTTTTATAATACTCGAGAAGCTATGAGCTAACGCGCAGGTAGGAGAGAGAGAGGGGAAGGGGATGAACTGCATCCGCTCCTCTTCGGCGAACAAGTGTGGGCAGGAGGTAAACACTAGAGTGACCTTGATCGAGTAAACTCCCGCGATCAAGACAGAAGGTCAAGGATAAATTAGCAGCAGGCGTTGCTCCCTGTCAGGTCATGCAGCAATTCCCGATAGTTGCGATCAGTGCACACAGCCTCTTCCTTCCAACCGGCAGATGCAGCATGGAAAGTACACCGACGTCTGCTGCTGTCTGAACAGGGTGCAAAGGGTAACAGTTATACGGAGTACTGAACTAGTTGTCTAACTGGCCGTCTAAACCAATGCCTGCATCCTTCACAGTAGGCCTGACACTTGGTTTTCGCAAAAAACTAAGGTTAATTAAAAGAGCACTTCTGAAATTCATCAAAAAAAAACGCCCCAGTCAAGTGAATTAAGTGCGCAATAAACCATGTTTTAAAACCGTAAATCACAGGGGCCAAAATCAACTGTTTGTGTACCGGATTCCGGGAGTATCGTCGACCCTGAAGGGAATTTAAGCTGGAATTTTCTTCGAATGCGAACGTGTTGACGACCATTAGCCGCTCGCACAATGTTTCAGCGGCAAGACCGAGTAAAAACGATTGGCAATGGGACTGAGCAGAGTGACTAATAGAAAAATCTGCTGTTGTGGCACGCGGGTGGTAGCCCATCGAGACAATCACACGAACTTTCCCATATTATTAGTAAAAACAACATAAGGAAGAAGTAGCTGTTGTCTGGCTTCAAAGACCAGGTTATTTTCTAGTTAACGACCGTTCAAAACGGGACACTTCAGGCGCCGCGAGTAGTCAAATGCACACCAACTAGACCATACTGAGATCCAAGTGATCCTACAGTGATTCGCCGGTTGTGGTATCTAGGCAAGCACGGTGCACAGAACCAAATGTTTTAAACAAACAATCACCTAGCAAGGATTAAATTCAGCCAGGGCGGAGGAGCAAAAGTTAGCACAAGCCCTCTCAGAAACTAAGCCTATATTTTCGACCACATTTTCTTACTGAAAAATACAAAAACCGCTCTCAAATTTTGCCCGAGAATAAAACTATAAGTTGCGAAAACCGACTCCAATGTTCCGACGGATCAAAAAACCGATTAAGGGACCTAGAGGGGGGCCTGCTCCTGTCAAAATTAAAAACGTGCAGTAGGTCACTATATTGTTCCAAAATAAACGAACATAGTCAAAAAAAGATGAAATCTTTCAGGCCTCAGGTCGAAAGGCTCACGCCTAACCCTGCTAGTTGACTGTCGTAGCGAGAATAGAATGAATGGTTTCGACCTTTGTAAAATTTGTAAATAATAAAAAATAGCGTGTGATAAAACTCACGTCTATGAAGAAATCGTCAAGGTTATTATCACGGCGGTACTGCTCGAGGGCATCCATCGTGATCTTGTCTATAAGAAAAGAAGATAACGACATTCATGTTGGTGCCGATTATTTAACAATCCTTCAAAGCAGTAAGCTAGCAATCATATATTAAGGAATAATAAAGACTTTTAAGTAACAGTCACTACGGAAACCAAGCTCCAGAATTCTATAATACGGGACCTGTGGTTATAGGTGCTATACGGATGGGGCATTACGGGGCGTAGAAAATTAAATCAAACGAATTTATCAAAAAAAACAGAAAATAGTAGATACATTTGTTATAAACCTTAGACATAGCAACGCCAAAACGTATGATAATTGAAAGATAAGTTAAAATGACAATACAATAAAATAGATTAGATAATAATTCAAGGATGAAAAAATTACTATTACTGTCGGTCACGTATTACAGAATTCTGGGAGTTTTGTTTCGGTAGTGAACCCTATACAAGAGAGATTCTCACTTTTCAAATATATTTTTAACGGTACATTGGCCAGAAGGACCGAGGCCTTGCTTCCGAAACTCTGTTCATCTGGGTACAAACAATTAGGCTTTTCAAGTGTTTTGCGGCACAGCCATGAACATTAGACCATTCTATAACCTGTTATAAATGATTTAGAAGGCGCGCAATAGGACGGCTAAGAACGCTCTCATCAGTGCAGTCATGAAAACACATTTGGTTGATAGACAATTATAAGATGAGTTAGTTCAGAAAATGTGGAACACTATTTCGTTACAATAGGACCTCGCAAAGGTAAGAGGTTATTACATTTTCAGCAACTCTCAGAGTGCTGGAAAGAACGGTATGCAATGAGTCATCGGCTTTGGGCGCCGATGACTAAACATCCTGGCGGACACACCCAACCGCATAAAGAGTCTGCCGGATAAGGGATTCACAGTCGTGACTGCTGAAAGAAGTGTCAGCACCACAGATTTCTTTTTAAGACGATATTTTGCGGAAGAGTGTGAGCTAGATTGCACAGTGCCATCTAACTGTAAAAGTGACTAATCAGCTGAAAACTGCACGGTAAGCCTGTCCTATATGACCTCATAGTTCCAAATGCTCTTTCGGCAAATGTTAAGTTGGCCACCCACATCAGACACCCCTAGCCCTGTGATTGACTTTAGTTTTATAAGTTTTAGTTTACTTTAGTCTTCAGTTAATTACTTAGTTTATCAGCTTAATTTAAGTTTAGTTAAATTCCGCTAACGTTAGATAAATATACTTACATAACTATTACAGCAGACGCCATTGATCCTGCAATATTTCGACATATGCGAAAGACTAATACTCTTTCGCTAATCGGAATTGACTCCAGTTGTGATACTGATTATCGTGTAGTGTATTCTGAAGTTATTTCGGTCATGAGAGGATACGAGCTTTTTAACGAGCTTAGTTTTGACCACTAGTAAAACTTATCTATTGTAAAAACTAGCTACTTAAGTAGAATGCCTTTTTATCATTTATTTTGACTGTCTTTATAAATTCAAATATATTTTATGGAAAACATGCACGAGAAAATTATTTTTTTACCTTTTTGATGGCAAATTACGCGTTCTTTCAATTTTATACTGAAAGAAAGGGTAGCTTTTGGTTTTAAAAAAAGTTGCCCAATTGCCGAACAATTTTTTAAACGAGTGAATGCTACACTCGAATTCAAGGTTTAAAAACTGCGCACTGTGTGCATCCTGTTTAAGGAAATGTACATTTTCACCTTCAGTTTGATGAAGACATTACCTAGTAGTCATAAAATGCTGAAATAGATTTGGAATATATTTTATGTAGTATAGGCAGCACTAATAAATTGACGGATACGATTTATTATGGATGAAGACCTAACAATCGTAAAAAAGCTCATAATTAGCAACTAATTTAAAACCGAAAGCTACCCTACCTTTGAGCATAAAATTTAAAGAACGCGTAATTTGCTATCAAACAAGTCCAAAAAATAATTTTCTCGTGCATGTTTTCCATAAAATATATTTGAATTTATACAGGCAGTCAAAATCAATGATAAAAATGCATGCTACTTAAGTAGCTAGTTCTTACAATAGATACGTTTTACTAGTGGTCAAAACTAAGCTCGTTAAAAAGCTCGTATCCTCTCATGACCGAAATAACTTCAGAATGCACTACACGATAAGCAGTATCACAACTGGAGTCGATTCCGATTAGCGAAAGAGTATTAGTATTTCGCATATGTCGAAATATTGCATGAGCAACGGCGTCTACTGTATATAATAAACTAAACTAACGAAACTAAAAACGAACCTAATATAATAAAAGCTAAACTAACACCACTAGCCCCGTTCGACAGAATTCTGGGGCTAGGGGTATCGAAGTTGGGTGACCAACTTAACGTGTATGGTTCTTGTTAATCACTAAAGTGTAGGCCATGTATAAAACTACTGAAGGGCCTGTAGAGATGTCGATAATCGATATCGTGGATGGCTGAAATGTCATCGATGAATATAGTATGGTGGGATTTTAAAGGAGAACCCGGATAACTACTAAAAGTCAACCAGGTTTTTCTTCCACATAGGTTCATTTTCGTGGTAGGTATGATTCATGGGAGGTTTTTATTGACCCGGAGAAAACGTAGCCGAAGAAGAGAGGTGAAAATAAGGATCCAGAATAAGAAAACGCGACCACTGGAACAATAGTTTTATTTTCCTGACTTTTCGGATTCTGTCGAGAATCCTTAATCATAGGTAATCTTAGGATAGCCTGAGACATGCGCATATTCACTTCTAGTGGAAAATAAGGATTGGCAAGTTTTATACGCATACGACAGCAAATTTACCTTCCCAAAATATTTATTGGAAATCATGTTGTGGTAAAACCACCAGAAATACATAGATGCGACTAATATGCGCACAAATACTGCTGTGAACGGAGACATATTCAGATGCTATAACATTTAAAGCATCCCCCTTCAGTCAGCTAGACCTTAATACGAACAAAAAGTAGAACCAGTTATAATGTCAACTAGAGTTTGCAGGAATGTAAAGTATCATCGTCTTATTGAGGTCCAGGTAATACGAGCTCACACAGTGAAAACTAGGGATTTGCAGGCATGTTGGATTGAATACAACAGTCCTGTGTGACAGGACTCACTGATCTAGTATGAGCATGTGATACAACATACTAAAAACGTCGACAAAGAAAGGGAAGCAGGCATAGTCTAAATGACATTAGCAGAGCAAGATATTCGTTTGCATAAAGAGCACAATAAGTATGCTAGAGTGTTCTAGAGAACAGAAAATAATCGCCAAATTCAAAAACAATTACACCTAAGGAGACTGTTTGCGATGATTCTTCATCAGGTTAGAAAATTTACGTAAGCAGTCAACTTTATAATATAAAACACCTTTTTAGGGTCTAAGGATTATTGGCTTCGGCGCTACTGGATAGAAATTAACTGCAATACAGATTAGCTTCACTGGCAGAAGTCTCATTGCGAAGATCAAATAGGACGACAAATTGATTATGCGTACATTGGATTAAGGTAGAAAAAACGCTTTTGGACATTTTTCCGCGCGCGGAGGATAGACCCAATTTATGGGCGTTGATTCGGCCATCAGCGACCTTGTCCGTCTCTGCCCGACATCCAGCATCGCGATGATACCCAGAATGGTACCTGAGACGTCCCTGCGTCATCTTTCACTTGCCAAGTCAGCATATGTACTTTTAAATTATTTCAAGGACGTTAAAGTATCCGAATGATTTGAACGGCACCACAGGAAAAGTGATAAGTGCAGATGCCTATAGGGGCGGTCCAGAGCGGTCATTTGCCTTTACGTTCACATAATAAATCGATCTTAATATGCGGCGATTACTTCATTTCCTTCCACCAGTCCTCCCTCCCCCGGACCATAATCTTTGGTCGCATTAAAGTAAAGTCAATTTATTAAAACTGTCATCATTACTTTCCCTAGAAACGTTTTAATGCACTGAAATTTTATTTGTTGATATAAATGTAGCGGTCTGATCAATAATTACTGAAGAAGGCTGCTCATTGACAGATCTTCCATAAAATAACCAAGTAGGAAGTTATAACAAGCTGAGAAAGTTCAAAGTCACTTAAGTTCACGCCAATCAGTCTCTGCATTTTGAATTATTTAAAATGCTACAAATGGCAATGACCCTACAAGACAGCAGCCCATAGTTCTGTATTGCAAAGACAATGGTTTACCTGCTGGTTGGAGGACTTGAACAAAGACCTGCTTAATGGATTAATTCGTTAGACAAGCACCTTCAAATAAAGAACATCGCAGCTGCCGGTGAGAGAGAGTGTGGCTCAGAGCTGACATTCGAACCGGATGGTTCATAATATAGGACGGGCCTTATATAACAAATTTAACGAATTTCACCTACAAACCTCCCGATGAGCCATACCACCCCAGTTCAAGTGGAGATCAAACAAAGCTGTTTCACTTGCGAAATAAAAGGGGTTGATCAGAACAGAGTTATTTATATACTGCGCCCCGAAAAAAACTACATTTTGTCTCGAATTCGACGATTTGACCGATTGAGCTCGAAAGTGGCCGCATTTTTGAGCTCAAATTTGGTTCAAATCAGCGGACAAATGAACTCCAGTAAGCGTATATTGTGCGCGCGAGAAGGGCCAGAGTTCAAGGCCAATAAATGAAAAATCATATGCCAGCCTTGAAGTGCTGAACTGGTTAAAGCTCAACTTGAATTTCCTTGCTACTAGGAAGGTAGACGTTTGAAACACAGCACAAATAGTAGGAGGGACTTTTGGGACAACACACTGGAAAACGAAAGGTAAACCTCGAAACATTTTAATGCAGCCCATTCACAAGCACTAAATCAAAATGAAAGCCAAAGAAGAAAATAACTAAGATGGTAATCAACCATAACCCCTAAAAAACTCTCTCAAGTGTAGAACTCACACTTACTCTATGGAAACATGGTTAGGATTTCAGCCATGACGGCATTCTCCCTTGTTTCAGATGAATAGCAGCCAAAAAATCCTGACTTTTTGACAGTTAGGGCATAAAGTCACGTACCACGCTGACCGATGACAGACCTTCACAACGCTTCATTGAATATTAATTGAAAAGCGAAAGGTTTCCTTGTGAAACTCGAATCTTTAATGCGTAAATATTCGAGGCTGGTTCCCCAGCTCGTCGTCAGACTATGGGATGTGTACAGGAACAGTTAAATATCTTGGAATACCCGTATTTCAACATCAAAACTTATTCTATGAGGTAACGCTTAGTAACGTAAAGAAGGTATTACCGTAAGAGGCTTATGTCCTCGTTAAAAAAATAGTTAAAAGGGCTCCCTGCATTTCTTGATCAAACTAAAGAGATCTGGCGAAATGCGGCTCTTACGAATTTTCTTCATACCATATGGCGTCCGCAAAGATCACTGATAGTAAAAATAAGGTTCTAGGGCATGGTGTTTGTAAGTGATTTTCGAAAGCTGGTGCGTGTAATGTCTGCACATTACTAATACTATTACTACTACCTGAACTTCTTAAAATTAAGCTTTTAACCATGGTCAAAGAATTTCAGGGCGTGTGCGAAACCATAAAACAAGCCAGATCTCTTTCCTAGCTAAGGTTCAAGTTACTTAGGAGAATTTAATCGCAGATTGGCTCTTTCAAGGCCACTAGAATGAGAAAATGAGGCCTCCGCCCAACTACGATTGGATACAAACAACACATGGCATACAAGACGTTAGTCCGAACTGTTGCAACGTAAATAATGGTACTCTTCATTGGCGTGCCTTACTTATAAAAAACGGGCAGGAGTTTCCTTGGTAGTGGACTTGGATACAACAAGCCGTAGGTTGCTTTCATAGGGTAACCGTGAGAAGGTTTTTTTTAAGGTGATAAACCTGATATAACAAAACGGGATTTTGTTAAAATAAGAAAAGAAAGTCAGAACATTTTGTTGAAATAATTTAATACGGTGGCTATAGGCCGATGGCGTTGGGCGCGTAAATCGAAAAGAGGCGCCAAAACCAAATCGAGCTCGAACTGAGCTCGAATCGCTGTCGACAAACTTGGAAATGCGGAGTTTTATTCCGAAAACTTTCCTTTGCCCAAAACCCAGTAATAATGGATTTTTTGAAGACGTTTTGTGATATTAAGCAGAAACTTCGGGCTTTTAACATACGATATCACTATCCCACACTGAACCTAACACTAACCCTTAACCTTATCCTAACCCTAACTCAAACCCCTAACCCTCACCCATACCCTAACCCTAAAAGTTACCCTAACCCTTACCTCAACCTTGACACTAACCCTTACCCTAACCCCTAACCCTTACCGTAAACCTTACCCTAACCTCTGACCCTAACCAAAACCATAATCCTCACCCCTAACCCTTACCCAAACCCTAATCGTGCTAAAATCAAGCTCGGATCGAGCTCGAATCGCTGTCGGCAAACCTGGAAATGGGGAGTTTTGTTCCGCCACTACCAAGGAAACTCCTGCCAAAATAAAGAAATTCGAAATGCAGAGCAGTCCAGTTTGATTAATTTTTAGGAGCCTGCCCCCCTCTTCCCAGCGCTGCCATGATCACTCATTCTGCCTGCTCTGTCAACGTGGCCAGTCAATCGATTTTTGGCGCATCGCTGATTACTGGTTCACACTGGGCTCGCCTCGCCACTTGTGATGACTGATCTGCCAAACGTGAATTGGCAGTCAAATCAGTCAATCGATTTTTGCTTACCGCTGGTTACTGGTATGGGCTGGATTAGTGGTCAGCGCTGGCAGAAACACTTCACATTAAGCCCATTCAACAGGCAAGGCAGAACTCACTCGGCCTTTCGCCCCGGTGCGAGGCTCTCTCCCTCTCGCTCCTCATGGTCAAACTCCACCCCAGGCCAAGTCAACCCTTCTGTTAATTCTTCTTTTACTTATTCTGTACAGAATACAATCTCCTACCTTGGCTTCCACGACTACTATCTTCTTCTAAGGAACCGGGCCTGGAAGATCGCAGTAGTTAGGGTTTAACTGGCTAAGCCTTAACTCTTTAGCGATACATTCAACGTATATAGATTTAACCACCGGGAAAAAATTTATATTTTAAGATGTGACCAGCAAAAGTTCATTTTTCTTTCGAAACCGCATAGGGACAAAAGTTTACCTTCAAAATCCTTTTACACGGAGTTTTTATTGCTTATTTCTTACTTTTGAAATTTTGACATCAAACACTTTTGTGAAGGCAATTTAGAGCATTTTTGAGGATAAATAGTTCTCAGAGTGGAAACTGAAAAGAGTAAATCACTGGAGAAAACGGTTTTTAAGATTTCTTGTTGGACCTTTGCAATTGAAGGTAAATGGCCAGAGTGACCTGTAATTCGCAACTTCTAGCAAAAACCACGTACTATTAACATTCAAAAATGCTGTAACTTTTAAGCAATTTATAGCAGGGTAACGATTTACTGACCCGTGCGATCCTTGTCAATTGTAAAGAAGGCTTCTTTCAATGCGTCCGCCATGATTCCAAAAAACGAAACTTATCGGCAATGACACCCTTGCACCGAAGACTAGTCACAGCCTAACCAAACTGCTATCACAACGTCGCACGTGCGGCGTTAACAATGTTGCCAAGACGGGACCGAATTTGCGCAGCCATTGGCTCGTGTTTCACCAATCAGCTGGCGCCTACGCGTGTCTGACTCTCGCATCGACTGCAGGCATGCTCTGCGTGGGCGGCCTGTAAACGTCCAACCACGCCTTTACAGTGGATGATTATTCTTATCGGCTAGCTTTGAAATGTAGCTAATATGCCAACCAGAGATTCATTCGTTTCTTGTCCACTTCAGCTGGCCGTTTCTAGTTCAGTGAACGCAGCACACACCAGTCAGCGTCCACACCCAAACACACTTTTTTCCGTGCACAGACAGCTATCTCGCGTTTATTACCGGCCCTTGATTGACGGTGTGTAGACGTGGGTTGAAGATGGCGAAGTGCTAACGAAGGAACTTGAACGTAATTCCGGCAGGGGAAATGGGTGCGTCAGTCATGCCTTATGTTTCGGCATGTGTCCAGGTACTCAGGATAGGAAATTAAATGCAAAGCCCGAATGGTCTAAGACACTAGCGTTAAGTCATAGGGTAGTGCAATTGAAAGTCAGAACGCAGTGAAGGAAAGTTCTAAGGCGCATTGACTAGCCATACAAATTATGCAAAGGCCGTCCGAGTTTCATTTTCTCCAGTCACCATCTCGTCTTCGCGTAAGCTTTATGTACAGTCAATGACCAATTTCAAGCAATTTCAACCTAAATTTTAAAATTTGTTTTAAATAAGGAATGCTGACCGGAGTGAAGTGGTAATATTTACTATCGTGTAACAAGATACTGGGATAATCCCGACAGATCAGGATGTCAGCTTTTTAATTAACACCTTTTTGACCTCACTCGATACAAAGGAATATTTAAGTAGTGTGCATTTTTTCCGCATATCTTCGGTGTGCTTATGACTTCAAAAAATATATAAATATATTGAGAAGGGAAACGCTTCTTTGGGAAACTTTAAGATATAATACGGACATTTTCAAGTCTGGTTCTCCAGCTAGTCATCGCACTATGAGATATATTTATATAGCAGCAGGCATGCGTCTTTGCTGGTTGTTTCCTTCTGCCTATATGCAGAAGAGTATGTGTTTTGCTTCGACTGTTCTTAGATTGAAGGACCCAGAAAAGCCTGCCTAGCTGAAATGGTAACTGCTAACTCTCTTTTTGGTGAATGTTCATTTGATAAAGACCGTGCTCTTACCAGAGGACTGTCCATTTAATAGTCTGGGAAGATTTAACGTTACAGGCTGTCACTACGAACACCAGTGACGACGGTTCATCACAAGTCCTCCCCATACCTCCGCACTGACATCCGCTCAAGCAGGAAAGTCACACCGGAGGAGAACTCTAAGATAACAGTAGACATCTGCAATCATTTCCAACATTCCTACAAGGATGCATCTGATTAAAAGCCCCAGACTCGACCGTTGTAAGATCGCCGTCCATGATTGGATTCATTCTGAGATACTTTTTGCAATCTTCCCTGGTGTGACTAAAAAGGAATATATCTCAATACAGAAGCCTCATGAAACGTAACATTATTGCTCCGTTTCCAGCATCAGATCGACCGTCGAGAACGACAATGTCAACCCTGTGCCCCACGGTAGAGCGAGCGTAGAATGGTTAATTGCGCGTGCACTAATTTATGGTACAAACAAACCTGCGCAAAATCTGCCACACAATCTCCCTCACCCTTACCCTTCTAAACCTGGTGGCTAGCGCAGGCACGCAGGCAGGCTCGGGCGCAGTGGCTGCCGATGATAAACAACCGGCATACGTATGCCGTGCAGTTGAAAATTTCCGAACGACGGAGTCCACCAGGTGTCCCAGGGCATGGTGGGCATAGGGATGGTGAAGAAGAAGACTCGATCACTGGGACAATATGTTTATTCGCCTGATGTTTCGACATCCGTCGCGGATTCATCATCAGAGACAGGAGTTGGAGATAATAGAAAATGCTTCCTCGGACTCACATATTCGCTTGTATAGGGATGGTGATTTGTGCACGAATTATAGGATCTCCCGAAATTACTTGCACACTCTAAAAGTTGGGCGATTTCTTCAAAACTGAATATTCAGTAAGGATTGTTGTGTATTCCCCAACCCCATTGTTTGCACAGACACTTGTGGTAATCCACGCTCAGTGTCTCTGTGCTAAGTCATCTCATCTTCGCTCGCCAAGCCTTCGGTTCTCATTTGTGATAAACTTCTCCGCACATTTTTTGAGAATTGCTACAAGACGTCCACGTTGTCATGCCCAGCCTACGGTCCCCCGCTGACTCGCTGCTTGACGCGCGCGTAAGCTATAGTGGTGACAGTCGTTTAATTAGTCCACCTCATATACTCCTAGTCGCCACAACAATTTTGTCCTACGGAAACCTAGGTTATAGGGGATTTATGGGCGGGGAATTAGGGTAGGCAGTAGTATGCACTTTAATAACTGCTATATGCATTTTTATTTTATGTATTTAGAAAGGTTATCGGTTTTTATCTGGTAATTTTCCCAATCTGTATTATCGTTTAACGTTTTGCGGAAAAACCCGATTATCAAAATGTAGGTTTCCTAACATTCCCGAAAAGATAGGAAGAGTGTTTAGGAGGTCAACTACTTCAACTTACCTGGTGTCCAATTTATCAATCTTGAGTTACATTAATATAGTCCGCTGCGCGAAGCGCCTCGCACATCTTTTGAGCCAGTCTACCAACGGGTGGGGAGATCGGGTGCAGCCCTTTTCATAAATTTCATAAAAATGACCAGTATGGAATAGGAGCTATGATCATCTATGCTAACTGTTTGCAACTTCTGACTGAGCCTGGGGCTGTACCAAAAGAAGGCCAACAGTGGATATGAAACTCATGAATCGAGGGACGGTAAAAATTCATTATTTCAATTCGTCGATATAACAGGTAGCTGGACAGTCTTCCAGGATTTCTTTGGCTGATTTTGTGGCACTTATTATCTAACCGGTGGTTTCAAATTATGTATCTGGAAAGGAAAAAACGCAAACAACAAAGCAAAAATCAGTCTGCCCATCTGGGTCTGAGTTTTAGGGCACCGAGTTTAATCTACCCTTTTATGACTCACTAAGATTATGGTTGGACTATACAACGAACCACTTTGACCTTGACGAGTGGTTTCGCCCTCAGAATCACGAACAACGCGTAGACACCGCGGGACTACAAAAGCGCATTTAACCGTTCTGGAGATATTCATACACCAACCTACTTGAATGTTTGACACGCTGACGCTAGGCGGTTGTTAAGTTTCTGCTGGGTCCTGTTACTTATGCGGCTTTCAAGTGTCAACGCGTTCGACGATGCAGCTTCGAATGGAGTGCGGAGGCGCGGCTACCCGAAAACCGGTAAGATATCCGTGTTTACACATGCGCAATTAGATGTCTGCACGTACGGCAACAAGTCAACTCACAGCTCTCTCTCTCACGGCTTGGTGATAGTGTGTGCCATGTCGATGCCACTTGGCCACATGAACGAAGCGTGTACTAGCAAGGACGTATACCAACGTGTCCGTGGGTGGAGGTAGTATCAGGCACACACGCCGCCAGATATTTCCGTCCCGTCTTATTGCCGAATCCTGTCACTAGCTGCCAGCTCACAAAATCGAATTCGCGGTCTTCTTTCAGGTTGTGAGTAGCGACTTGAGACAGCGAATCGCCTGCCCGACAGGCTCGTTTGTCTTCGTGAGCTGAGTGGTCATGCATCTGGTGTGTTTGGGGGTAGTATTAATTGCGTTAGGTAGTTTACTCAACTAGGTCGGCCTACTCACCTGCGACTTTGGATCTGGTACGCATGGTAGCAACTAGACTATGGGTGGTACCCAATTCAAATTCCGTGCCAATTTGTTATTTAATAGATGGTTCAAAAGATGTGATCGGCACCTGCACTATGTCATTTCGTTCAGTTTGGTCCAGGTGAAGTTACATATGGCCTTTTGGCAAAAGTAGCTTACGTAGGCCCACTCATAAGCCCCCTAGTCCCAGCATGCTGTCCTGCAAAAACGATGGTTATAGAGTTTTGGGGGGTGGGGAAATAGGATAGGCAGAGAATTAAAATTTAGAAGTGCAAAGTAAAAAAATATAGTCAAAGTTATTTCCCGTAACTGCTGGGAGTAAGTTGTTCCGCATGTAACTTGAAGGTGTGCGCGGCGCTTGGCGCCGCGGGCTATGCTAATCTAACTGCAGAACGGTAAGTTGGACGTCAGGTAAGTTTAAGTAGATGACCTCCTAACCACCATTTCAATGCTTCGGGAAAATCAAGAAACCTGCAATTTTATGATCGGGTTTTTCCGTAATAAATTAAACGATAATACAGATTAGGAAAACCTACAGATATAAATCAACAACACTTCTAAATACAGTAAAACAAAATGTATTTAGCATTTATAAAGGTAGATTACACTGCGTGTCCTAATTTCCCACCCATAAAACCCTATAACCACCGTTTTCATAGAGAAACATGCAGGAAGTAAGGATCAATGTGTTAACTTACATAAGCTACTGCTGCCGGCCTTTGTTATGTATTCAACACGGAAGGCTGTCTGTAGGCATGACGTATACTGAGGACGGGAAACAGTCCAAGTGGGGAGTCATGTTTGCACCGCAGTGTCTATGGTGTGGGATAAGTGTAATAGACTGGACAGTCAGAATAAAGGAAGAGTTGAACCCACTGGCCAGGGATGAAGGCTGGCCATTCAGAACGAAGAAAGGGGTGAACCGGCGCCCGCGACCTTAACTGGTCTTTTGTTGTGACCTCGTGGCATGGGGTCTCGACACTGAGAGCAAGCATGTAGTGGTTCTACAGCCCACCTTTTTCAAACGCTTGATTCCGCAGCCGTGGGCTCGCGGTGATAATCTTGTTCGCCCATCTGCGCTCGACCAAACGTGATTGCCGATGGCGAATGCGCCCTTTGCCCTCACGCGATCAGGGCGCACACACGCACTCCAGACTGGTCTGGCCTATCAGCGACCTGAAGCTGACTAAGACGTAAAGCCCGCTCGGTGGCCCTTGTGACAATTCTCGCACGAAAGAACTGGGGATTCCGTCCCCTGAGGGACGGACGCGACGGTGCCGCGCTCACGCGTCCTGACGGCCGGACCGAGTAGCAACTTTCTCCTAACATATCTGTACACAATATATTGTTCCTCCTACTCGGGCCTTCCCAAGGCTCATCCCTTCACCTAAGGTACGGGGCCTGGAAGATTGTAGGTGTTAGGGTCAACTGTCTTAGCCTTAACACCTTCAAGCATACGCAGCAGTCTTTGTTTCAACCCTTTCTTGGCAGGTCAGAAGGCATGCCCTTCTCCCCTTATCCTAAGATGTCGGTTGCATTAACCGATGTAACACCATCCCACAGACGGCGTTGAGGATTTGTGAAAACGCACAAATACACGATGTGAAACTGACTTTTTTTGTTTTCCTCCGACTGAAAGGCACGATGAAATGACCAAAAACCTCGTCCGCTTACAAGCTAGAAATGCACGAAATAAAATAAGTTTACGGGATTTGTTTCCTCCAAAGCGTATTCAGATTAACGAAGATAAATTTAAACTTGTTGGTGTTTTAAATCACGTATTTATTTTAAAAGCCGCTCGGAACACACGTTTATGTGCAAGGAGTTTGCTACTATATAAAGAAGTGGACGAATCAATCATCCTAACAGTACATATACTTTTCCCCATGTTGAATAGGCACAGCTATGACTGCTTTCTCGACTAATCAGCTCTCCGACGTCCGAGTCACTACCTGGTCACTACTTGACATCAAGCGCGCATCCGTGGTTCCCTGGAGCTGTGCACCACGCGAGAAACGCCCCGGTAACCGCTTAGCTGGTGGGTTAGACTGGGACCGACGTCAACGAAACAGCCAGTGCGGGTCATCTTGCCGTAGTTTCGACTACGGATGACAATGGGACCGAGGTGATGCAAGGTACCCCACTTTAATTTGAAAAAGAAGTAATCCTTCACCACCGTGGCCACGCTGGTTGTGTAGGAGTCTTGTCCTCGTCAAAGAGGTGAATCAGTTAAGTCATCCGAATAAAAACCAGGTAAAATGTGGACCTCATGAGTGTTCCGCCGAACAAGGCAACTGAACAAAGGAAAACAGCGTCACATCAGTGGCCGTCCAAAAAAGGATTGCGAAGTGCTGCGGTTGTCCTCGTCATTAACACTGACCTCGGTGGGGAACTGCTACTCTCCCCCCCCCCCCCTGTATAAAGGTGACGACCGACTCAGCAAAGTACTTCTGCTCCGCGAGAGGAAATTAATTACCGTAGTCACCGTCTTGTTGCTGTCTATGCCGATGGTGGTCAGACTGATTCTTGCTAAGTTCAGTGCATTAATCCGCACAGGTCACCTTATCCGGGAGCTAGTGTTTGGTCGCCACAAAAAGGAAAGCTCAGACAGCAACGGACTTGGATTGTTAAAGCCCTGTGCAGGGCACAGCCTATCCGTCGAAAATATTGCAATTTCAGTCAAACTTTGAGACAACAACTAGCCTCAGCGCCCACGGCCTACGGAAACGTTTCATTTCTGTAAACAGCCCGGGTAGCAAAGCCATCAATCATTCAGATGACCAAATTGTGAAGAATTCGCGGCCTCGGTGGGAGTCAAACCCACACATCAGGGACGGCTTTTGCGCAGCCAACGCTCTACCATTGAGCTACGAGGCAGTGAATTTAATCACGCTTGGATCGATTTTACCCACCCAATTTACCGCTTATATGGAATCCACCATCACGGAACAGCAAGCTGACTACCCATACAGGATTTCCTAAGCAATCATCAAGAATCCCCCATGGAAAGAACATGTGGATGCACCCAGGCTCTTCTAAGGGGCACCCCTAAATTATGCACTCGTCAGTGGGGGAGAGCGCTGCAACTCACTCTTAACAAATGGCAACACGGAAAACTAATCGGTGGACCGAGGACCGCCTAGTAACTTCGAAGTTGAGGCTGCAGATTCAACTAAGAAGATGACCTTAGGGAAAGATACAATGTAAGAAGTTGAGTATTGCAGTTTTGGACCATAATGGACGCAAAGGGGACAGCTTATAGCACTGCCAGGTTCTGGATGATAAAAAAGAATGTTGGCAACGCATGAAAGAGACTACGGGACGCCATCTAAACCACTACAA
Source organism: Ligula intestinalis (assembly GCA_036362985.1). Lineage (NCBI taxonomy): Eukaryota > Metazoa > Platyhelminthes > Cestoda > Diphyllobothriidea > Diphyllobothriidae > Ligula > Ligula intestinalis. The sequence goes on from JAYGXS010000001.1 coordinate 32,226,336, forward strand.
CTCAGGTCTTCGGATCTGCGCACCAAAAACGACGGGACTCGTTTGACGACACAGAAATCTAGCACGTGTCCTCTGAGAACAACAGTACCTACACGAAGCGAGCAGGCGAGTTCCAGGAAGTATTTCAGAAAGAGAAGATGCGATCGCTGGAGCAAGAGGGTACTTGGTATTGCAGCCCGATAAAATTACGGCCGTTGACAACTCGTAGGCGGACTGCCAAACAATCATCACATCAGTCACAACTCTCAGCAGTTATCATGAGACCTGCTGATTGTAGTAAACATGTGGTTGTGTGGCCTCTACGAATCATAAATACCGCGTACATTGTGACTCTATCACCCTTACCTGGGATTGTCTCTGATGATGAATTCGAGCGAGAGGCCGTAACGTCAGGCCATAAACTCCTTTTTCTAGCAATCTCATCTTCACATTTCGAATATTCCTAGGCCCAACAAAAACGCAAACACAGATCTGAACAAGACAACATATTCTCGCCAGTTGAAAGAGACTGTGGAAACTGCAACAACAAACGGCCGGCCCTTAAAGTATTAAAAACGATGCAAGAATAGAGCGATGCTAATAAAAATAATAACTTTCCGAGTGAACTCGAGCCACTTTACGGACCATCAGTAGCTGCCTAGTTCAGATGGAACCATCATGCTGCCAGAGAAATTGCATATCTTCAAATGTAGGGTCAATTGCCTCGGGGACGTCCTCACTCATCCATTCTCAGTTCGCTATTAGTTCGTTAACAGACTTTCCCTAGTGGAAATCAGTGCCCGTCTTAATTACTCGTTTTCCTTGCAGGAGCTACTCAGAACAGAGCAGTACGTGTCCAGCAGAAAAACACGGACTGTCGACTTAATCCCGGATGACGTGTAACAGTACACTGCCCTTCAGCTGTCGAAACAAACAATTCCAGTGTTCCCGGCACTGCAAACATTGTGCCCTTTTAAGAAGCCGACAACTTTGCTGTATTTATAGTGGGATCTTTATTTTTGGATTTGTTGATAAGTTTTTACGCGCGCCAGTATGCCTTTGTTGTGACCGTACTTTTCAGCTACGTAGTGGCCTTTTCAGCTTCTGCTGCTTTTATCACAATGCCGAGGTCACAAGGGCACAAGGGACGGTATGGAATCACCGTGAGACCGCCCAGTGGCTAAAGTCTCCCAGCTGAATTGTCCTACGGAATTCATGGTTAAAGGTTTAATGTGCAGGTAATGCCTGTTTAATGTGTGGTAAGTGCACAGAGAGGGATAAATTACAGCTACGGGTAATAGTTTTACTGAACTAAAACGCACATGGAAAGGTTGTAAAAGGACGAAAAAGGACTAAGAAAACTGTAAAAGCAACTCCTATTGGTTAACAGAGGAAGCCTATAGACTAAGAAAACTATAAGAACCCCTATTATTGGTTAAAAAAGGGAACCTGTAGACAAATAAAACTATTATAGCAACTCCTAGTACCATAAGTCGATCCTACTATGGATTGCTATCCAAGAAACAATCACTAGTAGCGACCATTCTGTCGGAATTTCGAAACTATGGCCGCACGCTCGAGTCGATACTCGACAAAAACACTATGCTAAGAGTAGAGAAGAAATACCAACAGCGCCCACCGGACAGTTGTCAAACCTAAGTAGCTTGATTTACCTGTTTCTATAGCTTAACACACCTCAGTGGTCCATTTGAATACATGCATGCTTATTAAAACTAAGGAATTAGACAAGCTCAAGTGCAACGTAGGTAATTTACAATAGGAAAAAGTTAAGTTTTCGCCAGATCTTTGTCTGAGGCATCACCAGGATAGAGTATTGTGGATCAGGTGAAAGGGCGTAAGGAACGGTGAAATACAGCTTACCCTTATAATAAGAAGGTAAAAATTGGGACTCTATGAGATATTCGTCTCGAAACAGGGACAACTACAGGTGGCGGTTGTCAGTATTGGTTGCACACGCTTGTGGGGCGGAAGTCCAGCCAAACCGAAGTCCTTCCCGTCCTCCCTACCAATTTTGACGCCGACTGATAGCTATCCCGCCCGAATAGGAGATCAATGACCGTCTAATGACTTTGCGCCTGACTCTACAGGGAACTAATTGGGCAATGACGTCAGTTCTTAACACCTCGCCTCCTCCCATGACGCTCTCCGATGGTATAAAGAAGGATTTATGTGAGTTTCTACACGCCCTACTAGTGGTTGTGCCGAAAGTGGACAAATCGTATTTTTTCTCCCGTTATTTCAGCGGCTGTGTCGGCACGGGCCAGGCTGACTGAGAAAGGATACTAGATGGCCTGCCGCCGTAAAAACTTCAGGATTTTACACAAAGACAAACTATTTTGGTCACACCTGTAGCTGAGGAGCCACGTGTAGAAGGAATCGAAGACTAGATGTCCCATTTACGTGAAGGCTGTCGGATACCTGTCTGTGGTGTGCAGTGTTGAACGTGTTCACGTGTGGTTTCCGTGCTGGTGTGGTGTAGTCATCGGCGACGGTCTAACACAGGTTTTAATGGAGGAGCATGCGGCCTAATAGGCCCATGCGGTGACTGAATGTGCTTGGGCAGTGTGGATGCGATGGGCAGTGTGCGGTCGCGGTGACTGGATGATGGTGCGAGGGGCTCTGTGCAATGGGCTCGCAAGTAACTGACTTAGTCGATGCGAGAGGTCAAAGTGCGATCGCAATCGCGAAAGGTAGGGGCTGTAGTGGTGCGAGAACTTGTCGACGGAGGGCCAGGAGTTACCGAGTTTACTTCGTTCCTGCACTGAGCTTGCCACGTGTAACGTTCGTCTTGCGAAAAGAATTTCCTCTTTTAAGATGATAGAAGTAAAATTCGACCGTTCCACTCCTGAACAATATCAATATGAGCTTTTATAAGGTAACTATACTAAATGTAATTCATATAGCTATGTTTGTACTTTTTCCAGTTGTACTTCGCCTTATGAAGAGTCGTTTCTGGCTTGCAGAAGACGAGAGGGAGCTGGGGATGAGAAAGGATACGGCTTGGAAGGAGAATACGCCTCTGAGTCAGGCGGGCTCTTGCTTCTTGTGAACGTCAGCCCATTGGGACCGGGTTTGTTTCACTATCACTTATCCGCCTATTCTTTACCTTTCCAAAGAACCTATCTATTGACAGTGGCTTTCGTCTTCGTTTGATGATGTCTCTAAGACGAGACAGCAATTTGTCATTAAACAAGTTCGCACACCATGCAGTCACGGCTTTTTCAAGTTGATGCTTTTCCAAGAATGCGTTCACTTTTCCTAAAATTCCCCATACAACACCTTTGCCATAGTATGAACAACAGCTTCAGAGGCACTATCGCCATGTACAGTACGCGCCGGAATTCGTGCAACACGCCGACATATGCGAAAGATTGATGCTCTTTTGCTTCTCGGCATTGACTTAGGTTGTGATACTGATGATCGTATAGTCTATTCTGAAGTTTTTGCTGCCATTATAGGATGTCGGCTTTTTAACGAGCTTCGTTCTGACTCCTAGCAAAACGTATCTATTGTAAAAACTGACTACTTAAGCAGGATGGCTTTTTATCGTTGATTTTGACTGCCTTTGGAAATTCAAATATATTTTATGGAAAACATAAACAAAAAATTATTTCTTGTGCATGTTTGGTAGCAATTGACGCTTTCTTTAAATTTTATACTTGAAGGAAGGGTAGCTTTCGGTTTTAAAAAGTTGCCCAATTGCCGAATAATGTTGAAAACTACTGAGTGCTGTACTCGAATTCAAGGTTTACAACCTGCGCACTGTGTATATTATGTTTAAGGAAAAGTACATTTTTAACTACAGTTTGAGGAAGAAGTCACATGGTTCTCACAAAATGTTGCAATAAGTATGGAACACGCTTTATACAGTGTAGGCAGCGTTAATAAGTTGACGGATATGATGTATTATGAATGAATATCCCACAATTGTAAATAGCTCATAATTAGAAATTATTTTAGAATCGAAAGATACCTTTTCCTTAAGAATAAAATTTACAGAAGGCGTCTTTTGCTACCAAACGAGTGCAATAAATAATTTTTCAAGCATCTTTTCCATAAAATATATTTGAAATTATAAAGGCAGTCAAAATCAAGGATAAAAACGCATGCTACTCAAGTAGTTAATTTTTACAGTACAGACGTTTTCTTAGTGGTCAGGATGAAGCTCGTTGAAAGCCCGCAGCCTAGCATGACTGAAATAAATTCAGAATAGGCAACACGATAATCAGTATTACAACCTGATTCAATGCCGATTAGCAAAAGAATATCAATCTTTTGCCTATGTCGGCAGGTTGCATGAATTCTGGCGCGTACTGTAATTCTCTTTAATCTATCCAGACCAGCAGCAGCTCTTCAATATCTTCTAGGCGTTTTGCTCAGTGCCTGGTAAATTTGGTAACCTCTTGAGCCATATAAACCTTCTTAAATTCTTTTTGCAACTTCAAGATGGTGCAGAATGTGGATGGGGACCCGCCATACTCTCTGACGAGATCAGTTGCTCGAAAACCACATGACTGCTTCGCTCTAATTTCCTTCTTCAAATTTACAGTAATGATGTCTTTCTTCCTCTTGACAACACTATCTTTAGCAAGTAACTTCTTTGTCAACATCCTGCGTTATAAATTGTAGTCAATAACACCAAATTAAAACAAAAACAAATGCAGATGGGTGCGGTAGCGATCTGCTCCCACGACCAGCGCCACCACCACTACCAACATCACTGACTACTCCTGTCTTCGTCTGCCAATGCTGGCGCTATCCGCGTTGTCCCCCTGTCTGCCTCAGGCTCATGGTAAACTAGATGTTGGAGCCGCGCGCGTTTTGGCACTAGCCTCGTGAGAGCTGGTAGCCAATCAAACTGCATCCGCTCACTGAGTAGCTTTAGGCAACCGAGGACTCAAGCTTTGGATGCCAGACTCATCGGTGGACACAGACACCCACGTACTCACAACTCGGTAACTGAGCAGAAGTTCATCAATCGAAGCAAATCTTCTGCGAGCGTCTCGCTCGTTAACTAAAATACTCGTAGATGGGGTTGTTTGTCAGCCGAGACTCCGCTGTATTCTTACCTGCGGCAGTAGTGGGGGAAATGGCAGTCGTCGTCTTCATCTCTGTTCTCGCGGAGATTGTGTCAGGAATGATGAAAAAGGTGGAAGTCGACGACACCAACAGCAGCTTCAGATTATCTGGAGTGTGACTGTGGTAGATGTCGTCGTGTGGGTTAATGCAGAGGTGATTTCGGATGCGTTTGCGGGTGCAGTAAATGGAATTTTCGGGTTGGATCTGCAACGCGTCTGGAAGTGGTGTTCCGTGAGGTCAATCGTTGTGTGAAATGATCGATGCAAGCGTGAGCATGTTGTAAACAGTTGGGTGATGACGCTGTGGGTCAGAGACACTTGAGGCTTGCGAGCCGATCTTTTGGCTCTAGCAGCAGCTATCCAGCTGGCTTCTGGATCGCTGCTCATAACTCCAGAGCTATTCTCTGGGCCAGCCGATACTCGGCAACTTCTTCTCAGGTCTCATGGTTGTGCTTGAGAGACTTATCTTTGTCACTGTAGCGATTTATTGATCCCTCCTGTCATCCAACACACATGGCGACATGCCGTTGAAGAATCACTTGGACAGGCGCTTTTTATCCATCCTTACGAGATAACAGTCCCAAATTAATAGAATTTGGCTCAGTAGTGCGTGAATGTTGAGGATTCCGGTCTGTTCTACTACCTCCGTGTCCGGTATCATCTCCCGCCATATCGATAGCAATATTCTGCGGATACAGATGAGGAGGAATTGACTAATTTTTATTGGCTAAATTAGCGTAGGTGGTTGAGGTATCTATCGCAGGGGTTAAGTGAGTTAAACCTTATCAGCTGCGATCTTCAGGTCCCGGTCCCTTAGGAAAATAGAAGTCATGAGAGGCCAGCGCGGTAGAGAGAGTTTATTCTGTACAGAAGGAATGGAGACAAGGCAGGAGGAATTTGACTGCCAGACTAGCGAGCAATCACCGGCCACAGCGCCGCGTCCGAAGTGAAGTGACCGCGGGAATCACCACCGAGTCTGGAGCGACCTTTGTGTGAGTCGGCCTTCACAGGTGATTTGCCAAACGAATTGGCTAGACAGACGGGTGTAGAGGGCCGGTGCATGCGCACTCCTTGGCGGTGGTGAGCCTTAGCACATGCTTGCCTGCGTTGAATGAGTCACCCCATACCCATCTCACAAAGCAGCGTTGTCAAGACGATGACGGCTTTGTATATGTTAAGTGTGATGTTGAGATGGAAGCCAAGGCGATTACACACGTAAGCTTGAAGTCAGACAGAGGTCTGACATGCCTTTGAGAGTCCGGCCTGTTTGATAGTATGCTGTCCAACTAGGCAAAATTATACACGGTTTTGAGTTGGGTATTGTTGGCAATAATAACAAAGTGACGTTTTCACTGTCAGGTAACAATTTATGCATAAAACATCCCGCGGGGTGCGGGATGCTCAGTCGTACATGAAGAGCAGAGCTTGGGTAGCAGGCGTTGATAGACGCGTTAGGGCCCACGTGCACCGACTATTGAGAAAATACATGTCATTTATACAGACGATGCGGATCCCAGGACGTTCATCATGGTAGGCGTCCGTCAACATGATACATAACTCGTTGATGAACGTTCACCTGACCGTTAACAAGAATCATCAGTCCCGTTCTGCCTTGGACACCGCCAGAAGCCCTGACAGCCATAACAGCTGGTAGTATAAGCGGATAGTATTGCCGGCAAAGACAACGGAGGCTGAAATGGCCATTTCTGGGTTATTAACGGTCGTCAGCCAGTCATGCCTAGACCCAGGTGGTGCCCCACTCGAGCATCGAACTCGCAACCTTGCTGATCAGAGTCAAACGTCCTAACCATTGAGCGACGAGCTTGTTGTCTAGCCGGTTTAGATCAGGGGTCATTGCGAACATGAGACTGAAGAGGACTGGGCCTAGTACGCAGCGCTGCTTCACTCCATTGGTCACTACGAATGCTTCTGATACTGCCCGATTGTTCGTGACGCGTGCCCTCATCCCGTGTCAAGTAACGACACTAACGATGTTCTAGTTGAATAACTGCGAGTCAGTTAGACGATGAGTGAGCAACTACTGTAATTATTCTGTTCCACACTCCTTTTTATTTGGGTGAATTTAGTACAGGTGCCTGGAATGGTCCTCAGCCAAAAGACAGCAGGCTGTCGCCAAGAAATGACTTGTTTAAAGCCTGCAACTTAGTTTTGCAAAATAAAATAAGTTTTGTTTTCATTCGAAGGCACGTGGAAACATTTTACCGACGAACTATGTCAGAGACATGAGGGTTTGACATAATTAGGATGTCTGTCAATATCAAAGGTGCCCGCACCTTGTTCGTGACTGCAAATACATTTTTCCAACGAGGCCAGGGCCACTTTTTTAGAAGTAACAAGTGTCCCCGGCTTTCAACAGGGGAAGTCTATGTTTACTCTAGTTGTAACTCTGTGCTTCAAACAGCAATTCAGTAGTGATGGAGGTTTCACAGACCCCACTGAGCGATTAACATACGGAAATAGTTTCAGGGGGCATAGACCGAGAAAACTTCTTTCCACTTTGATTTCGACTCATTTCCATTTAATAGGGTTGGGTTTGAAGAAGATAATCAGCGCAACTGGCACAGAGAGCAGATTTACTCCAGCTGTTGGTGATGATGGTCCTGGTGTGTTACGATCTAGTGCACGGGCCCAATTAACTTTCCTTTGGTTATTCAGCTCTGAACGAGCTTTAATATTCTAAACAAATAATCGAAATATCTAACGCTTTTTGCTAAAATCTGAACATTCAACCGTTGCAGGCGGCGACCTCCGTTAGGTGCCTCATGGAGCATTGGCGACTTGCGTGGGCGGTAGTTTGTACTGGGAAATATTTACGCCCTATCGTACTCCCACGCACTCTATCAATTTCTCTCGCCCATATGATGAAAAAATTCGAGACGGCTGGAGGCGGAGGTGGAAACAGTGAATGACAAAAGTTCAAAATCTGTCCACGCGTGCCATACATGACATTCTTCTCACGACCTGCACCAGATTATAATAACGCTGGCTTGGATCTCCTGCCAATGAGAGAGCGAGGGAAAGAGCTACGGAAGTCACGCTGTGGAGGGCCCGCAGCCTAACTCCAAAACTATTCACAATGAGAACTGATGCATCCTGTCAGTTGGCAACTCTCCAAGCCCCGCCTGTTAGCATTTCGTGATAGATTCAACCGCTCACATTTAGTACAGCGTGGAATAAAATGATTTGTGGCGGGATGGATTTCATAAGGTCGGCCTCACTCGGACTCCCTTCTTCCATTTACGCTTCAACGGAGTCCGAGCCTCAGCCGAAGGATAGGATTGGATACAGTAACTGACGAAGATGCATGGCGTGTCTACGTGTGACGCGCACACCCTGGTCCGCATTACACAAACAGTACTTACCGAAGGACGTACTCCTCAATTACGTGATCATACATGTCCTGGCATACGCTTCACCTTCCATAATGACATTAAAAAGCAGATAGTATGCTTGCTGTAGGATCCTGTAGTGGGCATACAATGCACGTGAATCAGGTTTCGACATGATTCTCCGCACTCCATCGCGATTCACTGTGTCAATAACTTTCATCAGGTCCATGAAGTTAGTATACAGGTGGGCCCGCATTTTCTGGCACTTTTCTTATAGTTGGCGGTCACCGATAGCATGTCCGTGGTATGCAGGTTTCGTCTAGAGCCAGACTGGCTTTCCGGGAGATGTCCGTGTTCCAGATGTCCGTTAGGGCAAGTGTGAAGGATGCAAGCAAAGACTTTCCTAGCAATTTTTTCCTCTGTGATTATTGCAGAGTTGTTGGTTCCATTTCCGCTATTAGAGTTGGGCGATTGCCGCGTCCTAAAACACTTGCCCTTCCGTCAAACTCCTAGACCAACGATTTAATTATTTTCGTCAGCCGAGAGTAGCCATTTTTGCCGAGTTTGATCGGGGTTGCGTCTGATCCAGGTGCTTTTGCGCTAGGAAGCTGTTGTACAAGTAAATTTTTAAGGGATAAAAGACGGAAGGCTCAGGTCACTCTTCGTTTCCACTTGGGCAGTCGGTCGATGGCGACGTGGGAGAGTTTCGATGGGCGGTTAAGGACAGTTCCAAGGTGCTTGACTGAACGCTCCAGAATTTGTGACTTCCTGATCCGAAGTGTTGTTCTGCCGGTGTTGATCAGTGGCACGGTTGCTTTGTTCGGAGCAGGGGCGGAGGCTTCCCTGATGGAAATGAAGTTCTTCGGTTCGTTGTGGTCTGCGTGTCCTTGGATTTCCTCAGCTCTGATTTATATCCAGGCATTCTGCGTCGCTTACAGTCATTGTGGTGGCAAAGGGTGAAATCCGACGTAGGCGTCTTTGACTGCGTCGGTACGGCAGCTGATGTAACGTTGTCACCCGGTGCCCGTAGTGTCCTATTGACGCACAGCCATGTCCTGCTGCGGCAGAGTATTGACGAAACATGTGTTTTGACTTCCAGCTAGTACATTTTCTGTCAGTATGGTAGATCATTTCGTTTGTGTAAAATACCGGTTACTCCGCTGAAGCTGATATGATTTTGCTGAAATATTCGAATTGACTTTCGGACTGAACTTATAAAACTTCATTCCAAATGGTTTACTTTGCCATTGATTTAGGAGTAGGTTTGAAAGTTGAAATGTCATGCAGGGAACTTTGGGGAACTTACTGGTGATTTGAATAGCTTTTAGCTGGCACATAGGGACAGAATAGGAACAAAATGCCTGGCTGAGCTTTTAGCTAGCACCTGCGTGCTCAGTAACATGATTATTTTAAAATGTGGATATTAATGTGTTCGAGACGACGTAAGCAATAAATCAAGACAGAATTGAAGACTTACGAAAGCCTTGTAAGGTTTATCTCGACGTAATGGACACTTTATATCAACCCCAACTTTAATTTGTGTTATTGTATCTACCTTCTGCCCTTTCCCAGGCACCGTCATGTGCCTCCAAAATAAACCTACATATTCCAAACTACTTTGGCAAGTTAAGTAGTAAGACATGCAAGTGACGTATATTTTTGAGGAAATTGAAATCAAGCTTACAAAAAACAGGCTTTCAAGGACTTCATGGACGACGCTCAAATGCATGAGTAAGACTTTTAGAAACGCAACATGCGCAACGAGGACCCCTCAATTAAGTGAGCGATTAGACATGAACCACCGTTGAGGAAAGATCTTTAAGCCGTAGAAGCACGAATAGAACAACTCGAAACAATCCCATGAGTGCCATCTTTTTAAGCGGATTGCAGAAGAAAACGAGGAGCAAAATAATTCTTTCCGTTAACGGTTCAATGTATGGACAATTTATTTTATTTTTTATTTATTGCCCCTTTACAAGCAATTTTAAAAATTGTGTTAATTGGTAAAGCACCACTTGGGCGCCTTCCAAAACCTCGAAGACAGAAAAAATTTAAAACTAGGGATGAAATGGCTTCAGATTTCGCTGGACGTCACCGATGGAACTTTGATAAAGTCTGCCAAAATGTCAAACAGCAATATGGCCAGTCTGAAGAAGGATAACAGATACTTGTCAAGCTGTGCAGAGTCTAGTAGACAAAACCACATGCCAAGCAAAACTAGGAAGCTGACTTGGCAGAAAAATGATTATTCTTGCCAGAAAATAGGATTTTGCGGTGCATAGTAATTATAAACGCCCGGTCAAGGTGTCCGTTAAGACTGAAGACATTGCAGCATTTCGCCATATTTCTGAGGAAATACTGCTCGACAGCAAGGCTGGCATTCTTTTTTAGGTACTAAATTGAAGTCTTTTGACATTTGAATGGCTTGGACGGAGGAGGTGCAAGATGTAACGAAAAGGATGTGATAGGGTGTTTTCATCTGTAGTGTCTAAGCTGTGGTTGTATTTGGAGCACAACAATCATCATGTCGAAAACCTCAATTTTATGTAAAATATAGAAGGCACCTAAATGATTGATCTAGTATGCACAGCTTCTTGAGTTGCTGACCCAAGCAGCACTGGCCACTACCGAAGCCAGGGCTATTGTTGATTGCGTCCAATCATGCTTGAGAGTGCCGAAGTGTGTGTGTGTATGTGTGTGAAAAAAGGACTTTTAAAACCTCCCTTGCACAAACATGCATACACACTCCGGCACTCTTAAGCATGATTGGACGCAAGCAACAATAGCCCTGGCTTCGGTAGTGGCCACTGCTACTTGGGTCAGCAACTCAGGAAGCTGTGCATATTAAATCACTCATTTACGTGCCTTCAGTCTTAAAAGTCCTATGGCGGCGCGATAGCAAAGTTATAGGCGGCTCGTAACCAAGTGGTCGTTCGACACCAAATCAATCGTGGCCTATGGTGTTGTTCGGCAGCAGTTACTTGTGACAGGCAGTCCTTGTTAGGAGCAGCGCTGCCGCCCCTCGCAAGAGGGTTGATGGAACTAGTAAAGGTGGATTCCAAACACGCTGGGTTGCGACATCTGCCAGCTGACCGTGGCTGCCAGACTGCATACACGCCGTCGAAACACTACAAATGCAAATCAAAATCTCTCGCTTCCCCACTTTCCCTCTAACCCATTTCCTTCCCGCAGGACAGCTCCCAGAGCTCACAGGACGACAGCTCAGGGAGCTCAGGCAAGTCCTATCACCTTCGGCGCTTGGAATGTTCGTTCCCTTTCAGATAACCCGAGGAGCATTCGACCGGAACGGAGGACAGCGCTAATTGCCCGAGAACTGGCGCGCTTTAAGGTGGACATCGCCACACTCAGTAAAACGCGCTTCTCTGGTGAAGGTTCCATAGAAGAGGTGGGTACCGGTTACACCTTCTTCTACGTGGGCCATCTGGAGGCAGAGCGACGCGAGCCGGCGTCGCTTTTGCCATCTGGAAGGACATCGTGGGACGACTACCCTGTACGCCGCAGAGCATTAACGAACGCCTGATGAGTCTCCGCCTGCCTCTCTGGGGTGGAAAATTTGCCACTATCGTTAGTGTCTACGCTCCTCCGATGACAAGCTCTGACGAGACAAAGAACAAGTTCTACGAGGATCTGCACGCCCTCCTGACCTCTGTGCGGAAGGCGGACAAATTGATAGTCCTTGGTGACTTCAATGCCCGCGTCGGCACAGACCACGCCGCACGGAGGGGAGTGCTCGGACCCCACGGCTTACGAGGACTCAACGACAATGGCCTACTCCTCCTTCGCACCTGCGCGGTGCACCGTCTCATACTGACCAACACCTACTTCAGCCAACCGCTGCAGCACAAGGCGACCTGGATGCACCCCAGGTCTCGTCAGTGGCATCTTCTGAATTATGTCCTCGTGCGGCGACGTGACCAGCAGGACGTGTTGGTGACAAAGGCAATGCCTGGTGCCGACTATGATACCGATCATCGTCTCATCATCTCCAAGATGCGGATCCGTCTTCAACCACGCAGGAGACCTCAAGGTAAGCGACCCCCAGGTAAGTTGAATACTGCTTTGTAAAGTTGCCTGCCAAACGTTTGCGTTTCAGCAACGAGTTGACCCAACAGCAATATAACCTCCCAGTCGCAGAAGAGAACACTCCCGCAGAGACTCGATGGTGTCAACTATGGAATGCTGTTTTAATCCACTGCCAAACGCATCCTTGGGCCTGCGCCCCGCTCACACCAAGACTGGTTCGACGAAAACGATGCAGCCATCAGTACTCTCATCTCTGAGAAGAATCGCCTCCGCAACGAATATGTCGGTCACTCCACCGACGCCACGAAAGCAGCCTACTACCAAAGTCGCCGTCTTGTACAGCAGCGGCTGCGGGAAATGCAGGACGCTTGGATGGCTCTTAAGGTTAAGGAAATCCAAGGCTACATGGACCGCAATGAATGGAAGAACTTCTTCGCCTCACTCAAAGAGGTCTATAGCCCCATAGTAAGAGGCACAACCCCACTTCTTAGAGCGGACGGTACCATCCTCATCACTGAGAAGACGCAACTTCTGAGCCGCTGGGCCGAGCACTTCCAAAGTGTACTCAACCGGCCCTCTACCACCTCTGAGGCTGCCATTGAGCGGTTGCCGCAAGTCGAAATTAATGCTGATCTCGACTTCCCACCAACCCCTGAGGAGACCATGAAGGCTGTGAAGCAGCTGTCCAGTGGAAACGCACCCGGGTTCGATGGGCTCTCGGCGGAGATTCACGAATATGGTGGTCACCAACTCATAACTCACCTCACCACCCTGTTCCAAGAGATGTGGCGACAGGGACAAGTTCCCCAGGACTTCAAGGACGCCACCATCGTCCACCTCTACAAGCGTAAGGGGAACCGTCAAGTTTGCGACAACTATCGCGGAATCTTGCTGTTGCATATTGCTGGTTAAATCTTTGCTCGCAATCTCCTCAATCGTCTGAATAACCACTTGGAACAAGGGCTTCTGCCTGAAGGCCAGTGTGGTTTTCAACGTCATCGCGGCACCACTGACATGATATTTGCCGGACATCAGCTGCAGGAGAAATTTCAGGAGATCCGGACTCACCTCTACACTACGTTTGGAGATCTGACAAAAGCCTTCGACACGGTGAACCGGCCCGAACTTTGGAAAGTTATGCAGAAGTTTGGTTTTCCGGAGCACTTCACCCACATGGTACGACACCTTCATGACGGGATGATGGCGCATGTCATGGACTATGGAACGCTGTCTGAGGCCTTTGCAGTGACCAATGGAGTGAAGCAGGGCTGTGTCCTCGCGCGCACCCTCTTCAGTCTCATGTTCTCTGCCATACTGATGAACGCCTACCATGACGAGCGTCCCGGAATCCCCCTCAAATACAGAGCAGACGAAAACCCTCTCAACATTCGTCGGATGCAGGCCCCCACGCGCGTCTCCACAACCACAGTTCATGATCTGCTGTTTGCGGACGACTGCGTTCTCAACACAACCACCGAAGCAGACATGCAAAGGAGCATGGACCTCTTTGCAGTGGGCTGTGTAAACTTGTGCTTCACCATCAACACGGGCAAGACGGTGGTTATGCATCAACCACCGCCAGGTGATGACCTCAACCCCGCACGCATCAACGTCAACGGAGCCGTACGGCAGAACGTGGACAACTTCACGTACCTCGGCAGTACGCTTTCCCGCAACACTAAAATAGACGCCGAGATTGCCCGCAGAATCTCCAAAGCCATTCAAGCCTTCGGTCGGCTACAAGCCTTTGTATGGAATCGTCATGGTCTTCAACTGTCAACGAAATTGAAGATGTACAAGGCTGTTGTGCTGTCAACACTCTTGTACGGAGCGGAGACTTGGACTGTCTATGCTGGCCAAGCACGAAAACTGAACCACTTTCATCTCAGCTGCCTACGCTGCATTCTGAAGTTGAAATGACAGGATAGGATTCCAGACACGGAAATCCTGGAGAGGACAGGAGTTCTCAGCATCCAGGCCATGCTTAGGCAGATACAACTGCGTTGAAGCGGTCATGTAGTACGTATGAATGATGAACGGCTACCCAAGCGACTGTTCTATGGTGATGTCGCCGAAGGCACTCGTCGCAAATGAGGACAGAAAAGACTTTACAAGGATAACCCTAAGAACTCGCTGAAGCGTCTCCAAATCAACACGAAGAACTGGGAGGAGCTAGCACAGGACCGATCCGCGTGGCGTTGAGCGGTAAAAACGGGCGCCGTGATTTACAAAGCCAGTAGGATCGCCGCCGCCAAGGCAAAACGGATGGAACGCAAGTCTTACAATTCACGGATACACATTGCCACCACCCAAGCCCTCCCAACGTGTCCACGCAGTCAACGCACCTTCCGTGCACACATTGGCCTGGTCGGTCACCTCCGGAAGCCGTGCAACCCTCCTCCGACAGCATCCACGTCGACTGCACATAACACTCCGTCAGACCCTACTCCAGTCTCCACCTCGACGGCAATCACCGACGCGAGAGATGCCTCGTTGCCCTCGTCCACCGACTCCAACTCACCTACAACTTACTCCACATCACCGCCCGCAACAACTTGCACACCTCAACCCCTCACCAGCTCTGAGGGCCTGATATGCCCTCACTGCAATCACAAATTCACCTCACGCATCGGTCTAGTCGGTCACTTGCCAATTCATCGCACAGAGACTGGTGAACTAGTGCCTGGAGCACCAAAACACAGACGAGACCGCCACCTTCACTGCCCACACTGCCCCCGATCATTCGCTCATCGCATGGGCCTACTAGGTCACATGCGCATTTACGACAGCGGCATTGATCGTGATGTCAACACACCCAGCACTTCACACACGCCCACCACCACCAACCCTAACCCTTTTCACTAATCGTCTCGCTTCTTGATTGCGTTGTTAAGTTTGTCGGGAACCCAGGTAAACGCCTCCTCCCCCAGGTAAGTAGAGGCTGTTCTTGCAAATTTGTAGAATACTACCCAATAATAGTTCCGTCTAGAATCAATAAGCCTGGTTTAGTGGTAGTATCGCTTCTCTCAGGACGTGTATGTCGTCACCCCAACTTAGTGTCGGACTCTTGGCAACAACCGTATTGGGTACCGTGTCCTTTCCTGAAGTACTCTCCTTCTTTGTGTACCTCAACTGCGCCCTCAACTTAGCATTGGCATACTCGCGTTGCGTGTAGCCGCTTCTTATCAAATTTCAGGCGAATAAGCACGCTGTTGGACGTCCCTGACGGCTCGGCTCTCATACGACGGCAGGGAACAATCAGATAATCGATGTTATGCAGCTGCTTCGCTAGCTCGCGTCACGGGCTTATGAGAAAGGGTGGGGGTGGCTAAACATACTGACTCATGGTATCCTCGTTCAGTAAGTAGTGCCACCTGGACTGAATCGTGCTGAGGCGCCTTTAGAGTGCATGCGTACTGAAACGATTAACAACTTCACACTTCACATCAGTCCAGTTAAGACTAGGCTTACTGACTCTATTCGATTACTTTTCTTTGCCGTATTCCTCCCATACTGTAGTTATATTACTCGCTCCATTACAGCACTTACACACATAATAGCCACGCCTACAGCTCTGTCTTGAGCGCAAACGTCAGCCTCGGTAGTTACTGAAGATTGTCTGCTGCAAGGTAAGCTGAGCTTTTGCTCTCATTGTTCCTTCATACTTAATTTTTCTCACCGCTCTCTCGGCCTGTCTGCGTTCCCCTCCGCGCCTCCACTCCCCATGTCCCTCTTTCACTCTCTTCTTCTTCCTATCCATTTTTCTACTCTTCTACTTCCTCTTTTCTCCTCCTTCTTCCTCTTCTTCTTCTTCTTCTTCTTCTTCTTCTTATTCTTCTTCTGCATGTCCACAATTGCAAAGTTCACCAGTTGTCGGTTTCTCTCCTTTCAGCCCCGCCCACGGACGCCAACCGGCAACGGAACATGGGTAGAGCCTTTCAGTCGATGACTGATTGGTTACCCCTCTCAGGATGGTGTTGGTCCAGGCTTCATGCAGGGTCGCTCTCACCCTTCTGAGATTCAATGGTCTGTATGCACATGCAACGCCAGTTCTCAGCCAACCACGCTCCCTGTGGCCTGGAAGGCACTGGCGCTTTCTCTCACTTCTGATTCCCTGTTGGTGACTGCGCTCGCGCTCCCACTGGGTTTCAGGCCCCACTGTGGGTGCCCAAAAAGCTAGGCGGTCATTATGCGGTGGGGGAAAGAGTGAGGTCGACCTCGGCGCGTTTCTTCCCTCACTATAATAAATCTGAATGCGTCTGAATCTATCACGGTGCGCTAAAAGCCGTGCCTTGGAGGGTCTGCCAACTGACGAGAAAACTTGGGCCCTCATGTAGCTGCTCCTACTGTACGCGTGCGTCTGTGTGTGCGTACGGGAGGAGAGGGAGGACTGAGAGTCAGGCTGCAATGGCTCCCTCTTAATGTGGCCTTTATGGCGCTCCCGCGCAACCGAGAGCATACCTAGCGAGATGGCTGTGTCAAGTGTGCGCGTGCTGAGTGTTAATCGCACTAGCCATCTACACCCTCCCTCATCCCCGGTCTTATTGACTTTGTCTTTACCCCGGATACGGAGGTGAGAGTGGCGAGCGAGTGGGTAGATTCTGCGCGAGTCTGCCTAAACTCCTGTTTTATCTCGTGCTAGTTCTCTGCGTTGCTCCTGCTTGCTGTCGCTTTCGTGTTGCTTTCCCAGCTCACCTTTGTGTCAGTT
The DNA here is from genome assembly GCA_036362985.1 of Ligula intestinalis. Classification (NCBI taxonomy): domain Eukaryota; kingdom Metazoa; phylum Platyhelminthes; class Cestoda; order Diphyllobothriidea; family Diphyllobothriidae; genus Ligula; species Ligula intestinalis. The sequence goes on from JAYGXS010000001.1 coordinate 32,243,516, forward strand.
GCGGCTTGCTTCAGCGTTTGCTGCGGCTTGTTGGAGCGCGTGGTGCCCATCGTCGAAATCGACGGGGTAACTGTCGAGTGAAAGGGAGAGTGAGTGAGTGATAGATTACTGCTGCGTTTATGCAATTGTGAAGCAAGTTTAAGTGGTATACGATTGGTGTGTTCCATTTCTCGAGGAGTGTCAGGTATAGGGGCCCATGCTGCATTAGCGGAGGGGTGACGTGTCCAAGTGACCGTGAGGCAGCTGCGACTGTTTTGGACGCGCGTGTGTGCGCACGGGAAAGTCGGTCAAGGGTCCTCAGGTCAAAGAGTCGCAAACAGGTACCTGCGAAGATGCGTGACGTTGGGGGAGTGGGAATTGAATAAGGAATGGGAACAGATTTTTAGCTGACTGTCACACGTTTTTCATAGCACCAGCTGGGAAATAAACAAATAAATTACGATAAACAGTGGCGTTTGATTCAGACTGTGAAGTTTACTTAAGGGCAAAGCAGTGATTGAGCAGTTCAGTTTTTGTATATAACGATAATGGAATTACTGAAGTTATCTAACCAAACACCAATTTTTAAAGAGCTTCGTGCTTTTATTAGAATGAGAAGTCTGTAGAGCGACATTAAATTAGATTGATTTCAAACTATAAAGAAGTAATTTAAAACGTATTACTGACGCTACATATGCAAATAAACCCGGAAACTGGCATGCTGTCGTTGGTGTGCATTCAATATGAACTTAAACCTATCACTCCAAATCACGTTCACATACACAAATGGCCTGCAAGATGGATTATATGCGACCAGTTCGTTTCCGGACGTCCTCATCTGATTGAGTTCGCCAGTCGTGACGTTAGCGTTATGCACCTGCTAGGTAAATCTAGGGTCCACGGAGCCACAGATGATAGTTGGGTGTCAGTCAAAGCATGCACGGAGCAGTCACCACCTGCACGAGACACGTGAAGCGAACTGCACACTCTCACGCTATACCCCCTAATTGGACACTTCTGCACTCAGAATGAACCATACTTATCGCAGTGGGTCGATTTAATAGGGAAGGCCCTTGCAGCTGTGGGCTTCAGGTCTGGTTCCGTGTGGGAAGAGAAGAAGCGGGACCCCACGTGGTAGAAATAGGAAACAGGGTGTCCCAAAAAATGCATCCACACTTTAAATAATCGTCAACTTGGCGTTTTTTTATTATTTTAGTATTTCAAAAAGTAAAAAATATTACCATGTATCATTTAATTGTTTCTCACTCGATTTGGACTATTACAACAGAGGCTGAATTCAAAGAAGCCTCTGAACATGAATGCACCCGAATAATGAGGGCATTGATTTCATTGCTTCGCGCTGTGAGCAGTGTCATGATCAACATGGACGTCAGTTTGAGAATATACATTGAAAAAACAATGAAATGATGCTTGCAAATATCTTTACATTTATTTAATAATAAAATTATGATAAACACCAATTTTAAAATTATTTAAAATGTGTATACATTTTTTTGGGACACTCTGTATTCTGTACGGAGCTAGCGGAGGAGAAGCTGGAGAAAGTTGACAACTGGACGAGCGCGTGACCATAGCAACGAGCGCAGAGGTCGGGAAAGTGTCTCCAGCGCGGCCATGTGTGAGTCAGACTCAGAGGAATGATTGCTCAGACCAGTCTGGGCCTGACAGGTACTGGTGCGCACGCGCAAGCGGTCGTGAGAGGCAAAAATTTGCGTTTTGCACGCGGATTTGTGGCACTACAAATGCTCCCTTCCCAGGCCGCAGTTCGGGTGAAAAAACCCGGGGATGAAGATAAGTTAGCCTGGTTGAGTGAGATAAATACCATCGATACTGTTGTGGACAGCGTGGGTGGCTGCGGTTGGCAGGAAGGAACCAGGTTGACGGGGCGACTGAAGAAAATCGTTGGCTAAGTTATACGTTGACGGTAAATCGGTATTACGTGTTAGTATTTATTGGTTTGAGTGCGTAGAGATATGGTTGACAGTATAAGTAGAACTGGATATTGAGAAGGTCCGAGTGCTGGCAATCATATAGTGACCGCCCGGTTGGATTAAATAGGGAATATAGCCTACACTTGATTGACTGTGAGTGGTAAGTGATCTCCATATCGCTTGATGATAGGATGTGGCTGTTGCATGATGAGCACGATGTTGCCATCTGCCAGTTTATATCTATATGCAGCTTTTATATCATTTTGGAAACAACCAGGAGAATTTTTAATATGGAGACAAAATAAGAGCCGGGCAGGCACGCTAATTTGAATCAACCCACTCTTCGCATGTACAGGGGCTGGATAAAATAATTCGAATTTTAGCTCGTTGTGTGCGTGCACCCACGTAGGAGGATATTAAATTCAGAAACGTATTACCTATGCCGAAAATGACAAGTTTCAGAAGGAGGAAATAACGGTCAATACGATAAAAAAGGACTTAGGGAGATCTAAATAAATGATGTGAAGTGCAAAATCGCTGTCTCTAGTTTGTAGTACACAACCAAAGAGCGAAGGCTAGCAGGCGTAAAAAAATATTTTTCCAGGAACATTAAATGGGTTCTTCTCCCTTGGGTGACGCAGCGTATTGCATTTCATCAAGTTCTACAAAATATTCGAGGATGCGGGAACTGAGATTATTGGCCTGAAATCGTAAAATGACGTAGACCGACAGTGTTTGGGGATATGCAGAACGTGCGATTATTTCCATATGATGGGAAAGATTTAGCTTTTGATAGCATAATCAAAATATCTTACACAGAAGAGGCGTAAATAAATATCATTTGCGTCAGCCTTTAAAATGCTGACCGGGATGCCATGAACTGTCTCAGAGAGGCAAAAAATTGTAATTCTCACTGACACTGAGTGAAGGATAAACACAATCAACGAGTAAAGAGCAGCTATATTTTATAGCAACTCGGAGCCAGCAGGTCTTATCTAACGTGGTGAATTTTGGAGAGTCTAAGAGCAAAAACTTACGTCGTTGCTTTACATAGATACAGCTTCCTCCAACACGACTGATGTGTCAATCCTTCCGAATGAAGGCGTAGCCTAGAATACAGTTCACAGTCGAATACGCCGGATGTTGCAAAGACTCGGTTATGTTAATACTATCTGGGCGGCGTACAAAAATCAGAGCCTGGAGCAGGGGTATCGTATTAAGCAGGGATTTTAAGTTCAAAACGAACAGTTTGCAAGGCAGACCTTTCAGCTCGTAATTTGTCTGAAAAAAAACTTCGAAAGGCAGACGCCAGAGCGATTATTTTCTTTACTAGGATCTATGCCTGCGCTTAATTTTTCACAACGATCTTAAAAAGTTGTGGCCGAGGATTTCAAGTAGTTGCTGACGCAGACTCATCTATTCTATAGGCCTTGTAAATGTAGATTTACTGGGCGCCAATTAGGAAACTGCAAACACATACTTTTGTTATTGTTAACGCTGATTATTGGATCCCTTTAATACCTCAAATATCCGTTCACCTCAATCCGTGTTGCACGCCATCGGTAGGGCCTTTTCGGCTTTGAAAATATTATCTTCCCTAAGATTTTCGGGAAAAACATTAGACCACAAGTTTAATATTCTCTACAAACCGGGAAAACTGTGAACAGATCAAGGTCAGACTAGCCTCGATACAGTGCCAATGACAGCCAGCAAAATGGGAAGGTTCAGCGCTCCTCACCATATGGAACCCATTTACAAGCCTTAATCTGTCAACTTTGGGTACTAGGCAAATTCATTAGATATTCTGCAGGCTTTCGGCAATGTGAAGGGATCGGATTTTGCCTGACATTCATTAATTTTCAACTTTGATACCACGACCGATTTCCGAGGTCAAAAATTTAATCTGCACGTTCCGCAGACAAGGCTGGATGTGAAGAATTTCTCCCTCTCTGTCAGAGGGGTTAAAAACTGGAAGCCATCCCCACAGATATTGTGATTTTAATTTTCGCTGCAATCTTCTAAAGGGAAGGGTGACAGATACATATTCGGAAATTACCCGTAGTCAAGACGTATTTAACTTCATCCTTGAATCTCCACAAATGGCTAAATTATGTAATTGTCTTAAGACTCTGGCACCCCACATGGCTTCTCTATACATTGTACAAAATTTTACGCCTCACATATGTAACTTAAAGGCTCATGACTACCTCTCCCAATAAACTTAAATGAACTGAGAATTCCATTCAGCATGGGGAAGTACTTCATGGAATCTAGGGGCAGTGGGATCTAATAGCACTCGATATCTTCTTCCGCAAACGAATGCTTGAGGATGGGCTTAGTAGTTGTGATGATTTTAATGAATTTGGAAAATGCCAGATGGGGTGGTATGCTGCAAAGACTAAGATGCTTGACAACACAAGTACGTTTAAGAAATAGTGCATATCATTATGTTATTTGGGACTACACTAGACAATGCAGATTGTTGCATTTTTGATTCAGCAGGAAGTGGTTTTAAGCATATGGGTAAGTTCTTCTGTCGTCCCCGCGGAAATTATATAAAAGTTTTCACCAACAAACTCCTAACATCCCGATTTTTCTTGGTTACTCTTTCGGCCATATATTATAATAACAAGACGTGTGACAGCGTAGATAAAACGAATATCATTATGCCACATAGTCAAACTATTTCCGGCTCAAAATTAGGGCAAGAGGTGTATTCCACAAAGAGTGCTAAAACGAGCTAAAATAGTACTTCATCACTAATAAGAGACGTAGGAGAAAATTACGAACAGCAGCCAATGATCTTGACCTTGACCGCGGTTGGTTCAAATTTTGAAAAAAAGTGGAAGATTTCTATAAATCGATCTATTCAAGAGAAGAAACGACTTTAAGTCTTTGTATTTATTATGCAAATCATCTCTTTTAGCATCGTTTTATTGGGAACCATGAAAAATTCCAAGTGTCCCACGTGCAAAAATAATGTTACTGGTAGGAGCAAGGCCGTGCTCTGCGCTTTATGTAAAAGATGGATGCACATAAAATGCCCAAAAATAGCCCATTAAATCTACGAGGTCTTGAAAAACTACAACTCAGAAGGGCTTGTGTCCTTTTGTAATACGTGCAAAAGTAGTATCCTTGGCGAGGACGCTGCGGACACCCTCACCGATACAACAGCCGAAAACAAGGCCATCGAAGAAGATGCGATAAATTAAGATGCGGCGATGCTAGATAGAGTAGCGGCACCGGCGACGACGCCAATAGAAAATCTGGAAAACATAGACCCACCTCTCGTGTTTACTGCTACAGAAATCGATGAAAATGCGGAGAGGAACACGCCGAAAACCGCAAATAAGAAGGCCGAGCTACACGAAGTGTCGAAGGCTTCTACGTCGAAGGTTTCTTCATCGGCATCTAAGGCGTCAAAAGAAACAAACGACCCCAATGATAGAAAGAAATCACTTCTCTTCTTTAATGTGCCTGAATCCGACAAAGTAGATGCAGAAACATGTGTGCAACATGACTTTAAGGCAATAACAAAAATCACCCTTTAAATGCTGGACCCCAGTGATGGACAGGTATCAATTGTAAGCCATTTTAGACTAGGTGAAAAATCCGCAGAAGGTGGACGGCCTAGACCACTGAAGGTGGTTTTCCAGTCCAACCACATCCCAAAAACACTGCTGACCGGTGAGTGGAGACTTGAAGGCTTCAATATTGCCAATAGTAGCGAATATTCGAGTCCCAGGAAGCAGTTCAGAAGACGAAGATGCAATCACTGGAACAAGAGTTTTATTTGCCTGACGTTTCGGATTCCGTCGGGAATCCTTAGTCATAGGTAATCGTAAACAGGTCTGAGACATGCACAGATAAGGGGTGATACATGCACAGATTGCACGGTATTTATAGTTGGACTTGGTCAAGTCCAGCTGGCCTAAACGTTTGGCGAGCTCCTCCGTACGTGAAGAATGTATCGGAAGCAGTCAGCCGTCTACTCACCCCACTTGGAGTTGGAGTTGCACACAGGCCGGAAGCAACCATCAGGCGCCGGGTCATGAGGCCGAAAGACCCACGGCAGGAAACGGCTGGAGTCGTTTACCGAATCTGGTGTAGTTGTGGACAAAGCAACTACGTCGGAGAAACTGGGAGATTACTCCGGACGCGAATGGCCGAGCATGCAGCGGCGGTGAGGAAGAAAGACGCCAACTCCCAGGTTGCAGCTCGCTCAACGGGACCCGACCATATTTTCACGTTTGCCGAGGCCGAAATCCTCGCAAGAAGGGACAACCACATGAGCTGCGAGCTGCTCGAGTCATGGTTTTCAGGCCCCCAGTCCATCAACAAGCGCAACGATTTGGCGTTCCCCTACGGTGTACTGAGACATTTCCTGAGCAAGAGAATCAGTCACGTGGGAAGGACTGGGTGCAACAACAACTCCGACGACAGTGGGCATAATTGTTGCGCAATTACCAAACCCGCATCCGACGCGGACAAGAACGCTGTGGCAATTAATGACCAATCACCGCACCAATTAAGACCTCAAGCGGTGACTACAAGAACTAGCAATTTTCGTACGCATGCGGGTGACCGCTGTGAACTATAAATACCGTGCAATCTGTGCATGTATCACCCCTTATCTGTGCATGTCTCAGACCTGTTTACGATTACCTATGACTAAGGATTCCCGACGGAATCCGAAACGTCAGGCAAATAAAACTCTTATTCCAGTGATTGCATCTTCGTCTTCTGAGGCTTCAATATCTCGATGCGGGCAGACCTGTCCCCTGAGGACAGGAAAAAAACAACGCAAAGCTGTTGATGAACTCAAAGAACGTCGTGCCGCGGGGGAGAAAGACCTACGCATACTAAATTTTTGGGTTGTGCAGAAGAGGAGGCCCCTCTTCAAACCATTGCTAGTAATAGCCCAGGAAGCTCTGATACAATTGTAGGCATTCAACTGATCAATGCACAAAGCCTGCTCAACAAAATGGCTGAATTACATGAAATTATCGAACAGAAGCGCCCTGCGATTGTTGCGGTGAGAGAGACCTGGCTTTTTGAATCCGTAAAGGATAGTGAGATCAATTTTCTCGGTTACCTTGTGTTCCGTTGCGACCGTAACGATAGGATATGTGAAAATGCCTTGTTATATGCGACCGATGGACTCATTGTTACACTGTTAGAACGCACACGCACGGAAGACAACCGGGTTGAACAACTCTGGGTGTTGGTCAAGGCTGCTACTGGTGCAACCACAACCATAGGTGTTATAGACCGAAGTCCTCAAGCCGACGGTATAAACTGGTTGACTACAGTCAAAAAGTGTGCCAGAAGGTCGCGGGTCTGTATTGTCGGTGATCACAATTGCCCAATATCAACTTGTCTCATCTGAACATCAAAGGCCCTGCCTCTGAAACGGAGAACGCGTTGTTAGAAATGACAAACGAAACCCATCTTGTACAGCATGTCGCCCAGCCTACGCGGATAGCTGACTCGGGTATGGCTTCCTGTCTGGACTTGATATTCACAAATGGCCATAAAAAGTATCTGATGTTCGGGTCTTCGCACCCGTAGGCACCAGTGATCATGCTACTGTCTTCGCAGCACTCCTCATAACAGGATCACCGTCAAGGCGTAGATGCTACAAACCGGCATACTGAAAGACTGACTACGACTAAATGAGACAGAGCGCTATGAACCTATCCTGGGAACCGAGTAGCTCAGCCAATGTAGAAGAACGCTGGAGAGTGATCCGTGGAAATACTGAGCGGCTCTGTGCCGTCTTTGTCCCCCTTAAGCTCTGTGGATGGGCAGCATGTCGTCCCGCATGGATCGATGGCAAGAAAATGCGCAAGTTCAAGTCCAGAAAACATGCCTACAAAGCCTTCATGATCCTGAAAACTACTGAAGCAAAAGCAACATACAAAGCACTCCGAGATGAATGCAAACGTATGATGAGGGCAAGGAAAGTAGCATACGAAGAAGATCTGCTGAAAAACGTTGACACTCAACCAAATTGATTCTACTCATTTCTGAAGAGAAAGCGTCGTGAGAGCCTGGGCATCTAAGGTCTCCACAATGTAGATGTTGTGCTCGAGACAGATGAGTCATGTATGGCTTAACATTAAGCTCAACAATACTCTACTGTTTACTTGTCACCAGCGCCCGACAGTGAAGATTCTGAGATCCCTGACCAAACTGAAAACGGCATACTTATCACCATTGAAGATTTGGAGAATGCATTAAGTAAGTTGATATCTATTAAGGCTGCTGAACCCGACAATCTCAGTCCGAGGGTTGTGAGCGAGCTTGCTTCTTTAATCGCACCAAGCATAAAAGCACTGTTTCTCTGTACGCTTGAAACTGCAACGGTACCAGATGACTGGAAACAGAGTGTCATAACTCGGAGGTACAAGGGTGGCGACCGTTTTCTTCCCCAGAATTATCGACCAGTCAGCCTGACCTCGGTGTTTGGGAAAGTAGTCGAAAACTTCATCTGTCACGAAATCAATGCCCACATTGGGCCAGCCATAATCCTGCTGACAGAACAACATGCCTTTGGTGGGGGAAAATCGTGTACCACAAACCTTATGGTGGCACGTGAAGCTTGGTGCGAGGCCACAGAAAAACGACTGCCGGTTCATGCAGCCTATATCGATCTTAGCAAGGCGTTTGATAAAGTTTATCATGTGCTTCTCCTGAACAAACTCAGTAATACGCCTGTACCTAGAACTGTAAGCAAATGTATCAAAGGATATTTATTCGGTAGACAATGCCGGGCCAGAGTTGGCGAAGTGTGTTCCTCTGCATTTGAGGCTCGTAATGGAGTACCACGAGGGTCGGTGCTGGGTCCCAGACTATTTTCAATATACTTTGCGGATATCCCATCAAGACTTGCACCCCATGCCTTCTCGTCGCGGACGACCTCAACGTATGGCGCATCATACGCAAAGCCGAAGACACAATGACGTTCCAAAATGATCTCGATGTGATCCATGCATGGTCATTAGAGATCAAGATACCGGTAAATGTGACCTCATCGAATTTGTTTATGATTCGGAGATACCGGGACCACCCACCCTATACAATGGGGAACATGACACTGGCAGCAGTAAGGAGTACCCGAGACTTGGGCGTTATCATCCAGGACGACCTCAAGACCCGAGAGCAATCAACTTTGGCGAGACGCAAGGGGCTTGCGCTACTTTGGATGTTCAAAAGAGCATTCACGTCCTGGTCCATGCAGATATTCTGTAAGCTGTTGTTCAAGTTTATTCGACCGATCATGGAGTATGGATCGTCCGCTTGGTTTCCATGTACGAAGAGCGAAATGACTGACATCGAATATGTTCAACGACTGGGGTCAAGAATGGCGCCCAAAGTGAGAAGGCTGACATATCCAGAGCGCTGTAAAGCACTGGACCTGTTTACCCTCGAATTTTGACGCTCCAAAGGGGACCAAATTATGATGTACAAAGTGATCGTTTGCGGTGACATACCGGAGGTCGCAGAGTACTTCAAACTAGCCGTTGACATGCGTACGCAAGGACACTGCTTCAAACTGGTGGTACAAAGGACAAATGGCCTCCCGCGCGTCTACTGACTCTCACAGCTCGCTATGAATGCATGGAACAATCTCCTTCCGATGTTGTTGCTGCCGACACAATTGCCGCATTCAAGAAGAAATACGATGCCCTATTTGAAACATGATCTGTAATTTTCACGGGGATACCCTTGCTTTGGTGGGGGATTGGTCTGACCTGAAAACTCCCACATGTCCGTTGACTGCAAAGAAAGGTTGTTCACAGATCCGTTCCCTACCCTCCACTGATGAAACATGAAACATTAGAGGACGAGTGAGTTTTCTAGCAGAAGTAGCAACGGGCCGTGAACTGTCGTGATATCTTCGGTTTTTGTTGACCAAAATAGTTTTTATTGGATTTTTAAAATTCTCAACCCTTGTTAGTGAATAGATAAATTAAATCCTCGAATCAACAGGAAAATTTTTGCAATTGTTTGTCCGCATTACCTAAACAGCACCTATTTAAACTTGCCCTGTATATTTGGATATCTCGTACATTCGGCTTTCGCCCTCGTTATGGATTTGTCTGGCAAAGTGTGTCTTGTTGTTGGGGCCAGCTCCGGAATTGGGAGGGAGGTTGCCCTTAAACTCGGGAAGCAGGGTGCTACAGTTATTTGTGCCGCTCGTAGAAAGCACCTTTTAGAATCGTTGGCCAAAGACATAGGAAAGAACGGTCATCCTATCGTCATGGATGTTCGAAAGCACTCTGAGGTATGTTTAGTTCTTGCTTAACTCATAACTTAGGTCGAAGCCTCGATTAATCAAGTGTTAAAGGAGTTCGGCCGAGTAGATGTGCTTGTTTATTGTGCAGGAGTTTTTACCTACTCGCTTGTTAAAAACAAGTTTTTCGAGATCTGGAATGACATGATAACAACAAACTGTCAGGCAAGTTAAGTTTAACTTACAAACTATTTTCAAACAGGGTCTGGTAGACGTTGTTAGCATTACCTTGGCTGATATGCTCCAAAAGAATATTGCCGGCCACATAATTGTTATGAGTTCGGATGCTGGACGTGCTCCTTTCCCAGGACTGTCTGTATACAGTGGCACGAAATTTTTCACTGAAGGCTTTCTGCGATCTTTAAGACTCGAGTGCAAAGACTCAAAAATTCGGATTACTTCAATTCAGCCAGGGGATGTTGCAACTCCAGGTCAGCAGTGGACAACTGATACCATGGCAAGTCTTCTAACTTCTTCCTTTCCATACAAGCTTTCTCTCAAATTGGCGTATATTTCAGTTGCGAATTCAGAAATCACACTCTTCAGACGCGATAATTATGGATGCTTACTGATTTTGGCTAAATTTTTGCCTCTTGTCCATTATCCTCTTTAGTTTAGCGAAGCACGATCTAAAGCTAAATGGTTGTATGACGGTATTTTATGTTTCCGGCAAGCACGAGAAACTTAGCCTTGTATGTCACATTTCTTTATCTTAAATCTTTGTTGTGAAAAATAACTGTGTAAACTTGGCATACAAATCTCATAGTTAATCGTCGCTGTATTTACCAGTGCCTTCTTGGTTTTTGCATAAATATAACTCTTTTGTATCATAATTCAGCTCTTCCACACATTCCTATGTTTCTCATGCCGTCTTTAAAAGACCCTATTTTTATCTTTATGGAAACTAATCAAACTACTCATAGCACTTTCTCAGAAGCATGAATTTTCACAATTTCCGTTAATTTGTTTTACAAATATCCTCCTTGGATTCAGATTCCCAGCATTTCTCGGACAAGTTCTATTCAGTTTCCGCCAATTAACTTCCGGACATTCCTATACACCTAGGCCATAGCCTTTTAACCCATTTTTTCACTCAGCCTAGCATCTTTTGAGTGTCATGCATAGAATCCTTCCAAGCGTCTTATAGATATATTCTCGTTTCAAATTAGCATAAGGGTTCACCCATTAACCGTTATGAATTTAGGAAGAGGGTACGTGTTACGTCATGATTAATCACGGGGATAAAGAATAACGGACGAAGTTCTCAACCAGCAACAAAGTAGATCGTGCTTTTGCAAAGCACACATGTAAACTCGTATACATTATTCTCTTGGTTTATTCACCGTCCACCTTTTACTATTTTTTTCAGTTTCGCCAACTTCATCGCATAGGGCTCTTTCTTAAAAATTCCTCAACTCATCTTCAAAGTAGAGAAGATATTCAACGAACAATTAAATTTGAAAAGTACACTGTGTTTGAGGGGCACGAATCCTACGGTCATTCTTAGCTTCAAGCTCTGCAGTATCGAGCAGTCTACACCAAACCCTCGAAGCTCAGCTTCACATGAATCTATATGACTGACAACAGTGAAAGAGAATCAATCGTCATGCCTTCGTTCATGTTTTTCGTACGTCAATTAACATGGGCATGTTAATCGTGAACTGTAGTGAACTGTACCAGGCCAGCAGTCAGAAAGCGCCATATATAGTAGCATAAATCACTGCAGTCTCATCACCCATATAATACATGCTACGTTTTAAGTAGTAAAACAGTACTCCAGAAGAGAATCAATTACCAAACAACGTATTCTTAGTAACCACTTTACAGGTGGCAATTTTCAGGAAACTTAATAGCCATTATCTGTAAGAACCCAGCTGTATTACTGGGCCCCCATTAGCCTCATTCCGCCTTTAGTCGACTTGCTATTCGCAAGTTTCTTCTAACAAACGTATTTACTCCTACACACTTCATATCGACAGAGCATCAGCCTTATATGACGTATCGGGCATCTGAAAGGCTCGAATTTTATATTTACCATTGCCCTCAAAATGAATTTCTCGCTGTAACTCATACAAGGCCCAGCTGAGGTATTTGCTATTTCATTCCATTAATAGCCATCTTGTATTCTCTCTCTTGCACAACATGCAGGCCGCTGAGCTGTATAATCCCCTTTGCCGACCACCTGCCCAATCAGAGAAGGCCTGGGCTGCCATGATAAAACCAGAGGAAGTAGCCAACACGGTACTCTACGCTCTGTCTCAACCAGAAGGCGTGTCAATTAATGAAATTCTCTTACAACCCACTGGACAGCCGTGCTGAGAGTTTTGCTATTTTTGCTAACTTTACTTTCTAACTTCTCATTTGCTTCTCACTTGCCCTGTAAAAATGCAATAACTTTTTAGCCCAGTTGTTTACTTATCACTGTTGTTTGAAAAGGATTTGGCAAGGATTTTAAAGATTTCAATATGTGCTCGTTTCCATATCATATTAAGGCACCCAATCGGACTTCGTGTTATCCGATATGAAGTAGAATTGTCAGTCGGTCTACATCAAGATCGCGAGGTTCAACTTCATGCGACTGCAGTGAAAGGTGATTAATCGGCATGCCGTGAAGCCATACCATGGAGCCAGATGAATCGGTTACTGTGTACGAAAGGAAGTCTGGCGTAGAGATTCTATTGATGGGCCTTTCCCTAACACTTCTACTGTTCTCACTGGACTTACATGCCAGTGGGAGACTAGATACTTTCTATTTGGTTCTCGAATTCTATCGAATTACGTGTAAGTAACCAAAAATGGACAAAACGCACCATAGCAAAGTGGTAATTCGCTTAGTATAGGCAAAACAAACCATGTCTATCGGAAACTCAACAGGAACTTTGGTTTCATCGTACATAGTCAACAAACGAAGAAAATTCATTTATTTTTTAAAAACATTATTCACATGTTTTTAACCAGTGTGGGCACGCCAAACTGGAACACGTAGGGCGGTACCTCATAACCAATCATCTATTTTGGCTTGTGTGAACGACTTAAATTATCTTCAACACGACGTCGGCCTTCAAATGTGAGGTGGCTTGGTATTTGGAGAATAATAATGACTGCCAGGTAATTCTTTTCTAAGGTGATCTTTAAGCTTCAGTTCTTCCGAAGTGATAAGCAATCGGAATGAACAATGCGCATCTTCCGTAAGATGTGGGTGACTAGCAGATTCAACAATTGTGTCCAATAGCGTTCGCTTAAAAACTACAGCATGCGTCATAGGAAATATTCTTCTCTGATTGGCTGCGGGCGACCGATGACCTGCATGCGTCTAAGCCGTGAGTGTGCTCAGAGCACTAAAATGATCGTGCCCAGTACTGTATAGGACGAGAAGAGGTAAGACCAAACGTTGTTTATTTTATATACGAACTCAGTGATGGTCCGAAACCCCGATGCGCGGCAGGCCCGTGCCTTGCACGTGCGTCTGTCCGCTGGCGTGCTGTAGTGTGGATGCGAATGCGTAAACGACATATGAAAGTGAGTCACTGGCCGCTTAATCAACTGCTTGACGAATAGTAGTCTACGGCACCTATGATTGGTTGTCCCAGAAGCAGATAGAGGAGCGCAGTCACGTGACGGTTTGCGGGCCTGGCGCCGGCGCTACAGACCCACGAACTAGGAACAAGGCTCAACTGCGGACACGGGCAAACACCCGCACATTGAGCGGAAGTTCGTCAGTCAAAACACATTTCTGTGAGTGGTTCGCTCGTTATCTAAAATGCTCATAGATTGATCTGTTTGTCAATTGAGGCTCCACTGTAGACTGCGGGAGCTCTGTACAACCTGCACATGGGATTGCCAAAATAACTTTCTAGCGACCCAACTTCGAGTGCAAGTTCAACCTTTGGCCTCTCGCGACTGGTATAGCGTGTGCACGATTGTCTGCTGATCCCTAATAGATTGCGGTCAGCCTTCTTCCTATAGGTGACTCCCACATGACCTCGCTGGGTGTACCAGACGACTTCCGCAATCCCACAGTTTGCCTCGCAGCTGCGGATGCACGCTCGTCTGCTGCCAACTTCGTTCAACGTATTCTCAATTATCTTCATACATAATATAATATTTTCGGCAAAAGTAGCTCATGTAGTCCCACTCATATAACCCTAGGACCAGCATTTAGTCCTACAAAAACAGTGGTTATAGGGGTTCGGGGGGATGGAAAAATAGGATGGGTTGATATGGAAATTTTTAGAAGGGAATGTAAAGTGAAAAATGTAGTTGAAGTTGTTTCCTGCGGCCGCTGGGAGTAAGTTGTTCCGCATTTAATTTAAAGGCGTGCGCGGCGCTTTGAGACACGGTATACTAATCTAACTCCACAACGGTAAGTTGGACCTCAGATATGTTGAAGTAAACGACCTCCTAACCAACATTTTTATTTTTCGGGAATTCCAAGAAACATGCAATTTGATGATTGGGTTTTCCCCAATACGTTAAACGATAATACAGATTAGGAAAATCTACAGCTATAAACCAACAACACTTCCAAATACAATTAGACGAAAATGTATTTAGCAGTTTTTAAAGTATATTTCACTGTGTTTCCTAATTCCCCACCCACAAAAGCCTATAGAAGTTAAGACTTATACGGTTAACCCTAACAGCTACAATTTTCCAGACCCATGGTTCGTTTAAGTGAGGAGAGAAGACGGTGGGAAAGCCAGATTAGAAGGAGGTATGTATTATGTACACAACAGTTAGGAGAACGTTGTCAATAGGTCTTGCAGGGCGTCCGACCGTGAGGCCAGTGGGAGTAGACGGCGTCCGCGCCGCGCGGAGGCGGAATCCCAAGTGTCCTCTAATTGCAGTCATCCCGGGCGGTCGCCGAATACTCGCGTTGTCTCGGCAGACTGGTGGTGATAGTTTGCACAGCGCGAAGTGGGCACAGGCGAGACTGGGTGTGTTTGTCAGTCCCTCAGACCTTGAGCGATAGACAGGCCAAAGACCGGCCGTCAGGGTAACCGCAGCGTTGGCATGATGAGTTAACACTGGCGATAAGGTCCACTACAACTCTATAAACACCGTTTTCGTAGGAAAATTTGCTGGAAGTAGGGATTAATGACTGGGACGATATAAGCTACTTTTGCTCTATTTTATCCGCCTGTGTCTCAAGTCTTCTCCTTCTACACTGATCTGGGCCTAAAGATCACAGTGGCAAGGGTTTTAACAATTAACTCGAGTTAATATGTGTGAATGCGCGGACGCTGTACATCCTGGTTAGCGCGTATCGTGCGCTAACCTTGGGCCCGTTTTGATCCTGCGTCTATGTAACGTGGCTCGTTGTGGGGGCATGCACGCAAACAAGTGCGCGCAAAACTACACTTAGGGAATGGCATACTGCAACTAAGCGGAAACTGGCCTTTTCGATGGGTACACGTCCCTAAATTATTAATCGCATACCTCTGCACAACTACCTAAAAGAGCTTCATGCCAGCACAGAGGAAGTTCATTTGAGGTGAAAATCAGGCCGGACCGGTAAGCGTCGCTTTCTAAGAGCATAGTTGCAGATTTTTTCATCAATTATCTTTTTCCATACACAAATGTAGACACAAAATTATAAGACGGACAGCACGGATCCAAAACAAAAACAATACGCCGGATCTATCCGAAGGCCAAATATTTTCTCTCTTTACGGTGGTTATGAAGCGGTGCCGCTATTGTTTGATTGGCTTCCAGCCACTATTTTCGGGTCCGTTGAGTTTACCTGTCACTTCAGCCGACTGTTCCTTTCACAATTTTGTAGGGTATGGTCCTACGGAGATTTTTTAAAATACTTATTCTCCAAGAGAAGGGTCTCAGCAGTGAAAAAGAAGATTAATGTGGCAATTTTTCCATACCATTTCACTATGATCCTCAAGTTTGGAGAGTTTTCCACTAAATAGCATTCAAAAAATAAAAATGGGGAAAATCTGGCTAGCTTGCTAAAGTGAGCTGGATCATCGGTTTTGATTATGTTCACCGTATGTTGCACAACAGAATGGTGTAGGGTCGGTGGCTTGCGCATAGATTCGTTTTAAATGATAGTAGACTTTTGCGACATCTATACTACTCTCTTTTCCTTCACCCACATTTGCCCGGCGTCAAGATAGGTTCAAGAAGACCGAGGTGGGGTCGGGCGCAAGACCGCCCTTCCTATGCGTACCACCAAACTTGGTTGGGATCCCAGCTGCGTGAGAGTGCCAAAATGGCCAAATTAAGAAGGAGCCATTGCAACCTGATTTTCAGTTCACCCTGCACACGATAAAACACACACACACTGGATAGACCATGCGGTCCGAGTTATCAGTTGGCAACCCTTCAGCCATGGCTTGTAGCGCACTATGATAGCTTCGAGCGGGTCAGATTGTTTATAGTGAAGAAAGAAATGCATTAAGTCGTCGACCTTACTCTCCCTCTCCCACTGCCGGCATCAAGCTACCGTCCCAGTCTGTTAATAGCCTGATGTAGGACGGGCGATGTGGCTGACAGAGCCGACGAACGCGTCTGCGCGCGCCACAGCACGACCTGGCCCCCTCGACACACACACAACAGGATTAACATCGTCCGGCGAAGGAGACGTCACCATCTGACTTCTGGTCCATTCAACAACCATTGCATACACAACATTTCCTTGTCTGGCAAATACATAAGCTGGCTGCCGTCTCAGCCACCGCAAACCGTGATAGACTCAGGTTTTTGAAAGTGAACCACAATGCTTTCTTTTAGTCGCCATCGCCAATTCCAAATGGGGGAGGATGGCCACCGTCATAGAATTGCCAGCAATAACCCCCGGAGAATAATCAACATAAGCAGTGGATCAAATGCATGGGGCATGCTTTGCAGTCAAGAAAGAAAGGGAAGCATTTGAAAATAAGCTTAACTTATGTATATTTTTAGTTGCAAGACGTTTTCATTGTGAGTGCCGGTGAGCATATAAATTTTAAAGCACCTTGCATCCAAAGCGGAGTCGTAGCTTGAGTTGTCGCTTTGAACGTCACTTGTGGTGGTTAGACATTGCCAAATACCCGTAAGATGGAGAAGTTTTAAAAAACTGAGATAGAGTGGACACCCGCAGAAATTTTAATTGTACTACCATAGAACCACACCAATTAATATTTCTTCCCAAGGAGTCCACGCACAATGCTGTTGTCAAATAAATGAGTGAAAACATTTTGTCCCAGTTGATCTCACCTGAGATAAAGCATTCAGATAAAGTAGGCAAACAGAAAACACTTATTCCATTTTCTTCTGTAAAAGGGACAATTTGGCTCCCTGAACGCTACTAATAGCTAAAGATTAAAAGCTCTGGTTAATCATTGCTAAGGTCTAACATTGAATGCAGAAGATGAGCAGTGAGACGCCACAAGTGAAGCAGTGATCCCAATCAACTTCCTAAAAATGAGTCCTCTAGGAAGCTTTGAATGAATCCTCCAACTTTAAATGTCTTCTTAAAATTGATTAATTTTTAATTTATTTAAAATATTATAACAATAGTAGCTGAAAAACGGTAGCGGAATGCCACTTTTATCCGATAAATTGTAATAGTTGAAGCTACAGAGTGAATAGAGTGTTCTTCGAATGAACGAAAATTTGCCTGCTAACGAGCTGGCGGAATCTATCGAACTGTCATACGATGGTCAAACCAAATTTAATTGAATTAACTTAATTGTGAAAAAAACTCGCGGTTTCGGCAAGAGTCGAACCCATACAGCAGGGAGGCTTTTGCGCAACCAACGATTTGCCATTGAGCTACGAGGCACGCCGTGCGCCGTGAAGTTGATCACACTTGGATCGATTTTACCCGCCCAATTTACCGCTCGTATGGAATACACCATAACGGAAGAGCAAGCTGACTGCCCAAGCAGGATTCACCGAACAATCATATAGAATCCACCAGAAGGACTACTAGGCTGACTTAATTGTTAGGGGTTTTGGCAGATTTGCTCAACTGCTGTGTGGGCTCTAGTCCAACCGACACTGCGACTTATTCGCAATTGACTCAACTAAATTAAGAAAATTTGCTAAAACCACCTAACAAATTTAATCAGTAATTCTTAGTGTAAAAAGTGTATTTTAATTATAGATGCAAGGCAAGTTGAGGATATACCTTCTCTGACGTAAACATCTACCCTATTGCCAGAAGTACATTGTTCATTTTCGCCCACTTACTTCCGCACTGGTTGATCCCTCGTGGGTATGGTATGGCTACGCTTTGCGCCAACGGTTAGTTGCATCCGCACTACAAAAAGAATGGGCAGTGTTCATTGGATTTGCACGAAATTTGTAGGCATAATGCTTCTTACGCGGCAAGAGATTTCTTGGGCGCTTATGTGAAAGTTTCCTACTGCACATGTTTGGCGTCCTCTACACAACCACCCCCTTTCAGGTGTCTATCCCGACGGGCATTTTGTCGGAGATTATAGCAGGTGCTTAAATTGTACTCTCTTTTAACGCAAAGCAAAAATTTCAGTTTATTATAAAAAATAATATAAGTGACTTATTAATGATCAGTTGTATACTGTAATTAAAATCTTGCAAACGCAAATCATGCGTAGTTAAGAAAGACATTCAAAAATGTATGGAAAATCACCGTGGGTTATGATGCAAGTACTCGAACTGGACACCTAAACAGAGTTGATACGTGCAGAGGTTCTTTATAGCTGTCATCAGCTGCCCTAACTATGGAGCATTTCTGACAATTTCCGAAGCCTGCATGAGCGGAAACTTCTCAACATCCTCAATACGCATGTCATTGCGTCGACTACTTTGGGCCGCAACGATGGATGTGCCACCTCAAGAACTGTTGTCCGAAATTCTGAAATTTGTTTTCATTTCAAATGGATAACTTAAGAGGGGTTGCAGTATTAATTATCATGCAGCATGACCCAGAGGTATATTTTACTCAAATGTCAGAATGTCGGCTTTTGGGCAAGCTTCTTTCCGGCCGCCTGCAAAAATGTTTTTATAAGTAGTACATATTTTCTCATTGATTTTAGATGGCCTTTAAAATTCAAAGATATTTTATAGAAAACAGGACAAACGATTACTTATTGTGCTAATTTGGTAGGAAAGAACTTTTTTTTTCAAATTTCATACTCAAAGGAAGGGTATATTACGGTTTTAAAAAACTAAAATTGTCGCATAATTTTAATCCAACTTGTCCTTACACCTGCATTCGAGCTTCCTAATCTAAATTTTGTACATGATGCGTTTAGAGAAAATCACAAAATTATGTATGTTATGAGATACAGGTATTATAGTGCTTATAAATTATTGTAATGGATGTGGAGCATTGCGAATACTGTCTAGGCACCACTAATAAAAGGGGAAATGTAATACTTTACGAATAAACATTTCACCGTCTTAAAAATCTCATAATTAGAACTTTAAGGCCGAAAGGCACATTTCAAGCATCACATTTTCAATCGACAGAATTTTCTCCCAAACGAATACACGAAAGATTATTATGTTAATTTGCTCCATAAGCCGGAAATTGTCATTCCGGCTCCCTTTGTCTGTATCGGTTCCAGTTTGTCAGCATACCTATAAAAACATCGCGAATCAATAAGAAAAATGCAAATAATCTCAATAATAATTTTTCAATAGAATAGTTTTTGCAGACGATCGGATAGAAGCTTATTAAATCCCACACCCTGGCGTGACTGAAATATCTTGGTTTTAGGACGCTAGATTGATATTTCAACCCTACGTAAGATATTTTTTCGCATCGAAAATACTGCTCCGCGTTTAGGTCGATATTTCACGATATAGTGATCAATTGTTATGCTTGACTGAACCGGCCGAATACTTTTCTATTTACAATACATAGAAATGAACTGTGAACATTTTTGCGTCGACTTGTCAGGGACTTCAAAGCTCCTCTTCGGAGTTTTTTGTGGCTCAAACAGTGAATATTCAATTGCCTTTGTTACAAATTTCCCAAATTCACAAGTACCAACTTAAATGCTGAAGTTTTGCCTATTTCCACAGTGACTAAGTAGATCTTTGGGTACTTCACATAGTGTAAAAAGGTCTTCGTCACTGTCAAGTTTCTCTTAAGGGACCGTAAGTCGTTGCTGGAGTCAAGGATGAAGAAATCAGCGTCGCCAACAATGTATCCGACCCGGTGTATTGTATAAAAGTGAAGTTTGAGGATTGCACAACTTTTTGCCTCATGCATGCACAATTCGTGATGCAGGTGCACTAGCGCTAGATGGAGATGTGTACTTTTTTGCATTTAGCTGATTCAATGTAGTTTTTAAACAAGAAGTACATAGACACGCGTGATAGTCAGCCCACTGATAGACTGACATGCGTGAACGCAGAACTAGGAGCGTCCCATTACCTCCTGCTAGACGCAAAAAGACAAGAAATTGGGCTTCGTCTGTTAAGGGGAACAACATCATTAGGCAAAAGCGGCGCCAACGCGTACTGCCTTCTCATAAGCTACAAACACTGAATCAGATCGACGAAGTTTGATTGTCGATGGATCTGCTCGGGAATGCGACTAGTCGATTTAGCTGACTCGCTTACCGTGGTGTGGTAGAAGTAACAAGGCTCATGTTATCTAGGGAAACGATCCAGTCAAAAAGAAGGGAAATTCAAAATCTACCGTCTATTTATGCTCAATGCAATTTCATGCTTTTAGCTTAATAACGTCAAAATCCTTGTATGCAATTCTTACTATTAGCTGCCGTCTTGTGGATCCTGTCACTTCTTACAGTACGGTCGGCATTTCATACAAAATGCCGAAAATTCGAAAGATTGATCGCAAACCGGCATTAAGAAAGGTTTTATTACTGAATATTATGCAGCCTGATCTCAATTCACTTCAGTCACGTCAGGATGTCGGCTACTTTACGAGCTTTTTCCTGACCGCTTAAAAATGTCTACTTAAGTCGAATGCATTTAACTCACTGATTTTCACTGCCCGTATAAATTCAAATATATTTCGTAGAAAGCATGCACGAAAATATGAGTTCTTGTACTCGTTTGCTGGAAAGTTAGGTCTTCAAATTTTATACTCGAAAGAGTTTCATTTAAATTTTAAAAACTCCTTTCACCTGTCGACTAATTTTGAATCCTACAGACCCTTAGACGTGAATTTAGGCTACCCAAAATGCATGCTGTGTACATCCTGTCTAAGGAAAAGTATATTTTCCCCTACGGTGTAAGGAAGAGGTCACATAGTTTTCATAAGTTTTGCAATATATGTGGACCATGTTGTATACATTATAGGCAACATTGTAAAGAAGACAAAGGCGCGATCACTGAGACAGCACTTATGTTAGTCTGAGCTTTCGGCTTCACACAAGAGGCCATTGTCAGAGAAAATGAGAGAACAGCAAGCATTGGCATGTTTTTGCAGTCCAGCTACAAATAAATGGGGGGAGGAGATTGCTACCTTCTTTTGAACCCGGGACCTTTGGTCATTGAGTTTAACACTAACATTGCACCACGGACGCGGTGCTTTGTCGGTTGTGCTCGTGAATATGATGAATATATGGGCTTCGCTGAACTGGTAAAGGAATAATTAAGTTCCGATTCGCTTAAGAACTAAAAATTAGAGTCCGTGTAGGCAGTCGCATACCGACAATGAGGATAGGATAATGACAGCTAGCAAGTCAGAAATGGCCATTCCGGTCTCCCTTTGCTTTATCGGATCCATTTTACCCTCTTTTATGTATAAATTTTTAAGAAGGCGTGATTTTATAGCAAATGAATCCAAGAACTCATATTTTTGAGCATTTTTTCTACAAAAATATTTTTTACTTTATAAGGGTGGATAAAATCAATACGGTTTCTGATTCCAGCTTGAACCCAACCCCATATTTAGTGCTGAGACTTGGATTGGCCCAAGCAATCAGCCACTCGAAGTGCTCGCATGAGAATACACCTTCCGAAGCCGTTACCGGTAAGCCGGGTGACCGAGCTATTATCACACCAATCTCCAACAGGGGTGACACAATTTCGATAGACGCCGACTCAAATGCCAGCTATTAGCGCACCAGATGGCAATCATTCTCAATGAAACAGAGCCGTTACTGGACATAAGTATGCAGTAGCCTGGCGGTTGCATCCTATAACTATTGCAACTCCACGTTTGCACTACTCATATCTGATGCTCTATCTGAAGATCAGTTCAAGTTGGAATACGAAAAGTCAGGCCTCTATTCATTGTAAACTTTTTGTCCCACCAATCGCGTCTACTACCATTTTCGCTTGTACCGAATATTGTAGATAATTAGATGGATTACGGCAATCATGACAACGAACGACATAAATATGGGAATTAAAATATAAAAATAAATCCTGACCGCAATTGAAATGGTTTATTCTGATAATCACCACCTAGCCATTAACGGAGCAGAGGTGAGCAGAAATAAGTGGATGAGACAGTAGATTACCATAGCTGAAAGTTAGTAAGGCGATATCAGCGGTTTAGCCGAGATCAGTGAGCCAGGATCCGGATGAAAACTCAACAGTCCTTCTCATGCAGAGCTTTTCCGAGAATTAAATCAATAACGTAGTTTAACTGAATGGGCGACAGGATATTACCTTGTCTGACGCCGGACCGAATACCGAA
This sequence comes from Ligula intestinalis, assembly GCA_036362985.1. Classification (NCBI taxonomy): domain Eukaryota; kingdom Metazoa; phylum Platyhelminthes; class Cestoda; order Diphyllobothriidea; family Diphyllobothriidae; genus Ligula; species Ligula intestinalis. Next base: position 32,266,350 of record JAYGXS010000001.1, read on the forward strand.
CAGTTGGAATGGTCATAGACCATAACTCGCGCAGTCGTAATAGGCTTTGATCCTGACAGCGATTTGTGGTGAAATTATCCGCGACGGTGATTTAAGGTGGACGGAATCGAACGCAGTGGCGAAGTCAACAAAGCAGACGGCAGACGATTGTTGGTAGCTACGGTGGAATTTAAGAATGTACCTCAGTGTCGATATCTGCTCCACACATTCACGCCTATCATGGAACCAGGCTTGTTTGGGCCTCGATTTGGAGTTATGCACGGCCTGGAATCGCCTGGCAAGGAAAACAGAAAAGATATGCGCAACAGCGGCAGTTCTGGCATCCCGTCTTATTTCCCTTCTTGAAGACAGGTGCTAGGATGCCTGAGTGACAGGTCACCACAGTGTCGACACAAGACTTTTAGACTTGAGCGCGTATCTCGTCCTATCCAGGTGTCATGATGTTGCGCAACCTTTGTATAACATCGGTGAATTCGCCTCAGAGGGGGGAGAGGGGTCACATGACACTGCATAGTGCAGTGGCTGCGCATGTATTACCCTATTCTACGGTTGCCTATGATTAACAGTCCTCGAAAGAATCCGAAACGTCAGGCAAATTAAATCCTTGTTCCGGCGATCGCATCTTCTACTTCTGAACTGTATAGGTGGCAGAGGGAGAGATACTGCTGGGGGTGCTGGGTTCGGTATCGACGTTCAGAAAGTGCTAGAAGTGCTGACATCAGCACTTAACCTTGACCAACTTGTCAGCAGTCTAGCCGCCATTCAGAATACGAACAGTTACTCCTTGCAAAGGGCTTACCAGTAACTTAGTCGATTATTTGGCGGTTTTTGAATGTCCCCAACGTTGGAGACCTATTCCACAGAGGTCGAAATTTCAGCCCAGGATTTATTCCGGTCATTCCTAGCCAATTTCTCCGTAATCTTTCGCAGTTGCTGGAAGTAATCTTCATTACAAGATCTGGCTTGAACTATCTGAGCAGACAAATGCAGGGTTCTCCCACTTATTTAGTCACCGCGGCATCGCCAGATATATCCAAGATTTTTTTAGCTGCTCTTTAGACTGATTTTTTAGATTATGAACACTAGCCACTGCCTTCGCCGTCGGCTTAGGTCATTAAACGGGACTGGATTTCTCTGCTTAATGCCTCGACATTGCTGGGTTGCCGGATTTTTACAATACACAGGCGTCTAGTACA
>JAYGXS010000001.1:32267555-32339242 GCA_036362985.1 Ligula intestinalis
CTCTGTGCAGAATAAACTATTCTCCCTAACTGGCGACCCACTTCCTCCCTTCCTACACGAAACTAAATCTGAAGATCGCAGCTGTTAGGGTATTCCCTATGAAGTTAAGCCACTGTGATGGACGCTCCCACATGTTCAAATGAAGGTCTCAACGCAAAGGCAATAGCTAGTTTGTAATACTGCTGAAGAACAAATCATCAAAAATTAGGGGAAACCTACTTATAAGCCTTCCGCCTCTGATACCTGCATTGTGCTACGAATCATGCTACAGCAGTCGCCGGTTATTAAGTCCACTTCGGGCCCAGACCAAATTGGGCTTAATAAGCGGCGGGCGCACTAACCGGAGAGTCCTAGCTCTTGATTAGCAAACGCAGAATAGGCACTATACATTACATACGTACTGTATTATGTGTAGAGCTTGGTTATGTGCGAGAAAATAATGCTGTTTGTCTGTATTTTAGGTAATAACAAAAACAAAAAAATGATTTGCGACACATTTTAAAAAAAGTGGTCTAGTATCAGTTGTTTTGGAGGAGACTTCACTCGCAAGTGCTCTCTGATGTCCTTCTCCAGGCACCAGAAATCGTCGAATTTTGTAAAATCTGATGCCTGTAGACCGCGTTGCAGAGTGTAGAGTGCAGCTCGCAGGCAGAGATATGAGCATCTCACTCTATCCTGTTGGCAAACTGGGCTTTGTAGCCGGCGTCTGGGCTTATTAGCCGGCGTCTGGGCTTATTAGCCGGCGGATTTTGCTATGTAAAATTCCGTCCCAAGGTGATTTGGGCTTAATACGCGGCTGGGCCTATTAACATTGGGCTTAATAACCGGCGACTACTGCATTAAGATTTCGAGCGGCCAGAACATGCATGCATGACGCCTCTGGAACAGCCAATCACGGATAGCACCGAAATTGTCCAATCAAATTCCCAAGCTGACGCGGAGACTCCTACAATACGTTTATTCTTCCACACCAACAGCACCCTGTGCGCAGAGTCAGGGCGCGAATAGTCTCAGGATTATTACTTCTGTTGTGGGTAAATACTGTGAAGACGCGCAACTGCTGAGATGCAAATACGCCTGCGACCCTTTCGTACTACCTCGAAGGGTATCGCATTTAGACGGCCGAGCTGCAGAGCAATGAGGGAGAGGGTCCACACGTTTAAATATGGGTCTCCAGTTGCTGAAGGCATTAATATCTGTCTCTTTTTCCTAACCGGGATCTCCGTTAGCCATTGCATGGCCCTTGTACGCATTTATAAGATCGCTGCGATTACATACCATAAGCTGCGGTCTGAAAACACGCCCACGAAGGACAAACGTAAGACAGTCATACGCACTCGGGAGTCCTCTGCCATGTAGAAAGGTAGCAGAAGCAACGGAATGCATTGTCGTACAGTTGGATATGGATACAAGTTACAGCTCCGTAAGCGGCAGGGCCAGGTCGCGGTGATATACGACAAAAAAACTCAAAATAGACCTCCCCTGTTATGCCAAACGCGTAATTTCAGCTACCTTAAATTTAAATAGTCGCAGGTGGATAGCTCTTTGTGAGTGGCATTCCTGCGAACTAATGGAAGAGATACGCTCCAAAGAAGTCTGGAATACAACCAGGAATATGCTAATAAGTCAGGAGTACTTTGCTAGTCCTGCTATGGGCAGGCATGATGAAACACAAGAGTAGCTCGGAACGTCTAATACAAAGAAAAGGGTCCATCAGCGAATTATAAGCGCTTTCGCATGGATTGCACCAACGCATTTTTTACTATTTGAAACATACCTAAGCCTGGGCAGCGTGGACAAACTTGCTTGTACATGTGCAAACTATCCATCCTCTGACCACCTTAGGTCCCTTTGTAACCCCATATTCCTAGAAGTCTTGCACCTAATAACTTAACGTAATACGTTTATTGCATTTATTGAGACGTCGCTGTGTATACTCTGTCTAGTTTTGCATAAAAAAACTGTCCTTGCGGAAACGGTATGTCTTTCCAGTAACCAATTTATGCCTCAGGCCTACATACTGCGATTTTTCGTAGGCTTTCAAACTAGAAATGCCTATTTAAGAAGCAAGGCAGACAAAAAGTGGATGAAGACGTTTTCACAGGCCTATAATAATTCAGTTTCCTCCACGCTAAGAAGTTTATCGGGCATTTTTTGAAATCAGAAAACTAAAATATATTCTGGTACCTGGGATACAGTAGTTCCTCTTGGACGAGATTTCTTCCCCTGGATCACGACCTATAAGGCCTTTATTTTCCCACTTTACCGATGTGTAATAGCAGGTTCAGTGGAAGGCGATTGCTAACGAGCCTTGAAACTTTAACAGTCTTGGCCGAGGATGTCCCCGTGTGCCCCACAGCAGGGTGAGCGCAGAGACAGTGACTCGTGCGTGATTTAGTTTATAGTGATTACAGACTTGCACAGCACGCTCTTGCTCTCTCGCACCGGGACCCAGTGTTATGATCAAGCCATGAACACTGGAAGCTAGTGCGATGAGAACCAGCATATACACGTGCCATTACACAGGCCATAATAGGAAGGAGCCATTGCAGCCTGACTCTCAGTCCACCAGTCGATCACTCTACAAAAACGCTGACTGTGCGGTCCAAGTCCTTCTGTTAGTTAGTCTACCAAGTCACGCGCAAGTCACCATCCCTGCACCAACCCGAGCATACGGTGGACAGCATCGAAATCGATGGGCTGACTGCCAATACAAGAAAAACAGAGCCATTACACTAACAGGGTGTTCTTCCTGGTGGAAATTATCAAAAGAGGTAGGACGGAAAGTAAAAAGAATATCACATAGGCTGCGGCATAGCCGATCACATCAGTGAGGTACATGGCAACTGTAGCAAACAGCAGCTTCCCGAGGATTTCCGCTGTGGACAGAATGGTGTAGTGTGTTGCGTGGACATTGGGCGGAACCTCCTTTCGTGTGCATTCCATCATCAGCGTAAAGACAGTCGTTGTGATTGTCCCGCTTACCAAGAGGGTAGCGTTCATTAAGAAGACACCTAATAGAGACATAAAAAGATAAATGCTTACTGAAGTATATAAAGAGCGCCGACTTTCGGGTATTTTCACTCTTAAACGGAGAAGTAGGAACAGACGTAAGGCAGAAGTGCACTGTGTCATAATAAACGGACAGCAACCTATGATTCTTTTTCCAACTAAGATAAAACTTCGGGTCTACCTCAAACGTCGTTAACATTGGGACTTTTCAATAGGGGAATGCCTCTTGTGATCCAAATTAATTGCAACAGCGACTCATTTCGGCCTAACACGTTATATTTCTGAATCTGTTGAAGGGAAAATTAGGTAGGATAAGAGACTCCTGGGAGTCGACAAGAGCTTCCCGGTCTGAGCGTTGCACATTGTATCGGAAATACGTGACATTTGATGGGACCGAGCTCCATGGTTCCATGTCTACAGAATTGTCTGCACCAGCTTGATGGGCCCTAAGCTTTCTCTCATAAATAGGCCTTTCGCTCTTAGCAATAGATAAGGATGCCAGTTCGGAAGTCAAGCCCATTTTCTGGAACTCGACTTCTGTAACTATTAAATAAAATTTCGATAAAACATACAAAATAATAAAGTGGTAAAGCACGCACCCAGGGCAAAACTCATCCTTCCCATCAGCAGAATTGACAGCGATATTAGCCCGATCGTATATAGACGGTAAATAAAGAGAGTGCGAAGCGCCGAGGTTGTATTTCTAGCGAACAAATGAAGAAAAAAAAACAGTTTCAGTAGGATATTGAAGTCGTGCTGCTACGGCTTTCAAAAAATGTTGCTCACGCATAGACCTGAAGGCAGTGCATTGCCTTTAGTCTAAAAGATTCATAGAGCTAACCAGTATGATTTGCATAAGTAAGTGGCGACCGACACGAAGAGCTTTCCTCAAATGATACTTTCTGGGTTTCGGTGTCAGAGTAGCTGCGAACTTGGGTTAATCACAACCCGGACAAGAGAAGCATCAGAAGGCTGCGCGTCACAGTCATCGGGCAACGTTTCTGACTGGTTTGTGTTTAATTAAGAATAAGCATATACCACTGACAACGTTCATTTTAAAAGGCAGTCCTTCTAAAATGCCGGGATTTGGAATGCACTGTTGTGGTACCGAATTAATTGGGTCCACAAGCACAGCACAGCACAGCACAGCACAGAAGCGATGAACAGAAAACCTAATTACTAACAAAGACACACTGACCAAAATATTACAGTTTGCCACGAAAGCATTACACCTCATATCCTGTAGAAAACAGTAACCTCAGGGGTACGTCGTAACATGTTTCCTCTCTAGTGACGTTTTTATAGACCACCCACATAAAAACCAGTTCGAAAAATTGGCGGTGAAACGGTGTATTATATCGTGTAAAAGTTTGTTGCTTTTGCAAACACTTATTTCTCTGTGGAAAGTACGAAATACGTGAAATTACAAAAGCGGAAAGAGGAGTGTTTGACTTCTGATTCACCTTGCGTGGTCTAATACCGCTAAATTTTGTGAGCCTAATTAAAGGGCAACACGTGGTAATTTTCAAGAAAGTTGGCCACTGAAACATACAAGGGAAAATGAACATACATAGTAGATGATTCAAAAACGTGGATACATTTAAAACCCAGACGGGTGGACGTTAAAGTAAGTGCCCATCGAGAGGCTGTTACATGGTCCAAATACTGAACTTTCGTAAAGAAAAACTACGCAGTATGCAGTGGATTTTATCAACTCTGTTTCCCAAGAGATGATGACAGTGATTAGAAATCTGATACGTCCTGGTAACTAAGAGATTCCTTAGTAGAATGCCGAGCAGAAAAAAGAATGCCATGCGAATTGACAGGCATATCATTTAACGTGTAACACGAGCAGATCCAACGAAACTTACGGAAATAAGTTGATAAAGTAACTTGCAAAGAAGGACCCAGCGGTAGAAGTAAGCTGGCCAACGATGCCAGTCCAAAAGCCCACGCTGGCTATCGGCGACCCAGCGTCTAGCAACATGAGAGGTAGCATATTCATGGCACCCTGTTCGCCCAACTTATAGACTAGAAGCAGGAGGAGGATGACTGGTGTAGATGGTGAATCAAACAAGGCTATCCGGAGGACTGCCCAGTAATTACTCGAGTCTTCATTTGGGTTCTTACCATTACAGACGGATTCTGGTATAATTTAAAGTAAAGGAAAAACAGCATTACATTTCAATTATCACATCCTATGGCAATGAGTCACAAGGTAGACTGCAAAAAAATAAAATTTCGAAGGTAAACCATTCCAAGGCAGTGCTGCAGGTCGGAATCCGGCATTGTGTTAGCATTGGCCACAATGGCTCTCAATAAACTGTCATCTGATTCGCCTGGTCAAGTGTAGACTTTTACTAGGTGGTGTGACGCAGGAAGGCCCCAGCTGCGTGAGCTGGAATCAGTGCTCCCATGTCCATCCTTTTGTTGTCGTGGTAAAATCCCTCTCGCGGAATGTGCCATGCCGACCACATGCGCCCGACCCCAATTCCGCCTTCGGTCTTCTGGACTCTGTCGGGTGCGTGAGGGAAGAGAGAGAGAGTGCGGTAGATGCAACGCAAGTCTACTACTACTTAAAACTAATCCACGAATAAGTCACTGCGCTCTCCTTCAACGTGCTGAAGCGCGCGGTAGACAAAGTCGAAATTGACGGTCAAACTACCATGCAAAATACCAGTGGGCATTTTTTGTAATAATCTCTGTGCTTCTTAAAAGAATCAGAACATCTCCACCACCATCATCACCAATAAACATGAGTTTCTCAGAAACAGATCATGTTCCTTAAAGCTCTTGACCGCAGAAGGACCCCCGAGGAGGAACCTTAGTTGTATTAAGGGGTTAGGGGTCTACATTAATGTCTCTAGTAAGCCCACCAGTAAGGTAAACGAAGTATTAACACGACTTAACCTTTACATGTACAGTTACTCGAAAACTGTTTAACATTAATTAAATTCTTCCTAGCTAGCCTAACCTTCCTGTCCCATATACTATGACTTCTGAAATACCAAGCCCTAATACTTTTGCACTAATACCTCTGCTTTACATAACCTTCCTACTAACATCCGCAGGTTAGAAACTAATCGCAAAGAAAGCAACCGAATGGATGTGAGGGACCTCAGCAGGGAGATTATGATCTCAGAAGTAGATCTAGTACCAGGACAAATGTACAAAGAACCTCAACTTACTCATTTTAACAAAAAATCGCATGCGTAGTAACGATAATGGCACTGCTTTTATCCGTTTCGCTCCCAACATAACCTTTGAATAGTCTGTAACCTAAGCATTCATTGCCGGGTTCTTGAATACTTTTAGCCCTATAAGGATCTAACTTCGTTCGGTGCATTATTATGAGACACCCTCGCGAGAAAGACAAGCGTATCCGGGGGCAATATTGCACGTCTTCGCACGATAAGATACTACTTTAGCTAACGAGTCGGCTTCCGCACTGTATTTCCTTTTGTGTGCATAATATGACGGTAAGACCACCGAGTCACATTACTAATCCAAGACCTGCCACTCCATGATTGAAATGAGTGCTACGACGCATACCGTCCTCTATCCTCTGCTGTTAAACGAGATTAATAATTTCTGAAGACATTTTATATTGTCAGTACCTGTCGGCAATTCGAAGAACTAAGAATGGCCAGTTTGGTGGATAAAAAGATCAAAATTAATACAGCGAGAGTTCTGGGTCGATTTTAGTGGAATAAACGGAGGAAAATTTATCCCACAATGAGGCTGGAGTGGTGAGCGAAAATACTTACAGCAGTTCTTTCTAAATGTTTAAGAGCTCTTTTTTTCACGAAAAAAACACAAAGTAAGAAAAATAGTCTAATCGGAGAGGTGTATCTAAAAACAAAACAAGGTCAGACCTATCAAAAACCTGTAAAGTAGATGTGCCACCTCACTTAAGTTTAACTAAAATACTAAAACGTGTGTTCGATTGGAAAAGGTTAGATAAATAGGGTTGTAATATTAATTAGTGTGCAACAAAATCGAAAAATATTGCTGTCACGTCAGGACGCCGGCTTTTGAAAGAGCTTCTTTCCGGCCGCCTACAAAAACTACAGTCTGTGACAAATGGTAATTGAAGTACTATGCATTTTCCACTGATTTTCGACGTCCTTATAAATTCAAATAAAGGGTGTCCCAAAAAATGTATAAACATTTCGTATAATTGTAAACATGGTATTTATTGTAATTTTATCATTTCATAAATGTAAAACTATTTACAAGTATCATTTTATTGTTTTTTTTTCACTGCATGTTCTCAAACTGACGTCCATTTAATCCAGACACTGCTGACGATGCGAAGCAATGGAATCGCACAAACCACAAAACAATTATATTCGTATTTGGGCGCATTCATGTTTAATGGCTTCTCACTTTCTCAAGTATTTAAAATAAAGTGAAAATGCAGTGGAAAACAATAAAATGATGCTTTTTACATAATTTTGCATTTTTAAAAAAATACAATTATAATAAACCTCAAAGTTACAATTGTTTTAAGTGTGTATACATTTTTTGGGACACCCTGTATATTTTTCATAAAAGACATGCACAAAAATATTCTTCACATTTTATGCTTGAAGGATATACTTCGTCATGAAATATTTTCCAATTATCATATTTTAAGACCTTGAAATGCCCATTCTTGCAGCACCACATCTGTCCAATTATTAATGTTACTTGAAAAATCTAGAAAAATCCATCCACTGCAAATGTTTATGGACTCCACAAATGACTACTTCATAATACTGAGTAAAATGTATGATTTTCTTAAAAAATAAATAAAGAGCTTGCAGTTCAGAAACCCTGGATACGAGTGGAACGTGAAAACGGTAATCGAACTTAACTGTTTTCGTGTTCTTTGGCAGAAGCCTTTTCTTTTTCCATAGCAGTCTTCCTATCAAAATCATGGTAGTAGGTTGCGACTGTAAATCCAGTAGCGTAGAATAAACATAATGCCAGAAAGAGGACTCTGAGATCAAAATAGGACGAAAGCCAGGCAAAAAAGCCACCGCCAATAATAGCACCCAATTTGTAGCCCACAACCTGGGCAGTGTTGCCGCTGGCTAACTCTGACTCCGAGAGGATGCCTATGGCTAGAGAGTCGACTGCAATATCCTGTGTGGCCGCGGCAAAATTGAAGAGGAGGAGGCAGGCTGCAAGCTGGAATAATCCCCAGGCAGCTGAGCCTGCAGCCAGAATGCCATCGATGTTGAAGGCAAAAAAGGCACTGCAGCAGAGAAGCGTAGCAATGCTGACTTGCAGCCAGCGTCTTTTTGTGCTAAAACTGTCAACAAAGGGAGCGTAGGTGCTCTTGAAAACCCATGGCAGATGCAACAGCTTGTAAAGGCCTAGTGAGGTGAGCGATGATCCCTGAGAACGGAGTAGAAGAGGTAGAAACTTTGACTGAAGTCCATAAGGTACTCCTTGCAGTGAATAGAGGAAGAAGAGGATAAAAAGATGAGAAGACATCGGATGGTGTGAGAGGGAAATGCTAAAATAGAAAACGGGCAGCGCTTATTATCGAAATATCAAATAAAAACCAGAATCAGAAACAGCATCACTGCGACTTGACTTTCAGCCAGGAAAAGAAGTATGCTAACAAACAAAACGGTAAATCAGCAAGGTACTTCAGGTGTTGGCGAGACAAATTGAATGAAAACTACTTAGCAGTTAAGAAGGGGACGACAACCCTCAGATTCTCCACAAATAAACAACTGCTAACTTTGAGCGGATTTCACTTCTTACCAAAACGAAGACTACGAATAGAGCAGTCAGATCTGAAACGCCATCTTGCCGAATACTCTGCCAAATGAAAGGCGGTTTAAATATTCTAATGCAAGCGTTTTATGCTGGTCAATGTGACGGAAACGCAGGTAGGTTAGACTGGGAGAGTTTATCAGGAAAGTTGAATCCAGTTAATTCTGAGGGCGACATTCCTCTGAGACTATTTCTCAAAGCCCGTTTACGGAGTAACGTACGGCAGTGATTAGTTATCAGCCAGTAAGAAAATATACTAAGTATAGCGCCGAAGCCAATGGTTATTATGGCAGATTAATAGTGACCAATTAATACCAACCGGTTTCCTCTACATCACTGCTGTCAGTTTGCAATAGGTTTCGTGACAGAGGGCAGAGTTTAAGATATTACATCAGTTTTCAATCACAAAGTGCATACCGCGGGGGTTTTCAATTTCTGCTGTCCAAGGTAATCGATATTGCCCCCACATTATGATTATAAGGGGTCACTGAAATAATGCTAAGCACAAGGCGAACCGAGATAAATTACTCACACCTTCGAATATGGTGAATATTATTGAGACAGCGACCTTAAAGGCATAAACATTATGAATGTCAGGATGAGCCCCGGTCTCTTGCGCTGCTCAGAATAAGAAATATTAACAGGCTCGCTCAGCACTGGAGCGACAGACGCTGCATTCAAATACACCACTCTTAAGTCATATTATTCCTTAGCCATCTAGCGGCAATAAGACAGATAAGCTGTCAAAATCAGTCCAACTGCGGAGCATACAGGATTGCAACGTGGCGATATAAGGGTGGAACTGAAAACCACCGTTAAAAACTAAACTACCTATGCGGGTCAGGGATTCGGCCTCGGCCTAGTCGATTGGGGGACAAAGTGAAGACTAACTAAGGTGACATTGGTAAAATACGTTACTGTTGAAGAACCACTGACGCGGACTGCATCGGCTACTGAAAAAAAACTAAACTTCGAAAGTAAATCAGATTAGGCGTCTGTTGATCCTGCTAGTTAAATGACCATCAAGAATATGGACACGAGGGGGCAAATAGAACTACGCAGAGAAGTATACTTTAAGCAAAAAACAATGGTTAACTCACAGTCCGCAGTAGCGATATATTCAACAAACATGGAAAAGCGCGAGACCCACGGACAGTATAACGCAAGCTGTGTAGCCGACGCTGGTCTCCATAAGCCGAATTCGACATTTGCGGTGTAAAATGCAAAATAGACCAAATGATGTAAATGCCTTGTCCATTTAAGAAAACGCAACTTAACTACCACCAACAACTAATACCGGTTCGTCAATCCAAGGAAAAGTTGCATCGTATGAGGTGGTGACAGGATAAATAGCGACTTGAGACGTAAACGTTACTTGCCTCTTCAAGGTTGGGCGTAGGGCGCCAACAAATTCCCTGAAACCGACGCCACAGAGAATTTCATAGTTCTTTGTTTCATGGTGTTACTGGCAAACCTATGACAGCTACAGTGTACGACTACACGTTGGCTATACACCGAAAGACTCCCTCGATACCCAGCCTTATACAACAAATGACCGTGTCCCTTTGTGTCACCATAATGCCACGCCTCCTTAACGGCCCACGTGGTAGATACGGTGAGCCAACACGAAAGTCAGATCACGGTGCTACAGGCGTTATAAGAGCTGCGATCCCATAACAGATGCCGAACGTGGGAGAGGCGCAGTGGCACGTGGAAGAATAGGCTCACGCCGCGCCAGCCATCTGCGCCCGTTCCCGCCGCCTCCTTGCCTTGACACTGCCCACATGTGAGTGGTAGACGTAACGCAAGCGCATTATCACTTAAAACTAAGCAACGCGCGTCATACTGTCCCTGCTGTGGTGCATACAGTGGACCTCGTCAAAACCGGCGGCCCAACGGTCGTCAATAATGTAATTACGGGTGTTATAGTGCCAAGGCAGAAAGGGTGGATGATTTAAGTGTGGAATGTTTCGTCACAACGCGATAATAAACAGTTACTTAAATGGGGTGTTTAGTCATTTTCATGCGCTGGGTCGCTGCAAGAATCTGCTTTCTACAACCCAAACGGTATATTATTGCATAATATTCGCAAGGTGGCCAAGTGTAAATAAAAATAATTTTCAGAATTTGTGCCAGTGACTCTTGCGATGCAATACAGAACACGCTAGCTTTTGAACAATGGTATATCTTTAGACCGATCGTGCTGATAACGGCGGTAGATCAGAGAATGAGATTTCCATAGAGGTCGTTCGTAGCCTATATAGATAGGGGAAAATACGCGCAATTTGGTTTCGAAACGCTATTTCGTACTGCGTCTCTTAGTGGGTCCCTTGACGCCAGTCATTATAAAAGACACTTGGCAGATTGTGCCGAGAAAAGTATCAAAAAAAACAGTATTCACAAATATCGACAATAAAATATCGCGGTGTTATTAGGGGGGGGTCGGATTTCTGGGCCTCGGACCAAGTATGACGGGCAGGTTCAGAGATGTACTTGTACTTAATCCGATTAGCTCCTGTTGTTAGATGAATCGGCTTCACGAATGTCACGAATAGCGGCGGTCAGAGGCGAACTCTTCACATATGTTAACCCATTGTTTTTTTTAATTTCGCAAGTCGTAAACGGTTACGAGGCCCATCCGTTCAACGTCCGACTTAATGGTGCTAAGCCATGTTTTCAGTTGACCGCCTTTTCGGTATCTCCAGTTTGCACTACGAGAAGGGTTTACGACCAATCTGCAGAGGTCCATCGATGGTTTGCGCAGAACATGGCCAAACCACTGCAATCGGCGATGCTGGATGCACGATGCTAGACTTGGTAGTTTGAAACATCTGCGGTATAGCTCAAAATTGGAGATTCGATCCTGTCAGAAGACTCTGAAGAGGCGTCGAAGACACCAACGGTCAAAGACTTCGAGCGATAGCATGTCTGCTATTCTCACTGGCCATGTTTCGCAGGCATATACTAACACCGGGCTGATTGATGCTTTGTATATCAGCAGCTTAGTACGTAAACTGATGTCTGAGCGAGACCAGAGTGGTCTGGCTAGCAGCCTAAATGTATTTCTAGCCTGCGCGATTCGGTTCTTGATTTCGTCTTTGGCCTGTTCATTGGCTAGCATATTCGAACCCAAATAGCGAAAGCAGCCAATTTCTTCAATAGGTTGACCGCTGATAAATAGTAGTTGTGCTGTGCCCAAATATGTAGTCAGGAGCTACGTCTTGCGCACATTAATTGTCAGACCAACAGTTGCAGCAAAGCTGATGATTCGATCTAGCGTTGGCTGTAGTGACTGAGGAGTTTTACCGAGTACGACAATGTCATCGGCATATTTCAGGTCCGGTACCCTGAATTCGGGGCTGGTTTCACATCCACTGTCAGGTAGAATTGACTGATGCATTACCCAGTCGATCAAGAAGTTGAAGAGAACTGGAGAAAGAGGGCACCGTTGTCGAACTCCACAAGTCAAAGGGAAAGAAGGTGACTCTTCACCAAGGGTTCTTACTCGGGCTGATGTGCCATAGTAAGCTTTTATTAGATTGAGCAACTTTGGTGGGAAACCGTCAGCAAGCGAGACTTGCCATAAAGCTTCTCTGTCGATAGAATCATAGGCGGTCTTGAAGTCGATGAAACAGGCGGTGGTGATCTGTTGGTTTTGATGTCTGTGCTCTAGTATGCGGCGTAGAATGAAGATCTGGTCAATACATCCTCTACCTGGACAAAATCCTCCTTGGTTAGGACGAGTACGAAGATTGCGCTCAGTCGAAAATCTACGAAGAGGGATGGTCGCAAACACTTTGGTGGCTATATTTATGAGGCTGATGCCGCGGTAGTTTGAGCATAAGGTCATGTCACCGCGCTTCGGTATCGGTAAAATAATGGACAGTGACCAGTCAGTCGAGATGACTTCGGTAGTCCATATAGTCCAGTACAGTCAATGTAGTGATTCCGTCAAAGCAGGACAATTAGTTTTGTAGGCTTTTGCTGGAATAACATCTTCACCCGCTGCCTTCCGAACTTTTAATCGTTGTAATACCGATTCCACTTCAAATCTCGTAGGTGGCTCGCAGTCACTACCGTATGGAATTCCAGTTGACAGCGGTATGTTCTCAGGTGAACGTATAGGCGGATCCAGTTGCTCGCTGAAGTGTTCTCGCCATCGATCAATTTTGCCAGCCATATCAGTTATCACTTGACCCGAGTTATCCCGAACGGTAGTGCAAGGCGGTTTATATTTGCCTGATGCTTTACGCAAAAGGTAATAGAGCTGGTGGAAGTTACCAGAGTTTGAAGCTGATTCCATGGAGCCAGCTAACTCGGTCCAATGGTTCTGACGGTCGCATCTTGCTGATCGCGTAGTTTGGCGTCTCAATAAGCGGTAGTTCTCTGAGTTTGACAACCGAGCGATTCTAGCTTGTGCCGATAGATGGAGGGTGGTTGTGGAGATCCAGTCCTTCCTCGGTACTACCTGGTGTTGCAAGCTCAAATTCATCGCACTTTGTAGCGCGTCTCTCAGGTAAGACCACTGAGTATCGGGCGAAGTTTCATTATCGGCATCGTCTGGAGGTTCGATGCGAACAGTGGACTGATCTCGGATCAGTGCAGTGAGACTTTCGTTGAACGCTACACGGGTTTCTGTGTTTGATAGTGTCATAACGTTGACACGTTTTGGGGGCAGTTTCTTACTTCGATTCGACAAACGGAGCTTAAAGCGGGCACGGACAAGTACGTGATCCGACCCAACTTCCGCACCTCAAAACGATCGGCTGTCGGATACTGAGGTGGTCCACCTTGAGCGTACTAAGATGTAGTCTATCTGGTTTGCCGTTCGACCATCGTTTAAATACCATGTTAGCAACTGCCGATGGGGGTGTTGAAAACGAGTGTTTTTAACGACGAAATGGTTATAATCAGCAAATGTTACCAATCGTTCTCCGTTGTCGCAACGTTGGCCCAGTCCGTATTTTTCGATGACGTGTCTCGAGGTTTCATCGTACGGGCCAGTCCTGGCATTCCAGTCTCCGGCGACGAAGAGCAAGTCTCTAGGGGGTATCCTGGCCACAGTAGCTTTAAGGCGTTCATAGAACTCTGTCTTAACTGCTTCATCCGCTTGTGATGTTGGGGCATAAACGGCAACCACAGACATATTTGCAATGGTGCCTTTGAAGCGGGCTGTAACAATCCGCTCTGAGATAGGCTCAAACGCTAAGAGAGTGTTATGCACCTTTTTTTCATGGCTATTGCCACCCCATGCAGTCCTGTGTTCGTTTGTGGTCCGCTGTGGAGGAGCACGTACTCAGCATCTTCTTGTGGGACTTTGATTTCTCTCGTTCCAGAGTCTGGGAGACGAATATCTGACAGACAGGCAACGTCTACTTTATATTCCCAGAATGCGCGTGCTAGAAGTGCTTGACGGCCGGGATCAAGCAATGTCCGCACATTCCAGCAACCGATGTTCAAAGTGTGTCGCGAATTTAGGGTACTGGCTTGCATATTTGACATTCCGGGCACCAGGCGACCACGGAGCACGTCGCTTCCCGGGGACGCCGTAACATTGTTCAGGTTGATAGTACTGGCTTGCATATTTGTCATTCCGGGAACCAGACGGCCACGGAGCGCGTCGCTTCCCGGGGAAGCCGTAACATTGTTCCAGTTGAGAGCACTGGCTTGCATATTTGCCACTCCGGGCACTAGAAGACCACGGGGTGCGTCGCTTCCCGGGGACGCCGTAGCAGTATTGAGATTCGTGATAGTCGTATTGTCCATGAATTTTCTTGGGAATTTTGTTAGAGATGACGTCCCCGGTGTTACCTGCCATTGCCCTCTGTTCGCCGTGAGTTTCCCCACGTTGCCCGCGAACCACCAGCGGGGAGGTCGAGGGTTGGATTTTGGTTCGCCAGTGTTATTAGGGCCCGTAAGTGATCAAAAAAGATGTCCATTCATCCGTAAACACAAAGAACTAAGTAAAAAGTAGTACCTAGATAAGAACTTTTTTTATATTTTTTAAATAAGCGGAAGGAATTTTTTCTACAGTGACACAAAATGAAATGTATGGGGATTGATAGAAAAAGTTGCACATGGGACCACGACCGGTCGATTATATGCGGCCACGTAGCGGCCGACTTTGGGAGGGTTATTTGGGTCCTGATATCCTCGGCTGTTGGTGAGCTCGGTTTTGTTCTCAATGACGTTGCCTCTTTTGTAATTGTTTCACAAAGCTTTGTCATTTGACAAAGAACGGCGTCACGCGTTCTAAACACAGCGTATGAGATAAAATAATTGAATGACCGAGTTAACAAGATTGACTAACAACGAGATAAAATGACGAATCAATATAGTCAAACTTAAGAGAAGGCAGATATAAGAGTACGTATACTTATCGAAACCTGTGTCATGCGGCCGTACACAGGCTGTTCTTAGGATCGGGTTTCTAAAGAAGCACAGAGCCTCGTTCAATAGGTTGCTAACGTTAGCATCTTGAGCAACGCATCACAAAGCAGACTGGAGTTTTTAAGCTAACAGAGGTTACTTTTCTCATGTATTATTAATTATTACGGTATAAACGCATATTAATAAAAACAACCAGCAACTGAGGCCTGTCGCAGACTGTCTCGACATATTTTGTCCCATGGCAGCATCTTACAAGTTGCCACAGTGATGCACTCCCGGGTGGCGGTCAGGCAGACATAATGGTACACCTTCGGTCATTTGGTTACGCAACACACTCACATCGGCACGGATTCTATCTTTCATAATCCCCTCCTCGTACAATGTTTCTGTGGATGCAACATTCATTTTTGCCAGCATGACATGTTTGTACCTGTCTAATTCTTACGTTATATTCGCCCAAATCAATGCGATGGATGTCTAATAAGTAATCGGTCTATGTACAAAATGAGTTTTTTTCTTTTAGACAGTATATGTGGACCATCCGTACTATGGGTGATAAGCAAGATGAGTGGAACGGCCGAATGATGCTAAGGCTGAAAACACCCCCAATGAAAGCGAATAATTCCTTCTGATGGAACATGGGCAGCCGTCTGGGTGGAACTTAGTTGGGTCCCGTGCTCCCTATTTCCATGCAATTCTCCATTGCATTGGTCCAACGCACTGGACTTCACTCTCCAAGCAAAATATCCTTTTACTCCCTTGCTAAGTTACCTAGGTTTTTGGCACTGATTTCGTTGACATGGCCGGGTATAAGTTGTGTAACACTCATGGTATTTGCGCATGCGGGGAGCTTGTGTGGCTTAGGTGTGCGGCTAAGGAAGGTACAGCAAACATCCTAAGAAGGCATTTCCCCAAATCTAAGGAGCACTTACAATTATTCCGGAGGTCGGTGCCTATAGTGCATTTCCAGGTTATATCTGGAGACGCAATGAAATGGTGATACAAACTGACTCCTGAGACATCTAAAGAAAACTCGACCAAGACAATACGTCTAAGACTAGTATCTTTAGCAGTGCATAAGGTGATGGTGGGTTTATTACTATAGTTAGCCCTAGCTTGTAGCGATAAAAAGGTGTTGACGAATCAAAGAGCAACCAGTGCCACAGTATACCAAACATGAAAGTCTACCATTACCTACAGTACCTGCAACTAAGGGCAAATATGAAAAACTTAAGCATTAAACAACAGCACCGGGAACAATATAAGACTTACCGTCATTGTCTCTACTGGCATCTCCGATGGAGAAGTGCCACAGCGGACCAATTAAAGACGTATAGAGATATCCTTCCCTGTCATGGAAGAGGTAACGCCGACGGAACCGGTCAAGCTGTAAAAGTCATCATCCAGCTGCCTGAGCCTTGGTTGTTCACGTCAATCTTTTTTGAAATGGTCCTTCATATGGGAGACTCGGGGGTCAAAATCTTCAGTCCGTGAGATTTAAAATAAAGACGGTGTCGCAATGGTCGGGAATGACAACCTTTGCAGCATCTTCACTCCAAACCCAGTCTTGGCCAATGCATAACGAGCCATTTCGGCCCATGGATGTTTGAACGCACCAAGCTCCTTGGTAACTTCTCTTATCAAATCCCCCCGATTCTTTATTGTTTATGTCTTTCATATGTAAAGATCTTATTTATTACTATCGATTATCCTTCTACCTCCTCATGCGTTTGTGTTTTGTGGTGTTTAACAACACCGACCGGCGTTTCACACAGGGCCCTATAAAAGTTCATTACTCCTTAAGGTGTGCGCCAATATCAAACGCCCCGGTCTCTACAAATAGGCGCTATGTAACGATACCTTATGATTTATGTTGAATTTTACGTCTATTTCCTCTTATCCATTTAGGAAAGTCGACCGTCAACACTCCAACCAACCCGGGTTTTTATGTACCGCGCGACGAAACGCGGGACCTCTGAATTTTCGATTTGAATTGTAGAGTTACCTACTATAGCCAGTGGTATTTTAAATTTATTTAGGTTCTTTTCTTTGAATTTGGCTGTGCTTTATTTGTACTTTACTGTTTTTTGTTTAAAACCAAATGATACAGGCTTCCGGAGCTGCAGGAGGCGAGGTGGGGCGCAGCTGCTGCCTCTGTGCCAGGCGACAGTCGAGTCTTTGTGTTTGGTGGTAACAATAGCTCCAGTCGACTTGCCTCTGCGGTCTACTGCCAGTTGGGGAAAGACTGTCGTGCATCGGCTCACGTTTCTGCTGATCGACTGCCTGTGACTGTTGTTCCTCATCGTTCACCTCATCTGGTTAGGTCTTCCGCCTCACACAGCGGCCCACTGTAATGAACCGTCCTGACCCCATTTTTCTCCGAAATCCCACGCATTACCCCCAAAAGAGCGAAAATTTTTCTCCTAAAAATCCCTGAGGAGTTTTTTCACTGTCTGTTCCTATTTTCATCCTACGACATAGGACAACTGGCCTCGCCAGCAGTCTGAAAAGCAAATATTCTGCTACCACTGCACATATGTACAAATAGGGCACTCAAAGGAATTTTTCCTACATATCCCTCAATATACTGATACTATTTTGACCTAAGTAAAGCATTTGATAAAGTTCCTTACAGGAGGCTCCTAACCAAACTAAAGGCTATAGGATTACGTAGTCCTCTTACTGACTTCATCAGATCTTATCTCTCAAATCGACAACAAAGGGTCTAAGTGGGATCCTCATGCTCTACTCCTACCGCAATTTTGAGTGCTGTACTTTAAGGTACCGTGCTAGGTCCTCTGCTCTTCTTGCTTTGCATAAATTATATCTCATTGAGTGTTAAACGCTCACAGTCTTATATTTATGCAGATGATCTCAAGTGTGCTTACTCCTTCTATAACTCTACGTCCGCAAGATGCCTAGAGCAAATTCATTCTGATCTGCACGCTCTTTCAGCGTGGAGCTCAACATGGCAGATGGAGTTCTCACGTTCTAAGTGCCGATGCATGTGCTTTGGGCCTGAAAGGCTGCCACAACCTGTTATTTTCCAAGGTTACCCAATGACTGAATGTTCCAGTATCAAGGACCTAGGATTAAGCTACACCAATAAATTAGACCTTTCTCCTCACGCCAATAGAATTACAGCCAAAGCCGCACTGATTTGCGGCTTTATGTCTTATAATTTCTATCTTCCTGAAATGAAGCTAAGACTTTATCGTATGCATGTGCTTCCTACTCTCGAATACTGTTGTCCATTCTTCGATCTAATGAACGAATTTAGCTGTTCAAAAATTGAAAGTATCCAATGAAGATTCACTAAAAGTGTCCTCCATCCGTCGTTTACGCAGATTGGGAAGAGTAGCGGGCCCAACGCGGAACCCCAATGGGATACCAGTTTCTCTTTTTATTCATTCCGAGGTAGATTTCCAAAAAATTACAGATTTTTGCATCAACAATAAAATTCTCAGCTCCTCACAGCATGGCTTTTTACCGGACCGATCTTGTAAAACATGTGACATGTCTATTCTAAACCTAATTACTTCTCTTCGTAATGATCATTTATCAGTGCTAGTTATCTATTTTGATCTTAGTACAGCATTCGATAAAGTTCCTCAAAGGAGGCTCCTTGTCACACTAGAGGCTATAGGATTTCGTAGTCCTCTTACTGACTTTATCAGACCTTTTCTTTCTAATCGTAAACAAAAGATCTTAATGGGATCCTCATACTCTATTGCTACCGCAATTATGAGTGGTGTCCTTCAAGGCACCGTGCTAGGTCCTCTGTTGTACTTGCTATACAAAAATTATATTTCATTGGGTGTTAATTACTCTCAATCTTATATTTATGCGGATGATCTTAAGTGCGTTTACTCCTTCTCTTAATCTACGGCCGTGAGATGCATCAGATTCATTTGAACGCTCTTTCTGCGTGGAGCTAAACAATGGAGTTCTCACCTTCTATGTGCCGATACATTTTCTTTGGGCCTGAAAGGCTGCCACAACATGTTATTTTTCAAGGTTACCCAATGACTGCATGTTCCAACATCAAGGACCTAGTTTTAAGCTACACCAATAAATTGGTTCTTTTTCTTCACGCCGATCGAATTACGGCCAATGCTGCACAGATTTGCGGCTTTATTTCTTTTAATTTATATCGTCCTGAAATAAAACTAAGCTTTATCGTATGTTTGTGCTTCCCATCTTAGAATACTTTTGCCCCTTTTTCGGTCTCATGAATGAAGTTAGCCGTTCAAAAATGGAGCAAATTCAAAAAAATTTCATACGAAAACTGCTGTATCCGACAGCTTCTAATACTTGTTACTCAAATAGATGTCAATCAACGAAACTAAGGTTCCTTTGGGTCAGGAGATTGGAAGCAGGATTCGTCTCCTTTTTTCTGCTTAATAATAGCACAAATTTACGCAGGACTTCTGTCATTAACCCCGTCAGCCGTCCCTACAACCTAAGAAACTCGGCACTTGCTATACCCCCTCCTGCATCCTTCTCATTTAAACGTTCTGTTTTTTGCTTCCAGATATAGCTTTCTTTGGAATAACTTGCCAATCGAAATTAGGTCATTAACTAGATTATCTGCTTTCAAACAGAGACTGCACATTTATCTTAACACTGACTCTATTAACCTTCTATTCTCCTCATCTTTTCCGAGCAGCTTTCTCCATGACTCCGAGAAAGGACCATCGGGAATTTAGGAGATCCGCTTGAAACTATTCTCTCTGCCTCGTGTCCCCCGAGAACCTAGATGTTTCCATTAAACACCGCTGAATCAAACGAAGCCACGCGGAAGTACTTAGTCTAAAATTCTGCAGTTTCGTTGACTACTCACCTTCATCAGTCCACACACACCTATTTCTGCTGTACTACTATGTTCCTTCTACTATCTTTCTAAGCAGTTTTTTCTCTTAAACACTTTTTGAACATGGAGACCCGTTGAACGCTGCCTCCATTTTCACTGTAAGAGTTTTTTTATTAAATGCCATAAGTTTTCGTTTTTAGTTCAAAATTACCTGCAAAACATTGCTAAATGTTGCCCCAAAAGGACAATTTCTGCTGAAATTATTACGACTTTCTACGTCTACTTGCACATATTGTCAAATTCTTTTTTGGATTTTTATTTTTTGTAAATTAACTTTGTACAGATAGTGGCGTACCGGCGCTGAAAATATAAATTCCAAATTCCAGATACTGACCCTCTTTTGTTTTAATTGGTTTTCTTGGTTGCCAAGTTCGATTTTTCGTTGTCAGTCTAAGTCACCGCAGGCTGTTGCTGAATCATCGTTGACCTTCTCGCACCGTCTTCCATTTCTCCTCGAATTTGTAAAGTTCAACGTTTTCCTACTGTTCTTTCGTTCTACGATTTTCTATCCGTTCGTTACTACACAATAAACGTTATTCGTTCCATAGCATTTTCAGTATCCACCATGAACACTTTCGGAGATAACCACACTTCCCCATTTGATAAAATGGATACTCTTTTTTTGGAAATATCGTTCGTGAAGTCCCTAAAAGGGTATACATGCAGCAAATGGGGGAGGTGTGGTAATCTCCGAAAGGATTCATGGCGATAATCAAAAATGCTATGGAACGAATGACGTTTATTGAGTAATAAAGAATGGTGCGGACGTTACTCCACGCTACATAATTTGGTGGCATCGGTGGAATATCAGTTTTGACGTAGATAAACAGCCAATTCGCTGTTAACTCGAAAACAGAAAATTCAAATCCTAGCGCCTCGTCGCGCGGCACATTCAAAACCCGGATTGTCAAGGGTTGGCGCAGTCCGGTCAGTAAGAGTGTTGACGGTCGACCTACCTAAAAGGATATGAGGAAATAGACGTAAGAATCAACTTAAAATGTGAGGTTGTAGAAGCACGTGGGATAGAATCACTTGAGAAACGCGTCGAATGTTCTGGAGACGCGCCCCGTAAGGGGCGCGCGCGCGAATCTTCCCCATACTTATAGGACTGGTAATGGAAGTCAATAATTATTATCATGTTTATATTTAACTAAATAACAATAAATAAATAATCATCACTAAGATAATCAAACCATTCTCTCGTTTTACTTTACACCACCATGGCCGCCCCCTGGACGACCTTGATGGCAGAGATAAATAACGGGGCCAACTGAGGACTGCGAACCCTTCTTCTGGTGCACCACCACCGTCGTTACGGCCGTCCCGTCAAGTCAAGGATCCAGCTACCATTCTGTCAAGGACAGTAATTTCCCCACAGTTTATATTTGTATAAGGTTTTCTCCCATAGATTATTCTTGTATTTAGGAACACTAAGAGACTCTCCAAGCCAAAAACACCTCTTTCGGATTTATTACTATATTGGTCGTTCGTTGGCCTGTTTTCGAAGTCTATCGCCCTTGGTCGTCGCCCACGCATTACAATTTGGTGGCAGCTGTTCTCACCATGACCAACAACCTCCTTGACAACTTATTGGCCCAACTGTCCTAGGTTAGCCTTCAGTCCTCTCACCGGCCGCCCTCGCGTTTAACACTCGCGTGTGATTATCCGCGATCGGAAGCCCGCATGCGTGATTACCTCGAAGGAGTGGATGAGGCGTCCCAGATACGAACGATTCTGGCCCAACTGGACGATGATGTCTACGACCTTGCTCGTGCCGCTGGTGCCTCGTCGACTAAATCTGTGGAGGACCTCTTCAAAACCCTAAGCGGTGTTCTGCTTCAGGCCACCCCTTCGTGGATCCTCATCTCTGAGTTCCGCCAGTGACTTCAAGGACCCTTGGAGAGCGTCCTTCAATACCAACAGGCGCTCAGTCTCCTGGGCGAACAGGCCTATCCCCAGCTGGACCTAAACTCCGTGAACTATATGTTCATGGAGCAGTTTGTCAGCGGCCTGTCAGACCCTGAGATCCGAAAAGCTGTCCTACACCAACAACTCACGACTCTGGATGCGGCCCTTGAAGTAGCTAAGCGTGAAGAGGCTTTGCAGTCCGCCTGTGTTCCTTCGCGAGGTCGATTTGCGGTCGCTGCTGTTCGGTCGTTTTCCAGCATTGGCACTCAGACTCCCGTTCATTGGTGCTCTTGTGCGTCTTCTTTTACTCGTCGGGACCGCTGGCGCCGCCAACAACCCCGGCGACCAATCGGACTCCCCGGCCCTCGTCCACTTCTTGCAATCGAGGCTGGACCCGACCCAGGTGACGGTGAGTGCCTCATTCTCTCTGATATTGTAGTTTCGAGCCTTTTTTTCGGCCTCTTGTCCCCAAGTTGTAGCTACTGTAGGTTCTACCACCTTTTCCTGTCTTATCGATTCTGGCGCTGGTTGTTCCTTGATACATCAGCAGCCCTTCTTAGAATTTCAAACCCGTGTAATGTATATTCCTAAGCCTAGTTTTTCTTTACATACGGCCAATGGTGCAAGTCTTCGTTATACTAGCCTTGTTGAGTTCTCCTTGATCCTCTCTGGCTCTAGTTTTCGCCATCAGTTCATTGTTTCCCCTGATATAACGTGGGATTGTATCTTAGGCGTTGACTTTCTCCAGAAGTTTGGGTCTCCCTGGACTTTGGACCGAGCCTCCTCCGGACGTTTTCAGTTGACGTTCCATTCAACAGCTGCCCCTGTAGGCCCCATACGGTGTCTGTGTCTGCCATTTTGCCCGGCCTTGCCGATTTAGTACCTAACCACCTCGACCCCGCGAACGCCGATAAGCTTCGTAATCTTCTCATTGAATTAAATGATATTTTTGATTGGGACAGGAAATTTACTGGCCGCACCAAGGCCACTGAGCATTGTATAGACACGGGTGATGCGCGCCCTATTCGGGTTCCACCCCGCCGATTACCTATATATTACCAAAAAGTGTAAGACGATCTTATTAATGACATGCTTAGTCGTCACATCATCCGTCCTTCTCATTCAACTTGGTCCTCACCCACCGTGCTCGTCAAAAAGAAGGATGGATCGATGTGACTTTGTATTGACTACAGGAAGCTTAATGCAGTTACTAAGAAGGACTCTTTCCCTTTGCCTCGTATAGATGCAACTCTCGACACACTAGTCGGTAACATTATGTTTTCTACTTTGGACTTGGCCTCAGGCTACTGGCAGGTTGAGATGCGGCCCTCGGATCGCGAGAAGACCGCCTTTGCCATCCCCCTGGCCTGTACGAGTTTGAGACTATGCCCTTTGGTTTAGCCAATGCGCCCAGCACTTTTCAACGTCTCATGAATCAAGTCCTAGCCCAGCTCATACCTTACTCTTGTCTAGTCTATATGCATGACATCTTTGTGCTAGGAAAGGACTTTGACAACCATCTACACAATATTCGGCCTGTATTCAACAGCCTAAGAGAGGCTGGGCTCACCCTCAAACCTTCTTAGTGTGTATTTTTACGACCTCGAGTCCAATTCTTGGGTCATGTTGTCTCTTCTTCTGGAATAGAGACTGACGAAGATAAGTTAAAGCAGATCCGCGACTGGCCCACCTCGGCAAATGTCAAAGAACTTCGAAGTTTTCTAGGGCTAGCCTCGTACTACAGACGTTTCATCCAAGATTCTGCCCATATAGCCGGCGCTCTCCATAAATTGACGCAGAAGGATGTTAAGTTTAAGTGGACTGCTGACTGTGTTAACAGCTTCCAGTCACTTAAGGACAACCTTTGCTCTAGCCCCATTCTTGTTTTTCCTTATACTGCGATCGATGCGGGAAATTCTTGCTCGACACCGACGCCAGCCACACCGCGATTTGTGCCGTCCTGTCTCAACAAAAACCGGACGGCACCGAGCATGTTATTCAGTACCTCAGTCGCTCACTCTCGAGGACCGAGCACCGCTATTGCGTCACACGCAAAGAGATTCTCGCCCTGGCTTACTTTGTTGAAGCGTGCCGCCCTTATCTCCAATTTAGGCCTTTCATTATACGTACTGACCACAGTGCTCTAACATGACTCCAAAATTTTAAGCACCCAAAGGGGCAGATTGTGCGTTGGCAAGAGAAACTAGCCAAAAACGAGTATTCGTGCATCTTTTGCCCCGGTCGGCTACATGGCAACGCCGATGCCTTGTCCCGTAAACCATACCGCCCACATGGGGACTTCCCTTCGTGTACGGACATTGCTATGTCTACTATCGCCCTCCAGAGTGACCAGTGTTTACTTTGGGCTGCTGCGCAGAGGGACGACCCCCACATTTTGCCTGTCTATAATCGGAAGGTCGCGGATGCCCGACCTCTTAGTAGAGTTGAGCTTAGTGGTCTTAGTTACGAGACTAAATGCATGCACGGATTGTGGGACAAGCTGTTGATTGAGAATGGCGTCCTTTTCTACCGCGATGGAGATCAATACCCCAAGCGACTCGTTCTTCCGCTATCCATGGTCGATGATATTATTGACCGCACGCACACCGACATAGGCTACTCCGGCATCTACAAGACCGAGTGGGCCCTTCGTCGACGTTATTACTGGCCCAATCAAAAGCGCCACATTCAAGATAGTATTTGTGCATGCGAGTTCTGTCTCAGCTCTAAGCCTCCTAGTCGCTCCTTACGGGCGCCTCTTCAGCCGATCAAGACCAGCTATCTTAATGAGCGGGTGGGCGTTGATCTTGTTGGGCCGCTCACTCCTTCTGATAACGGATATCAGTTTATCCTTGCGTTGGTTGATTTCTTCACCAAGATGGCGAAGGCTGTCTCGTTACCTGATGCCAAAGCCCCGACAGTCGCCCGTGCCATTTTAAACCATTGGGTTTGCCGCTGGGGTGCACCGGATCAATTTCATTCTGATCGTGGTTCCTCGTTCGAGAATAGCGTCCTGCACGACTTCTGTCGTCTCCTGAACATTAAGAAAACGCGGACCACGGCCTATAACCTGCAAGGGGATGGCCAAGTTGAGCGAACCAACCGCACCCTTATCAACCTTTTAAAAGCCTTTATCGAAAGTCCCCCACCGACCACCTGGGATGAAGTCCTACCGGCTTGTTTACTAGCCTACCGATCCACGGTGAACGCCAACACTCACTACACGCAATTCTTTCTCACCTGCGGGCGGGAAATGCAGCTCCCGGAGAATTAAGTTCTTCCGTCGTCCGCTAAAGTCGAACATGTCGATACCTATGCATCCCGGGTCCGAAAAACCCTGCGCATTGCGTCTGAAGAGGCACGTCTGCATCTGCAAGAAGGACAGCAGCATCAAAAAGCGTTTCACGACCGCCTAGCCCATGGGACACCTTATCAGCATGGTTCTTTACCGGACCGATCTTGTGAAACATGTCATATGTCTTTTCTTAATCTCCTCACTTCTCTTCGTAACGATCATTTATCTGTGGTGGTCATCTATTTTGATCTTAGTAAGGCATTTGATAAAGTACCTCAAAGGAGACTACTAGCCAAACTAGAGGCTATAGGATTTTGCAGTCCTCTTATTGATTTTATTAGATCATATCTTTCTAATCGAAAACAACAGGTCTTAGTGGGGTCCTCATACTCTACCCCTACCGCTATTTTAAGCGGTGTCCTTCAAGGTACCATTCTAGGCCCCTTGTTCTTCTTGCATTATATAAATGATATTTCAACAATAGTTAAACACTCTCAATCGTATATATACGTGTACGACTTGAAATGTGTAAACTCCTTCTCTAATTATACGGCTGAGCGATGCTTAGAACGCATTCATTCGGATTTGGACGCTCTATCTGCGTGGAGCTCCACGTGGCAGATGGAGTTCTCGCCTTCATAGTGCCAGTTCATGTGTTTTGGGCCTGAAAGCCTGCCACAGCCTATCATTTTTAAAGATTGCCCCATGACTGAATGTTCTAACATTAAGAACTTAGGTTGAAGTTACACTAATAAATTAGATCTTTCACCTCACACTGATAGAATTACAGCAAAAGCTGCTCAGATATGCGGCTTCATCTCTTATAATTTCTACCTTCCCGAAATGAAGCTAAGACTTTATCGTATGCATGTGCTTCCAACTCTTGAATACTGTTGTCCATTCTTCGATCTAATGAACGAATTTAGCTGTTCAAAAATTGAAAGTATCCAATGAAGATTCACTAAAAGTGTCCTCCATCCGGCATTTTCAGATTCTTCCTACTCAGATAGATGTGAGATAAAAAACTGAAATTTCTTTGGGTCAGGAGACTGTAAGCAGGGTTTTGTCTCCTCTTTCGCCTTAATAAAAGTTCAAATCTACCCAAGATTTCTGCCCTTACTCCCGTTACTCGCCCTTACAACCTAAGAAATTCAACGTTGATTATACCTCCTCCTGCTCCTTCCACTTTTAAACGATCTCTATTTTTTGCTTCTAGGTATTGCTATCTTTGGAATAATTTGCCAATTGATATTCGGGCGTTGACTAGTCTATGTGCATTCAAGCGAAGACTGCACATTTATCTTAACACTGAATCTATGACATTTTCCCCCTTTTTGTTGACTACAATCAGAACCTCTTCCCAAGTGACCATACTTTGATCCATTGTTGCCTTCCGCTTGCTTCTACGAAAAAGGATAGTACCACTTGTACCTACCGTGCGTTTGACCTAGCTGATATTAATTTAATTAACAACTTTATGGACTCACTAGACTGGCAGGAGCTTTCCTCCACGAACAGTGTAACAATTCTCGGTGACTTAATGACGGCAATTTCAAATAGCATTTTGGAATTTGTGCCGATCAATATTGTTAAGTCTTATACTTCGGACCCCACCGTTCCTCATTTTCTTATGTCTAGACTGAAGAAATTGCAAAGAAAGTTGAAAGACCAGTCTACTAGTTCATTATCGGTGCACCTTAGAATCGCAGAGATTTTCGAATTAGCGTCTAAGATTCGTCTTACACGTGACAAACATAGGGAATCTTGCGCACTCAGCGAGTTCAACTCTGCAAAATCGATTGCCCAACTGTTCCGCCGTCGGTCCTCCGCTAAACGAGGTCACGAAATCCCCCCCTTACTGAATGAAAATAAAAACTTTGTGCAAGATGAGTCTGAGAAGGCTGAACTGTTCAATGCGTTC
The DNA here is from genome assembly GCA_036362985.1 of Ligula intestinalis. Lineage (NCBI taxonomy): Eukaryota > Metazoa > Platyhelminthes > Cestoda > Diphyllobothriidea > Diphyllobothriidae > Ligula > Ligula intestinalis. The sequence continues at coordinate 32,294,727 of JAYGXS010000001.1, forward strand.
TTTGCAAAACACCTTACGACGGAATCTGAACCGGTCCCGTCGTTTCAGCCATGCTCAGTCAATACTATCAGTACCATAGATTTCTCCATAGAAGTAATTCGTAAGCACATTATCCGTCTAAAAAACTCGCACTCCTCGGGAACTGACGGCCTTCCAAATTCACTTATCAAGAGAGTATTCAGCTTTCCCCGATTGCTAAGTTATCTATTCTCCGCTTATCTTCTAAACGGTTTCTTTCCTGACTCATGGAAGACATCTATTATTCTTCCAGTCTTCAAGTCAGGATCTCGTTCGGACGTAAATAACTACCGAGGTGTTCATAAAACCCCGGCCCTAGCCAAACTTCGGGAAAAGATCATTTTTAATCAAATTCTCGATTTTTGTGTAGAAAATAAACTATTAAGTACCTCACAGCATGGATTTCTACCTGGAAGATCATGCGAAACCTGCCACTTAGCATTCCTTAACCTGGTTACTTCACTTCGTACTGAACAGCAATCAGTTATCGTGATTTACTTTGACATTAGTAAAGCTTTTGACAAGGTGCCTCATAGGCGCATTTTAGTGAACCTGGAAGCCCTAGGCATTAGGCCTCCCCTCCTCGATTTCATTGCCTCCTACCTGTCTAACCGCATCCAGAAGGTCTTAGTAGGCAATAGCTACTCGATGCCTCAGCCGATCACGAGTGGTGTATTACAAGGCACGGTTTTAGGTCCCCTCCTTTTCATTCTTTACATAAATGAAATTTCAACAGTGCTAAATAATTCGGAAAATTTCATTTATGCTGATGACCTTAAGTGTATTTACTCATTTTCTAAGGACACGGCCAGTACTTGTGTTGATAAAGTTAACGCAGACTTGCGTACTCTCTCAAGTTGGAGCGCAACATGGCAGATGGAGTTTTCTCCATCAAAATGTAGTTTCTTGAGTTTTGGTCCCGCAAGGCTTCCTGGACCCATTATCTTCCAAAATAGTCCACTGTTAGAAAGATCTACGATAAAGGATTTGGGTCTTACCTACACGAATAAGCTTGCATTATCACCTCATGCAGATCGAATTTCTGCCAAGGCCGCACAGATATGTGGGTTTAGATCGCATAACTTTTTCCTTCCAGAAATGAAGTTAAAACTATACCGCATGTTTGTTCTTCCTATACTAGAATACTGCTGCCCGCTTTTTGACCTCATGACCCAGCATGACCGTAGTAAGATTGAAAAGGTTCAGCGAGTTTTCATTCGTAAAATATTTTCTGTTTCTGGGTCTGGTATGTGTTATACAGATAGATGTCAATTAGCAAACATGAAATTTCTTTGGATAAGAAGACTCGAAGCTGGTCTATGCTTTCTGTTTCGCGTTAACAATAGTCCTAATCTCCCACAAATTAACGCTCTCCTTCCAGTTGACCGACCTTACGCCACTCGTAACTCTTCCATGATAATTTTACCACCCCGTAGCTCCACATCTAACCGTTCTCGCTTTTTTACCTCCAAATATGCTTTTATTTGGAACAACCTTCCTCTCGATATTAGACTGTCTTCTACACTGTCGATTTTTAAAGGCAAATAACATAAGCATTTAAATTTAGAGGAAATAAAGTCGTTACTGTCTGTTTCCTTTCCAAACACGCAAGTTGTAGATTTTGAAAAGGGTCCTCCTGGCATTTGAAGCTCTTCCCAGGATACTAAAATGGTTTCTAAATATGTTAGCATTTCCCTCTGCAGAGTCAAGCATCACTTCCAAGGGCTGCAAATTCTTCTCCGTTTTTGCAACCTTCGCTGTGGTCTTCGCGATTGGCTCTGGAATCTGGTGGGTCGCAACTCGATGATGTTGCCTTGACTTCTACTGCCTTCTCCTGCCTTCCGGATGACCCCTTCCTAACTCAACGATATATTATTTTTTCCCATGACCATAAACGTCCCGAACCCTCAACATCAGGTCCCAAACTAACCACATCAAACCCTTTTACCTATTAAGGCAGTTTTTTCTCCTAAACCTTTTTTGAACACGGTGGCCCGCTGAACTCATCCACCGATCTAGGAGTTTTTTTTACTGCCGATGACAATAATTTATAAGAGTTCACTGCTTATCATTATTATTTTTATTTTCACGATAGCACTAAGTTTGTAACGACAGGGCCCCTTGGGCCTTAAATATACAAATTATTATTATTATTTTGTTTTCCTCATCTTTTCCGGGCAGCTTTCTCCACGATCCCGAGAAAGGACCATCGGGAATTTAGGATCCCTTCTTGAAACTACCTTCCTCTGACTCGTGTCTCCCGGAATCAGGAAGCAGTCTTGACGGCTCTCGTTTCGTTGGTCATCAACCATCATCAGGGCCTTATATTTGGTCACATCTCAGACATCCCCAACGATGGTCTTGTAGATTTGACGGACTTTTGGATCTCATACGGCGGTGCCCATCACGATCATAAACTGGTGGGTTCCCTATGTTCCATTATGCCGCACCGGTTTGGGAACCCGAGTGTAGTGCCGGGAACCCGTCGATACCAGTAATGTTTCGTTAATACCTATTGTTCTGCCCTATGCTCAGCTTCGACTGAGTTTGCTTCCAAGCCCCCCCCCCCTCTTACTAAAAGAGGCATTGGGTACCAGAATACATAGTCAGAATCTAGATAACGATGTGGCTCAGCTGTGTGTGCCCTTGAATTTCACCTTCCGCATGACACTGCTATATTCATTTTTTTCGAATCTAACAAATTCGCTTCTAAACAGTTATACTCGTCTTATAGACTACGGATACTGTTTGTTAAACCAATTATTTCTAGTACTTCTTGTTATCGAAGTTTTGGTTCATTGATGAGGCCCATTCGGCCTGAAATATACAACTTATTAGATGTTGTATGGGTGCTTAATTACTCAGCGCCCGTAGGGGTGCCGGCAAAATTTAATCCCGTTTGGATTGGGCTGTATGACGTCACACGGGTGATGTCTGAAACAACATTTCTTATCAGTCGCCACGACCGGCCGCATGCCTCACCTTTCACGGTTCCTTTCAACCGGCTGAAGCCAGGCCCCCCAATGGATGGCACCCCCTGCCCGCCTTACGATGCCGGTAGCCCTCCCATCAAGGACAACCTTGCGGTACCTTCTGAAGGTGGCAGTGCGACACCCGAGGTATACGACGACAGGCAACCGGGGGAGAAAGAGGTCGAAATCCCTTTCGATGGTGGACACCTTGTTGATTTGGAAAATGCCGCTGAGGACATCGTGCCTTTCGAGGGGGGAGCAATGTAGAAGCACGTGGGATAGACGTACGTGAGTAACGCTTCCAATGTTCTGAAGACGCGCCCGTAAGGGGCGCGTGCGCGAATCTTCCCCATACTTATAGGACTGGTAATGGAAGTCAATAATTATTATCATGTTTATATTTAACTAAATAACAATAAATAAATAATAATCACAAATATAATCGAACCATTCCTTTGTTTTACTTTACACCACCATGGCCGCCCCTTGGACGACCTTGATGGCAGAGATAAATAACGAGGCCAACTGAGGACTGCGAACCCCTCTTCTGGCGCACCACCACCGTCGTTACGGCCGTCCCGTCAAGTCAAGGATCCAGCTACCATTCTGTCAAGGACAGTAATTTCCCCACAGTTTATATTTGTATAAGGTTCTCTCCCATAGATTATTCTTGTATTTAGGAACACTAAGAGACTCTCAAAACCAAAAACACCTCTTTCGGATTTATTACTATATTGGTCGTTCGTTGGCCTGTTTTCGAAGTCTATCGCCCTTGGTCGTTGCCCACGCATTACAAAGTACCGTTACAGTTACACGCCAAATACATATCGTTGCAGCCAATGAACACCATTAACACATGCCATGTAATCGAGTAAAACAAAATGAGTTGCATTAATAATTACAATCGTATCAAACCTAAATTGATCAATTGTAACACGATTTCAACATAAATCTATCCCTTCAATATATATGAATCACCTCCTCTTGAATATATCATTTGCCGTCCGTTAACACAGAGGTTACCCGCGCGTGGTTTAAAATTTTTAAATAATGGCGTGTCAAGAGAAGAATACATGGTTTCAACGAGCAAAAGATAGTGTGTCAAGAACAACACACTGGATTTATGTACAAAGCAGTTTACTAACAAAATTTTTTCACTGAACAAACCGCACTACAGTATCCATCTCCTAAATTGCCATCTGGGTCTAAATCCATCTGCTCGCACCGTTACTTTGTAATTATCAAAGCAGACTATCATCCAAACTCTTCCTAAACGAAATCGGAAAAGCCAGACTCCTACAACGCTGGTGCTGGGAAACTCTCAGAAACTAGAACACACCAAGGAGCAGGATAGAAAAAGACAAAGGCTGAGTTGCTTCATTATTTATATCACATTTGTTTTGATACCAACATTGAAATTACCTACTGCATACTTAAAACTAAACTAGCTCAGCTGCTACGCCTGTTTTTATCAACCCTGAACTAAGTTTACAAGTTTAGACATTTACCTAGTAGACAGTTAAAGCTCTGCTGCTTAAATTCTAAACACAACCCAGGCAATTAAAACTTATTTTTGAGAGTAAACTTCAGCGAGATCTTTTGCTCGAGCGAACGGCAGGAGGAATTCCCAGTCATTAGACTTTTTTTAACAAGAGTACACGATAAAGGAGGGGATGAAATGGAGGGCCTTAAAGGCAGACTCAGCCATCTTGAAAGAAAAGGGAGAGAAGTGCCTGGAAATACACAATGGGGTAATTGTCCGACGTCAAAGGCCCTTTCTGTGGAGGACGCCCGTCATCCTAACAAAATTCACACGGCCAAGCAATCAACCCAACGTAAAAACCTCCACAAAATCAATGAAGGCTGGATCTGGCCATCACGAGCAGCAATAAAGGTGACCAAGGCAGGATCAAGTGAAGCCAAGAACATGACAATGATGTACACAAATGTACTGAGTCTATTAAACTAACTGGATGAACTCAAACTCGCTGTGGACCATGTGCAACCGGACCTGATAGCGCTAACTGAAACATGGTTAACTGAGCAAATAGCAGATGCAGAAGTCGAGCTGGAAGGATTTCAGCTTATTCGCATGGACAGAAATGGACGTAAGGGTGGGGGAATCGCGATGTTCATACAAGCTGGTATCAACTACGCCCTAGATAGTCTGTCATCACACAGGAACAATTCCTGCGAAGTAATTAGTAGTAACCTGGGAGTACCTTACCAGCCTGACCACCATATTGCTCTGGTATACACACCACCAGGACAAAGAATGGAAGCGGACGATGTACTTATCTCTGAGGTAAAAGAGATCTGCCGTAGCAAAAATGTCCTTATACTTGGAGATTTTAACGCTCCAAACATAGATTGGGATTTAATGCACAGCTCGCGATCAGAGAACTCATTCGAACAGAAACTACATAACTTGCAAAAGGACGAATTTCTTACCCAGCATGTCACAATGGACACGTGGTTTCGAGGCGGCCAACAATCTGGCTGCCTGGATCTCGTCATTAGTAGAGACGAAAACTGTTTCCTTGGATTGAATACTCAGACTCCTTTTGGCCGAAGTGATCACTGTGTTCTTTTCTGGGAGTACAGCCATTTCTCGGCACCCGTCGCTCGCGCAATAAGCGAGAGGACTCTATGGAAAGGAGATTATAAGAAAATGAAAGGACAACTTAACATGACTGACGGGAGCCCGGCATACGTACCTGACCCGAACGATGCCTGGTGCTTCTTTAGAAACTTAGCTCAGCAACAAGTAGAGGACTGTTGGCCGCTTAAGAAAAGCTTGCGCATCTCCCGGCCGGAATGGGTGACACCGAACACAAAAAGGAACTTCAAGAAGAAAAGAAGACTGTGAAAAAAATACGCCAGATATCAACAGCCCCAACACTTCTTATAATTTAAAAAACAGCGAAATTTATGTCGAAGACTAATTCAAAAAGAAAGAATGGCCTTTGAGGCAGAACTAGTCAAGGTAATAGCTCATAACCCAAAAAGGGTAGGATTGTTTTATGGGGTTGTGTGAGTGCGCGCAAAGCGCGCCCACTTCCAAAACGGGAGAGTGGTAATAGGGGAAAGTATGGGTGGGGCATATCAGGGGAAGAGAGAGAGTAAAATAATTCCAAAAACTAAGAAAATTACGTAGGAACGCCTAAATTTGTTTTACTGAACTAAAAATTGGCTAAAAATTGGTTTTTGAGTAATAAAAAGGAAAAAAGCAGCGTGGAAACCAAGAGAATCAAGCCGCGAAAGTTAATTGGACGAAAAGTATTAAAGGAATTGAATATATGGTCTCAAGGACACGCAAAGCCGAGCCGCTGCGCTGGCGACCAGTGAAATACCAGCAAAAATATGCATGAAGTAGGAAGCCAGACAGACATATGGGGAATAACCCGGTAAGTACTGATTCTGCTTAACGAATTGCATGTTAATAACTGAAATTAGTGGACTAAATTTAATTAAATTGTTCCTTGAAATCGCTGATAAAATTAATGGTATGGTTCGCGGTAAGGAGCACGAACGGGTGCGCCAATTAAGGAAATCGAGCTGGTTTTCTGTCTTTTCTACTAGGAACGCGGTTACGCTATCCGGAGTAGCCGACTTTGCAACGATCGGCAGCCAGACAGACATATCTAGAGCTATCAGGTATGATCCCAACTGGGCCTGCGGTAAGCTCGTTTAGTGCGTAAGTAGTCTGCCATTATAATCGCAGGTCTAAGCAGAAAGATACTGAGTACGCAACCAAAGCAAACACTATGAGCTTTTTTTACCTTCCCACACAGCTTTGGAAGAACGCAAACCGCGGAAGCCAATTTTCGGACAGAAACCCCGTCCAATACTCCACCGAACAGCCCACAGCACGCACAGCCTTGCCTGCTAGTTAACCGACAAAGAAGGTAAGCCAAAAGACGTCTGGGTGTACAGGAACAGAATAGAAGGGAGAAAATTGTGTGGCGAAAGGGGCGAGGGGCAAGAAGACGACCCACCCAGAGGGTTACGGTCCACCTCGGTTAGTAAGCTTGGCCTACGTGGGGCGGAGTATTTAAGGATGAGTCTAAAAGTGCACGCGTTTAATACTTTAGCCCGGACCACAGGTCACCGAGGTTCCTACGATTGGACCAACCGACACCAGACAATAGGCTTCTGCAAACCATCAATTTGGCCGAACTGGTGCCCTACCTCCGCAGCAGAAGTCTCCTATCAACGGACTTACGATGCTTTTGCGGTGGACGAGTGTCCCTGCAGAAGTATGCGCAGAACGGAGACGGACAAACCGTCAGGTGCGGTCTGTGCCTCAGCAAACAATTTGTGCCGACGAATTCTATATTTTGTGGAAGCCGGTTAACGTTGCATAAGCTAGCAAGTATGTGCCTGACGTTTTTTGCCGGCAGAACGGTACAGGAAGAGGGAGCTGTCTGTGGAGTATCCCTAAAACCGGCCGTAAACTTGTTTGCAATTTGTAGGAACGTCTGTTCCAACACCCTGAACAGGGTAGCTTCGTCCATCGGTGGACCCGGCATTCAAGTGCAGGTGGACGAGTCGATAGTTACCCGCCGTAAGTACAACCGAGAGCGAAAAGTGCGGCAATTGTGGGTAATCGGTATGTACGACACTGTCAAGAGAAGGGCAGTGGGCGAACAACTGAGCAGCTGCTCTGCGCCGTCCCTCTGCAGTGTCATATGCCGGAGAATGAAGCACGGCAGTGAAATCGTGACAGACAGTTGAAGCAGCTATAGTAAGCTGAAGACAATGGGTTATTCGCATTACACGGTAAACCACACTGAGAACTTTGTCGAGCCGATTACGGGCAAGCACACGCAAGCCATTGAGGCGTTTTGAAGTCGACTTAAAATGGGTCTGCGCCAAAGTGGACCTATTCCAGAAAGGTCCGTTTGGGCACACGTTGAGGAAATCCAATACCGAATGAGGTTTGCCTTCCGAATGAATAAAGTGCCGGAAGCTCGGGATACTTTCTGCAGCCACATAGCTCATCTGTACCCCATGAATATGACGGAAGGTATATTTTTTCCTACGGCACCTAACCATTACCCAACTGAAGTGAAACTACGCACCCGAAAACGACTGGTAAACAAAAAATTTAATCCGGAGACTTGCTGCCTCCTGCGGGTAGAGGTAATGGAGGACATGAACATACAGGTAGATGGCGGAAACGAAGGCGAACCCAGCGGATCGGGTAAGAGTTTAATGCATGTAAAACTAGTCATAATATCAAATTATGTGGACGAAAAGACGGTACGGTTGGGCAGAACGCCTACGGTTTCCACAGACATAAGGCAATACCCAGCAATCGCAACGCATGGGTCAGGAAGGTGGAGTGATGATGCTGGTGCGGACTTGGATAGCTCTCATGACGGTGAGTTTCAGGAAAGTTTGTCGTAATAGTTTCTTTGTTGCAGGTGCAATCGGGCAATGCGGCAGCCACTTAACGACCAGCTAAGCAAGCGAAGATCGCCACGCATCGAAGGAAGACTGCGGCGGAAGCGACGAGAGAAACACACCAAAATTACCCGGCGGGGAAGGTAAAATAGATAACTTATAATTCAGCTCGTAGCATGTGCCGCAGCCAAAACTGAACTACGCAACGGCAAAGTTTACTGCAGGCGGGTGGCCGAAAGGAAAAAGAAGCGGAGGAAGCTGGATCGATGAGTGTCCAATACAATGAAAGAATAAAAATGCGGATGCTGCCACAGGTAAGACAGCTAAGCGAAAGCTAAAGTATTTGTAGGCACCCGTGTAGAAGGAACGAACCAACCGAAGCCACCGCATGCGGTCGAAGGGGAACGGCTAAAACAGTGCGGAAGGAGGCCGTTTGTAAATATTTTTCTGTAAATGTTATTTTGTGTGAGTAAAAGGAAACACTGAATTATAAGTTTTTGAGGTGTGGACGGGGAAATATGAATTATTCCGTCGGCGTTTTACAGAGGCTTAGTCCGCAGATTATAAAAAGTGTAACCGAGGCGAATTGTTGTGGGAAACCTAAATGACGCGGACCATGGGGACCGTAATCGAGACGCTAGAAGATCCCTAAGTATGGGACCGCAGAGTTAGTGGCCGCGGCTTAGTAAGTTGGCCGCAGCCGAAGCTGTACCAAGAAACGACCGGGAACAAGAGATTCGACCGTACCGACTAACCGAAGAGTAAACTGCACTATTCACTCTTAAGTTAGAAGGTTAGTAGCCCAAGTTGAATCAGGGGTTTCCGCCGGAGTCCGAACGGGGTGCAGTTGGGGAGAGTGAGAGAAGTCGCGACCTTGGCCGGCTTGAGCCAAAGATGGGGGGGCATGATTTGCGTGCCTGGGCGGGAACTGCAGACGATCAGATGGCGGCAGGCATGCGGTGAGACGTAGCAGTTGGGACGACAGTAGGGTGTAGGCGAGTCCATCCGGTGTTAATGCTGGCGAATGAGCATAAGTTAGCCACTGAGTTGCTGTGCCAGAGCACAATGAGTCACCCGTAGGGGGGGGGTGACGTCCCGCGGTAGCAATCGTCGATGGATAGTAACCCAGAAGGACTGGGGGATGGTAGCAGGACCTTGGTGCACTGGCTCACTTTGCTTGCGACCTCCCTCGTTTGGTTCGCGAACGTGCAGAGATTCGGTCGGATTGTTCTACCGAAGACTGTACGGCACTCCTCACTCGTCCGCGTGGACGGTGAGGAATAGACAAGTTTGTTGATTATAGGGATCATGTCCGTTCCCGCTCAGGAACACAATGGCTTCGAGAAAAATGGTCAGTAGAAGATAAAGTGGGTAAGAAGGGCAGAAGCGGAGGGCAAACGGGATAACGATCAAGGCACTTGGGAAATTAGGAAGAATGAGACAATGTGCGATGCCGCACCAGGAAACGTCCGAGGTCAGGAGATTCGGTCGGATTGTCCTGCAGAAGACTTAACTGCACACCTCAGTCGTCCGCGTGGGCGGGGAGGAATAGACATGGTTGGTGACTATCGGGTTAAGTCCGTTCCGGCTCAGGAAAACATCTCCCAGAAAGCGGCCGACAAAAGATAAAGTGAGAATGAAGGTCGGAGGCGGACGGCACCCGTGATGACGATCGAGGAACTAGGTATATTTGGAAGGATGAGTCAATGCGTGATGTCCCGTAGGAACTCTAGCCAGGATAACATTAACCATGGTAAACGCGCGGACTGCTTCATTCACTCTTCCGCGTGGACGTGTAGGGGAGCCCGAAATGTGCCCGAGTCAGGGGATCAGCAAATAAAAGCCACCCGAAGGCTATAGCGTAGCAAGCTAAGAAGTGAGCACATGTCATGTGATCATGAGTCGTGCGATCAGAAACCGTAAGCCACCCAACGATAGTAGTGTAGCACGCCAATAAATGTTCCAAAGCAAAGTAGGATACGATAATAATTAAGAATAATTTAAGAATACTTTCAAAATTTAAGTAGGCTTTATTTTACAGACTATACTAATTTTCACAGCCGTCCCAATTTTCGCGCGAAAATTGGAACTGCTGGAAAAATTTGTATAGTCTGTAAAATTAAGCCTACTTCAATTTTGAAAGTCGATGGTTATTCTAGGTTAGGAAAAATTCCGACCCCTAGAGACAACCTCACCCCAAAAAGATTCTTTTCTTATGTGAATAAGACCAAACGGAATCGAGATCTTATCCCTTGTCAGAAAGATAACGAGAGAAACAAGTGTACGGATAACTCAGATAATGCGAACCTTTTGTCCAATTTCTTTATGTCTGTGTATACCGAGGAGCCGCCTTTTGACGAGAATGTACAGCAATATATATTCCCAGCGGTGCATACAATTAGCACGGTATCGTTCACAACAGACACTGTAAGAAAAGCCTTGAGACAGTTAAAGCCCACTAAATCGCCTGATCCAGATGGATTATCAGCGAAACTTCTAACTTAACTCGCAGAACAACTGGCCTTCCCGATTTCCAAGATCTTTGAAAGTTTAATGGAAAAGGGGGCCCTGCCTAATGACTGGAAGCTGGCCAACATTACACCTATTTATAAAGGAGTAGAGAGAACGTCACCTAATAGCTTTAGGCCAGTTAGTCTCACAAGAATTTGTTGCAAACTAATGGAGAAACTAATCAAAACGGAACTAATGAGACATATTGAGGAGAACAACTTGCTAAGGGCAGCGCAACACGGATTCCGAAGTGGCCACTCTTGTCTCACAAACTTGCTAACATCCATGGAAACCTTGACGAAATCTCTGGAAATGGGTTCGTCGGTCGATGCGGTCTACATTGACTTCAGCAAGGCATTCGATAAGGTTCCACACGGACGACTTATATCAAAGCTGCATCAAATGAGTGTGACTGGAAACCTACTCAAATGGTTAGCCGACTTCCTAACAGGCAGGTGTCAGCGTGTTTGCATTGGAAACACCAAAACAGAATGGAAAACCGTATCCAGTGAGGTTCCACATGGAAGCGTTCTGGGTCCCATTCTATTTCTAGTATATGTTAACGACTGCCTTGACTGTCTCACCTGTGAGAAAGTCATGTTTGCAGACGATCTAAAGATCTGGAAGTCCATTTAAAGCTCAGAGGATGGACAGACCTTACAAAATAACTTGGATCGCTTGCAAAAATGGTGTGAAAAATGGCTACTGCAGCTGAACTTCAACAAATGCTAAGTAATCCGTTTCCGGTCAAGTCGCAGACAGGTGATACCATTCGAGTAGGACTACTTGATCGGAGGTCATCAACTCGAGCTAGTGAACGAACTACGGGATCTAGGTGTACGCATGACGCCCGACCTCAAACCGTCAACTCACTGCGCTAAAACCGCAAAGAAGGCTATGGGCATCCTCGGAGCAATCAGAAGGCCCTTCCTATATTTTAATGAGGAGCTTTTTGGGTGAGTCTTCGGAACATTTGTTCGGCCGATGTTAGAGTACTGCGTCCAGGCGTGGTACCCTTGGACGAAGAAAGATCACGCAATGCTCGAAAAAGTGCAAAGAAGGGTGACCAAGCTGGTCAGCAGCTTATGAGGTCTCCCATATGAAGGTCGTCTAGAAAGGCTCAATCTTTTTCCTCTCTATTATAGGCAATAGAGAGGAGATATGATCATGGTGTTTAAAATCGTCAGGGGAGTAGACTGTTCTCTTCAGATGACTGACTTCTTTGAATTTGCACAAACAATAATTCTACGCGGTCATCCGTACAAACTGAAGAAACACCACGCCAAACTAGAAGTGCGGGCCCACTTCTTCTCCCAGCGGGTCATTGAAGAATGGAATAAACTTCCTTCCTCGGTTGTTCATGCTGAAAGCGTCGACGCATTCAAAAGGAGGCTTGATCTTACTTTGCTTGCTGGTCATACATTTGGAAGACAACAACATTTTATATAGTGTACATATGAATTTGAACAATATGCATGATCTGATAGCATCTATCTGTCAATAGGGTTTTCAAAGGCTGTGCCTCTCTTCCTTATATATACTGAATTATACTGAATTAAGTAACAAGATTCGAATCCTAACAGACTCTTGTATCAGCGAAGCGAAGCCTTAGGCTTCCTATCTCGTATATAAGACAAAACTCCATATCTTAACCGTTTGTGTTGAAAAAAAAAATTGTTGTACGCAGCTATGCAGACAAGAAGCCAAATGCAAAATTTGGCGCAAGGTGAGCTTGAATTCAAAACCGTTCCTTCACGAGGCCGCGTCTCTAACCATTACGTCACCGACGCACGGTGTGAGACAAGTTCTTAAAGTCTAACCAATTGGGTGCGACCGACTCAAGTAGTAGACTATTGCGACGGATATGGTGTGCTAGCCTCAAAGTTTGACAAACTTGTCGACATAGTAAAAAATATGCAGGAGTTTATGCTGCAAACCCTCGTTTCAAAGAAAAAACTCGAGGAAGAAATAAAAGGCATGAGGGATTTTATCCAGCAGACCCTCGTGTCAACAGAAAACCTGATAGCTGCCGCACTTACGTATAGAACACCTCAGAAACCTACGAGTGTGCTTATACCTAAAGTACAGGCCCCCATAGTTAACCATGCAGCCACAGTGGAGGCTAATTCGAACGCCCCCGCTGTGGACAACAAAGGGACGGCTGGGCCATAACCAAAACCTTAGGCTCTCATAAAAAATTGCAAGACTGTCCCAACACCTAGCGTGAGGGTACCTCAAGCTGCCGTGCCTGACCTCGCGAGCACCCCTAGCGACAGCAGCAAAGTCAATACTGGCGAAATATTGACTTCAGCCAGTCCGAGTTCGAGGCCCACTGCCAGCCCAAGCTCCCAGATCGCAGACATGGATTCTGAGGCCAACTTAGAAACCGTGTCCAACACCGAAATGACATTCAACAGCGAAGGGCTGGGCTTCCCGAATACACATAGCAACAGAAATGAGGCTAATGCTGGGAAACCATCTACATCGGCCATCCCGAGCTCGAGTCTCACAGAGGCCAATATGACAAAAACTGTAGAAAAAGTCTTCCAACACCCACAGGGACGACAACACTCTATTATTGTCAAGGGCCTAGAAGAATGTACTTCAGTCAGTTCAGACCATAACGCGGAGGACATGGCCTCCTTCAATCGTGATCTAAACGATCTGTTCGAGCCAGGTTTGGAATTTCCAGTTCTGTAGTCATTTCGGATTGGTAAAAAAACCTGAAGAGGCCACAGGTACGCGGCGACTACGACCTCTAAAAATTGTGATGCAAAATGACGAACACGTTCAACTGATCCTATCAAAAAACACCAGCCTTCGCCAGTCACACAAAAAGTTTTTTTCAGACGAAGTACTCTCTAGCGGAACGGCTCAAACGTCAGGAACTTGTGGCAGAATTACATTCGAGAAGAAAAAAATGCGAGACTAGCCTGGAAATCTCAAACAGGAAGATTATTCACAGGAATATGAGGTTCTTGAACCAACCGATAATACTTCGAACAATGGCCCGAGCATGGCTTACACAGTCGCAGTCAAACGAAGTTCAAATTCCACCGAGACAAAATTGGCCAACAATATGTCACTTAAATTCTTCTACACCAACGCACAGAGTCTGTTGTCCAAGTTAGATGAACTGAAATGGCAGATTTATGACCTTTCTCCCGACATTATCTCTCTGACAGAAACCTGGCTGTCTGAAAACATGGATGACCGCGAAGTGGCACTACCTGGCTTTAATCTGTTCCGGAGCGATAGAAGAGGGCGCCAAGGAGGAGGAATTATAACTTATCTCAAACATGGACTGCTAGTCTTGAAAAAAAACACAGCGATTTAATTGCAGTACCGAGACCATCTGGTTTACTATAAAGGTACCGGAATCACCCAGCCTGGAAGTTCTGACCGTGTACCGTCCGCCTAGACATGATCACGAGGCTCACACTTGTCTACTAGAAGAGTTAGCGAGATTAGCTGCTCGGCCCGACGTCTTGATTATGGGAGACTTCAATGCCCCGCTTATCGATTGGGGTTCAACATACGCACAAGGTCCAGAGCAAGCATTCGACTGGCGTTTACTAGCTCTGACACTTAATGCATCTCTCAGTTAAGACGTTCTATTTCCCACCAGGGTGCGTGAGGGGCAGCAATAAAACTGCCTAGACCTGGTACTTACAAAATCGCTGGGCAGCATCGACGAGGTGCAATCTCTTCCTCCTCTAGGTAGAAGTGATCACATCGTACTTAATTGGGACTATTCTATATTTTCGGTACCCGAACAACCCACCAAGGTTAGAAGGAATATTTTGCGTGGTGACTTTGATCAAATGAAGGCCAAAATAAACAACATAAATTGGGAATTGGTTTTTTCCGGCAATATAACTGATGATTAGGAATGGTTCAGTGACTTATTGCATACTCTCCTGAGAAACCACTGTCCGATTAAACGAAAGAAGCTAAACAACAAACCTCAGTGGCTAAATCAAGCGCTGAAAAAAAGAGATAAATAAAAAGAGGAGATTGTTTAGAAAGCATAGAGCAGATAGAAATCCGGTATCCCTAAATACATACAAAACGCAGAGGAACCTCTTGAAGTGACTTATCTTCAAAGCACACAAAGACTTTGAAAAAGATTAACTAAAACCGGGCAGTTACAAATCCGAAGCTATTTTACGGCAACTTAAGAAAGACCACACGAAACTGGGACCCAGTTCCCCTTCTGAAGGCAAGCGTTGGAACAAAAATGAGTGGGGATGGAGCAAAAGCTGAGCATCCTTCACAGATTATTAAATCGAACTTTACGACTGAAATTGGATTCATCCCTCTAAACTATGGCTTAGACGACGGTCCAAAGATTGAAAATGTGGCCTTCGCCGAAGCAACCGTTCTTCAGGAGTTGTTGGCACTAAGCGACTCTAAATCATCCGGTCCCGATGACATCCCGCCTAAATTACTAAAGCATTTGCTGAGAAGCTAGCCAAACCGCTTCCTATGCTTTTCAGTACCTCGTTTAAAGCAGGTAGTTTACCCGCCGATTGGAAATCCGCACGGATCACACCGTGGTATAAAGGCGGCAGAAAAGTTTTGGCAAACAGTTATAGACCAATCAGCCTCAATTCGATCTGTTGCAAGATTATCGAAAAAGTAGTAAAGCGAGAGTTGCTGCGTTTCTTAGAGCAGCATAACCTTCTATCGGATGCGCAACATGGGTTCCGCAGAGGCGGGTCCTGCGTGACGAACTTGCTCTATTGTTTGGCACGCTGGACTCGGGCATAAATGGAGGAAATCCGCTTCATGTAATCTACATCGACTTCAAGAAGGCTTTCGATAGCGTCCCACATCAAGGACTTCTGCACAAACTCGGCCAAATAAGTGTTCTAGGAAATCTGTTGAAGTGGATTCAAAGCTTTTTACTTGGCCGCTCCCAAACTGTCCATATTGGTGACCAGCAGTCGGCAGACGTTGCAGTCGAGAGCAGTGTCCCTCAAGGCTCTGTCCTTGGCCCTATACTGTTCACTATATTCGTCAATGACTCCGTCCGTGTACTGGACTGCGATGTGGCTAAGTTTGCAAATGATATTAAGATTTTGAACGTCATCAGAAATTCAGCTGACGAAGAGCGTTTGCAGAAAAACCTAAACCGTCTTCAAACTTGGTGTCAAGACTGGCTTTTGCCGTTTGACGAGAACAAATGCAGTATTCTACTAGTTGGCCGACCCAGCTCTCGGAACCCCATGGTTTACAGCCTAAATGGCATCCAACTGCAAAAGTGGACGCGCAGAAAGATTTGGGAGTATGGATCTCTACGTCTCTCAAGCCCTCACTGCACTGTCCAACAGTAGCCAAGTCTGCGATGTCCGTCCTGTATCTTGTCAAAAAGGCTTTTTGTGCCTTCGATAAAGACTGCTTTGCTAAGGCCTTTGAAACATTTGTGCGGCCGAAGTTGGAGTTCGCAATCCAAGCATGGAAACCCTGGACTGCGAAAGACCTAAATTCCTTCGAGAAGGTCCAAAGGCGCGCGACCAAACTCGTTACCGGTCAGGGCTTTTTACCCTACGAAAGATGGTTAGCTAATTTTGATCTATTTCCATTAAGTTACAGACAGCTACGTGACGATCTGATACAAGCATTTCGTATAATGCGCGGGCAGGACTGTTGTTTTCTACCTGGCGACTTCTTCGAGTTAGCAACAACGACGAACTTAAGAGTGCATCTCTTCAAACTACGCATAATAGGGGCCAGACTAGACACACGCAAGTTCTTCTTTGGTAATAGAGTAGTTGAAGCTTGGAATGCTCTCCTCGAGGATATTGTTATGTCCCCATCTGTGGATGCATACCCAAAATGCCCACTTAAATTAGACCTGGCGAGTCCGAAATCCTATATTTATGTATATTAACATACTACTCACTGATTTTCAGCAATATGTTAGTTTAGAATACCAAGAATTGCAAGCCTCGAGTCCACCAAACGTTGTGATCCGAGGCTACGCGGATTTGTAAAACTTTTCCCAATTCAGGCATGGAATGCTCTGCCCGCGGACATTGTCATGTCGCCATCTGAGCACACGTTTACGATTAAGTCATGCCCATCTGTAGACATGTTTAAGACACGATTAAATTAGACCAAATAGCCACTGAGCCCCCGAAAATAAACTGCTAGTTGCCGAAAGCAAATTGCGGGATAATCAAATTATAAAAAACAAACTACCCGCTACTTTTCAGTAATATCTTTGTTTAGAAAACTACCGATTACATTTCTTCTGTCACTTAGTAGGCAGACTCGTTAAACCAACAAGGGGGCACGATGGGCGCATCGCCGACACTCGATGAGGTTCGCGTGACTTCCGCAAACTTCTCTTCGTGGGACCCTTGGTATTATGGTGAAAACCGCGATGGACTATCCCTGACATACTTCAAACCCTCTTAGCACAGGCCAGCCGCTTTGAATATACTTTGCACCCCCTCCCCTTCACCCTAATCCCCCCGGGCGACAGTTTTTCGTCTTAAATCTCTCAAATGGCATTCAAACCCCTAGACTTCTGAACAATGCCTAAGGAGTTTTTTTCACTGTCGGCCCTCCCTTACCCGAATTCAAATAACTGGCAAGGCCACTGTTCTAAATTGTTCTGCAGATCAAATGCATTGAAAAAAACTGTGCTCTACCAATAGGGAATTCAAAGGTATTTACATATATTTCCCTGAATAAAACCTGACCTGACCAAGAACGTCAAAAATGCATAGTATTTTTTTCCGGCGTCGAAGATGTGCTTTACAAATAAACCTTATTTTTATTTGTAAATATCAAAATTTTACTAAATCTGATGAGCAAGTGGATCGATTGCGATCCCGTGTAAATTGCGCTTCGCTTGATATTAGTTTCGAATTTCAAGTCCTTCGATCTGACATGGTTTAACCCTAACTGCTACGATCTCCCAGGCTCGTAATTGTTTATTTAAAAAACGATAGAAAGGCCAGAGTATAGGAATAATATACTGTTAACAGAATAGTTAGGGGAAGTTGCCACTCGGTCTGGCATGGCGTTAAACCGTGAGAGAGCGTGGCGCCGTCGTGTCCGTCTCTCAGAGGACGGAATCACAAGTGTCTCTCAAGACATTAATCCCGGGCAGCCGCCGAATACTGCAGCCTTGACGGTCATTGATTGGCCCACGCGTAGGTGAACCAGAATGGGCATATTAGCTGTGCACGCTTCAGTACTTCTGGTGATAGCGACGGCCTTGAGGAATGTCCAGTCGGATTGAATTCACGCCATTGTGGGTTGAGGCGTGCGTTGGGGCGCGCATCAGTTTCGCCTGGCAGCAGTGACCACTACATAACCACTTGAGAATCTTTGCAAAAAAGCACACTTCTGCAGATTCTTTTCTCTCCCAAGAATTTTCTACACTAAAGGTGCAAACTTCGAGCACTGCCGGAACTCATGGCGGCTGGTTGCCTGAATATGCTCTTAACCGTAGAAGCGGCTCCAAACAAAGGCTGAGTCGTTATATAATTTAAAAGTCATATCGTTGAATATCATTAATGATTCCTTTTTAACATGATGACGGTTTTTAAATGAAGCGCATTTGCTTAGAATCCGAATAAATATGCAAAACTCAGGTGCCGAAATTAATCGCCACGAGACTTGCTTACGGATCTACACTGAAAAGCCGTAATGTTCATGCAGGCGACGGCTTGAAACGCTCGGTAATACTGACACAGAAACGCGACAATCAAGGTTCTGCTAAAGAAAAACACCAACTGTTACCTGATAGGCAGCGAAAATGAAAGATATAAGAGCCCCAGGTGTGGAGGGCGTCTGTAAGTTGGCGTCACCTTTTTAAAACAGCGAGGGCATCGGTAGACAGACCAAAGGGTGTATATGGAACTGGCAAGGAAATTTGTAAGCAGTAGTCAAGTCAGCTCAGTTCGGAAGGAACCGATGGTAAAGGTCTTCTATGCCCGGGAATTGTCGCTGCTAACGCTTAAGGGAAATAGACTGTAAGTTGGGGTAGTAAAAACCCTAGCAGATAGTGGGGATGCTGTTCATGTCATCCAGGTGTCTAATGTCCAAGGAACATGTTCAGCGAGTTAGTTTTCAGCCACTAGAGAGAAGACGTAGGAGGAAACATTGGAGATTACATTGCGACAGATGTTTAATTGACAAAAACATATATCTTTATCACCCGTTCGACCATTTGGAAGAGTTGCAGGGAAGAAAGAGGACGTGCAGCCCCTGCCAAAATACAATGAGCTTATAATGGAAATCCTCTCATGGGAAAAATCCGGTTAAAGAGTTGATTCCGAAGAATATGCGTGCGTTAGGAGTCATAAATTATCAAAGTCGAAATGTCGTCAAAACAATGGTTTCCCTAGATGTCACCTTCTTTTCATTGCGAGAAGGGTACTGAACGAAGGGCTGCGCCTCGCTAGCGTGAAGCAGGCGGGACAGCGTGGATGTCTCTAAGAGCAAGCGACCAGAAGTGTGCGTGCGAAGGTTTAATGCACGTCTGTCGAAGGTTTTGACAGCGAAAGAATGATGAGTCATTGTGATGGCGCCAATTGCGGACTACCAAAGGAAGCCTATTGACAAAAATATTCTTCCGACATCTCACATTGGAGATTGCTACCGGCGTTAATCCACGACCACAGATATAGTAGTTGGGGGAATACGTTCTCATTCGTGGTCCAGATAAAATGAACGTAACTGTGTAATTTCAAGGGCAATCTCTAAAAGTATCACAGACTATGCAAACACCAGTTAAGATAACTGCTGTTCACTGTAATTTATCAGCTTATCACGTTGGCTTCAGGAATCAACTAACACAGCGTCATCAAGAACAGCACCACCAGAATGCTTCATTGAGCAATCATATATGTACGCTATGTAAGGTAAATAAAAAGATATTACAACCTATTTGCAATTGTGTACATTTGTTAAGTTTTATGTCCCTTTTCATAGCAGCTTCTTCGGTCACTAAACGAAGAATATCTCCCACTTTAATAAAATAAATTATCGTCTTCTCTTATTCAGCAAATGATGTGTTGTGCATCTATAAAGAAACTGTCTGAACTTCCTTCATGCTGTTTTATTTTTGCTCATTGCCACGACCACGCACAATAAATTCTCAAAAACCCCACTCGCAAATAACTAACCAATCACCGAACAAATGTGGAAATTAATGTGAAACAGCCTTGGCGCCCAATGACCCTATAGGAGTTCTCACGGTACAGCTGTCACTTGTGACCTTTGCAAATATAGCATATATGCTATGTAAAGCATAGGTTTTCCTTCATAGCACAGGCTTATATGGTAATGTCATAAAGTTAGCAGTAACTCAGTATTTTTCTTTAAGATTAGTTTGTTGTCTTGTGCCAATAATTATTGACAAAATTGATACACCCACAGTAAATCATGTAGTCATAAACCATTTTTGCTACTCGAAAACAATATTGAATTCACCACCCATCTCTGATTGAATAGTACCTCAATAGCAACCATTACTCGTGAAGTTGTTTGACAAATCTGTCGAACAGCCTCTCCAATCTGTCTAATCAATACCAGAAGCATGCTTCCCAAGCTCGCCGATTTATCCTATTGGGTTAACAACCAAAGGCCGTTCTTTTTTGGAATCACAAAATCTGGCTCAATCCTGATGTTGGTGGGGTTGCCTTTTACGTGAGACAAGACATCCAAAGCAAGGTTATTCGAAGCCTGGGAGGTGGAGGCCTTGTTAAACAACTTTGCGTGTCAGTTTCTAGTTCTCGCGAATCACTTAGTACGATGGGTGCTGTGAACAGAAGTCCTAGATTAAAGTCTCTGGCCTGGCTCGACACATTCGCTGAAAATGCCTCACCTTCTCGTGTTTGTATTTTGGGCGATTTTAATCTCCCTTCGGTTAATTGGTCTTTGCCCCCCTCCCAGTATCCACATCCGTAGATTGTCTAGACAACGCTTTTCTTGATGTTGTTTCGGTCAATGGTCTTGTGCAACATGTGCTGTCGCCTACGCGGATATCTGCGTCTTCTTCTTCTTCGTCGTCGTGTTTGGATTTAATTTTAACTAACCAGCATGATGAAATTTCGAATGTCACCATTTCATATCCACTTGCCACTGGTGGTCACTGCGTTGTTTCTGCGTACTATCTGCTTTCAAGACCAACAGTTAGACCTAGGAGACCACCAAGACCAAATGTATGGCGTACAGATTTTGACAGCATGCATCAAGCTGCTCAACTTTTGCTTTGGGATGTGTCTACCACTGCCTCTCTAGAAGAAAACTGGGCTCTGTTGAAATCTAACGTTAATGCACGTGTTGAAGAGTTTACTCCAATGTCTGTCCCTGGTCCGTTTTGGCTATTTCCACCCTAGATCGGCAGTACGGCTCAACGCTTATTAAGAAGTCGCGAACGAGCGTGGCAAGCATTTTGCATACTTGGAACGCAATCTACATTTGCCCGCTATAAACAAGTACGTAATAAATGCCACGCCGTTATCAGGCAAGGTAAAAACGATTACGAATATGCTATACTGGATGTCTCCGACTCTCAGCCAAAGCGGTTCCACGCCTATATCACTCGTCGTCGCAAAGCTCAACCTGAAATCCCAGAGCTGATTGCAGCGGATGGACATCGTATGTTATCGGACGGGGAGAAAGCGCAAGCCTTGGCATTACAATACCGGGGTGTATATGAAAACCAGTTGCAAACGATAACACCGGTTTCCGCCATCTCAAAGCCCGGGGATTTTAACGAATACTGAGTGGTTGGTAGAACATGTTATCCGTGTTTTAACTGCTTCACTGCACCCACTTATATTGAAGAATTTGGCAGATATTATTGCTCCACTTGTTCTGGATATTTTTCAAACGTCCATCAGTACAAGAACTCTTCCTCAAGATTGGAGTCGTGAAGCCGTTTTATAAATCCGGGGATAAATCGCTTCCCTCGAATTACAGGCCAGTAACTCTCACCTCGGTTTTAGTGAAGGTTCTCGAAACCTTCATGAAACAAGCGATTGACGATTTCCTGGATCAAACCAACGGCTGGATTCGAGAGAAACGTGGTTTCACCTGCGGAAAATCTTGTGCGACAAACCTGTTAGTAGCCCGCGAGTCTTGGTCCGACTCGAAAGACAGGGTTTGCCCAACGCACGTGGTATTTATTGACTTCAGCCAAGCGTTCGACCGGGTTTCTCACCATTTGATAGTACACAAGTTAGCAACTTTTAGTATTGGTGGCAACATTCTGAACTGGATCCGGTCGTATTTGAGTGATAGGACGTGGAGTGTCAGTGTCGGAGGTGTATTGTCTTCTGCTGAGGTCGCATCATCTGGGGTTCTTCAAGGATCCATTCTTGGCCCCACTTTGTTCTCCATCTACGTTCAGGATCTGAAACAATGCATATGCTCACCGTTCGTCTTGTACGCCGACGACCTGAAAATATGGCGCGAGGTCACAAGTACTAACGACATAGCAGCCCCGCAACAGGACCTCATTCAGTTAGCCTCTACGGCTTTAAATAATCCATTGCCAGTCAATGCTGATAAATCGGCGTTCATGACAATCGGATCTACTGATGTCGTCTTCCCATATTCGCTCGATGGTGTCCCACTCCGACAAGTCAAGGAATTCTGCGACCTCGGAGTCATGATCCAAGACAATTTAAAAACAAACTGTCACAGCCAAAATTCGAGCTGCTGGGCTTCGGTCTTTATGAATGTTGAGAAGGGCCTTTTCTTTGTGGTCTCTTGCCATATTTATAAAGCTGTTTTATATCTATGTTCGGCCTTTCATCCAGTTCGTCGGCTACGCCTACTTTCCTTGCTACGCAGGAGAAATGCTGACACTTGAGTCGGTGCAATGGCTGTGTTCTAGGATGGTTCCACAACTCCATGACCTTCCATATGAATCACGTCTCCGAAGTTTGCAATTGTTTTCTCTGGAGTATCGTCCTCGTCGAGGGGACCTTATTTTTCTGTTCCTCATGGTTGTGCTCAAACGCTTCCCAGAGTTGGATTATATTATCATCCGAAATTACGACGCTCGCACCCGAGGCCACTCCTTTTGCCTAGTCCAGCAACACTCAGAACATCTGCCGCAGAACTACCGACTTTCCCGTCGGGTCATAAAAGACTGGAACTCGCTGAGTTAGGATGTCGTCTAAGTAAAGTCGGTGCCCAGTTTCGAAAGATGTATTGATGCCCTTTTGTTATGGCTGCTGATGACAAAATCTACTCAACTGGTCAGCGGTTCCCACTTCCATTCGAGGATCGTCGTTTTGTTTGAGTTTATTTGTTGTCTTGAACTATGTTTGAAAAGACTCCTCCGGGCCTCGGGCCTTTTTGTCTTAAATATATTGAAATTGAAATTGATGTGGGTTTACACAGCATGGATCATAGACAGTTTGCTTCATAGGTCAAATTTGATCTACTAATGGGTAAAAAATACCTTACTATTGGCTACTGAGGGCATCCGTTTCAAGCAATAGCCATTTCTCCACAGAGTTTCATGCACCGCCTTGCAATGCTAACAACATTTTCCCGATAAATTTTGCGACCGTTGATTTTTGAAGTGGTTTAACACATAATCTCATTTTTCTCGCTGTTTGAGGTCTGCAGTGTTAGAATAAACGCACAGATTCCTAGTTTACCTTCTCGAACTTCCACCTACCTCTTTTCAGACTGCCTAAGAAACCTAATTAAATATATGCTAGAGATTTTAACCCACTAACATTTACTTGATTCAATTGCGGTCATATCTGATCAAGCCGGTATTGATATTATCGCGAATTGTACCTCCTAATGCGTGATGATCCGTGGCAGCAGACCTGGAACGTAAAATTAATTTTCTTCGTTAATGATCGTGACCGAATTCCGAAGGTCCAGAAACCAATTGCATGTCCTGACGAACTGTGTCGAGCTAAATTTTGAGTTGACTCCCCTTAGACGTCTCCAGTTGGGTAACAGTGCCGGATCAAGGGCATAGGCCGTAATGTCTTGAGGTTTAAAACACGACGTGTCAAAACCGCCTCAGTTGTCTTTCTTGGATGACTTGGAATATCTTTGCGTTGTTGTCATACCAAGTGCGTATTGTCTTATTTGAGACGAAGTTGGCATACTTCACTCTAAGGATGTTCTCAAGCACTGATAGTCAACTACTTCCAGTTTTCATTCATACTCTATGCGCATGGCCCTGCATTCACAGACACGTGAGGGGACAAACCGAACGGGTGTATGGTACACGTAAACTTTCGTGGCGATGGAGACGTCGCGTCCGATCCATAGGAACTTTCTAAGGCTTGAGAAAATTCGACGAGCATCATCAACTCGGGCAGCACTGTCATTCATGCTCTGTCCATTCGGCAGCAACCTCACTCTCAGGCATGTGAAAGTGTCTACGTGATGTTTGCTCCGTGAAAGTTCTGGTAATTTGTTTGAATTACGCTTGTCGGCAACAAGCGAACGTATAAACGAGCCATGACACTCAGGAACGAATTATTTTCCGCACGCGTGCTCACTCATCTCATGGAGTTATGGTACCAGTTTCGATAAGAGACGTGTAGATTTCAATGACAATACTGTGCTACCTAACTCATTGTTGTTGTGCTACCCCATATTGCCTCCAAGATTTCTCCCTAAGGAATATCACATGGCACTGTTTTAACTTGAGGGGAATAAACCTGCTGCAGAGAACAGTGAAGGATTTTTGGATCATTGAGGAGCTGATTGGTTCAATGGACATCGTGTTATGCGCGTTGTTGTCCTAAATACGTTGTACCTATTACACTAAAACACTTCGGCTGTTGCACCCTTGTCGTGTTCTTCCTTTGGGGACTCCCACAAGGCGTTATTGGGCGGTGATATCTCGGCCTCACCTTCCGTTACAACACTGGGTCCATCCAACCGACCATTGGCGAATGACTGATTAACAACCAGGAAACCTAGACTCTTCATTATAACTTTGTCTACCCTCCTGGTTTCTTATTTATTATTTATATTATCGCCTTACAATTGTCTGCTGGAGCTTTAGTCCGCCGTTTTAAGGCAAAGTGGAATCCATTGTGTTCCTTACGGCAATTAGAGTAAATCGCTGGAAGACATTTCAGTTGTCCTGCCAACCTGCTCTATTACCTTCGCCTTATTATGTAATAAGCATAAAATTAACGAATTTTTCGGGTTCCAGTGAGCACCACCTTGCGGTAATGTCAATTTTAGTACTTCTAGATTTCTTCTGGTGACTACCGTGAGGGCAATCTAACAGTGTCACACTTAGCCGAGCGATAATAATTAAAAACAACCATTTCCCATTTCTTGCAGATTTTTTGCCCACCAGCGTACTTCGACCATCTGAAAAATGTTATTCTCCCACCAAGGCCGCCCTCCTAATACGATTACTCAAGTCCTTATGAACTCCCAATTTAGCGATCGCCTCTCGGTTCCATGGGTCTGCGAACTCCGATGTTTGTCTAGTCGTGACTCGATCGTTTCCTTCTGTACAACAGTGGCCCAGATATTGGAGCAACTACCTGTATGTTTTTCGGATTTAACGTTATCGTTTGCATTTAGGTTACTGCTGAGGTTTATTCCTTTGGGTCCGAATCACGTCTAGCAGAACCGCTACTGACCGCTATACTATCCGAAAAGAGCACTTCTCTTGCCAAAGAATTCCCTCTTCACGTAAGCACGGTTGTTTTATTTTGTTTAATTATTTTGAAGCGGCACATTTTTAAGTCTTTATTCTTCGACTTCCCGAACTTTTCATTTCCACTACCCCTTCAGAGTGCTGTCAAGGTCACACAGACTCTTTCTCATAATTTTGCATGCGCAAACTATCACTACTTTTGATTGAGCTTCCTCAAGTTTAAAGGCCTTGCAGATCTATGCAATTTGTGCTCTGCTGTCCATGATTGAACCCTAAACGGTCATCAGCTGTTGAATCGATAAACGGTAGCAAGGAACAGTGCCGAACCCAGATTCTACCCCAAGGCTGTCTGTCCATTTTTTTCTGTTGAAAATCAAATTGGCGGTATCTGTTCAAATAGGACGTCGTAGAGATAACTTCGTGGACACCTGCTGCTGACTTTTGATCGTAAACAATTGTGCAAACAAGGTTTTGACTGTTTTTTTTTCAGGGGAGGGAATCCCAGTCTGTGACAACATGCGCCATGCTGTAATGGTAGTATTCTCTAGTTTTCCCTATCATTTACCTTTCACCCAAATGTTCATTAGTAATAGTGTGGGCCCTTTATGCCCCACCCCTAAACGGGCCGCGTAGTAGATGCACTGGACCAGCAGGGGGGCGAGGTCAGGACACCACAGGCGTTATTCGGTTTGTCCTCCCATGATAAATACCGAACAAGCGGGGTGGAGGGGGTGGTGGCACGCTAAGGTGCAGGCTCACGTCGCGCCCATCATTTGCGCCCGATCCCGTCTCCCATCTTGACACCGGGCACGCGTGCGTGAGGGAAGAGAGCGTGGGGTAGATGCAGCGCAAGTCTACTATCACTCAACATTAATAAATGCGCAAGTCGCCTTCTTCGCAGCACCCTGCTGTAGAGCACACGGTGGATCACATTTGAAGTGACGGTCGAACTGTCGAACCCTTTAGTGTTTTGCATTAATGGCGTTAATTTTTTAAACTAAACTAGGCAGGCCTCCTACCACATTTTAGTGAGAACCGGCTCTTGTACTAGTTTGGGAACCGTGAAAAGAAGACCTGCTTTGATTCATTCATCCTACTTCCTAAACCGACCTCTTCCTTAGGATCTTATGACCTGCTGAATGATAACTAAAGTGGTATCCCGAATTGCGTTAAAACGTCATACTGTTGCCCCACTTGGACGATGATTACGAGCAGCCAAAGAACACTTGTCCGAACCCCAATTCGAAGCGGACTTTTTAGATTAGCCGAAAACGATTGTCGCGCAAGGTTGTGGACTCCATCTATAGTAAGAAAACGGTAAAACCTGATTGTAAATAGATGGATCTCCACAACACCCAAACATATAACTGACCTTAATTGAACCAATGACCCGTATCGTTCCTAGTTTTTCGCCTTTCCCAGACTTGTTGTAGAATCCTTTTAAGGTGGCGTGCTTCTATCTTCACTTTTGACCTTTATTTTTATAAACCTGCAATTCTCATGTTAAATCATAAAGAGCTCTGGAAATATTAGCTTTTTCGCAACAGTAGGACCAAATTTTCGCCAGGGTTATTATAGTCGGGCCTCAGCTATTTGCTCTCTTGAAGTTAAAAAAACATGTTCCCACTGGTTCGTGCCATTTGGCATCGTCGCTAAGCTGAGCTACTATTGCACCATTTCGCTCCCTCCTTCTAGGATTTTATGTAACTATTTCGTTTCGTTTATATGGACAGATTCGTCACACTCTTTGTTTATTGTATTATATTTACTGTTACAATTTAATTTTTTTTTGATATTTTAACGTACACACCCACATTTCCCCCAAACTGAAATATTAACTTCTCGATTTTTTTCGATAGATCTTACGAGCATAAAAATTGGTCAGGTACTGTAATATGTCTCCGATTCTAGTCTGTTTCGTATCACTTACACTCTACTAGTGGGCATTCACTAGTTATTACGGTTTCAGATGCCCATCGCTGTTGAACACTGTTCATGTCTGTATGAATTAAAATATAGTCCTAAACGTTCGCCAAATCTGGCAAGCAAGAGTTTTGATCGTGGTAATTTAGGACGAGTAAACGAATGTTGTCGTTTTTATTTATTTCAGAAGTCTCTTGCTTCATCTTCGGAAGACATCCTTTGCATGCTAAAATAGATAATACAGTAGTCGCCGGCTATTAAGCCCACGGTTAATAAGCCCGCCGCTTATTAAGCCCAATTTGGCCTAGGCCTGATGTGGACTAAATAACCGGCGACTGCTGCATTAAGCCCATGGTTAATAAGCCCACCGCTTATTAAGCCCAATTTGGTCTGGGCCCGAGGTGGGCTTAATAGCCGGCGACTACTGTACATACGAAACACTTCCTCTCCTCTTAGGCAAGCCCTGTTTAGTTGCTTTTTCAGTCAGAATGCCGAGAATTGCAGTGTAATTGTCGATGCTCAATTCTGTGACTAGCTTGCACCTCTATTCAACGTCTATTTGCAAAAACTTTTCTTGGTTAGCCTACTCCTAGGTTTTTCATGCATAATGAGAAGCGGCTTGGTCTCTATAGTCCAATATCGGAGAAAGCAAAATAAGGGCCACGTTCTTATTGTCTCCACATTTTCACCGCCCCACAATAGGGTAGCAACCATGACTTCTGCGTGCGTCTGTTTTCTGCGAGGCAGATTTACGCTATATGTGCTTCCACTTTGTATTCCCGTGCCCCTCCCCCAAAGGCCGAGGACAAGGTACTGTCGAGACGACCGAGGGGGAGGGGGAGCTTGAATTCAGTCACTGGCAAAACTAAACAGCCCATCTAGGCGTGCCACACATGACTTGGCCCTATCCTCCACCTATATTGGCTATCATTCAGGTGAGTTTTCGTCCTTAGCATAAATAGAGATGCGATAGACGTCACACAAAGAAGAAGCTGTTTCAGTATAACCCTCGTCATGACAAAGGACTGACAGCTGACAGCTTTCTAAACCATGACATAACCCCCACCAGTATAGCCACTATAAACGATTCTCGTACTGGATGTTTACAAAAGTGCTGAAATAACACTAAATTGCCTTGTTTTGACGTCACAGATGCATGCGCTTATCGAAAAGATGTGTCTCCCTTTCACATCTTGGTGCAAGACCATTCTTCTTCTTACTACCGGTTTTCTAACCATTTTTTGAGTAGATTATCACGCCTCAGGTAGCTTTGCCCAGTTTGACTTTATTTCTGCCATGTTTGTAAATTCTTATATTGAAACCCTATCATTCGAGTTTCACCTAGCTCCGTCAGCACTAAAATCATTTTTGTCGCATGTTTTCCCTCCCCAGCTCATGTACCATGTCCTTACTCTCTCTCTCAGCAGTAATTATGCTTTTAGTATAAGCGATTGATAGGTATTCGAACTGCATTTTGACCAGGCTCAGATACCTTCTGGTTTACACTTCACAGTCTCACCAAGATGCTACAGACAAGCGTCGAGCCACTGTCATCTGCATCGACAAGCTTTGGCAGTGGAATCCATCTGCTGCGGTTTTACCGTTTCTTCGACCCTCCAGCCTTGTCGATCAAATCCTCTTCAGTTTGCCTGCCGTGAGCGTAGACTGGAGTCCGCTGAGGTGCGTCCTTGCGCCTTGATCCCTGATATGCCACGCGAAACTGATATATATCTCTCTAGTTGGCCTAGTGTTCAGGTCTATTTTAGCTGTCTTGTTAATCATGGCCTAATCCTCTGGTTTCCCTTTTGTAGTAGCTGTGCTCCCATTGGTGTTACTGACGAGCAAACTCCCTTTCGAACGCCTCTGTCTGTTTTTGGTGATCAGGCCGGCCAGCGATTACTAGGTGATTTATTCTGCTGCACTAAACAGGTCGTAAGTGCTAGAAGTCTTCATTCTTTGTGTTTTTTTGTAAAAATTATTAATTTCGCGATAAATTTATAAGACTTGGCTATCATGAAAACCTACCGGGCCTATTTATTTTTCTTCTATCTCACCAGGAAGAAATAAAAGTGCTTCGAAAGGCTCTCTTGGATGCCGTCTTCGCCTTAGATGTCGCAACTCCTGATTTGGATCCGATAATAAAACGTCCAAAAGCAGTGGTCGATCAGTTCCGATCGTTGGCTGCCGCTGTGTTCACGTGCGTCATATTTTCGCTGCAAAGATTTCTTTTCCCATGCAATTTTGTGTTTGTCTGAGTAAAGAAGAGGACCGTTCGAGTAACAGACCAGTTTTTTTAATTATCCTGAGCATTCAATCTCGTACAAGAGTTCATCACCAGAGATAACAGCAACAGCATCAAAAAGGCAGAAGTTATAGGGGGGTAGAAGTCAATAAATTTTCAATAGCGCAAGCCTGAAGGTAACTGTGCAAGGCTCTGTACGCCGGTGCCAAATCGATGCATCGATTGATTGAATTCCCATCCGGGACCAGGATTCAATCAATTCTCGATTCGTCTTGTGGGCATAGACGATTGTCTTGATGGCTGCAAAGTTAAACTCATGGCCCGTTTCGTAGGTTTGAGCAGCAAATTGCAATACGCGATCTGAGTATGCGTTCAGTTTGACCGGTGTAGTTACGAAAACTGCATAAGCATGGGATGCTCTTTCGGATTATTTGGTCTTTGATTTTCATTACCTTGCTGCGCATGGTACCTTTGGGTCGGTGTGCAATTCCAGCACCTCCTGCCGCAAAGATACGCTCAGTCGCTTTCGAGACGTCTTTGATGTATAGCAGAGCGTGTCATATCCTCGGTGGTGTTTCGGTGTTTGAAGTTCTTTCTTGTTTTTTATCATTTTAGACAGAGAGTGTAAATAGCTGTTAGGCAAGTGCATTCGCTAGAATACCACTGCATTTTGATATCCGTTGCGCCAGTCGTCTACGTTTTCGCATTAGGCTCCTTGTTATTGCTGGTTTAATTAGTGACGACAGCGTCACAGTTGATAAAACAGGCTTACTATAAGGACATAAGTAGGTATTTATGCATATTAGAATGCAAAATGTTATATGAAAGGAATCGTTACAAAATATTAGAATAAGGCACATTGTGCCGGTAGGTGAAGTGACTAAAAATCGACTGCCGCTTTAACCACCGCCTTTGACTGTTCACAAGCAACTAGTATGATCAGGATTTGCCCCTATTCGTCAAAAGGACAGAAAGTTTATGTCGTGATTATGGAATATATGGATGCTTCCAGACTGCAAAAGCACTTGTAAAAACACCAGAGATTCCGATAGCGCAGAATCAGTGATGTGACAGAAGTTATGTTAACTTAAGGCAAAACACTTATATTAGTTTACTGTGAGTAGGAGCTCATCAGATTACGTAGTCCTCCAGTGACTCCGGTACCGGCGTCCCAACTGCTTTTGTAAGCATCTCTCTCAGGAAAAGTCTCCCCCTTCCTTACCGTCACCACGCATCCTCTCTCCCCAAACACGAGATCACTTTTAGTCTCAAAGATTCATTACCTTCTGAACTTTGATCGGACATTCATTTAGTATGTTATTCTCGTCTAAAGGAGGACCGATATTATAGAAGACGATTACCGACAAAAACAAGGTAAACTAGAATGACAATTTTAGATCATTAGCCGTCATCAACCAGCCATACCGAACACCGAGTTTTAACTACCTGGAGTTCGAACCTAGAATCTTTAATTGTTGAATGCAACACTAACATCTCGCTATTGGCCAGTCATCAACTGGGTTGCGATTTGAACTCTTAAGTATCAATCCATCGGGTTAGTTTGACTGCTCGCTCAACATTGTGTCATGGGACGCAGCGTAGAATTGTTGCAGGCAGTAGCCTGTTTATCCATTGAGAAACCAGGTGAATTGCATTCTTTACTATCTTATCGTCTATCGCCGCGCATGCTTATTGAAAAGTTTTAATTTATCCGCTTTTAGGCCTGTATGCAGCCTGCAGAAGTTGGATTACCTCTCGGTTATCGAATTAGCACTGGCTGCTGCAGAAGTTATGCAGTCCGTGCGCAACGCCGATTCCGGCCGCGAAGCTGCCGGCCCTCTAGTCGATACGGGCAAAGGAGCGGTGAGTGTTGAACACCTTCTGCGCAAGTATGAAAACGCCCTAGCGTTGGCACACATCGATGACGCCGCGGTGGACCTAACGGGCGATAGTCTGAAGCGCTGTCGGCCTATCCTCCTTAATGCCATTCAGGATTCCAAGTAAGAAGGGAGCGTTATTTCATTTTTTTCGTCTGCATGTTTGTTCTTTCAGAGTCCTGCTAGGTATTGGACCACTTTTGTGTTCCAGCGGCGAAAAAAACTGGTCGATTGGTCTGTTGCAATGGTAATTAAGGGGACCCAACACATCTCGTTGCATCGATTGAGTACATCGAGAGAGGATTGGTCGCGCAAAGCTACCTGTGGTGCGGAAATTGTTTTATTGTCAGGAAATTTGATCATAAACATTGGATTAAAAAGACCATACAACTGATCTCGAAAGATACTGACCACTAGGCTGTCGGAAAAGTGTTCCCTCTTCTCAAACTGTGATGCCGACGAATGCAGACCTTACCAGCGTGCGGGAGGGGTGGGATACACCCATTCATTTTGTTTCCACGGAATGTGTTTTTTCCCATTTTCAACCATAACACCTTGCTTTCAGGAAAACGTCGCTAATGAGTTCGTCTGCCGACTGCCCAACAATGTAAGGGATGTTTTTCTGCGTATGTTAGAACAAGTTTGTAAGTCCTGGTTATAACAGTCCTAATGAGCGCTGTTCTCATCCCGTTCTATATCCACGGATTTCACCTGTGTGTATGACTGTTTAAAGTAGTTTCATTTTGCTTCTTAGTCCTGTTTAAGGGCTTTGCAGTCAGTATCATGCTGATGAACACCTAAGAATCCAGAATGGTAAGCACTCTAGCCTCCTACGACTTTAACATTTTGTATCGTATTCATAGTACAGTTACCCCTTGTTTCTTCCGTAGTTTTTCAGTAGTTTTTTTCTGGTGAACTAGTCCTTCATTTCCATAAAGTATATACATTCACGTTTCTGGGTTGGCGAAGATATAACTGAAACCTAGGTAATTGCTTAGTATCCATAATTTTTAACAGAAATGCGACATTTTTGAAATTTTCGAACAACCCTGCAAAATTCTTATGCTTATTTCTTGAAGTGATGTATACGCTTTCGTGCTTTTATGTGCCAACTCAGTGAGGAAGATATTGCTGATAAAAATTCGGCTATCTTTTTGGGGGAAAATTATAAACATGCAAGAAATAATTTAACAGTCTTTTGAAACATTTCCTTTTTATGTTAAGTACTGAACTGTTCCTTTACAAGAGTTCTACTGTGCATTTGTGTTTTTGTGCTCTCTTCCTTTTACGTAGTTAGCGTGCACACACATATTTTTACAGTTTATGATTTCTCTGTAAGTCTTTGCTCAATATGCTCGTATACCTGTACCCCCCGCGTACCCTAAGTACATGCCTTCTTTATTTAAATTTGACATGATTTCTGTGACATTATAAGTTTACCTAACTTATCTTCCTGAAAACGATGACGTCAGTCACTAAGTTTGCAGTCCCACCCGTTACCTCGTTTTACCTAACTGTGAGTGCAAAATAAAACAACAGTCTATGAGTTAGCAGGCAAGGGTTCTATATAATCAGCACCATCGTTTACTACGCATTACCAACTACTTATTTAATTGCAGTAAGCCTGCTCCATTGTTTACGTCTTCAGTATTCGCCAATCTATCACACTTCCCACGGAAATATATAGAGCCTTGCAATTACATATTGTTTCATTATTTTTAGTTTAGTCAGCTTAGTTTAGTTTAGTTCACGCACGATGTTAGTTTAGCTTATTTTAGTCTTCCTTCGTTTAGCGTAAGTGTAGTTTAGTTTAAAGGTTTATTATTCAGTTTTAGTTGAGATTAGTTCTAAATCCAGTTATTTTAGTTTACCTTAGTTTATTTAGTTAAGTTTTAGTTTTTTTTAGCGAAACATGGCTTCTTTGCGGTTCAATATGAGGGAAAAGGCTATCTTTCATGGTCCTGTTTTATTCTCGCATTTAGCGGATTTCTAGTTTACTCTTGGTTGTATTTCTCATTTTAATCATCTTTTTGTCATTTTGAGGGTGTACATTCTATAACTAAGTGTATTTAGTCACGCCTCCCAGACATTCGTGATTTCGCCTGAGTCGTGAAGAGTTTTGGCACATTATCTCGCGAATGCTCGAGGTATTACTATATCCGTGTATCGTCCTTTTGTTCGCTTTCTTGTTTGAGTTTCTTAGCCGTGCTTTCCTCCCATTTTTTCCTTCCACACAAAAATCAGCCAGCTTACCCACGTTGATGACGTCTTTTTGCTGATTTTCTACCTAATTGGCCTTCTTCCGTGCATTGGTTGTGATCCCCGAGACAAAAACAACTCACCCCTTATCAAGGCAATAGACGTAAGTGTGCTTCTCTAGCCTGTGCGTTTGTTCTAATATTAGTCTCCCTCTTAACCACCCCCTCGTTTGCTAAGACCACACTATTTAGACGGTCATCCTGGCCGACTAACTAGAGCTTCCTTATCATTGTTCTATTTCCGGAAACACCGGATTACCGAATTATAATCTGTACTGTCACATCAGTATGTGTTATTGTCCAAATTTAACTGAGAGACTTGAATTCCTCGCATTCACTCAGTTTTCCTACAAGCTCTTTGCTAGGACTCTATTTGATAACTTACTTATTGCTAGCTTATCTAATAAGCGTTTGGCCTCCCCGTTCTCCGCAAAAACGACACCCTTTTGAGGGGGAGGATTACAAAACTGAAACAGTACGTGAACTAGGAGCAAACAGACGTTGGTCTGCTGGCTGCTACCACATATTATTATTTTTGGGTCGTCACCAGGGCTTCGTTTGCCTCGATTCGGCTCTGAAGTCCAATTTTAGTGAGTCTGGCCCACGTTTGCGTTTAAACTCATGCCGTAATTCGACGATGCAGCCTCTTCTGTGGTTAAGCAATGTTATCCCTATCCTATTCGCCACAGTACTTTAAGTGGCCAAGTTCGTTTTCTATTTGGAAATACAAGAATGATTTCCAATAACTCACAAACCGGTCATCGAGAGAAGTTTGCAGTTAAAAGAACAGTCGACCATTAGCAAAGAGAAAACATGGAAAGTTAGGAAAGTAAATGTCCAGTTTCATGAAAATGAAACTTTTAAATGCATCAGAAAAGAATGAAGTGCAAATGGTCTATCATCCCCGCACACATACTTCTGTGACTGATACTAGGTTTTGCGCGCATCACATGAGAAGAGCATCGTTTACTTCTGGTACATTTTCGTTGTATTTGCTTACTTGCACGTCCGGCCATAAGGTACTTTAAGTTTGATGTTTTGTTACGTGAATATGTTAGAATAACGACTTAGGCGACTCCGATTCCGTTTCTAAATGGCGTGTTCGCAGAATACAACCACCAGTCGCGCCTTACTATCCGTTTTGCAAGTAATTTTCATGTTATGCCACGCACACTTAGAATATTAGCTGATAATTAAATTATCAGCGTCGTAAAAGAGTTCACCCTGTAATTTTTTTATCTGGTCGCTTCCTTGTCAAGAGCGTTGTTTTAACTTTCGTGCCTCGTCTAATTTACCCAGACAGAATAATTAGTTTCTAGGCACATGAAAGCCCCTGGGTATGAATAGCTGTTGTCACCAAAAACCTCTTGCATTCTTAATGCGACTAATTTGTTTAACATAATGTAGTAGAGTGTTATGCAAAAGCCAGTATTCCCGCTTTAAGGTGAAAATATCGATTGCATCCATCATGCTTCAATTTCGCAATCCCTCTGCTCTACATGGGCTACACTATGAGTATACTTTGTTGAAGAAGACTACTTGAATGTGTACGGTTTATTGGGTTAACTCTACGCTTAAGGGAGTCTTTCAACTGCCTGTAAGGCGCTGCAAGGGGTTGTTTGAACTCGGGTTTTTAGGAACGCATATTTTTGATGCTCTGCTTTGCGTATTTTGAAAATTAATCTAGACTATCTGCTGGTCTTCATCTTTATTGCTTTGGTTCTAGGATACAATCAGCGTCGGAGTTTCCAAACGAAATCCGGATGCTATTAGCCACGAGTTAAAAGGTAAGTATTAGCCTGCTACCAAGATGAAGGACATATTTATTGTCTCTACTTTTACGCCGGTTACCTTTGATATCAGTTGCCGTGTTTTACCACGCGACATTCGCACCAGTCCAGAGTTCTTTTATGCTATTGTGCCTACTAACTAAACATAGGTAGAGATTTTGGATTAGAAGCCAATTATGTCTCGCGCACCTCACGTTACCTGTGCCTACAGTGGTCGCCACAGACCATGCAATTTTCATAAATTTGTATAATTTTGATCATTACTCGAATACCAATGTGAATGCATTTAGGAAGATTTAGAAATAATAATGAACTGCATCAGGCCTATTAGGTACTTAAAAGAAATAGAGGAATTACTAAGTGTTTGTAAAGAAAAATAAAATTTTCTCGATAATCCCGTGATTTTGGAGACGTAAAAAAGAGCTATAAATCAGAACAATAAATTTAGATATTGTGTTAAATTGAAAACTTGAAGCAACCACTTTCTATGTATAGAAAGAACTTTTCTTTAGTCAAGACATATTCTGTTAACTTTAATCTTACTGGATAAGTATTTATTGAATGTCATCAACCAAAGTGTGTCATAATTTTTCTTGTTTTTACTGTCTTCTTTGATAACTTTATAAATTCTGCATTTGTTCGACGTTTACACCGAAACCTTTTAACTAAGATAGATATAAAGAGCATTTACCGAAATAAAGTGTTTTCCGATATAGGTTTCAATGAACATGGCAACGTTTTGATATGCAGAAATGCCTCAAAACAGCAAAACACATTGTCGAGGGTAAATCTTGTCCGCACTGGAGTTGTGAAACTACTATTCATTAGATGTAAAAAAAAACTTCCCATAAAAGGTTATCTCCTAAAAATTGCTTTGATTAGATTTTCGGCTAATGATCTTCTGCGTATATTAACTTTTTCCAACGTAATGTCACAAAAAAATTTGATGCTTTTGAGAATTTATTGAAGTTTTCTGAAGATGAACGATTCAATTTGACTGGAAATAAAAGAACATTCTTTTCTCTTTATAATGGATTACCTTCCGCATGAGTAGATTAATTCCACATTCAGTTATAAACTGGCGAATTCAAAAGAACTGGCCATATACATTGCCATTTTTTGAACTGCTTATTATTCTTTCGTTTGTTCCGTTTGTAAATAAAGCAAAAGGTGAAAGTAAAGTATACTGCCAATAGTAGCGAATATTCGAGTCTCAGGGAGCAGTTCAGAAGACGAAGATGCAATCACTGGAACAAGAGTTTTATTTGCCTGACGTTTCGGATTCCGTCGGGAATCCTTAGTCATAGGTAATCGTAAACATGTCTGAGACATGCGCAGATAAGGGGTATACAAAAAACTATATTTCTTCACGACTTATATTCAATAAGGCCTTCTTTGTCTTAAATTCACGAGAAAATGTTAGAAATTTGGTTTTTATTGAAGGACATTCGACGTTCATTGGTGCAGTCAAACAAATACTCCTCTGTTACTGCATTTTGTGCAAAACTACTTCACAGAATAGCTAAACATAATTTTTAAAATACAAATCTTCAATGTTACTGCAAACAAATTCGGTCCCTTCAACTTGGCTTTACTTCAATCTGAACAATTTTGGATAAACTTTTCCAGTTCTGGAGGGGATATTTTCTATAACTATTTTACTTATTTCGGAGTTCCTTCTTAGTATTATCAACATTATCCATATGGGACTACTTCCAATTTCTCCAAAACTTATGGTCATTTCTCTTAATAAACCTTACTAAAATGACGATTTAACTAAGTAAAAGGCTTTCGCAGTATTCAATAAACTGAATGAATCAAAATAGTGTTACTAAATATACGCTAAATCACCAGGTCCAATTTCATTATGAACATTGCATGGTCCTTGGCGACTACTGTACGTTTGTCTGCCTTCTTGCGACCCTCTCTGTCCACGAAAATGCCTTTTATAGTGTGAGTCTTCCACTGACGTTCACAGGCACATTTCGTTCATTCTAACTTTAAGGGCCTTCTCTCAGTTCAGTTTTTAGCATAAATATAATGGTCCGGCTTGCCATTCAACTGGAATAATTTCTTTGGCCTTCTTTTTCCAGCCTGCTCGCTCATTTATTTTCCTATCCTTTTTCACTTGCTGTGATCTAAGGGGGGGGGAAGCTATTGTCGTATTTACTTTCGGGATGGATAGAAACATCACAGTGCGCTGGTAAAACTCCAGCCCCCTATTTACTAATGACATACAAGCCACAACCGGTGTCCGGCGTACTTTTTCTCTCTGCACCGTTTCAGTCCTGATTTATCTACTTCATTGTATATTTTCACGACGATACGATGTTTTATGTTTTTTTAGGCGGCCTTCTCGCAGACCGGGCTTTGCCTAACTCAGTCGGAACATCCTTTTTGTCTGCCGCTCACAGTCGACACCTACTTCCGGCCTTTAGGTAGGCATATGGAGCCTGTCATCGACACTCCATTTAGAGCTCATGCGTTTTTGCCCACACTGACTTATCTCTCTCTCTCTCTCTCTCACCAACTTTTGCACAGAGACAATGTAAAAAACGTGGGCTTCCCTCAGGTAATCTCGCCCGTCGTTCAGATGTTTTCGGACTTTGTGGCTGCTCGTCTTGACCCAAATTCCGCAAGTGCTGCTCTTCAATCGCTGCACCACTGGCAACTCCCGACACCCAAAACCACTTTCCTCTCGGGCATGGGGTTTGTCATTATTCAATTTAAAACAGAGTTTCTCAGGTGCAATTTTGTAAATTGCAAGAACAGCAGGATTTATTGGAACCATACATTTCAGGAGCCCTCATCAGCTGCTACCTCTCATTGCATAACATGAATGACGTAAGAGAAAATACAAAATTGAATTCAGGCAGAAAAATCGATGCAAACTGAAAGGTCAGCAGGATATGGCCGAGAGGCAAATCAATAACGTAGGAGAGTTAAAACACTGTGGGCAACGTAGGGATCCAACGCAGTTTGTATCGATTTTTCTGTATGAATTCAATTTTGTATTTTTATTTACGTCATTCATGTTATGCAATGAGTGGTAGTAGCTGTTCTTGCAATTTACAAATTATTCAATTTAACTCCACTACTACTGTGTATATGGCCACTCGTACGTCAAAAGTCCCCGTATCAGTCCACTGACGAGCTCGGACGGTGGTTGAGGCGTGGGAATGGCGAGTGAATTCGACAGCCCGGCCCATTTTCCTCAGTATAAGCAAGCTGACGCGCTTGCAGCTAGCATGGTGCGTTAAAAGAGATAACTGAAGGTCGCCAACTGACGGGACAGTTCAGACTGCTCTTATGGCATCCCCACTCCTTGGGATCTGAGTTGGGTGTGACGACACACCTAGAGACGGCTCCGCCAGTCATTTGCGCCCTCTCCCGCTGTAATGTTCTTGACTTGGTCATGACATTGGGTTCAGATAGGGAGAGAGAGGTAGCGAGTGCAATAGATGCATCACAAGTCTACTCTGACACGAACATAATCCAGGCGAAACTGATCGCGCTTGCTTTCAGTCGGCTGCGAAGCTCGTGCTGGACATAATCGAAATCGACAGTCGCACTGTTCGTCAAACTTTGGCTTGCAGTGAGCAGTCACGAAGCGCCTACTTGGTACCCCTCGTGGCTAATCCATTACAGACGCACTGGCGGGACCAGCCAACCGTACTGGATTAGTTGTAGCACGCGCTCGCACCCGTCTTCTGTTTACCACAAGCTGCCACACGATTTTATCCCCCCTCCCAATCGCTGTCTACGAGTGTTTGATCCTACTAATGTGCCTTGATTGTAAAATGCTGATATTTAAATAAAATGGGCCGTGCCGGCATGTGGCCCCATGTCGTATGCTGGCTTATGAATGTGCGTCCGCTACTATTATTCATTCTACAGTTCATCTTCGCTTGAAAAGCTTATGACTAGTTAGATGGTGTCAGCGACTTGTTGGTCTCATCTGTTATTCGAAGTGCACCTGACAGTGCTCCCGTAACACTTAAAAGTCACGGACTTACTTTATGAGCTATTAGCCAAAGTATTGATTCATTTGTAGAAAACTACAGTAGATTATCTATATCATGAAATGTCATCCGGAATTCTGAGATGCGTTTTCGATTCAAACATATTGATTACGTATGGTTTTAAAAATGACGATCGTACAGCCTCATCTCAGTATAATTAAATCACATCAGGATGCCGGCTTTGTAATGAGCTTCTTTCTGACCGCTAAGTAAAAGTATGTTCTGTAAAAGGTGGCTAATTGAGTAGTATGCCTTATTGTCATTGATTTTGACTGCCTTTATGAATTAAAATATATTTTATGGAAAAAATGCACGAAAACAAATTATTGTTGTACCTGTTACACCTTCTTTAAATTTTATAGATAAAGACAGGGTATCTTTCGGTTTAAAAAATTCTAATCTTGAGCTTTTTTACAATTTCAGGTGTTCATTCCTAGTACATCGTATCCGTCAATTTGTTAATGCTGCCTTTACTGTATAAAACATGCTCCATATCCATTGCAACATCGTATGAGAACTATGTGAGATTTTTCCAAAGCTGTAGGCGAAAACGTACTTTTCTTTAAACAGGATGTACACAGTGCGCAGTTTGTAAACCTTGAATTCCAGTGTAGCAGTCACTAGTTTTCAAAATTATTCGGCAATTTAGAAACTTTTTTAAAACCGAAAGATACCCTTTATTTAAGTATAAAATTTAAAGAAGGCGTAATTTGCTACCAAATGAGTACAAGAAATATTTTTTCATGCATGTTCGCCAAAAAATATATTTGAATCTATAAAGGCATTCCAAATCAACGACAAAAACGCATCCTAGTTAATTAGTTATTTTTATAGTACATACTTTTTCTTGGCGGTCAGAAAAAACTCGTTAAAAAGCCGGCATCCTGAAATGTTCAAAATATGTTGAGATTAGGCTGTGTGATCGTCTCTATTACAACCATCCGCCATTTATATATTCCAACCAAAAACTCGTTTCAGAATTCCAGCTGACGTTTCATGCGATAGTGAATCTACTGTAGTTTACTCCGCAAACGGTAAAGATTTGCAGAACTCAAGTAACGTAGATATAAGGCCATATAAATATTATTTTTCCGTGGTTTGTAAAATTGTTCCCTTAGACCATCTCATTGCTTAATAAT
The DNA here is from genome assembly GCA_036362985.1 of Ligula intestinalis. NCBI lineage: Eukaryota > Metazoa > Platyhelminthes > Cestoda > Diphyllobothriidea > Diphyllobothriidae > Ligula > Ligula intestinalis. The sequence continues at coordinate 32,335,523 of JAYGXS010000001.1, forward strand.
GCAACACATCTCGTCATGGTTTATTTTGGAAAGAAATGCAGCTTGCGAGTCTTGGCATCTTCCTGGTGTCTTCTGCTTCTGTGGGATCCGAACCCAAGACTCGAGCTTTCAATAAGGCTGGATCGCACAGATTAACTTCCCTTTCAATTTATTGCAGTAGCCTCCCGTTTCGTTTGATAGGCATGGTGAGGCGATCGTCCCCCTACGCTGGACGATCAGGTATTTAGTGCTAATGAATCATTCGGTGGTCCGCTAGCGCATGCACGACTACACATACTCTTCAACATGTCTGCCGTTTCGTTAGCGCCCAAACGTTAGCTGGTTGACCAACCTACCGAGGTGACTTGCTAGTTGGTTCTGGTGATTAGAAGTAACTATCTTATTGGCAAATTTGATGTCGTTGCTCCATGTGCCGCTGCTGTCAAACGGCTAGGTCTCCTTAACAACCACAGACTATTCATCCACAACATTTGCTTCCGGCATCGTCGCAAAAACCTATTGATAGTAAATTCCAGCGATGATTGTTTGCCCAGCCAGATCGGGATTTGGTAGCCGAATTCCTGTGTTGAAGTCGGTAACGGCTACGGGCCGGAAAAGTGTTCTTGGCTGGACCTACCCGGCGGTTGAAATCCCACTCGGGCCCGAACCACCTTGCGCAACCCGTCTTTATGTCGTGTAATTAGGTCAGCCAAATACAGCAAAGATTGTGGACACAGAAGTCCGGTGGCGGAATGATTGGATGAACGTGCTAGCACTGTGGTTTTTTGCCCAGGTAACTCGTGTTAGGGCGTGCAATTATCCTCTCAGTAAACCCCAAAGGAACGAGGAACAATCAAACTAGAAAGCCGCAAGAATTGTCGAATCGAAGTAGCCATGTGCATAAAGCAGGCCTCAAACATCGGTGGTGTTTGAGCATTCCTTCAATTAAATTGTTAAGTGAGCCCTTAATGCTAAATATTTGGCTGAATTCGCATAATGACGTGAGCATATTGAGTGTCCTCGTGCCTGTCATCAAGAAGGGCGATAAAGACAACTTCCTAGAACTACCACGACTAAAACCTCATTGGCATTTGCGTGGCTTGAATTTTCAAGCAATTTCAGAATATGCGTAATTCCAAAACCAAGTCCAACTTAGCTGAGTTCCGAACTGGACGTGGATGCGCCGATCGGGTACCTATGCTGCGCTTGATTCTTTCATTCCGTCATGAAAAACAGCAACCAACGGCCTTCTGTTTTCTTGACCTCATCCATTGTGAGTCCTTTGGCGGATAATGCCATTAGATTACATGGCGGCAGTAGTCCTCTCTACGTCCAAAAGTCTCCTTCCGTCCAGTTTATAGACTTTATGGTTCTTAAAATCGCTCCCCAACAGCTCCTTATTCAATGCGACGTCCACTAAGCCTGTATCGTGATCTCCATTCTGTCCAACTGCACCACTGACTGGACACTCAGCGAAGCTTTACAAACTGTTGATGGCGTTGAACTTGCATCGACTGGCTGATGATGACTATGTCGACGATGATGCACTGTGAACTTTCTAACATAATCATCAACCATTTGCAGTTCACGAAATCATTCGTGCTGCTCATAGGCGCTGCGGCAAATATAATATTTTGGAACTAGACACCTGGTCAGTAAAATGTAAAGATGACTGTGGGCTTAAAGAATTCAACAGTTTCCAATAGCTTACAGCCTAGCTAAAGTTCTGCGAATCCTGCAAACACATTTCAGGATGAAATTTAACTTATTAGTTTTGCGTATATCTGGACAGGTTATTTTGATCAACTGAGTGCATTTAATAATAAGAAGGGCTTTGGTTTGGAGAATTGCCCTCTTATTGGGGGAAATAGGCTCTCATTTTTGCTAAATCATGCGTATGTTTCTATAAAAGGAATTCCGTATGCTATAAGGAAAGACAGGACGAAACGTTCTTCTAATATACATTGTGCTGTGGAAGAATTCCATAATTAGTAAAAAAAGGTGGAATAATAATCCTTTCCGGTACTGGAAAATTTTGTGCAAAGTTTATCAAATGTAAATTAAACGAAGTTTAAGGAATCGCATTTATTTTCAGAAACAAGCAGCAATATAAGTTTAAAAAATTATATTTAGCTATTCTGTGAAGTTTTTTTTTCAAAAAATCAGTAGCAAAAAAATTCTTAGCATAAAATTTTCTTTTAATGCTCAGCTAGTCGTACGCGCAAACAAGGTTTCCACATGTAACTGCGCAGACAGCCAATAGAAAGCCTTAGTTACTGTAAGTCATGTAGAAATATAGTTTTTTGTTAACAAAAGGTTCCGCTCAAGCGTTATTTAGAATTGGAACAGACAGAAAAGTAATAATTATTTCAAAAAATGATCTTATACGTGGCCTGTTTTTTTTTTTGTATTCGCACGTTTATAACGGATCTTGTAATAAATCTCCTCAAGCAAAAAATAATGCGTTTTAAAGAGAAAGATATGTTCTTTCTTCTTCAGTCAAATTTAATCGTTTTTCTTCAGATAAATTAAAGAAATTGTCAGAAGTCTCCAATTTCTCTGTGACACTTCCAGTTTTCCAACAGGATAGAGTGAGATTCTCATCTCTCTGCGTGCGCAACGCGGTCTACAGGCATCAGATTTCACAAAATTCGACGATTTCTGGTGCCTGATGAAGGACATGAAAGAGCACTTGCGAGTGAAGTTTCCTCCAAAAAAATTGACACTAGACCGCTTTTTTTAAACGCGTCGCAAATCATTTTTTGCTTTTGTTATCACGTAAAATACAGACAACCAGCATTCTTTTCTTGTACATAACCAAGCTCTACACATAATACAGTACGTATGTAATGTATTGTGCCTATCCTGCGTTTGCTTATCAAGAACTAGGGCTCTCCGGCTATTGCGCCCGCCGCTTATTTAGCCTAATTTGGTCTGGGCCCGAGCTGGGCTCAATAACCGGCGACTAATGTATCATATTTTAAAGGGTTTGATGTAAACATCGAACAAACGGACAAATAGTTAACTTATTAATGAATACACGGATAACTAGCGAAATGAAGGGAGAATTTATTCAACGATATTCAATAACTACGTATCTTATCATTCCCACATATGCAAAATATTTTGACTAAACGCAAGTTGTTTTTGTATAAAGTGGTTGCTTTAAGTTTTATAATTGACAAACTATTTAAATTTATTCTCATAGCTATTTTTGACGTATCCAAAAGCTGGGAATTATCGAGAAAATTTTAATTTTCTTAAAAAACACTTAGTACTTATAGTTCTTTTCAGTAATTAAAATGCCTAATGCTGTTCATTATTATTTATAAGTTTTCGTAAATGCGTTCCCGCTGGTATGGGAGAAATAATCAAACATTTACAGATTTAGGAAATTTGCTTTCAGAACTAGCAGAACTGTACATCCAAACAGAGACAAATGGAAGATGACGTTATGGTTTAGATCGAAAATTCATATCGGACTCTTGCAATTATTTTAAGCTATCAATTTCCGCGCAAGTGTGTGCATGTGGCGGGCATCTGCGCCGTTATTTTTATGCGGTCATGGTGTTGGGTCGTGTTCTTTGCAGGTGAGTGATTATAGGATTTCGTCAATCCTATGTGCCTGTAAACCATCCCTCGAGTAAGACGCGTAGAATTTTTCTCAGATGGCGCTGTCGTGACAGCCCATACACTGATTTTATGTGAATGACTGCTCAATGTTCTACGTCAGTCGCCCTA
>JAYGXS010000001.1:32340934-32351920 GCA_036362985.1 Ligula intestinalis
AAAAAGAAAGTCCCCCTTCCTTCTGCGTTAATCGACGACAAATGCCATAAAAGGCAGTCGTGGGGATCGTATAATTATCACGATAGAATGAATTAAAAAGGAAAGGGAACCGTCCTCCCTCCAAAAAGGCACCTCTTATTATCCTTCAAGACGCCAGAGTATCCAAATACGCGTTCGCAGGGATTATTTAGAACACGAACCATGAGAGAAAACCTATTCTGGGTTAGACTATTTCCTCCCTTCTTTGCCACGATCGAATATTTAGAAGTGTCCCCCGGCAGCTTATGTTGGCACAACTTTTAATAACCTAGTCGGAAGGAAGGAATTCGGCCGCCGTGGCTTACTTCAGTAACCGCAGATACAAAAGCAGACGAAGGGTAGTTAAGCTTAAAACAGGATAATTTTGAAAGAAACTCATAAAAACGAGTTCACAGTCAACAGCCAGTATTTGTAAAAAGCAAAACCAATATAGTAAACATAAAAATGTGAAAAGTAACTTTATCTGGTCCCTCAAAATAACTGAACACTCCTTGTGGTAGCACCGTCACGCCAGTCCTTGAACTCGTCGTTAATTTTGCTTGAACAGACTGGACACTCGTTAAAGTATATAAGCCAGCGGTCCAGACAATTTTTGCAGAACGTGTGCTATCAGAGGGGACAGAAAAAATAGCGATATAGCTGCGTGGAAACTTACTGAGGGACAAATGTGCAAATGAGCCGAAGAGAAAAGCTAGGAGGGCAGTTTGTACTGGTCGCGAATAAACGCGATATCGTAAATAGGAGGCGGAAAACTTGTGCCACCTTGTCAAACAAAAAAACCAGTAATTTCTCATGTGACTGAAGAGGTTATTGCTGGTGCTCCTCTTTAATCAATATTGATTAGGAAGTTACCTGTGCTTACTAAATGAACATATACGCAAAAAATGCCTCTTTCGAGAACCAGAATCCTGGTTACAAGAACAAAGAACGTAACGTAGACACATATACAGTAGGTGAAATATCCCATGAAATTTTTAGTTGTGAATGCAACTAGAAAATACTATTTAGTTGGAGTGGTAATACTAGAGATTAAGCAGCATAATCCCAAGATATTTCAGGCACACCAAGACGCCAGCTGTTTAACGTACGATTTCCAAGCTTCTATAAAAAAATTACACTCAGAGGAATAAAATGTTGCAGTCGTAAGCACCTTTTTCACTTGGCTGGCGGTTATGGATTCTGACTACCGCTCAGCAGACCGTAATATAGTCTCGATAATTTGGAATGCTGAATAAGAGTGGTTTTGAATTGGACAGCGGTATTAGACCCTGTGCAGCGAAAGCTCCATTAGACGGCTTTGGACAAACCGACTGCAGTGTTTTAAACTCCGAGGTGTAAGTACGAAAACGGTCCATGGCGGATGTTTGTATCCAGGCTTCGGGGCCCTACATTGGCACGATACTCTAAATTCTCAAGTGACAGAATAAGGCCTACTAAATCGTTGTTGATAGTTTACACAAATGCACAAACGGCAGAAGATAGTCCCCTATTTGAGGAATATTTTTTCTAAGAGATAAACAGCGATATGACAGACGGTGGAAGACAAACTCACACCACAGCGGAGCGCAGCAGACACTTGGCTTCGGTCATCGAAACAGAGGACGCACATTTCGTTTTCCGATGAGGACATACCAAGCACGGTACTATAAGGCTGAAAGGGAAAAAAGACGCTGCTGATGCTGCCAGCGGGAAATGCTGACCGGGCAGTTTACCAGAACCAATAATTTTACAGCTAAATTTTCCCACACGCACTTTAATCGAGATTATATATTTTTTGCATAACAAAAGAACTGACAGGCAGATTTTTACTGCTGAATTTTATTCGCACATAGTAAGGCCTCTCAGCACAGGGCACTGACCAAGAGTAAGTAAGCTCCACTTACCACAGTCAGACTGAGAGTCTTGAAGGCAAACCACATCGGCGATACCAGTAACCACAAAGAAAAAATCTGAAAGGTAAAATATAAAGTGTATTTGTTAACAAAAATAATATGACTGATAAGAGTGCAGTAAGGAGAGGTCAGCTACTGCGACAGCCTACTCGAATGTGTGTGCGTTATGGATCGTCCGTCGGGTGTTCATGGAAATACAGCAAAGAACAGGATCGGTACTGACCCCTTTCCGCGTGCAGCGTTCAACCTTTCGTCCCGCGAGACTGGTAGCACATGCACACCAGTACGGTCCGGCCAATCATCTCCTGGAAGCTGACCCATAAATGACCTCGATGGAGGCGATTGTGACGATTCCCGCGCTCTCACGCTTCGGACATCGGCCCTTTTGCGAGTGGTCCTGTACTCGTCCAACAGTTAACTTCTTCCATCATATGCTCTACTACATCTGTAAAGAATACACTATTCTATCCACCTGACGTCGCTCTCCTTCACTTCCTCATCAGAACCGGGCCTGAAGATCGCGCCGGCAAGGGGTTTACGTCTTAACTTAACCCGCTGCGAAAATGAAACCGATATAGACTACAGGAACCCAAACATTTAGCCCGATAAAAATATTGGGGGGGGGCAGGTCGTGTGCGGCATACACAGATAGGCTATTTAGCTTTGCCAGCCAGTGCACCCAGGGCCACCTCAGGTCGATCCTACATGTTCCTGCTATCCGAGTGGGGTGGGTGAGGCAAGAAACGGTGCGACAGCTGCTGCGCAAGTCTGTTCACTAGTAACCAAATCGAGGCCAGATCGAGAGTGCTGCGACTGCTCCATGGCGCACGGGGTTGGCGTCGTTTTAAGTGATGGTCGAAATGGCACGTGTGTAGCGTATGTGCTCACATCCAGTCCCAGTCTTAATGACTTGGTTTCGTCATTTAAACGTTACACGTATTGCAAAAAGGTGAGGAAGATAGATTGTGCACGAGTTCTCCTTGCAATCTAGTGCCGCGTCATCTAGTGAGCGGTAGTTCGTGTTGCTTACAACGAAGGAAAATCTAATCTCTGTCGTCGCGCAGAATAAAACGGAACCATTACTCTCCTCACTGCTTAAGAGGCGACTGCAAGTTGATTCTACTTTTCCCTGTTTGCATAACACAATAACAGACTGCAGTTTAAAACCACTGCTACAAACACAGATGTTGATTAATTTGCACGTTCCTTCGAATTTCTGCCGAATTATCAGTGTTTTACCTTGCCAATACGTGGTACTCCCAAAAAACGAGTGCCTAAGGTCACTATTTTGAGAACTCTAGTTCTACTATGCATATTCAGCAAACTACCAATCTTCAAGAGGGAACAAAATGCTTAGTTGAGGGAAAAGGAGACTAGAGTAGAGGCGACGAACACGTGCACAGAGACAACTACTTGAGTCACTATGATTTTTTAGATAAAAGCCTGACCAAAGGCCGGAAGCACAGGCCTATTGGAATGAGCATTTGGGCTACTGGGTGTGAGAATCAGCTAATTGTACGACATTTGTGGGGCGGTAGGACATTCAAACGGTTTGTTTTATAAGTCTGGTGGTGCATGTGCACGGCAGTCTAAACACGTGGAAAACCGATTCTGTGTGAGGGATTACTTAGTATGGCTCAGGCAGCCCACAACTACTTGCAAAATTTTAAAATGGAAGAGATGGTCCACTTCAAGAACACAGGATACCATCTATGAGAAATAAAGACTTACAAAACCAGCTTACGCTAAAACAACGCAAAAACGCCGGCTCGGCTTGATGCAGTACGCATGAGAAAGAAGGGTCGTATGCGTATCCACCTTAAGGCCCACCACAAGAACATCGAAGACGGTCTATGACAAATAAAGACCTAGAAAACTAGCCGGTAGAGAATAAGGTATATCGATTACCGGAGTCATCGTTTTATTAACATGAGCTTTCGCACTCTTACTGCGGTCCATCATCAGCGATTAAATCCTCAACAAAAAACAAGCGACAGTTATACGTGGCAGGGGTCAATCAACTATCAATGACGTCAGTCCGGAGATGCCTGCGCAGGGCAATGTTGACACTTCTAACTTTGACGATGGACTCCAGTAAGAGGTTAGCAGCTTAGATGAATAAGACTATGCTTCCAGTGATTCTTTTTCTTCTTCTTCTTCTCTACCTATGCACACCCTTGGGATGCGAACATTTAGCTGACTGGCTAGTATTCCTTGTTGGATCAGGAGCCCCGCCGAATGAGCCTCAATCCCGACAGCGAGGAGGAGTCGGAGCAGCGTGGTGGGGAGGGGCTGCTCCGCCATCAAAAACACAGATGGAGAGGAGGGGAGATAGATCCACCGTAGGGAGGTTTGGTGTAGCAGACCTTGGCTGCCGTGAGGGCGGGTGGGAACGCGATGAAGACACGTCTGTGGTGGTTCCCTTTAGCTCAAACCAGCCGGTGCTTAGTTCTACTTTCGCATAAACGTTCCGCCTTCTACAGCGGTTCCCTTATCTCTGACGAAAAATTGGATGCACAGAAAGCTAATATTAATAAAATTAAAGTCACAGCGTTTGTCTAGTCATGTTTCCTTTTTTCATCCAGTCTATGTACCTATTCGCGGTAAATAAAGCAACAAGGTGAAGGCAATTGTGCTGTAAGGAGCAGCCCATGAGAGCCGCAAAATGTGAAACTTGTATAGGAAGTCCAACGGTAGACACAAAAATTCCCACCTTTGAGGAAGCCCGTACTTTGCAAAGCAGAATGACAATCAAACGCACGGTGAATGTCGTTTGCAGGTACCCTCATGTAAGTAGTTCAGAAATTAACACTAAGTCGGTTAAAACACTCAATCCCACGAAATAAGAAATCTAATAAATTTAACTGTTCAAAAGCAAGATCAAACTTGCCTTGAGGAGGACGTAGATGGAAGCGAAAATAACAATTACTATGATAGAATTCAACCTTGGGGAAAGACCAAGTTCCGTAAGGAAGCGGATCCATGGCACTACGGGCACGATGCTGCGGTAGGTCTGGAAGGCGAATTCAATCCACACCAAAGTTACGCCCTTCAGAAAAGCAGAAAGAGACAATTTGGTTACAGATGGCACTCGAATAGGACAAATTTTAGTGGGCACCCGAAGCAGCATACTCTTCAGGGACCCCATCAGACCAGAATACTGTAAAAAGTATATTTTGTTTGATGATAATTCAGTGAAAGCAGGCACCTGCCCGCTGAATAGTCTTCTGAAAATAATTGTTGCAACGGTTTGATTCCAAAGAGTTTTTGGCTTTGTCAGTACTTGTTGTTAATTTGGACTTACAGCGAGCAAAGAAAATGGAATGCATTAGTCATAGAGTGATTGCTGGAGAATTTATCAGGGTAAACCATGAGGGAACAAAAGGCACGTTTAGTAAACGGTTGATACCATTTTACGTATACCTGCTGCGATGCACGTCATAAACGTCGGACAAATACACTACTGGTCCCAGAGAACGACTTAACTTCTTCTATCCAGTTACCTGGGCCTCGCATATTCTCGACGTCATTAAGTATGTATCGGGAAATGCGGTGGGCAGTCCTAGCATAGTCTGTAAACAAAAACGTTTTGAGGCATTCCCGACCCCTGAAACACCCTTTGCATTAGATTCCGAACGAGGGGGTGATAAAAAGATGATCGCATAGAATGAGCAAATTGACTGACAGGTAGCCTTAGTCAACATGTTTAACCAAACACCACGAGCTATTAGCCAACAATGGTACTCATTGTGAACATCCGATTGGCACTGTGTTATACAACGTGAGAAATGTGGTCAAATACTAATGCAATAAAGGCTGTTTTAAATAATGTCTGCGTGCAGCCAAAACCATAGTCGATGCGAGTGGACCTAACTAAAGCACTGACAGAATCAAAGTGACCTCAAGCTTCACTTTCTCATAGACCACGAGGGCAACGACGCAGATAAGGGCGTGCGTAATTTACAATGCAACAAAAGAATTACTAGTCGGAGCCTGTCGAACCAAGAAGCAGTCGGTTAGCAAAAACACCATACGAAAATTCTGGGTTTTAAACTTCTGGTTTCTGCCAGCAGAACGCATAGAAAAGCCTAAACCGATCTCCAATGTTAACAGAAATGCAGTGACTTATACGCTGTGCTACTGCTAAAAGCGTAGAGCCCAATCCTGTAACAAACGACAGGGTGAACTCTACGACAGCTCCTTTGCCTCAACGATTACTTACGACGAAGTGTTTAGTAGCATGGACCTCAAATGTTCCACGTGCAAGAAAAGGTCAATACAACTACAGCTGAACATGAGAGCGCGTGTCAGAAAATTAACCGGAAAAGGGAAACGCTCTTATTCCGCCCTGTGAAGTCAGCCAACACTACTTTCGTTTGACTAAAAATAGTGTGCTTCAACACTGGCATCTGCAACGGCACTATAGTGCATCAATCAAGCAACAATTTTAATAATCCATTAGGAGACGTCAACGTGAAGCCGAAGGAGCGTTTAAAAGAACTGTACAAAGATAATTACAAATGGCACTTTGAAAGTTTAAAGTAAGTTCTTCGCTCTAGTCCAGAAATAGGAACCATCTAAAAATGGAGTTTTTAACGCCCCGAATGCATCTAAGCCAGCGAAACATCTGGCTGTGGGGGTATTTTTACGGCACCAAACTCCAACGAACTCATATACGTTGACGTACAGACAAAGAAACACAAGCACACGCAAAAGTGAGGCAGCATGCTCTGCTAGTTACTAGTTGAAGTCGCCTTCAGCCTCGCTATTTTTCGGTTCCATTTGTACTTACCAACCTAAGAAATACAAAGAAATCCTACAAGTACATCTTAACTTCATCCTAAGATCTAACAGAGGAGTGCTCACCGAGGCAGAAGGTCCTTAGTGATAGGAAAAAGTTTAAGTGACAAACACAATAAATAACAACTCTTTTCGGTCAAATGGCTGCACGTAAGACTGAGTGCCAGAGATGTGTTGACTTTTATTAAAATTGATTATACGGTTAAGCGAGGTAATCAGTTCCATATTCGGTAAAAGTTTGTCGGCGAATATGTGTTGCTGGTACGTGCCCTTAATCTTTACTAATAGAGCGAGGGTGCATGGAGCGAACAGAGAGGTTACTGGTATTGACTTAAAGTCGCTATCACCTCAACTGGTATGCAGCTCTAGTCCGTCCTTACGATGCTATGCTGAAGGCGGGCAGGCGGGCGCACCGCGGTAACCACTCAGACTGAGAAGCAAAACTAGATGAGACGAGTCGGCACGTCTTTCACACATTGGCGAACTTGTACGGCAGCTTTGTCAGTTTAATCACAGCATCTTTTATCATCGCCTTGTGCTTGAAACACGATGCGAAAAAAGGGACGGTGAGGTCTACCCACTGCAAGCCTTTTCTCTATAATTCAATGTGAGCAAAATGCACTGCTGCTTCTTCGGAATAGCGGTGATCATGGAGGAATATGATGGGAAAACGGGCCAAACGCGTGGTGAAAGATGTATCCTTGAAATTTCGCGGACGTGTTCGGTAGCCAGTTATGACAGACTTAAGTACAGGGGAGTCACAATAACGCTTGCGGACACAAACAAGGAACAGTCAAGAATCATCCAACATCAATACTATCAGCAGCGAATGGTCGGCGATCTGACTAACATGTGGAATACAGAAAAGACCATAAACCAGGGAGATTTTAAACGATGGCGATTTCTGTTCGTCACAGCAGAAAGCCGGTTGGAACAAAGGTTTCGATTTGCACCGTACCTTCATTATGCAGTCAATCCGTCCACGGCAGACAGTATATGACACATGATACAACGTCAACAGAAACTGGCCATTCAGCGTCCGCGAGCTTGGTTCAGACATCCAGTAAAATCAGTAAACGCTTTTTAAAGAGGTATGCCTGCAACACTGCTGAACTAAATAGCTGCATACTATCAGCTCAGGAATAACAAAGTTAAAGACCACGGAGAAAATGAACCCTCTATTGTAAACTCTGGTGTCAGACAAGGTTTTACACTCACCAATTCTCACATATTCGACAAAGAGGGCCGTTGACTAAAAAGACCCTTCGTCTTGGACCTTGACTACGCCATTAGGACCACTTTAGCTGGGAACGCCTTCGAGGAAGAGCAATCTAGAAAAAGCGGCAAAGCCAACGTCCTCTGCAAGTGCAGCTTGTGACTGCGTGCTAGAGCGAACTAGAGTACTGATTCAGCTACATATCCCCCGAGTACCCATTTTCACCATGGATGGCGGTCAAGTCCTTTACTTGTCTTAGTTCTTCTGAACTGTCAAAAGACTAATGTGAGAACGGCTGAGATGCGATATATTTCGATCGTTACGAAAGCATACGTGGTCTCGTAGTGACTGCACTTCCCGGCCCACCTCTGTGACAGCCAATTACAGGTGCCACAAACTGCGCCAACGCTCAACCTCTGACGGCTGCTAGCAAGTGCGCAAGCAGCGCTGTTTGCATCCTTCAGTCCGGTCAGGCCAATCACCTTCAAGACTGATTCATAAAGGACTTCACTTTGACGACTGCTGCGCTTTCACACTTCGGACACAGGCCCCCTGGCGGGTTGTTGTGCAGTCGTCCGACTGTCAACCTTCTCCTACCTAATCTCTACTCCTCAGTACAGAATATAGTATTCTTTCCATCTGGCGTCTCACTTCTTCTTTTTCCACACGGAATCGGGTCTGAAGATCGCAGCTGCAAGCGTTTTATATATTAACTTAAGCCATGCCGATACTCTTACCACGGATTTAATCCCCAAAAAAGATACAAGTATACTAAGGCGAGGTTTGGTCTATGTCCGTGAAATTCATATCGGAGAGTTACTGCTTTGCGAAAAATTGAGGAGCCGATGCTCGCAGAAAATGTAGCAATTTAAATTAACAGCCCAATTCTCGAAATTTGGGGGTAACAGAAACAAAAGGATGTTAGGGACTTCTTGTCTAAGGTGGTTAGTTAAAGCATTCTGTAGACCAGAGGATGCGTCCATAATGGTTCAGACGAAACCCTTACTGACAAGTCCTACATAATGAACTGAAGTACTTTAAAAACAATATTTTCTTTCCCTTAAACATTAAATATTTTCTCACAAAAACTACAGTAAATTTTGAAAACGCCTGCCATGAAAGTTGGCAGAATACTTCTAAAGGTTGCACGTTTTTTTATTAACTATAAGTGCATAGGACCAACTTCCGACTAAATGCTCTTATAGCAGGCTACTTCTCAAAAATAATTTCCTCCCGCGAAAATACCCGTCCATGAAAATCGCTTCTGCTGAAGCTCCGACACAATTTTGTTATGAAAAGTTAAAATAATTGCGAAGCGACTCACTCGTTGATAGATACCCAGCGGTCGGGGTGATAAGGCAATCAGGATGGACTTGAAAAACATGTTTATCAACTTAAGCGAAAAGTCCGTCACGAGAATGGACCACAGAAGTCCGACCCAGTCAGCACTGGAAATGTAACTGGGCACGCAGAAAAGACTACAATGGAGAAAGAGAGAAAAATAACATATATTGGACAGATGTCAGACGTACCTCAGATAGACACCCTCCTTGCGAAAAGCAGCTTGCAGGCAAAACAAACCCAGTAGGCCAATAGCACTCGTTGAACACGCCAACCAGACAGGTTCAAACTAGGTAAAGCAATTAGTGTGCAAGATGGGAGAGCGGAGTACTTTACAGGCAGCGTTCTTTATCCTCTGATTGATGTACAAAAAGGACATAGCCAAACAGATAACTGACCAGATACCTAAATATGCGCTGAAGTATGATGCCTGAAGCATAAAACGTACCCTCCGAATGTTCGATAGCAATTTTCAGGAGGAACAGAATCAAGAAGGGAATTGAGATCAAAAGATTTTTGGGATTTGAGAAAAGACTTTCCTCCTGCCTTGCCGGGGGCCTATGCTTTTTGCAGGCCGCGGAATGACAGACACAGCGATGTTTGTGGGCACGCTTAACACTAACTTCGGGCAAATCATCGCCAGTGAGAGCGTGAAAAACGGCACTGGAGTCGCCTACATAAGGAGCGCATCTATAAAAAGAATGTATCCTTACAAAGAGAATCCACCTCGGAGGGCGAGGCTTTTGAGGGATTGTCCATTAGGGAAAGTGTCCTCCAGGCTAGTGCAATGCAGGAGGGAAATAATGCTAAATAAGAATTATGGTAAAAAAAGACAGAATAAGATGCGGAGGACACAATAACGATGCCCATTTCAAAAAGGTTTGGCCTATGTTTAGAGGAGAAAATAGTCGAAACAAAAAATCGGTGAATTAATTGGGGGTTACTTTTTACTCTGAGTTTCAACAGATGGCATGCAGTGGAATAAAGAGAGTGAAAGTGGATTTACACAAAAAATGTGAGAAAGGCGTCATCGGATAGCATGTGAACATACAAAATGGTCAATTCATGTCACAAAGCCCGAGTTGTAATAATCGGGACCACTGTTGAACTAAATGGAAGGTAAACTATCACTATAGAGAGAGGCAAGTAGCATGCCTAAAAGTGGATCCTACACAAATAAGGAGACCAATATGGTGGAACACAATTTCGTCTAGATCCTATAAAAGTGCAGCGACAGGACATGTAAGCCCCAGAAAACAACCCGGACAGGAGAGTGCGTGAGCCCAGCATTAATTAAAATGCAGGTTTCAGCTTCTAGCTTCTATTACTTCAACATGCGGCCCGTGATGAGGAGCGCAAAGGGACTGAAAGTTCCGTAGATTTGCAAAAGAGCTGAGTTTTAGGTATGCAAGCTGGACTTAAGTCAGAAAGGGGGCGATAAAAGAGTCGGGGATAAGAAGAACATCCTTGGAGGAGGGCGGAAATCGGGCTCCCATAACATGCGAAACGAGTGATTAAAAACGTAAAATGGCCTATGCTTCGGAAGAAAGACTACTGATGTCCAGTAAGGTAGGCCGAAACTTGACAATATTAGAACATCCAGTCCTGTCAAAGTGGCACCTAAGCCAGTGCGAGCTAGTACAGTTAGTTCAGTCATTACACTAAACCAAAAAAGGTACAGAAATAAACATCAGTCAC
>JAYGXS010000001.1:32352020-32369983 GCA_036362985.1 Ligula intestinalis
AGTCATTACACTAAACCAAAAAAGGTACAGAAATAAACATCAGTCACAATGGCCCACAAGTGCCTTCAAGAAAGCATTGCAAATATTGAGGTTAAATGCTGTACGCACTAAAAATAAGCTACCACCGTAACTGTCCTCTGCAACCACTTTTTAGTCCGCTCCCGTCTATGTAGGCAGTGCTATGTGATCCCACTCCCCTTCAGGAAGTACCCGTCGATATGAGACAGTATCTGCGCAATGTACAGGGCGATCGAAAAGGACCGTGACCCGACTGAAATTCACAAGATTGGTGCCGACATTTAGACGCCCTGGCTTCAAGAACTAAACAAGCAGGCCCGATTAAATTAGCTCGGCTCTGATTACTGGAGTTCAGGAAGGCCTCTGTTTGCAGGGGGGCGACAGAAAATACAGGTTTCAGAGATATTCTGCCCTCCTTCAGCCACCCACAACCCCGACTGCCAGCTGAGACTGGGAACACAAAAATGCGCTCGAGCACGGCGCACATAGTCTTCACACACTAGGTTTAGCAGATGAGTCATAAGCACTTCATTGAACCAAAGTTCATCAGTTTCTTGCCAGGAGTCATTGTCTGACGCTGCAGATGGGGCATTTACTCAAAATAGGAATGCCAAGCACACCGAGCCATGGGCTTCCGGAAGCAAAAAAGCTTAAAAGGGTGACAAAGGTCATGCGCAAGCAACAAACTACCAGGCCGAAGTCAGACAAGTTATTATTGCAGTTTGTCGGCTGTTTGCCGTCAAGAGTGGAGAGAAAGACAAAGTACAAAAACAGTGCAGTATGAGCCTAAATAAGCTGACACGCGTACTTGGTAATTTTAAACAAACAACCGCTGACCCAGTTGATCAGCCGCTGGGGATGGGCTGGTAACCAAACCTTCTAAGAAATATCATTAAATGTCCATATACAACATCGCGAGCCGTGCTAGGGCGCCTGGAGTGAACCAATTGGCTGCACAACGGCGCTGTGGGCGAGCATCATACGAGCCGAACAACTGAATAAGGATAGGATCCTTGACTCCAGATTTCAGAAGGTGCAAGCGTTTCTTTATATTGCTATCTATTGGTATCTCCGGTATCTATGAGGTCCGAAGTCAAGACTTAGGCTTTCGGTAATTCTGGAGATCACGAAAAAGTCCTCTTGCATTTTGGTCACGGTAACCTTATGAGTTTTCTGATAGACATGTTGAGGTGATCTTCCATTCAGACTGGGAGATCAGACATTGCTTGCAATTGAACTGTGACTTGTACTTGTTACAGCTGGGATCATGCCTGATCTAGCCAGCCTCAATGATGTCACGAACGATACCTCTCCATGCGTGGCGATTGGCGAAGACCTAAGATAGAGGGTGCAAGAACTGCTTCCATGTCTTGACCGACGGTGTCAAGCCAGGTCTTCAGTTACCCTCCTCTTCGACGTTTCCATGTGGGCTGCGGTGCCGGGTCGAGGGCAACATAGGTAGCTCGTAAGGCGGACGACGGAGAACGTGTCCAAACCACCTCAGTCGCCTTTCTTGATTGGCTTGAGATATCCTCGTGATACGATCGCAGCGGATGCAGACTGTCTCATTTGAGATGAAGTCGCCATACTTGACTCGCAGGATCGTCCTCAGACACCGGTAGTCAAAGACCTCCAGTCTTCGCTCATCTTCAGCGCGCACAGCCCAGCATTCACATCCATAGAGCAGGACTGACCGGATGGATGCACGGTATACACGAATCTTCGTGGCGATGGAGATATCACGTCGGATCCAAAGGCGCTTTCGAAGGATTGAGAAAACCCAGCGAGCAGCATCTATACGGGATATAATGTCATCCTTGCTCTGCCCATTCGGTAGCAGCCTCGCCCCGAGGTATTTAAAGCTGTCTACTTCTTCAATTTAATGGCCATTAATCCCCAGGAGTGCCTTCTCCTGGTCAGGAATGCAGCTCGATAACAACTTCGTCTTTTCGGAATTTATGGACATGCCTACCGACATAGCGATCTCATTTAACCGCGACACTTCCGACTGCAGACCACAAAAGCTTGAGGCTAACAGCGCAATATCATCGGCGTAGTCGAGATCAGTTAGCCGGCGTCCGGGTGCAAGTTCAACACCATCCTCTTCATGTAGGGCCTCGCCGAGAATCCAGTCAATGACGTAGTTAAACCGAATGGGCAAAAGGACGCAGCCCTGACGGACACCAGACCGGATATCGAACGACTAAGAGAGATTGTTGTGGAACAGGACTCGTGCGGTGGTAGACCGATAGTAGGCCTTAATCGTGGCAATGATTTTGGTCGGCACTCCATCCAGTACCCTTATTCGCCACAGGGACTCACGATGGATGAAATCGAATGCAGCGGCAAAGTCGACAAAGCAAACGGCCGTCGGTTACTGGTAGCTATGGCGGAATTCTAGAGTGCGCCTCAGGGTGAAGATTTGATCCGCCCATCCACGCCCAGCTCGGAATCCAGCTTGGTTGGGTCGTGTCCTGGAGTCACGTACAGACTAGAAGCGCCTGAGAAGAACAACAGCGAAGATCTTTGCAGCAACAACGATAAAATTTATGCCACGGTAGTTCTCTCATCTTGTCTTATCTCCCTTCTTGTGGACAGGTACAAGGATACCTGAGCCCCAGCCATCGGGAACGGCCTCTTCTCACCACGCCTGTACAATCACCTCATGAGGACGAGGAGCCAGGGTGTCGACACAGGACTTCTAGATTTTTGCAGAAATACCATCCTCTCAACACACCTTGTTGTTGCGTAGCCTCTGCATTGCATCGGTTACTTCGTCTTCGGAAGGGAGGTCACACGACACTGCGTAGGCAGGAGAGGGTTGAAACTCCGCTGTAGAAGAGAGGGAGGGTTGATGGGCTGTTCGTCAAAGTTGAGGAGGTGCTCGAAGTGTTCACGCCAGCGATCGACCTTGGCCGAGTTATCAGCAATAAAACCTATGTTCTCTTCGCGAACAGAATCACAGAGTGTCGAGGGCTTACCACTAACCTGGCGGATGATTTGGTACAAATTTCGAGTGTCACGAACATTTGAGGCCTGCTCCATAGAAGTCGCCGTTTCGGACCAGTACTTCTGCCGGTCATCTCTAGCCGACTTTGCTGTCAGCTTTCGAACTTGGCGGAAGGAGACATCGTTGCAGGACCTGGTTCGAGTCGTCTGGGCCGACAGCTGTAGGGTTCTTCCGCTGATCCAGTCATCGCGGGGCAGCTAATTTAATCCGAGAATTTTCTCAGCTGCCCCATAGATGGATGCCTTCAGTGATTGCCACTTGCTACTGCCCTTTTTGTCAGCCTGGGTCGTAAGACGAGACCGGATTTCTGTGCTTAGAGCCTCGGTAGTGTTTGTTTGCCGGAGCTTTGCGACATCAAGGCGTCTCGCACGTCGTAGTTTGGGCGCAGATTAGAGGTGAACCTTCAGGCGCGTGCGAACGAGGGCATGGTTAGACCGGTGGACGTTACCAGTTTCGGCACCTCGCATCGACCTGCTATCGTGGACCCAGCTGCGAAACCGTGAACCAACTACAATGTAATCGATCTGACTGGCGGTACGGCAATCGTTCGAATAACAAGTCAGTAGATGTTTCTGAAGATGCTGAAAGCATGTGTTTGTTAACAAACAGTCGGTTCTGCTCGGCAAACTGCAGCATTCTCTCACCATTTTCCGTTCCAGAGCCAAGCCCAAAACGACCAAGAAGGTAGCTGTTTTTCTGGTCACAGGGCCCAGTCCGGCCATTCCAGTCTCCAGCAACAATTAGCAGATCTCGGCGAAGGAGTCGTTCGACTAGCTCCTGCAGCTGCGAGTAGAAATTGTCTTTCTTTTGCTGTTCAGTCGCCGACGTAGGTGCATACACAGATACGATCGAGATTTTCGTAAAATGGCCTTTTAGTCGAACATAGGCCATTCAGTCGTTGACAGGTTTCCATGCCATAAGTGCACGATTTTCTTGTTCCGAGAGGGCAATAGCCCCACCATGTCTAACAGATGAGTCACTCGGACCACTGTGATTCAAGGTAAGAAGGGAATCGACCCCCGGGATTTTTATTTCTCGGGCACCTGTATCGGGGAGTCGGACTTCTGACAGGCAACAAACATCCACGTGATATTCATGGAGACTGTGCGCTGCCAGACTTTGAGTACCAGGTTCCAGAAATGTTCGCACAGTCCATTATCCAATACTAAGAGTCCGTTTTTGTTTAGCAGTCCAGCTTGCATATTATTCGCCCGCACCACCGGACAAGGGTTGCGGAGCACGTCGGTTCCCGCGGACGCCATGGCATTGGTCGTAGTAAAGTAAGTAGACATCATGAAGTTTCTTGGGAATTTTAAATACAGGCGGGTCCCCAACGGCCGCTCGGATTCTTTGTTCGAGGTTGTCACCTCTAGCAATTTAGCTCAAGAACCTAACCACAAGGCAGTGGTGTTGGTGGCAAGCAAACCTATTTAATGGCGGTTCACGCTCGCCATGTCACAGTGTCGTCATTGGGCCTTGCGGCATTTCATAAGGCAGTCGGTGCGCCAGACCTCAGCCCACCGCGCCCCGGTAACACTGTCGCTGCTGCACCGCGACTGCTTATTCGCCAGACCCGGGAGCCTGCTTATTTTGCAGCTAAACTTCACTGAAGGCCGCGCCACTATCCGCCACCCGTGGACGCGCCAGGTAGCCTGCAGCTTGGCTAACGGGTAACCCTCCTTTTTTAGCGCATGTACAACTGCGTGTGTTCTTTGTTAACATTTCTGCCGCTTTCGTCAAAGCCTCGTCAGCTTTTGGACAACTTTCTATTTGCGGTTGCGACGGCTGTTTGACAAAGTTTGCCGGAGAATGTACTCTCTGTTGTGGCCGGCTGGAAGGGCCAACTTTAGCTCGTTCCTCGATGCTTCGATAGTGTAAAACAATGGAGCTACAGTAACAACAACAGGACATTCCTAAAAACACGTGTCCCTAGTATCGTTGCAAAAACCTACTGGCTAGACATTCAAACAGTGGTCATTCGCCTAGCCAGACTGGCTATACCTATGTCAGAACGACATTAACCAGCTGAATTTGTGGTAGTAAATCTACGCATTGCGCCCAAATCGGCGATGCCTATGTACTTGTACTCAGTACGGTTGGAGCATGGCTGATCTAGCCGACCTCGATAATGTCAGAGACTATATCTCTTCACGCGTGACGATCCGCGGCAAAAGTCTTGGAAAGCTCCATCTATTTTATCTGCCAACGCCGGAGGCCGAGTACCGAACGTCCAAGAACAACTTCCATGCCTTAACAAACTATGTTGAGGTAGGTTTTCAGCTGACACCCATTTTGACGCCTCCAATCGTGTAACGGTGGCTGGTCGAGCACGAAGTGGACGACGGAAAACGTGTCAAAACACCTGTCTGCTTTCTTAAAAGACCTGAAATATCCTTGCGATGTTATCGCAGCAAATGTGGCCTGTTTCATTTGAAACGAAGTCTATGTACTTCGCCTGGATGATTTTCCTCAAGCTCCTGTCCATATTTTACGCACCTAGCGCAGTATTCACAAAAACAGAGAAGGACCGACCGGGCTGATGCACAGTGAGTGCGAATTTTGTGACGATTGGAAGCCGCACCGGGTCCACAGGCATTTTCTAGGGCTTGGGAAAACCCGATAAACGGAAAAAATTTAGAGGAAGGTGTCGTCTTTACTCCGTCCATTCGACGGCAGCCTCGCCCCGAGTTATTTGAAACGGTGTCTCTCAATATTAGATAGGCGCTCACTGATCGCTTACGGAACGCACTCGTGCCGTTGTGCCTTGGTTCTCACCTGTATCGCAACAGTTAGGGCGTTGAACTTCAAGTTAACAGGTCGCGGGATCGAGCCCCAGGTGCCGCAACACCTGGTGCTGGGTATGGTTGACTGACGACGAATAATAAGCCAGAAATTACCATTTCAGGCTCCCTGTTTTGTCGGTAACGCCCTATTATCTACTCCTTTAAGCTAACAATCGTTACTCCACAGGGGTGCCTCCTCCGGATCAAGAATGCAGCAAAAAAGCACTTTGGTCGAATCAGTGCTTCTGCATAAACCGATCGATTTGGCGACCCCATTTAGGCGTAACAACACGGACTACAGATCGGCATAGCTTGAAGCTAATAAGGTTATATGTTCAGCGCAGTCGAGATCAGCCGGCCGGTATTCGGATGTAAACTCAACACCATCCATTTCATGCAGGGCAGTCTCCAGAATGCAGTCAATAGCGTAGTTTAAGAATAGGTGCGACATGATATAAACTTTTTGCACACCATACCGAATACCAAACGCGCAGTGGAGCGGTAATAAGTCTTGATCATGGCGGTGATTTGTGGTGGTACACAATCTAGTGCGATTATCTGCCATCGGGAAGAAATCGAACACGGTGGCAAATTCAACAACGCTGGCAGTTGTCGGCTGCTGGTAACTACGACAGAATCTAAGGATGCACCTCAGTGTGAATATCTGATCTGCACATCCACGCCCAGTAAACAATTCGGTTAGGTTGGGCCGCGTGTTTGATTCGAGCACGGTCCGGAATAACCTAAGAAGAACAGCGAATATTTTTGTTGTGCTTGTTCTTGCATCTTGAATTATTTTCCTTTTTAGATGACAGGAACAAGGATGATCGAGCTCCAGCTATTAGGAACGAGCTCGTCTCCCCACGCTTATTCAAGCATCACACGGAACCTGGGCGCAAAACCGTTAGCATAAGACTTGTAGATTTGGGCCTCTGTAGGCGCCTCATTTTTGCGCGACCTTTGTATGGCAACGGCGGCTTCGCCTTCAGAAAATTATTTGCATGATACTGGATAGAATAGAAGGGGAAGACCCCGTTACAAATGGCAGTGAGAGCGTGCTGGGTTCGATATCGAAGTGAGATAAAGTTTTCAAAATGCTCACACCGGCGCTCCACTTGGGCTGGGTTGTCAGCACCTAAGTCGCCATCCATGTCACGAATAGTCACTCAATACAGAAGGTATACAACTTACTTCGCAGGTAACTAGGTACGGTTTTCGAGTGGCATCGGAATTTAAGGCCTGCTCCATTAAATTTGCTGTTTCGAACTAATATTCATTTTGGTCGTCCCTAGCCAAATGTGCATTCATTCTTCGGATTTGGTGGAAGAAATCATAGTACTGCGATCTGCCTTGAGCCGCCTGAGCAGTAAAACTGTACAGTTTTTTCGGTGATCTGGTGACGGCGGTGTAGTTAAGCATGGAAAAACATTTCCACAGCTGGGTTGCCAGATTTTTTCGACGTCGAGTGAGTGAACTGACACGATATCTCCATCGCCACGAGCTCCCGCGTGTACCGGGCATGTATCCGACTAGTCCTCCCACATATCCGTAAAAGCGGGATTGTGTGCGAAAGATAGCTAATAATTGGAGATGGGTGAGCATCACTGCCTGGTAACAATCCTTAAAGTCAAGCACACTGACTTTATATAGAAGTACAGTCTACATTTGTTGCGACTTCACCAGAATATTCTAGGTCTATTTAGGGCTGCTCCCTTTTTTCCGGCACCCTTAACCCATCTAAAGGCGGCTAAGAAGTCCATTTAAATCCTGGCTCGATACAGCCTGTGACGGAATGGAGATGGTCCGTCGGCAATGAAGATTAGGACCACCTTGTTAGAGGGACAATGAATCTAGGTTTTTAGATCCACTGATGTAGATCGGCATGCGTAAAGAGGTACAACCCCCGAAATGTTTACAGATTTATAAACTACAAGTAGTAAGAGCGCAAAATTCCGGAAAAAACAGCCTAACTCAGAACAACTAAAAAACAGACAGGGATGCATGACTAAGAACTTCGACGGTGTGTTTCTTATAGTTGACAATCGAGACACATGGTGTGACATTTATGAGTGAGCAATTAATCATCCTAAGTACAGCAAGAAATCCCTTTTAACGAAGATTTAAAGTATTTTCGTGAAATTTTAATCGAATTATACTTGAGATTTTCGGTTGTACTTTATATTAAAAGTACCGAATTATTGCCTTGTTATGCCGAGTAATAGATCGAATTATGTACATATATATGTATATATGACAATGATGTTATACCGTACTTCCGCATAGATAATAGCTAAAAGCCCAGACACGTGTTTCGCCCCGGAATCCAATTTTATGGAGGCGTGAATAACCAAACATGAAGATCTTTCTAATTTCCTGAATTTTACGATATATGCGACTGCGAACGATTAGCAGAAGAACTGTTATC
This sequence comes from Ligula intestinalis, assembly GCA_036362985.1. Classification (NCBI taxonomy): domain Eukaryota; kingdom Metazoa; phylum Platyhelminthes; class Cestoda; order Diphyllobothriidea; family Diphyllobothriidae; genus Ligula; species Ligula intestinalis. Next base: position 32,360,257 of record JAYGXS010000001.1, read on the forward strand.
TTAACTGCAGCCTGTCGAATTCGGCTAATAAGAAGACATTAATTTTTTGGCGGGAAGTGTTATAAATAAATTAAAACTTTTCTGAGGCAAAGTGCTAATTAGGGACGTGTATGTGGACAACAAAAAAACTATTTTCCATTAGTATATTTCAGACATGGATGCTGCATGTTATAAAACCTTACTTATATCTATCTAAGAACATTTTCTTGATAGCAAAACCGATGCTAACTGTGCCACTCGACTGAAGACTTCGAAAGAGAGTCGGTGGGGAAGACATGCTTCTCTCTAATTCACCGGTCTACGCGATATGGAGACTATCCAAGCCCGAAAAAACAGCCACACCATCACATTTACGCCATTTGAGTTATTGACGCAGTTCTAGGCCCAGAAATTGCCGGCCTACTCCTCGGCTAATGCTCCACTTTCCATGAGCACTCCGCGGCGGCTGCGCCGGGACAACAAATTCGGTAGTTAAAAATCGATGAACCCCAGGCTTCGAGAGCGCAGCCTTTCACGTGCAATTTTAAGGCCCACTGTGCCTATGATATAACGTCAAATTTATATGTCATACATGAAACATGATTGAAGAGACAAAACGGGTCGATTAAATGGTGAACTTCTGCCTAATTAATGAAATTGTGAAGCTTGTTGGATAGAGGCTCAAGTTATACGCAATATAAACCCACCTGTAGGAAAGATATCACTATAAAGAAAAAACCAGGAGCCTTCCCTTGTTCTGCAGCAACGTAATTATATAGTTAACTGATTACCGGTAAAATCAACTATATCGCCTAAATAATAGCTAACTAAAAGAATACCAGAAGCCCAGAAGATTTATATTCCTTTAATCTTATTTTTTTGAAATTCATCTCTTGCTCCAACAAAATTTCCTCAATTTTTAGCAGTTTTTATGATGAAAACAGACCAAAATAATGTAGAAAAATATTTGGCTTTGTGTGTACAGTCGGAGATTTCGAGACCGTCATCATCTGTATGCTTAATAAAATAGATCCTGTGGTTCTGTCGCAATCCTATTCCATTTTTGATTGGCTGGCATCAGAAGTCAAATGTTTGTTCGCCAATAGCATAGTTCGCAAGAGGTCCACTATCACGCTGTCGGGAATCCCATTGGCAAGCTGTCTATGCTACGCTCCGCATCAGCTATTTCAAGCAGACTCGCTGTCTACTTTCACACTGAGCCCCCATGTGGCTGCGGCCACATGAACCACTATCCCCCCCCCCCCGCCGCTGACGCAACAAGGGCTAAATCCGCTGCCTCTGGCCATTGAACCCTGTGTCTAAGACTTGAACTTCCAGTGACAGTTAGTTTTGCAGCTTGCGTCAAGAGATGTGACACCAAAAAACTAATGCAAAAGTCAAACAAAACAAATTTAATCGTTTCTATGAACATTTCTATGTAGGTTGCTGAGTTCAACCATACTTATCGAATCTGTTTTTGTTTTTGGCTAAATTTCCGCCAAGAACCGAAAAAACCCTTCTCAGAAAGAGCTTCGTGCGGGCAATTGCATCTACCTAAGTGACAATGTCCTTGATGACGGGGTAAATATTGGTCGCGGTAAACTTCTCATCTTAACCTCAAGCCACACTGGGTCACTTCGCTATATGCTTGAGAAAACTCAAAATGCTTTTTTTTACGTTAGACGTTTTGGCCGCCCAGATCAATTTATTATTTTCACCTGCAACCCATCTTGGCTTGAAATTGCTGCTGAACTATTCCCCGGCCAACTGGTCAAGGATTGCCATGATTTGTCGGCGCGGGTATTTCAGCTGAAGTTGAAATCCATTATGATGCTCATTACTAAATTTTAAATTTTCGGTGAGTTTCACTGCCATATGTACACTGTCGACTGGCAAAAGTGAGGATTTCTAAACGCACATATTTTGGTCTGGCTGCACGAGAAATTGCATTCTGCTGATGTTGACAAATTTGTATGTGCAGAGTTGGCCGACCTGGCGGCTGACCTTGTTCTGTTTGAAACAGTCAAAACGCTGATGGTGCATGGTGCATGTGGTGAGCTAAACCCCAGGAGCCCTTGCATGAAGGATGGGAAATGCACCAAAACAGTATCCCAAGCGGTTCTTTGACACAACTCAGACTGACGCAGATGACTACTTTCTGTACAGACGAAGACGGCCGGAGCCTGGTGGATTCGGAGCTGTTGTCAATGCAAGGCTACACGGAAGTATGGGAGTTGATGACCGTTGCATTGTGCCCTACTGCCCCTTCTGTCAAAGGTATTCAACGGCCCCATCAACGTTGAATTTTTCAATGCTGGAAATTCTATCAAATACATCTGCAAATACATTAATATAGGATCTGATGCAGTAATGTTTTCTCTCAAACACCGTTCAAGCAAACAACGAGATTACTCAATACGAAATGGTCCGATACATCAGCAGCAATGAGGCTTTCTCGAGAATCTTCGGTTTTGATATCCACAACCGATTTCCGGCCCTTAAAATTTTAAGCGTTCACCTTAAAAACGGGCAACGGAATTACTTTTCGGAGGAATCCCTAGCGGATCAACTTCAAAATCCCATGGGCAAGACCCTTACTGCTTTCTTCAAATTGTGCCAGCAAGTTGTATTGCCCGGACGCTTTTTTATGTTGATGTCCCCTTCCACTACGTTTGAATACAACATACGTGTGCCCGGCGATAGAAAGTAATGGCGGTCGAAAGATATTCAGGAACCAAATGCGATGTTAAACTGGGTCAAATCTACACTGTTCATCCATCGAAACAAAAGTGTTTCTTCTTACAAATGCTTCTTCACTAGGTTCCGGGTCCAACATCTTTTGAAGACCTCAGAACGGTGGATGGTTCTTTGTGTTCAACTTACAGAGAAGCCTGCATGATGCGTGGTTTACTTGAAAAAAACAATCATGTGGAGAAGACCATTGCTCAGGCTGTTAGTACTAACACTCCAAACCAACAACGGCGCCTCTTTGCTTTGTTGATTAGAAATTGTAAGTTGGCCTGCCCTTGCGGCCTGTGGTTAAATTTCAGCAATGATATGTCTGATGACTACCGGTATCAGCTGCATTTGCACAATGGCGATGCTCTCATCAAATTTAATTCTGCCATCTTCAAAATGGCCCTTATTTCCATTGATAACATCTTGGTTGGCATGGGTTGTGAACAATTGCATGTATACGGATTCTCTCTGCTTGGCAGGAGCGTTGGAAATCACCTCCCCACTGAACGGCAGCGTGAGCTTTGCTACAATGTTAACGAGCTGGCAGCATACGTTGCTCTGAACAAACCTTGGCTACCGGTCGACCAACTGCACGCATTCAACACTCTTCTTGACAGTGTCCATGGCTGCGGTAATGGTAATCACGTTTTATTTTTGGATGTTCCTGTTGGAACTGGAAAAACTTACGTCCTCAAGTTGCTCCTTGCCGAACTGCGCAAAGACGGCAAAATTTTTTAGCTGTTGTATCGGCTGGTATTGCAGCGACGTTGCTTCCTGGTGGCAGAACTGTTCACAGTTACTTCAAGCTTCCTCTAAGTTTAGCCAACGATGATACCGCAGCATGCCAAATAAGCAGAAGCTGTTGTTCAGCTGAATTGCTGAAGGGATGCTCAACAATAATCTGGGGCGTGTGCCCAATGGCAAGCGGAATTGCCCTGGAAGCGCTGGATAGAACTCTACATGATATCACAGAAAAGACCGCTCCATTTGGTGGCATCACAAGGGCTTTATCTGGCGATTTTCGTCAGACTCTACCTGTAATTCAAAGGGGTTTCAGAGAGGATCAGGTAAACAACTGCCTGAAATATTCACCGATGTGGTCTACGTAAAACCATTAGAACTCACGACCAATATGAGAATTCACCTGAATGCTGACTATGAGTCCGGCGAGTTCTCCACTTGTATCTTGAAGATTGGTGAAAGTAAAATCGAAACCAATGCAACCGGAAGCATTCTCCCTTACTTTTTTTGCAGATCTGGTGAACAGTTCCAACGACTTACCAGAAAAAGTTTTCCTTTTCCTCCAAACCAATATCTCCGACGCTGAGTGGCTCTGCGAACGTGGAATTCTGGCTCCCACAAACAAATTCGTCAATGACCTTACCGAGAGACCAAACCACATTCTGCCAGGTGTGGAAAAACCGTACAAATCTTACGATGCAACAGTTGATCCCACAGATTGCGTTAATTACCTTATTGCATTCCTGAACAGTTTGGAAATATCTGGATTCCCTTCCCTTAAACTGATTCTGAAAGTTAACACGCAGATTATGCTCATGAGAAATCTGGATGCTCCACGGCTATGCAATGGCACTAGGTTAACTTTCCAACGTTTGATGAGCTACCTGATAGAGGCCACAATTATCATCAGTTGTGCGAAAGGGGAAATTGTTAACATCCCCTGCATTATCATCATCCCGTCCGATACGAATCGTGCTTTTTCTACGGCCAACTCTACGTTGCCATGCCTCGAGTTTTATCAAGACGTAATTTATACGCCTGCGCACCTGACGGGATTTTGAAGAATGGCGTTTACCATGAAGCATTGGTCTGACGGTTATATTTTCAACTTCCTTACGGTTTCTATTAATGCCCCATTTATGACCATCCCTCCTGTAATTCCTTAGTCACTCAAAAGTTGGCTCTTTTTTGTTCCTCCCTTGCCGTTTTACCCTACCTCCGTCTTTCCCATTATTACTTTTACATGCGCCCTCCTTACTGTTCCCTTTGACATCTACCAGGTTTTCCTTCAATGATTACGTACGTCACTCTCTCCAGTGCCACACTTACAGTTCCCCGTCTTCCCATACCGTTCTTCATTACTGTTTGCTTATCCCTCGTACGTATTGATTGTTTCAAAAGTTTTACTTCAGAGGACACTTACCTTTTTCCACCATAAGGGATAACAATGAAGTAAGGAAGCCAAGGCGAAGCAGGGCTTCAGCGCTAGTTTTTTATAAAAGGAATCGGGCTCCGGTTATGCGTGTTTGTCCTTAAGAAGCTGTACAGCAACTTCGGGGGTTTTGACTGCTCGATGAAGTGAATCACTCTGAAAGTCCAATTGTCTTTTTGAAACCAACTTTTTACCGTGTTGCGTTGGATCTTGTATTCTTCGGAAGCTTCGTTATGGCTTGTTTTTTCAAACTTCTTCCAACACTTTCCTTACTGGCTGATCTCACTTTTTAGATCTCTTGTCAGCCACCGAAGTCGGTTGGATATCTTGGGCACTGATAGTAGGCAATGACTTGGAGGTAGATGTGACAACCGCTCCTTAAATATATTTCAGGCCTCAGTGACATCCCCGGAGAAGGGAAGACCAAAGTCTATTTGCGATGCCTCTGCTCTCATTTGAGAGGAGTTGACTCGCCACATATTTGGCCTTGATTCGTATACTGTAGGACGTACCGAATATAGACCATAATCCCATGAAAATCCTTGCGATAATTTCGAGGACTTTGTTGGCGTTGAAGTAAATGTTTTTTTCGATATTTTAAGAGAACATAGGCAGTTGGTAATTGTAGGAGATAGGTCATAGATCCCACAGTTATACATAGTTCACAAGTTGCAGTCTTTGTCACTCCAATGAATATTTCGCGGACATTAACATCTTCCTTGCTCCGCAGATATAAATAGTATTGTAAATATATCAAAGTAAATAGAAAGTTCTACAACAGGTTCAAGAGATTAATGTCAGACGCGAAGAACAGCAAGGGCTATCTCAATCTGACTATAACTATAACAACAATTTAGACTTAATGGACATAGCGTTCGTGTTGCAGATGGGTGGTAACCAATCGGTACGAGATTTCTTCTTTCCATTGTACCCAGGGGATCGTTTTTGAGCCTCTACAGCTGTCTGAGACAACGTTTAGGGCGATGCACGCCTAGCCAAACAAGCTCGGTAATTCGAACCTCGGAGTCGCTACAATTGACATTAGGTATGGCTTGCTGACGAAAGCCCATAAATCAGAAAATATCATTCCTATCTTTGTCAGTCATGCATTTCTGCATATTTATTATGTGTGATTACACAGAAATTCTTTATAAAACTCAGCCAAAATTGTCTTGTAGTAATTATTAAAAAGCAAGATATCTCTTCTCTTCGAAATTAAGCCGAGACGTAAAAGTCATTTCAAAGCATTTATTCTATGGTTCTATGCAATAACCATATATTAAGGTGCTTTTTGCCTAGAATGCTCATAGGGGCACACACAGATTGAACAGTTGCCTACAGCTTTTGCTTATCAGTGTTATTTGGAGGATATTCTTATGCAAAAAGAAGCAGTTTCAACCTCGATCGTATACATTCCGTCATCCCACAATTATGCATAAACCACAGAATACATAGTAAGATAAGTAAGCTGATGACTTAATACTCACAACTAGATTGGTCGCTCGCCCCTTCGATCCCATTGGAGAAGCTTTAACACTTCCTACATACGTTGTTCCAGAGCTGCTTCACATGCTGAACTTAAGGTCCTTCTTTCTTTTCCATGCATCTTAATTTATTTAGAACAAATCCTAATGCCTAGCAGTTTTCAAAGTTTGCATACACAAAGATGTACTACTGACAAAAGCGATACAGAACACCCGATAGCTAGCGTACGTTTCCGTGCCATCTATTTAATCAGGACACTATATTTATGTGGATACTGGCGTGATTATGACAGGCATAACTTATCCTGCATACCTCCACACATGTCTGCTTTTAACTCAACAATAGTGCTTCCCTGCTCGTAAGGTCAATGGTGTAATATGAAGTCCGGTATAGTAGTATAGGCTATGTTAATATCGACATACCGCTACCTCTTACTTACGAACTCATAACCTGGTATGACTCAAAGTCTGATGCAGCAGTAATCGGTCACTCCACGTGATCAAGAATGGCCTAGATACTGATTATCATCATACCAAACATCGGACCGGAGTGCTCGTGTGTTAGAATGCTATCCTGACCAAAAGCTAGCAACCTTATCGGCTCTCCTAAAGCGTCATGCCTGACGCCGACCGCAACAAGGATTAATTTGTTCAATATTGTTCGCTGGGCTGGCCCAAGCAATGACCTTAGACCGGATGCGCACGCACACACCCCCGTACAGAATTATTATTTTTCCTAATGAGCGGCTCGGATGAACTCTCAGGCCATGTTACCGATCCGTCCCCACACAGAGGCGCGGGCAGCCAATGTGGCCAACCTTGCCACAAGAGAACGCGCAGACAATCTCTTATAAGCCACTGCCCCTAGCAGACAGGTAGAGTTGCATCACATATGCGGACAGCGAGGGCACGTTAGTCCGCTCCCAATGCCGTGGCTTGCCCCGAGGCGGGACAAAGAGCACCCTGGAGATCAACCAGCGACAACAGCCACCCAAGACAGTTCCTCCGGATGGATTCCAGAATTATGCCATTCTTATTGTGTTCTTCCTTGGGGATATCAAAGGGTTAATTCAACGGTGGGAAACGCCAGATGCCACCGTTATAACGTCGTGGATAACTGAGATTTGTTTGGGGCTCTGAAATATCCTAGAAAACGTCGGCACTGTCCTAAGCGTTTCGCGCGTAGAGGACGGACAATTAATGCAAGCACTTGTGTTCATTAAGGGAAATCACTGTTGGATTTTTTTAACAAACGTTGTTTTATTGGTGAAAAATACTTTGAAAATATTAAAGCTACAGCTGACAGATTTGTGCTTTCCCTGGAACCATCTTGAAAGTCACCGCCACCATAGAGGTGGGCTACAGAGCTGCCGAAGAGTTTTTAAAGCATTTTCCATTTCAAAGCTGTTCCCACTGCTAGAGTATTGGTAGGCCCTTAGGTGGTAGCTCTTAGAAGCGATGGTGCATTGGATTCCTCTGCTGTCAAAACAGCCCTTTATTCTGCCATCGGTCAGATAGGGAGTTTCCTATAATTACCTATGATTAGGGATTCCCAAGGGAATTCGAAACGTCAGGAAAATAAAAACCTTGTTCCAGTGATCGAATCTTCTTCTTCTTCCAGAGAGAGTATGGTAAAAGCAGCCCAAACAGAATGTCACTCAAACTAACTTATGTGAATGTCACCGAAAGTACATCTAGCCAGATAAGAAATACGTGGTTGGTGTAGTGGGACATGACGGTCGAACTGTCACGTTTCCTGCTGGCAAGCCAAATGCTTCGGTTTCTAGATATTTCCCCTTCAGAATTTGCGCAAGCCGTAGGTTGGCATTCCTTCTGCTGATCAGACCCCACCTACACTGTTGAAGTCCAGTGTTTCAGTGTCCAACTTCCACGGTGATGGTTTGCCCGAAATTATACAATTGCTCAAATATCTAGCCAAAAGCTTACGCAACTGGACGGCGGTCGGCACAAAAGGAATTTGCCACAGTGTTTAGTTTATCCACCATCTGATAGCGGTTGTGTTTGCGAAATTTGGCCAGCGTCGTCTGCACTTATCTAATTCCAGTTTTATTGGGGTTATGACAGGCCAATACCTCGAACTCCCTATTAAGTATAAAGTAGGTAAGTAGCAGCATCTTAATATAAGGAAAATTAAAAATAAGTTTGGTAACATCGTTGCATGCGAAAAGCAGACTGCCTATGGCTAAGCAGACTTGACTCAAACGTCTACTCATTTATTTTGAGTAGTAAAATTACATATATTTTGTATGCTGCCACTGTCTTATGCTGTTTTGTTCGTGAAGATGAGTTGCCCTTGACCCTAAATTTAATTACATATTATCTGGTTGATTTCCTTGGAGGTAACAGGGAAGTTGACGTTGGAGGTGACTGGATGATGGCGTGTAATTACCGCAGAGAAGATTCGTCTGTCTTTCCATTGGGCCAAGGAGGGTGAGAGATGCCGCGCAATTCTGCTACCCCCATGCACTAATACACGTGCAGGTTGCTGTCCAGAGCCCACCATGCTGCGGGGCAAACGGTTTGAATAATCGTTCACGACGTTCAAAGTGTCCCAGAGCTGACTGAAATGGCTGGAGTGGCCACCGATAAAGGGAAAAATATCCTCATATATGTCGCCTTAAACCATAGCCGTATTTTAGCTACCTGAATATGCGCAATAAAAATACAAATTCGTAATTAACGTATCGGCAGTCAGGAAGCGGCATCTAAAACATAGCAAACAGCAATTGTCTGAAACAAAAATAAATAGCGCCCTGCATTCCGCTCATGTCTCAATACGCAAGCATTGCTGGTTTATAGACTTCGGCTGTTGATTATCATGTTGCGACACACTTAACAAAACCCGGCCACACATTCGAATTTGATGAGACCGAAATTCCTGCAAGAGGTGACAATCACGTGAGCCGCAAATTTCCTGAGTTGTGGTTCGCGGGCCCCCAGTACATAAACAAGTGCAAAGAGTCACCCAAGCCATATTCGGTGCTGAGGCTCAATTTGGCTAAAGCAGGTCACCACTCGGGGAATGCACAGGCCTCCACGTCATCTTACGCCAACACCGGAGAACCAGATGGCCGAGCAATCATCAGGCCCGAGTCCACCACGCGTGATAAAAGTTCAGAAAGTCAGAGCCCGCAAACCGGTCAACAAGGTATAAGTGCACAAGAGGGCAATTATCGTAACACGCTTGCAGTAATGACTAAGTGCTATAAATAATGAAAATTCCTGTGCATATGTTAACCGTTTCTGCTATTGCTTGCTGCTCACGTTTCTGATGAAGAATCTGTGGAGGATTTCAGGCGAATAAAAGTGTTGTCGCAGCGATCAAATCTTT
>JAYGXS010000001.1:32370083-32385416 GCA_036362985.1 Ligula intestinalis
GGAGGATTTCAGGCGAATAAAAGTGTTGTCGCAGCGATCAAATCTTTTTCTCACTTACTGCCTGGGACTCGTATGTTCGTTTTTATTGATAACCATTTATGCCCACCGATTACTCAACTGTCCGCCAGATTGACTTGCCTCCCTATATCGGGAATAAGACAATGACACCAACCAAAGTACGCCTCGTAACCTTCCGTTTCTCAATTTGGAATGCAAGTGCAGAGGTTTGTAACCTAACATAAGACAAATCCTGCAGAAAGATCGGCATATGCATCATGCTATTCCCTTCATTTCTGTTAACCGAAGTTTATTGCAAAATTTAATTTGCTGTTAGACTCTGAAAACATAAGCTGACTAAATTGCGAAAGTCACATGGACAGATACCGATGGACTTGCCGTCAGATCAAAGCTAAAAATTTGATCTGTGTCAAAGGCCCTCATTAAACTGGCGGTGTCAAACGCCACAGGTCACCGAACAAATGCTTACCCAGAAACCCATTACAAAGTTTGTAACTGACCAGCAGGATCCTCCTGGCATAAATCAGAGCAAAAACAGTTTTTTTGCAAAAAATTAGGCTCTATTGCTAGAACGATTGTTATTAATGCGGATTCGATTTAGACGAGCCATAGCCTCCCCGATACATACATGTTCACAAAAGAGGTCATAAAATCACATGTGCACATTCGTCTGTTGCGGGGAGGAAGCAGTGGCATTACCAACATATTTCAAATTCCTTCTCAAAGATACAGTAAAGATACTGGAGAAGGATTAGGAAAAAATGCGCTAATTTGGCCAAGTTGACGGCAGCAGTAACTGCTGTGGGTAATGTGAAAAGTGCTAGCGTCTGTTGGGGGAATAAAAGGCACTTGAGGATGATGGGGGGGGGGGCAGGAGGGCAAGTGACTAGACCACAAGGACATGAGAAAATAACTGTCGCATTTCAGGCGGCGCCGGCGGAAGAGGAGGATGGCGCGTATCCTGCGAAAGGCTTCAGTAACTGCGACTTCGTCCGCGTGATTGAGCGCTCGACCGGGATGCAGGCAACTGCGGCGAGGCAAAGGGGAGAGCGGGGTGATCTCCTGGTCCCGCAGCTTTACCGTCGATATCGGAAGAGGCGGGGATGGTGGCGGCTTCCCATCGGGCTAAGACATCCAAAGTGTCCCATTGTCCACCTTCGTCAGAAGCGATTTTACAGGAGTGCAGAGCCTTCAATCGTGATAATAACACAGTTTATATGACGAGAGAAAACTAAGAGCTACGATCGATTATGCGAACTGTGTAGGTAGAGAAGATCATAGTCAGTCTTCTATGCACGACAGGAAAGACCGGCCTAACAGAACAGCGCAGGAAGGCAAGATAACCGAGGGCAGCCGACATAAAGCCAGGCATGTGATCAGCTTCTCACCGGAGGATAAGGTCTCTCACAGATTGGACACATAAACGAGTCATAACTTTAAGGCTTCGTGTGGAGGCATAATAATCACGAAACGGAGTATGTCCTATCTGCTCGCGATATAGACATTTTGATTGTGCTAGTCGGTATAATGTGCATAGGGTATATAACCCAGGATGGAGTGTTCCTACAGATCTTAATAATTCAGGGAGGCCAAGAAAACAGAAAGAGGAAACCTGCGTGCGTGCCTACGAAGATCAAGTCTGGTAAACAGCGCTGCCTAGGCTTCATTTTTCGCAATAACTGCAAGATTTCTGCGCCAGAAAGATAAATTGCTTGTAGCCAGTGCCTGCTGCACGTGCTTCAGACTCGCGAAAGTTTATCTGTTCGGAAAGTTTGCAACTGTCACATAGAAGCTAAACTTCTCCCTACAACTGATTTACGAAATGAACTTTTGATTATTTTACTGTTCTGTGTGTCAGTTATGTAGTTAACTACAGAAGAACGTGCGCATGTTTGCTACCAAATGCAAACACGTGAAAACGAGACCTAACCATATGAAGAGAGCTGGGAGAGAGGGCAGGATGGGAGGGGGTGAAACAGCTCCTGCCATACTTGAGACGGCCGTAAGCCTGCTTGTTCACAGTTAATTACTAGTCTTGCCGAATTAATATGCTGTCTGTACAAACATCAAGGACATAGCAAAACTTTTAGATAGTTTACATGGGTTTTTTGACGTTGGTGCCCTCACTACTGGTTTGAAAATATGATAGTGAAACGACTCACTACCTCTTTGAAGTATTTGGATGAAAATTTTAAAATCAAACGGCTACAGGCCGCGTGGCGATACTTATACATTAAGTGTTTGTGGTCTACTTGAGGAAATGAACTAACGATTGATCTCAGTCAAAGATACTCAAGGACCCTTCATTTAAGATTATGAGGACTAAACCAACTCTGTTGATAGGTAACAAACATAAAACTGGATAGGCTTGGACGCACTTATAGTCGTGTGTTTGATATTTATCACTAAAACTGAGGGTAGGCGCCCGCTGGCTATCTCCAATACAACGGAACTCTCCAGGGGCGTAGTTAGCTCACCTGGTTTTGAAGGTACAGTGGAGTCCGGTTAATGTGGACACGGTTAATGGGGACAACCGCTTAATGTGGACAGTTGGCCAGGAACGGAATTTCTCCATAGTAGAAACGACTGGTTTGGGGTCAGTTCGCTTAATGTGGACAACCGGTTAATATGGAAAGTTGGCCTGGAACGGAGGTGTCCACATTAACCGGACTCCACTGTATTTGGCAGAAGCCAGTATCAATTGGGTCTAATTGATCTGAGTTTGCACCAGCAAGAAAACCAGGTGGTACTCTAGGTTGAAAATTGTGTCTGCCGTAGCGTAATAGTCAAGTCAGGTATATCTATGCGAATGCTACGTGGTTCATTAAAAAAACTTTCCGCCTACTCCATCAATTTTTCTCCTACGTTTTTATTTTTACAAACTGAGGGTCTGCTGAACTCTGCCTCCGCTTTAATGGTAGGAGTTTTTTCACTGCGTCCTCCTTAGTTCACCATACTTTTCAGAGGGTGTTGACCATTAGTTTAAAACGACGATATGCTGGTGGCTATAAAATTATCTGCCTACCATACTTAACACTTCCGCTGCTTACGTGGTTGCTCACGCACAGCAGCAATCATCGAAATAAAAATTTAATGCTTATCACAGCACCAAGTTTGCAACGATGAGGCCATCCAGGCCTGAAATATAAAATTTATTTATTTCGAACGGCCAACAGGCGAAATGATCAAAAACGGCCACCTCTTTGACTTAGTGACAGTGTTCATTAGTATGAAAGCGAGTTCATCTAATACTACACCAAGTATAGACATTTAATAAAGGAGCATACTGGCGGAGCACCGGACAAGTTTTTTTTATTGTTCTGAGCTCTCAACCTCATACAGACATTCCTCTTCACCATCATGTCTAATGGTGCAGTCCTGTACAAGTCTAAAGGTGCAGAATAATAAATAAAAAAACTGTTCGAATGCTTGGCTAGTCTTTCCTTCTACTCATGCAACCACCTGAGATTTAACTTTTTAAATGCCCCATGTGACGGCCGTAGAATAAAACACAATATTCCAGAGAGGTGCGAACCGCTAACTTTTTGTGCTGGATGCAGTTTCAGATAAGGTCTCAGGCATGTATGTGATCAGATCACACAATGTTAAGTGCACATGCTTCGCCAGGTGTGTACCTTGATCAAGTGGAAGGACGCATAGGAAAAAAGTGTAAACAAGCGACAGCATTGGCGGCGAATCGAGCCTCGCGCGGGCTTTGGCGATGTATGTATGTATGTGCATAGGTTAGCGTGGGCAAGGACGCAAAACAAAACACTGACTGACAAGCCAGTTGACTCGGCACCAAGCGGTTAGAACGCCAGTTTAGACCTAACGACACAAACACACACACAGACATACGTAAGCACGAAAACGGGAGCAAACAGCCAATAGGAAAACCCCACAGGCTTGTGGTGAAATTCTGCAATGAAGTCTAGAGCGAAAATTCGGAAAGTGCAAATATGGCCAGCTTACTCGTCTGGGAGTGGGTAAGGGAGGAGGTAGTGGCATAACTTAGCGGAGTGTGGATTGGGGAATTGAAGCTACCAAGGAGCTAGTTTGAGTGGAGTGAGCCAACCAAATTGTGAAACAACTTAGAAATACTGCACAGCAAAGCCCGAAATTTAAAATCTAAAGCAACGGGGAAAAAGGAAAAAACAGAATTAATACAAGCACGTCGGCTTCTAAGACGCACAACCAAATCATTCCTTGCTAATAGGCTGCACAGAGCTCAACCTGTGGATGCAGAAGGAGCTACAAAGTCAAAAAGGACCGATTAGGGACAGGTCTTTGCACACATGTCACGAGAAGATGACACCTTGCTTCTTCGCGCCTACCAACAAAACACGACGCAGGGACGACGGGGTGACAAACCCTAATTTTCGGACTCCTTCCCCCCTCCACATCTGGTCCCTAAATAAAAATATATCACGGGCAGTAAAAGCAAAACAGATCGCTCGGCTACCTCTCTAAGGCTATTGAGAATGGGCAGGAAGTCGGGGAACTTGGTTTTTCCCGGCGCCAATGAACCCTCCCCGTCCTCTTCTTCGGGGTCAGTATCAAGCTGTCCGGGCGGAGTGCGTCTCGGCGAGTCTGGGATGGAGGAAATGCTCGAGGGTAGGCGTTTGTGGCGATTGGGCGAGGCGTGTTCTGAGGAAAACGGCGACAGTCTCTGCTGCAGCAGAGCCTCAGATGAGGCGGCGGCGTCCAACTTGGCCTCCGCGCCCACACCGCTGCCACGAAGGCAAACTGGAGGGAAGGCTGCTGGTGGCGGTGGCTGGTTGACCCAGGGTTCGCCCTCCAGACGCAGTCTGCGTCGGGACTCGTGAATACGATCGGAGATGGTCTCTAGGTGTCTCAGTGTCCGTGAGTAGAGCGCTTTGTTTTCCTTTAGACGTTCACTCAGACTGTCCACATAGCCCTTTGCCTCCTAAGCCGGGAAGTGAGAGAGAAGAAAAGGATATATTTTGCAGGAGGGGTAAAGAATGCTGTTTAGAGGAAATCTGAAGTAGCCTTAGGAATGCGAAGTCAGTTGTGAACAAGAAGTTTGCGCAGGAAGTGAGCCTCTGTCCACACAATATATGGTATCGGGTCGAGAGTGAACTGGGGTTTAAGTGATTAACTGGCAGCCCAGTAGGATAACGACCCGAAACTACCTGTATAAAGACAGCCTCGTACAGCCGGAAAAGAAGTATGGCAGGAGTTAATCGAACAGCCAGCGCCCCCCCCCCCCTCCCCGAACACACAGTGGATTCGAGTTTGCCTAAGTACAGCTGCCTTTTGGCTGTTTTATTCTGATACCTCAATGGATTGACGTAAAGATAATGGTTAAGGGTCAATAGAAGGACACCCTATTTTAAGTGGCCAGCATTTTACCGAGCTCACCTGAGGAGGGGGACTAAATAAACGAAAAATAGGCGACTGGAAGCATAAG
The DNA here is from genome assembly GCA_036362985.1 of Ligula intestinalis. NCBI lineage: Eukaryota > Metazoa > Platyhelminthes > Cestoda > Diphyllobothriidea > Diphyllobothriidae > Ligula > Ligula intestinalis. The sequence goes on from JAYGXS010000001.1 coordinate 32,375,533, forward strand.
GAAGGTAGAAATGTAGGTTAAAATGCCAACAAAAATAAGGATATTAATTCTTGTTCTAATGAAGTCCCTACATTACTACGAATAAACACTTTGTTGAAGAGGGTGCGAATTTATAATTAGGGTTGTAAATACAATTACCGATTAACATAAATCAGTCCCATATTAACTCGGCCAGGAATCCTTTCTCATTCACCAGTTCACTCTAAATACCACCACTAATCAGTGCTTAATAGAGATCAAATGTGTGAGAGCCATGCAAAGGCGTAGAATAGACCTCCCTGAGTGAAAATACGTTCTCCTGGTGAAAGGTGACATCTAGTCGCTCTATTACATGACAACGACAGATAACACTTCTAAACAGATGCGTAGCAGGCATCATGCGGAGGCTTTACACGTCAACCACTGCCCCTAAGCTGATCATATCTAGTTGTTACACGTAGATTTCACGCGGTAACATGGTAGAAGACAAAGAGGGGACAGCCAATTAACGTATTTCTCTCATAAAAATAAATTTGACTTGCTTTGAAGTCATCACAACGCACTAGAAGTCATCGCTTGGTTCTCAACCAAACTAAAGGTTGGATGTAGTAGCTTCTTCTTACTATGGTCTTTGTGGCAAGTAAATTCGATGAAAAATCCAGATGACCTCTTAAAGTCTGCGTCGAGCCTGTCTAGTGACCAGCACGCATTGACTGAAGTGTTATGGCAGACAGCCACCGTGATTGCTATCATTTATAGACAGTTTGACCCAGAAATGTGGCTGCTATGTTGTGGCAGAGATCGATGCAATGCTCATCATATACAAAGTAACCTCATCTGAAGATATCCGATGCACTTTAAACGATCACAATACGGCATAGTCGTGACGTGGAAGACGGCCAATCGACAGGATAACTCTGCCTTTCATCAAACTGAAGCAACTCCTTTTTAAGGTGACCTTTAATGCAAATGCAATCATGTTAAGACATTAGACAAAAAGTTAGCTCGCATCCCTTTGGAAAACAGCATGTGTGTGGAATGCACTAACGTTAGTTTGGATTGACCAGTCACAGTGCGTTGACTTTAGTTTAATCCTAGAGCGTTGTGAATGTGGGAAGACAGCGAGGTTGTTTCTAACCAAGTCCCCGCAACTTAAGCGAATAAACAGACAAGTTACCACTGCTACCAGCCGGCAGAGACTATCGATGGCTATCGATGATATATCATACATTGTCGCGTTCATCGTCTCACAAAGAAGAGGAAGAGAGGCGGGGTCGTGGACCAAATTATATTTGGACTGTCGTTTCAAAATTGGAAGCGAGTGTGCTTTTGAAACGTCAGTCCAAATATAATTTGGTCTACGAACACGCCCCCTCTTCCTCTTTTTTGGGAGACGATGAACGCGATAACATATCTGGACCCAGAATCTTTAGGCACATCAATAATAAATTGTATATTTAAGGCTCAAGGGGCCCTTTCAGCATGAATGCATAAAGGTTATAAACAAGGCGAAATAAGACCAGTCTAAATGGCTTTTACGTTAAGTAGTAAAGATGACTTGCATGACCGTCTAAACAGGCAATAAGAACGCCCCGCCTTTTCAATAACCATCAGGACGAGTAAATATTCACGCATGTTAACCGTAAAACTACCCTTAACATAAGCTAAACTGTAATTGTAATCTTGACTATAGTCCTACCCTGGCAACAGGCCCACACATTAATCCCCCCTCCCTGCATATTTTCCTACGAGAACGGTGGTTATAGGGTTTTACGGGTGGGCAATTAGGAAACGCAGTGGAATATACTTTAATAAATGCTAAATGCATTTTTATTTTACTGTATTGAGAAGTGTTGTTAATTTATATCTGTAGATTTTCCCAATCTGATTTGCGCTGATGAGTAAGTATATGCGCTCTATACGTCATATGCATGCGCGTCTGTATGAGGATATAGGTCAACCAAGACATCCTGTGAAACCGATCATACAGATTGCGTTCTCGTGAACGCTACAATTTGGGCCAGCAATCCGGTCAAATACACCTCTGGGATGGTAGGAGGCCTAGATACTGAGACTAACCTGCAACGGCTGACCAAGGTTTACCCCGAAATGTATTCCCTTTTAGTTGCTTGTTCAAAGCTATTGTTACAAAAATCACGCAACACAGGTAGGTGCTCAGAATAGGATAAAGGACTCTTGGGGCCAGATCGCACGCAAGCCTCACCCATTAAATGGGTAACCATTGGCAGAACATGTGACTAGGGGCCATTGGCCATTCACAAACCAATCATAGCACTTGACTGGCAAATAGGCTGCCAGCGGTTCTCCGCTCATGCTAACCGCAAAACTACCTTTACAAATTCCAATCTGCACGCTTCTGCTGGCCTGCACTCCCCTGCGCATGGGCAAATGCACTGGCCAAACCAATCACAGGGGAAGCCCGGCTATCCTGCACAGCCACCTCCGTAGTCCTAGATGGGTGCTATCCATCAAACGCCACACACAGTGACCACAAGAGATGACCTTCCTATGGCACGGACAGAAAAAACCCTGGATGCCATGACAGGTGGGAAGGAGGGCCATCTGGCCATAGAAACGGAAAAGCTCCAAACCTGAAAATAGTTCAGCCATCGCGCAGTAGAATGCATCCCCGCTGAGAAGATAACACCAGCCGCGCTTCTAATGTCCTCCCCCGCACAAACACGCAAGGCGTTTTTCGGAACTCAGGTGTGACAGACTGACATCGGGCTCAGATGGATGAGTGATGAGCGAGAATGCGGTTCGATGCTGCGGGAAGTTGACTAGCACTGAAAACCTAAGTCGCGCTCAAGTCACTGCATCAACCTGTTTGGAGCATAACTGGGGCATCAACAAAATAGATGGTCGAAGCTGTCGCATGCAAAACCGAGAGTTATTAGTTGCTTACGGACCTGTCTGGGCGCTCGATTGACACAAAGCATTATCATGGGACTTTCAACGGCTACATCAATTGTCTGTTGCACTGCGTCATCCATACAGCGACAAAAATCAACCCAGCTTAACCATCATGCTCTAACGATCACTTCCGTGGAGGACAAGGAGGCTTGTAAGTGCATATTTCCATCAGCTATGATTCTTGCAAATATAAGATGCATGTCTTACACTCAGATATTGTTACAGTATAGGTGCTACCTTGCTTATTCATTAATGCTTAACTACCGACACAATTATAGGATATTGCAATGTTAGTTTAGTACAGAAGAGATTGATCTCCTATTAGACCTGAGACGTCCTCTAAACCTCAGAAGAAGGAGTTAACTGCTGGAAAAAAGTATTATAATGGCCTACTAACAGCAAGTGGCTAAATAATCCTCGATAAAGGTTACGGCTGCATACTAGGTCCCGATCTTATATATTCAGTAGTACTAGGTGGGCGCTGTCCACCGAACGCTACACCCAGTGACCACAAGAGATGACTCTCCTATGGCCCGGACAGACAAAACCCCTAGATGCCATGTCAGATAATCAGTACTCTGGGCACTTAGCTCAGTCGCCGAATCCTGTTTAGGCATTAGGCAGACAGTCTCCATTGTTATTCCTATCTAGAGCTGACTCCCAACGTGTATGATTATATGCTCTTTGGATCAAATATGGTAACAGTTTCCTATGGACTGAACCAACTATAATCGCTAATATCTTCAGCATCACAATTAATGCGTTTTACTGCAGCAATGTACTGCCATACTGTTGCCCTCTAGTGCCGAACTTGTAGAGCACATTTCTAGAAAGATGGTTATCTCTAAAAATCTGAGCTAGATCTAGATAACCTAGAAAGGCTACGGTAGCCACTTGTTACGACCTAATAGCATACAGCAACTTAGGTGACTAGAGAGCAGATTTCTCTCCTATTACAAAGAAGACCTCTCCTGTGTCCTCAAGAGGGAGTTAGACAATGCAAAATTTAGCCAAGACATGGTAAAGCTTGAGCTATTTTTTAATAAATTTCGTCAGCCAATAAGTTGACAGCCTGGTGGATAGAGTTGAAAGTGCAGTACGCACGGAGAGCGCTGATTTGCTGGTTTCCCCACTAACATTAATACTACCAGCATCACTGAAATTGTCCTATTACTGTTGCATTTGATTTATACTGTCCTACTGTACCTACCTGATACTGAAATTTCGTACTGCTGTCCTTTAGATTAATACTTGTAGCGTGCTCTCTCCTTACTGTACTCATCAATTCTACTTTAAGAGGTACTTGCACTATCCCACTATCAGTTAAATAGAAATAACACTGCCGCTACCAGTAATATCAGCATAAAGAACTAACAGTAGAAGCAAGAGTCCTAGCAGTAACAATGCGAAGCCAGTTAAAAACCTTACCTGCCGTATGAGACAGAATCACCTCAGCTGATAAACTCATATTCCCACCTTTTATACTGAATTGATATAAAATAGGATGAACGTCATATTTCTGAACCATTAGTGCTGATAAGGGAAGTTGCCAAGCTTCTATGACTAGTGGACTGCTGGAGAATCTTGCTTCCAACTAGATGGACGGCGCTCCGCAACTTCTCAGCTAAAACTAGATATTGTGGATGTTGCAAAAGTCCGAAATTTGAGCGCGCATTGGTGGCAGATATTAAGCTATCATCAAATACACATTCCTTAACCCTACTGTTACTAAAATTCCAACATTCTACATGCATTTACAGGCTTTAGCAAGTATGATTGCTAGAACAAGCACTTTAGCCTGAGCGCAGCACTTCTTACAGAAGTATCCTGACAAGTGGCACATGTCACTTTGTTACCACCTAAATGCATGACAGATCCGCAGCTCTTGTTGCATAAACCTTTCCCAAACCTTAAGTTGACTAATACCCCCTAAAAAATTCACACTAAACTAAAATGTCTCACATGTATGTACAGACCGCATGGTAGTTTACCACCTACGGGTCTTAGCAAGTATGGTTACTAAAATTAGCTCCCTAGAATAACACATTCAAAAGTAGTACACTAGAGATCAAGGGAACACGGCCCCAGACCAAACTCCAACCAGCGGAACTACTTTCCTTGAGATAAGAGTGCGGAAACCAAGTCAAGCAGAGCTTGCTCAGGCCCCCAAGCGTGTACTTACCCAAAATAGTTAAACCCAGACTCACATTCCTACTGAGAGCAAAGGCATATAAGCCCTAGCGTTGGCTCAGCCCGGATCGCCGTTGACAAATGGCGGCATCAGTGCTAGCGAAACTTTTTGTCGATATTGAGGGGACATGAACCCCGTACTGGCTCTAGTACTTCTGGCATAGGCACGTACCTATAGCAGCAGCTTCTTAGTCCATACAGTTCGATGGATCAAGTTGAAAGTGCGGAAACCAAGGCGTATGCATCTTTGCTCAGGACACCCAGCTCTATTATTATCCAAATGCTAATCACTTCTACCTCATACAGAGAGGGGAGTGCATACTGGGTGCGTCTCCCTAAATAGAAGATACACAGGCAGTACTTATAGTATACTATCTACTAGCCTCATTAATTATACTTTCTAGAATTAGCACTTATATCATATGCAAGCACCTATGGCAACAGCGTCTTATTCCGTACAGCTCGAGGGATCGAGCTGAGAGTGCGGAAGCCAAGGCAAGCACAGCTTTGCTCAGGCACCCAAGCCTGTACTTCCCCGAAGCAGGTACACCCAGATCCACCTTCCTTATTCAGATCAAGGGTATAAGAACCCTATTTAAGGCTCGGTCAGCGTCAACGCTGACAAGTGGTGGCACCAGTGCCAGCGCCAGTAATACTATACTTCTTGTTAGGTATGAGGGGATATGAACCCTGCGCTGACGTTAACCAGCGTCAATATTACTCAGATGCACCCTAGCAGTAACATTAGAAATAGCAGTAGTGGTTGGTTAGCAGAACCAGGCCTGGCTTCTTAGAATCAGGCTAGACGCCTACTATAGGTGAGTGAGAGTAGACAGTGCAGTAGTACCGGCGCAAAGTCTACTGTCACTATATACTAAGTTTAGGCGGTGTTTACGGCTGCGGCCTACGCCCTTTCTCTGTGCGGCCATCTCGACTTGTCTTGTCGCGGTTTAAACACAGTTGAGAGGGTTAGAGTGGGGTAGGTAGCGGCGCGCCTGCTATCACTACACCTGACCACAGTCACCGTCTCTGCTCTTGAGTAAATGGTGGACATCTTCGCTTGCGATGGGCGAACTAACACAACACACCTGAGGTCCAACTTACCGCTCTGGAGTTTGATTAGTATAGTCCGCGGCGCAAAGCGCTGTGCACACCCTCAATTTACATGCGGAACAACTTACTCCCAGCGGCCGCGGGAAGCAACTTCGACTACATTTTTTCACTTCACATTTCTAAAAATTTCCTTCTCTGCCTATTCTATTTCCTCACGCCCACCCCCCAAAAAAACTCTATAACCACCGTTTTTGCAGGACAAAATGCTGGGACTAGGAGTAGATGAGTGGGCCCACATAAGCTACTTTTGCCCCTACCTTAAACCGAAACCCTACAGTTGATACTAACCCTAAGCTTTACCCTTAACATCATACTGATCGTAAACCCAAGCCAACACTGACCTTAACTCCAACCTTCACCTTAATCCAAACCTCAAGCCACATTTACTGTGGGTGGTTTCTGTTCCCGTGTCCTGTTTAGGCGGTCATACAAGTCCTCCTGAGCCCTTCAGTAAGTCTGACTACCATATTTTGATCCCAGTCGACGATTTGGCGGCGCTCGAGCGAAAATACGTCGAGCCAAATCAAGTCTACTGTAGAAGTCGACAAGATAGTACCACAATTGTACTTTCAGTAGCTTATTGATGACGAAAATTGGGAACTGACTATGAGAATTAATTGCTGTACAAATAGATGCGAATAACACTAACCAGCATATAATCCATGTGCTGGATGAGAAGCAAATAATCAAGACTAGTACTAAAGCCGACACTTTGATCACGCAAAGAATGAACTCTTGAAACCGCAAGTCCAAGAAAACGAGCACGTAGTATATGTACTAGTTATGAGAGGTGTGGGCGAAATCCCCCAAAAGCAGACTAGAATTCAGGTCAAAGTAAGTGCATAAACAAATAAAGTGCATCCACACCTGGCAGTAAGCAAGACTTTTTTTAAATACTGATGAAGGAATGGGATAGAGTACACTAAGTAAACACCAGACATTCACAGGCTTTGTTTGCATGGACCAGCTTTTGAAGGACCATGTGCTAGGAACCTAAGAGATCGAGGGGTATAAACTCCGTTCTATGTTGACTAAAAAAATCCCTGGAAAGCAGCGATAAGGGAGAGGCGATGGATCATAGACCAAAGTACAAATAAGTTGCAAATTATAGTTTCCAGCAGTTATCGACGGATGAGTCGACGGATGGTACATTTTCGAAGCACTGTTTTCCGGATGTTAGAAGGTGAAGGAAGATCTGAACTAAAATGGCCCGGAGTCAACCCCTTGCTATCGGGACTTCAAAGGAAGTTGTCGCAAAAGTTTGGATGAGCTTGAATCCGTAGAATTACCAGATACCAATGAAAAAGATGCTAAACACGCTTCTGTTCTAGATAAGTCAAGGAATAATTGAGAGAATGTCGTAATTACAGCTTTTTGAAGATGCACATCTGGCTATTTATTAGTAATGCAGCAGCGAAGAAGTAGCTTAACAAGATGCGGTCCTAACAGTCTGTTCGATGACGGATAAGTTATACACAATCGGGTACTTTTGTGAAATACAGTAATTCCCTGGAGTTTTAAGATTTCTTTCGGCATCAGGCTCGAATGCTCAAAAGGCTGCCATTCCTCCCCTGCGTGGTCCGCGATCGACTAAAAATAATGGGTTTTGCACCTCCATTGGAGAGAAATTCAACATCGTCATCAACGTCGGTGCTCTCACAAGGACAAAGCTTGACATCGTCAAATGCAACTTCTACGAAAATCAGTACTCTCGCCTCCTGCGATTGCAAAAGACAGCTCCCGGCAATGGCACCGTACTAGTAAGTACAGTTGACTAAACCCGAAAGGGAATGCGTCGTGACAAAAAAGAGGAATGAAGCAGCAACGAATTTAATATGCTTAGGGCCTATTCATTGCAAAATCTGTGCAGCACTAAAACGGACTTCGCCTTCTCAGACGCACGGAGACGCTCAGGACACAGACGAGTGCTGGTTTGCGCGTTTATCAGCAGCCGAAATGTCAATGACGTACTTTTAGCAAATGTATAGGGTCGAATATTGTGCCGAGAACTGCCTGATCGACTCAATCTACCCAGGACAACCTCGAGAGAAGACATCACCGATGAAGTATAAGACTGCGATGCTGAACTACACAGAGCGCAGACGGGATCTTATCGGGAGAAGGAACACCAGCCTGCAGCATGTGCAAGTCCTGGAGGGCAAAATGAGTTGGAAACGCATAAAGCAGAAGGCGGAACGACATCGACAGCACTCCCATCTAAGTCCGTGGATTCACACGCAGACAACAGAAGGGCCGGTTTGACGACACAGACATCCAGCGCATCCTCAAGAAGAAGAACAACCGCCACAAGGCCTACGAAGACGGCAAAACGACATTCTCTGTGTCCACGCTAATTACAAGAGACTGTGGGATATGCCCAATGCGCGGAAGTCTCGGAAGACAGAAGAAGTACTAAAATAAGTGGACTGTCATAATATTAAAAACACTTATTGAGGGCGGTTACGAAAATCTAAGTATTTCAAACCACCTCCTCTCCGTCACTATTCACTTCGGACGGGACCACCAGACTGCACCAGTTTAGACGACAGTCCGAGCTTCGCTTGGGTCTCAAGGTTTTAAATAAAATTGCAGCGGAAACTGTTTGCCATCTGCCACCAAATGTGGCCACACAGGCTCCGTCAGCAGCAGGTCTAGGCGAAGCGGTAAACGTGCAGAACTCATCTTCAAGGACTAACACCATGAAAGTCCTAACAACATGCCTGCAGTACCAACGCACGCTCGAGGTGCGGATTAGTCATGTCAGGCACCAGACAATTCGAACGTCGCATTCGATAACGTCCACCATATGTTCCACACCATGGCGGCGCAGGTACGGTGAGATGTGCAACGATTAGTTCCAAGTGATAGAAGACTTGAGACACATCTACCAAAACCTCTCTTCCATCAACCACCTGTGCCCGGAGCCAAAACAGAATCAAGAAGCCTAAAGGGGGGATTAGACGCAGGTGGCCGGCGTGGTATGAGCTTGCACCCATGCGTGCCATAACCCCCCCCATATTCGGCATTTGCTATGGGAGCGCAAACCGAATAACGCTTGCCACGTGCTGATCTAGCCCCCGCGTTGGTTCAGCACAGCCCGCTGAGGCTGCAAGTCGAATATCCACCCAGAGGGAAATATAGTCAGTCCACTCACGGCTCCCCCAGAACAAAATAACTGAAGGAGCTGCTGTCACATGTACCCCTAGTTGACCACACATTTAAATTACGCCTCCACCTCACCAGTCATTCATATTCCCCTACTTACTCCTTTTTAGACAACGAGCAAAGGGTTTGCTGTCGCAGGGTAGGTAAGCGTCTTGTGGCATGCAAAAAACGCCTAGGTTATTTGCAGGACATGCGTACGGAAGGTGTGCAGAAGAGGCCGAAAACAAAGGCACGGGCAGGACAAAGGCGCACAAGAAAGTCCTAAAAAGTTAACTTGCAAAATTATCTTTGGGTCACGAATTGAAGAGAATGTTCACATTCCAGGAACGTGTATATTCTGAGAAGAAGAAGGATGATCGAGCACTGGAATCATAATTTTATTAGCCTGAGCTTTCGGGCTCCTGCAAGAGCCCATCGTCAGAAAATGGGAGAACATTATAAGCCTGTTCTCCCATTCTCTGACGATGGGCTCCTGCAGGAGCCCGAAAGCTCATGCTAATAAA
>JAYGXS010000001.1:32385516-32397807 GCA_036362985.1 Ligula intestinalis
CCTGCTAGACGCATGAAGCAGTCTACCATAGACGCGTACGGCCCACATGCTTCGGTGTATCCCACTAATCTACCGATAACGGACCTCGTTAAGCGTATCCACACCGAAACTGTCAAGCAAGCCATCAGCAGCTATAAACCCAACAGAGTCCTCAAAGCTCCTCTGCCGGTCTCCGACGTCATGGCCAGAAAACGTAGGGCCAACCTGTCCAGAAACGCTAGAACCAGACTATCCCAGCTGCGTTCCGGCTTCTCCACGCTGCTGAACTCATTCAAAAGCCGTCTCACTTTATGCTTCGACGTCACAGACAACTGCCCTGACTGCCTCCTGCCTTTCCACACAACATGCCACCTTTTCGACTGCCCAGCCAACCCTACGGACCTCACGCCTGAGGACCTATGGCTTCGCCCAGACAAAGTCGCCGAATTCCTTCATCTTTCTAAAACATTTTATACCTCTCTCTTTATTCTTTATTCCTCCATCTCTATCCCTTCATCTTTCTTAAAAATTTTATAGCACGTATTGCTGGCAAACTAGGTTAAAGGAGTAAGCTAGTACAACAAAAACCGCAACCGTCGCTTGATGGTCTTTGGAAGAGGCAGAAGAAAATTACCGACAAAGCCGATTGGGACTGGTTTTTCGACCGGTAATTCATAGATGACAAACAGTTTTACAAGCAGCGTTTCTGATATACTCCCTGTTCATCCTCACTATATCGGCCACTGGTGCCCTCCACAATCGCCGAGTTCTCCTCATCCCAGGCGGCGGCACCCAGCGGTTTCTGTGATGTGGTAAGACGAGCAATGGTATCCACACTGACATCCATGCAGGTTCCCAAGGCAATGAGCGTAGTGCAAAGAAGACATATATGCACGCTCATTTTGATGGCGGTCAGCATCGGTAACGTTCTTCTATCTATAATACTAGCCATCGTGCGGCTGCCAGCAGGGTTCGAGAGTACACCCAACGGCGGAAAGGAATGACTGAGTCCCGTAACCGATCGGTAAATACCTATCTACTAACGGTATCCGAAATGTCACCCTTGAAGTGTAAGGATATTATAATGGGCATTTTCGAAACTGACTTCTCCATCACTGTTGGGATTGGTGATCTTTTGAATTAACCATCCTCGGCAACTATGATGCTTTGCCATTGTATGCTAGGTGAAATTGTCTTTATGTATCTAATTTTACTTGCGGATGCCAGTATATTAGGCGTAAACGAAGATAAATGACAGGCAGATGAGCTCAACACATGCCTAGATGGCTTTCATAGCAGGAGCATGAAATCCTCGTTCTTCAATCACAAAACAGTTCCTAGATAGCGATCACTGTGTCGAGTCGAAAACGGTTTTTACAGTACTTGTTTAGGCACGACCGACTCTGACCCAGCGCTATCTGGAAGCAGCCTAGATGCGCAAACCGAAAGGGAAACTCCACCTGTACAAACAATTCGATCATTTTGTCAACTTTTGATAATCCTCAACCCTTCGATTTACATATTCCCCTTTGGGATGTTAACTTTCTAGCTTTTCCTGTGTTGTATTTTTAAGTTACAATTTTAATTGATTGGACTGCATGCTCTGAACAACAATCTTGTGGTTTTCATATTGATTCTTCCTGTATACTCACAATATACGTTCCTGATTCGTTATTTGTTATGTGCAGTGACGGGTCGCGGCTAATAAGCTGTCAGGAAAGTTTTTGGTACCAGTAAATTCTCCGGTATACGCCTGTTTTAAATACATAACGGGAGCAGGTCAGTGTTCTGAGTAAGCAGCTAAGAGATATGATATTATTTACGGCCTGTGGAGTCGTGGGCGAATTGTATTGTTAAATCGCTCAACTAATCCACGCAATTTGGAATATTAAATTTTTACCTATCTGTGTCTTTGATCACGAAAAGGTGGCTCATAAGATTTATGGCTGTCACCTTTAAGTAGACAGTGGAGGCTACTGCGGACTGAGCAGAAGAAGGACAACATTATCCCTTGATTCCAAACAGTTAAAAGGATCATAATTGTCTTTAGAAAGTGTATAGGGGCAAACCGCGACATCTCCACCGCACAAATATTCGCGTGCACCGGGCATCCGTCACGGCTTGACAAGTATACAGTGAAGGTACTTGACAATCACTATTTGAAAACCATCCCTTAAGCGGAGTATAACGACTTTGTATCAAATGAGACAGTCTGCACTTGGTGTGACAACATCGCATGGAGATCACAGGCCATCCAATAAAGATAACTGTGGCGGTTTAGCCCCTTTCGTCTTCGTCCACTTCACTAGCTGTCCGCGATACGGCGCCGTTACCCTCATGGAGGTGCCGAAGAGGGTGTCAACTCAAACTCTTGCTTGACATATAATGTCCAAACATGAGGGTGGATACTCGTATTGCTCAATTTTTCTCCAGAAAAATCCTCTGGAGATGTTTCATATAGTGCATAACATAAGTATCACTTTAAAACACGCACGAATTTTAAATAACCGACCATATGAGGCTTTGTACAAAACAACAGAATAGTTGATTTACAGAGACGTAAAGGGACAACTTACCTCCATTTTCTGAGAAAATGCGAATTTCATCTCCATATAAGGTCTAAAATGGAGGAAACAACGAAAGGATACTAAGAGATGTAAAGTCGGGTTCTTTCCGCACCAATTAATATCGAAAACGTAGAATGTGGATGAACCAGGCAGCACATCACCGGTCCAGAAAGCAGTACTGTAGATGGCTGTGTGGTTAAAGTTGACACGCAACATAATGACGGCCGCTGCTTTTAACGAGTGAAATCGTTGAGTAAAATTTCCAGCAGTATACACGTCATGGTCGGTGGCAGCATTCGAAATGTCCCAAGGTCCTTTCAATATGAAGTTCGCAAGGTAAGCAAACAAGGATTGAGAGAGAGAGCGAGAGCTTCAAAGGAAAGCGGCGCTATGTATTAAGTATAAACACATTCTAAACTTAATGGCCTCTGTGAAGGATAAAGAGAACAGTGAGTCCCAACCGCATGAGTTTAGAAGTAACTGGCAGGAGAAACATAGACGCGAAATTCAACGTTTTGAAGGATGACTTACTAGCAATTCAGTGAAAACCTTTAGACGCCGCGGACTTTTGCTCTAGTGCATGCATCTGTTGTGTTAGATGCGAATAATGTATAGTGAATCTTTAACTATCAACGACCAGTTAGTAAGTAGACAACTTATACTAACCATAAAATCGTGTGATATGACAACGCAGCGACGCATAAAATCGGCAAGTAGACGATGGAAGAGGGAGAGATTACCCTGCCTTGCAGCATGACCTACAATTTCCTTTGACAGCGCCTTCGTAAACTATAACAAATCATAGAAGAAACAGTCCTTGTGAAGCACAACCAGCAATGAATTTAAGTTTAAATTCACACAAAAATCGAGAGAGAGGGTTTATTAGACGAATTGACACAATGACGTGTTTTCAGCTTGCTCAAAGAATGAGGCATGTGACTTTTGCACCTAGGGTGGAAGAAGGCATTTCAGAAATTTAAAAACCACAACAGTGTGAAGAAAACTTTCTCGTGTTATTATAGGGCGACACGTAAGGCAGTGTCCGCTTGCACTCATTAGCACATTCAGCAAACACATGACTTACCGCCATTAACGTGTCGAAACCAATTATATAATCTTAGCGTTAACAAAAGTATGAAAGCTTGGCTGTGAGAGATAGATAGAGACCTTGGAACTGTTATTTACAAGAATGCTCGAATTGCGCCTACCGCCTTCGAAAAGCAAACCAGCACTACTTCCCGCAATTGCATGTTTAACCCTGGCAACCGTCGTTGAGGAGACCTTCTGATTCTGCCTACAGAAGCCAAAAAGACACATATTCTCCTGGGGCCTGAACTTACTAAGCCTGGTCACATCTACAGACAGTAGTTAAGGGAAATTAGTGCGGGGAATAGCATACTCTGGGTTTGGAAGAGGTGGCAAACAGAAATTCGTTTTCAGGGGAATACGATTCCATAGGCGGTGACGTTCGGTTTAAAAAATTATCACGCATATGAGGTAGAGCATTTCTTCTAACGGTACTAATGAGTGTGCCGTATACATTACTAGGAAACAATAATGAGTTAGGGGTTGATTTTCGTGACAGCAAATTGAATGGCTGTAAGCTCAGGCTCTTACCTCGTGAAATGCAAACCAAAATAATGCATTGCGTTTTCGATTCGAAAATATTACAAGGGTATAGTTGTAATATGCAGTATCTTGAGGCCTATTCCCAATATATATGGTTTTTAATAAATCTTATTCTGGCCGTCCTCAAAAATATTCTCAAAAGACGAATATTTAAGTAGTATGAATGTTCTCAATTGTAGTAAAAGCCTTTATAAATTCAATTATATTTTGTAGAAAAAATACCTGAACAAATCTTTTCCTGTACTTACTTGGTAGTAAATTACGTCTCCTTCAGATATTATATCTGTAGAAAGTGTATCGTACGTTTTTTTAAAAAACTTTTCGAATTCCCAAATAATTTTGACCTCCGTCTGTCGTAACATATACTCATGCTTTCCAAAATACATTGTTTATAATTTCCTCTATGAGGAAAATGTCAAATATTCTTCATAAATAATTTGTATTGGATATAGACCATGAAGTATACGATAGAAACAGCATTGAAAAATAGACAGAGATGTTTTATGAATGGGCATTTCAAAGTCCTAAGAAACGCAATATTAAAATGTTTTAGAACCACAAGGTTCACCTTTTCTCAGACAAAAAAACTTGAAGAAAATGCAATTTTCTAAAAAATGAGTACAAGAAGGAATGTTTGTACATGTCTTCTAAAAATGCAGTTGAATTTATAAGAGCATTGGAGCTCTTAGGGAAAAGGAATGCTACGCAGGTATTCGACGGTTGAAATTAAGCTTGTTAAAAAGCCGGTATCCTACAGTGAAGGAAATATTTTCAAAGCAGGCCGCACGAGACTTACATTACACGACAGCATCGAGTTCTTTTCCCAATCCATGCAGTCTGCAAATATGTTGGAACTTCCCAAACCGAAGAGGTTGATATATGTACAACTGCGGACTGACGCTTCGATATGAAAGTAACTTTAAGACTATCTACTGTCAGAAGTACTTTCCATTACGCCGAGGGCCACTGGCACCCCATTATTGATAGTCCTCGAGATCTTCATATTCCATCTCGAATTTTTTGAACGCAAACTCTCTAGAATCCTGTTGGCTTCATTAATGCAAACTTGAGCAGTAGCCATTACATCTCGTTCAGATTGGCTGTATGCTGTCCAGGACGCTTGAAGAAAACATTCTAGAAGAGCCAGGAAACTTTTCGCAGACATTGATTAATCATAACTGAAATGAGCCTTGTTGCCACAACTAAGGCGGGACGTTATCGAGTGCGCGCTCATGGCATGCAGTGTGGGACACGCACGCGTGCCCTTCTGTGAGATTGACTCGTCGAGGGAATGGAGGCGTTCTCAACACCCCAAGAAATACACCAAAATCAAAAAATAATGCTAGCTACGCCAAGTTCAGAGAGCGTGATGGGTTGGTAGATGCTTTATCACATTTAAAAATCCAAAGAAACCCCGATGCCGTCACCAACTATAAATTTAACAAATATATTTAAGTAATTTTTTGAATCAAAACACATTTCAAAATTTCGGTGGACATGTTACAAAAGAGACAATTTACCGGAAATACGAATAGTGGCCTACCACCGAAACTGACGACCAACGCAGAAACGAGTCCAGAAAATGGAACATTTGCATAGAAAAATAATTGACTTTGGACTCAGTGCACCTTTCCTATAGAGTAACCGCAATGGAAGAGACGTTTGACGTCAGTGAGTTAGATGCCTTCTGTGGTGCAAAGTTGGTGGGCAGTATTCAGACTTAGCGTAAATTTAAATGAGCACCTTGGCATCTTCAATGTCGTAAATGAGCAGGATATAATTTAAGATGGATAGAATGTCAATGGACGTCCAGAAGATGAAAGGAATAGAGTGGAATATCAAACCAATTAAGTGATAGTAGAGAACAACGTGTGCGGGCCGTATCGAAAGCTAAATCGATTGCTGTCGACGTGGTGCCACTGATAATTTCTGACGGATTGGTCTTTTCTAGACTGATTACAAATAAACAGCGGTGATTGCTCACCATTCTGAGAACATGTTGGCGATAAACCCATTAACGAGATGCTAATTCAGCCACTGTTTTCTATGTTAAATCAATCAAGGGTTTTGGGGAATATGGTGATGATCCGATCGACTAAGACTTTTAAAATCTTGTTGAGATATTGACATAATCGGGCGCGAGATTATACAAGATATTAGAAGCAATCCTTATCATGTCCATTTATTAACGCGACTAATTTTCGCATAGATGTTTATAAGGGCGCCATGTTAACCAAACACACTCTTAATTGGCGTTTATTTTACTTCAATTTATAATCTGTTGGTCCTTCACCGACGAAAAAAGGGAAACAAAACTGATAGCATCAACTTAAAATAAATCCTGCTTAATCAAGATTTAATAAAGTTAACGCTTGTGGTTAGACAAAAAGGCACCTACACTTAATGAGAGTACCCTGCGTTTCGCTGACAAAAAGTAACAGAAACCAAAGGGATTTTTGAGAATTGTGTTAGAAGCCGGACAGATAGAAAACATGTACAAATATTCAGATAATGGCAAGCTCTTAAACCAAATAATTAACTTGGTCAGAATGTTGGATGGAAAGGAAAATAAAATTACTTGGCTTTTCGAATAGAACTCCCCAGTTGCGACCGTAAACGGGATAATTCTTCTTCATAAGCGCGACACTGAGAGAGCATCTTCTCATGTTCAACTTGAAGATCCCGAGATTTTTTCTTCCAGAGATTGACCTATTAAAGTTCCAGTAAGCTACACTCAGTCAAGAACGAATGAAAATACTATAAGTTTCCACGAACACGTGTCAGACACTTATAGAAAAAACGGGCGCAATTTATAGCAGAGGGCTAAAAAGCTATTGCAGATATGGAAAGATCAAAAGACCATCGTCATGGACGGTCACGAAAAATTTGATTGAGTGTCATAAGGATTAAGACCGCTACCTTTGAGAAGACACGAAAAAGCCTTCGTGAAGTAGAAACTTTAAAAATAAGTTGGACATTAGAATAATGGAAAATATACTCCCGAACGACATCCGAAAAGTGCTGAGTACTGGATCCTTCAAATTGTTCACTATTAAGAAATTTCCGACGTGTTGTTTTACAAAGAGAACCCGTTACTGTTATCGGCAGCAATCGAGTGTAGTGGCTTGGGGTTGACGCATTTATTTTTTAAGGGTTGCACAGCGGAATTTGTCGTTGAAATACTTATGAATGACATTCCACGCCACTAATGCACACGATGCTCGTATGGATTTTATATACCTACCATGCGGTCATAGATGTAGGTCGTTCGAGCAGAAGAGTATTTCATATTGACCTTGGAATCATGCTGCCCTCAATAAAAACAGTCTGCTTTGGATGAGATTACACTAATTCCCAAAGCAAAGCGAGGATATCTTCAGTCATGTAACAAAATCACTGACATAAAATGGATTCCAGCTTTTTAAGTTCAATATAGGGGCCCCTATCATATACTGCTGACCAACTGGAAGAAACAGAAGCGTCTGATCAAAACATAACTGCGTGTAGTCAATCAGCACGGAGAATCAGTTATTGGACATCCATTCTGTCAGTGGAGGAATAGATAGAGCTCTCCAGACCAGGTACTGCGAGTCAGCTGCTGTGAAATACAATGCTAAATATGAACGAGGTCGGAGAGATCACAAGAGAGCACAGTGCTAGTATCTCTGATCATAGCATAAAAGCGTTGTTTGAAAGAAAAGGACTGGCAGAGTTCTCTTATTCACTACTCAGCGAACACGCATGAAAGGAGTCATAAAAAAGTTAGGTTTGGTTTTCAAGCTGAAGGGAAAACTAGGAAAAACAGCCGAGCGAGTGCTGGGGAGCTGTGGGTATTTAAAATTCGATTAAATATCAAACCTTGTGAAATTAGCAGAGAGTAATGACGAAAAAATAAACAACTAACTCATTTATGCCATAAAATATTGAAACTACTTTTAACTGATAGCCCAAGTAGGAGAGAACGGGTTTGAAAAGCGACAGAAAGGCCCACGCCGTAGTACAGCTAGCGTTCTAACCGAAACTTTTCCCTTGACCAGGAATTCGGTCCAAATATGGTTAAGGTCAAAATAGGGTAGTGTGATAGCCATGACAATGAGGACTATTATAAGTGTGAAAACACAAGCAGATAGTTTTTTAAAGATAAAATATAAACAATAACGCATAGAGAACGATTGGCCAAAAACCATACACAGCTGATGAAGGCATGCATATGGCTACAATAAAACACCTTGTCGATAGCAAGATTGATACCATCCAATTCCGACCACTGTGTGTCTTGGAACTTGGCTGCTGAACTGTAGTTTTCTAGAACTGACTGTGCTGCTTCAAATTCAGTTTGGGCTGCACGGTACTGTTCGGAATTTCGCTGAATGTCCAAAACAAGTTGCTGGCGCTTGTCAGAAAGTTCCGAATACGGCCGCGATTTTTCAATGCTCGACTTTAACTTTCGATATGTAGCAGAAAGTTGTTTGGAGCCCTCCGAAAGGGTAAGGTGAAAGTGGCGGCGGCATTCCTAAAGGAATACAATTAAATGGCAAAGTATTTACCTCTAGCTGGGTTTCTAATTGGTTTATAGACGACGAAGCTTGATTAAGTTTGTCTAATTCTACCTACCAGATAGAGTTTAACAGACAAATTAAAACATGCCTTGACCTCCTCCGTATAATCGCCAAGCATTTGGGGGAGGGATGGCCCTCAATTAAACCAAACCGGAATGCGCGCGGTATCAACTTGACCTATTGAATTTGAGGTTGGAGAACGATCATGAATTGCTGTCGTCATTCGCACACGCCACGGGATATTAACTATACCTACGGCGTGAATTGTTAAAGGAAGTCATATGATATACGAGCAGACCTAGGATAAGGGTATGGTGGCACTGAAAAATCTAATTGTTCTGCAAGCCTCAGAGAGGGCATTTAACATTGGTTGATACCACAATGCGTTCTGTTAAAAAGATGGGCTGGAGTGCTAATAGACACCACTTCAGTAGAATACTGCACGCGTGCCGCGAGCAAGGAAACTATACGCCCAAATATTAAAAAAGAAAACTCTACGTTATATTATCGCCCATATTTTCGATACCGGACATCGTATAGACTCCAACGAAGCCTTCTATGTGATCGATGAGCTCCTACCAACTTTTCAAAGTCCAAGGGTCAGCATCTGTTAGCAATAGCAGAATTGACCGCTTTCAGGCCGAGGAAACTGGCCGTATGTGCGCAAAGGTACCCCCTTTGGGACCTCCACGTTTGGTATGGCTCATGGCCGCTTAGATGTGTGTACTCACCTGCGCACTCTTTGTTTCTCTCCTCTCCCATATATTCCTCCATCCTCTAGAAAGGGTCCACTTAACCCTCTCCGCGTAACCAAAATCCTCTTATCGACCCCTTCTTCCCGATTTCGATGACTTGCTTGTGAGAAAAGGCGAACGTTGTTGACCGTTTGTTTAAATTGTACCCCGTTCCCATATAATGGTCCAATGAGAATTCATTGAAAGCCTACGTACGCTCACCAACTACATTTCTTCATTCTCTGATGGGAATTTCGGCACTTCAGTATATCATGACTTAAATGTGCTTTCTGCAGTCTATCTATCGGTGACAGAATTTTCATTAGTTTCGGTTTTAGCAGCTTTCCGGACCACTCTATGCGAGATGAACACGGCATTGTCAAGTAAACATTTCATAGGAGGTGTTATGCGCGCATAGCTATTGTAGCGAATACCTTTATGATGGCCTCAATTTTTGTTCATTTTGCCCCATATTAAAAATGGCGGCGTACCGTTTCACGACTTGGTTATTTCAAGCGGACACAATCCTTTTGGCTAACTGATCGGATATTTTATGTCAGCGAGTTTATGCTATTGGCTATTGTATAAATTAAGCATTTCCATTGGTTTAACCCCCATTATATGGACTTTACCCTGATGTCGTTTCCTATATATAGATGGCCCTTTGGAAGGTGGATCATCTCTCTCGGCAGCCGCCTCCAGACGTCTCCCAGAAGTCATCTCCGGCCAGGACCAGGACAGTCAATCATTCCCGCTAAAGGACGAATTTCCTCATTGTTCCGATTGTTGTAGCCAGGACGAATAAATAAGTCCTTCAAATAGTAGTAAAGTTTAAGAGTAGCAGTCTTTGTTTGAACGGTCTTGTGCTTCTTTGGGTTCGGTTCGGTCGTTTTCATCTAGTAATCGCATTCGTTGTTCTGTTTTGGGTTATAGTCGCACGAAATTGCCCATCGGTCGTCTCGGTTCGCTACAAATTGGTGGCAGCGGTATGATATGGACATCGACGACTTACTCGCTCGTCCAGTAACGGTAATGGAGAAGGTGACTTCTCCTGCATCAAGGACAACGCGGCCAAATAGGTTCTCGCCCTCAGATGACTACGACCTGTGGGAGAGTCACCTGAAGACCTTCGTCGAGACAATTGATGAAGGAAGCAGATCTGCGGTCGTCCTCGAATGCGTGGATGACAAGGTGCTGGGCGTTGCTAGGGCCTGTAACATAAGATCATCACTAACTACGGCCACTATAGTTGAGAGGCTCTGACGAGAGTTTGGTGTACCATTAATGCCATGGAACAGTCATTAAACTCTAAGAACTAGGTGACAAATGGCAGGAGAGTCAGTTGGCGAATGCCAACGCCATCTCCGCGTGTTAGCCCACAAAGCTTTTCCAGACTCCAGTTTCGTTGATCTGGAAACAAAGATCCTAGACATTTTTCTAGAAGGTGTACCTAGTGATGAGGTAAAGCGTGAGTTTGCTTGGAACACACCAACCACCATCAAGAAGGCTCCAGAGTACGCCCAGCAAGAGGAAGCGGCCTTCATTACCGTGCCTCAGCGTGACGCTGTCCCACCGATGACTCGCTACATATTCGGTCCCCGGCCTCCAACGACGGTTGGCATCTACGCCACGAGACAGTGCCAATCCCGCGAAATCGGCACGCAGACGGTTCAGTGGCGGATGAGTCCTCCCACACTATTGGTTTCCATAAACCTACCAAGGAGGTACATTCAAAAAAGCGACGATAAAGTATTGTGTTTAGCAACATTCCCATGTTGAGGAGGCAACCTTGATGGCATATATGTTCGGGAAAAAAGTTATTTTTTGATTTTTATACTGAGATTTCGACCTTTTCAACATCCGACGTCCACTTTGCGCCCCACAATATGAATGCAGTATCGTCCAAATTTGCCGAAATGGCGAGAATGATTAGTGAGGCCAAGGCGATATTGGGAAACCAAGGTCCTTCTGTCGTACGGGCACCTGGTAATAAGGGGTTAAATGGGTGGTGCAGTAAACTAAGAAACTGTAGACGGCAATAAATGGAAATAATAATATGAATAAGATCCAAAAATAAACAATTTTTTTCATAAATATCAAGGAAGGCCGAAGTGTGAAGAGAGCGGAACATAAGAGCCAATTTAATGCTAATGTGACAAAAAAGCTAACCCGGAAGCATGCTATTAGTGCGAGTAATCAGGCAACTGAATATTGAAGTCCAGGGAAGCGGCAAACTGAACCTGCGTGAGAGGTTGGCAAGATTGCAAACGAGTAGCATTAAATGTGCGCGAAGAATAAATCGTTTTGACAGAAACGCAAATGGCAGAAAATGCTGGCATAGAAATGCAAACAATGAGAGATGCGTAAGCCAAATCAGAGCAAATTTTTAAGCTATATGAGGATTAAGCAGGAAGAATATTGGTTTTTTAAATTAAAGATTACATTTCTGGAAAATGCAAATTGCACTGGCCGAGAACACTACTAGCAAGTGGGATTCTACGGGAATCATACATTTCCACAAAATGGGATCCTACGGGAGGTCAAGGTGCAACAAGTGTAGGATTCTATCGGAATCCTACATTGGGTCAACAATGTAGACCCTCAATTTTCCACCGGTCAGGGGGTACCTATTTCATCGCGAGAGACCCATTTTTGAAACGTGGCCAAAGATAACTTTTTTGAAGACATGTTTTTAGATCAGTGTATTATTTGTAAAAAAAGGTTTAAAAATATCAATGTACAATAAATAGTTTTGTAGGTGCGTTATACAGTCTTCTTATTGAAGCATTGTGCTGTGGAGAGTTGGTGGCGAAAAGAAGGCTG
>JAYGXS010000001.1:32402322-32456074 GCA_036362985.1 Ligula intestinalis
GGACTGCGATTCACTCGCAATGTTTCATCCCAACAACTTAAGTAACAAAGGTTTAACCCCAGGACTGCGATTCACTCGCAATGTTCACTGAAATGAGACAAAAAGTTTGCGTATATAAATGGCATTGACTATGACATCCTCCTGTGCAGTTGAGAACACGCGTGATCGTCTTTTTGCTTTGAAATTGGGGCTTTTCCCCGATTTATTGACCTTTAAGAAAGACATGGAATGAGAGCAACATTTAGAGTCTTACCGTTCGCGTTTTTGCCGCGCGTATGAGGTACGTTAATAAGTGAGTTGACTATGGCTGTCAAAGGGAGTGTGTCTATGAGACAGTTAAATATTTAATATCAGTCATTACCAGTGACTGCGCCGGGCCAATTTCACAACACATGTTCGGTCAGGTGCCTTTGGGTATTCCATTGCAGTGTCTAGCTTTTCGGTAAAAAAAAGTAAAGGCCTTGCTACCAAGGAATTACGTACGGTGAAAGTCTTATGCCGTAAGTGTGATCAGAATAAAGATAATCACAGCACACCTGCTAGGCAAATAACATATCACAGCCACTAATACAAACGACAGACTAGGGACGGTTTTCTTGACCAGAAAGTCTGCCCAACAGTCGTCGAATGTTAGTCCTACGTACTATAGGTGTAACAGCTGTCGGTGTACCAGGCTGGTTTGTGATCCTGGTATAAGAACGACTTCTGGATGCAGAGGTTTGTATGGGTTGCTTGATACGAGGTTGACCGCGCATGTGGCTATTGCGAAGCAATCTGTTCTTGTGCAACACTGAAATGGGCTGGTCATTTTCGTCTCCGGCATGTGCACACAACATACTGCCTACCGGCCTCATAACGGAGCGCACAACCCTCCAACCCTCGCCGACATCCCCCTCAGCCTCTGAAGAGTGCGACGACAACTCCTCTTCAGGTTCCAAGGTAGTGCCGCTGGTAACTGCGCTCACATAGGTCTTAAAGTTGTTGAGCAACTTGGCGAAGCGCCTGCGGCCGCTAACCCTCATCATTTGAAGAAGAGGCTCAAAGGCCTTCATAGCCTCAGTGTACCTGTAGTTCTCAGTACACGGAGGTAGTCTATCCTCGAGGACGACGTCTGCATAAAAAGAAGTTACAGGTTGAGAAGAAGAACTAACCTGAGTATGGCAGATCTGAAAGACTTCATGGCTTGTCAGCCACCGACAGCCCCTTAACACGAGCTGGGGGTCAACTTTCTTTGCAGCAATATAATTTTTTATATGGACACACGACAGTTCCCAATTCAAAAAGAATCGACATCTGCACGAGTCCATCCTTTCACTTACATCCTTTCACTTCGCATCAATATGCTTGAGGTAGACCTCCGAGGTGTAAGCGGTCAGCCGCTGACAAAGAGCTGCAACATGTCGAGGTCGGTCGTTATACTGCCTGCGACGGCAGTATTTTTTCGCCTCCAACCGTTCGAACTCTATGTCCTTTGTCAGAACATACTAAGCCAGTCGGCATACGCAATCTGTGATGCTCATGAAAGACTTGCAGCACTCCTTGATCATACAATTAAAACTTTCAGTCTTATTCGTCGTATGGTCCCCGTATGTAGTGACAGTACCTCGGGCGTGGTGGGCCCAGGAGCGGACGCAGCAAAGCCAATTGTCGCAAATATATGGCCACAATTGAGGAAAATGACGCTCAATGTGCTGCATTGTTTCATTAAATCTTGAAAGACTTAATGTTCTCACAGTCCTCTTGATATAAGTCATAACTTCATTCGCTTCCTCTGTTGAGAAGACCCTAACGGCCTTACGCCGAAAGGCGTGAAGAACATGAAACGAACAAATTAAAATAGTTATTTCCTGTTCCGGGAATACTTCCTCCCAGGTTTTTATTTCCCTGGCATCCTTGTCCAGGAAAACCATCCGTATTTCCAAGGTAGCAGTGCCCATAATTTCTTTAAACTTACGAACGACCCATTCGATGGACTCGGCCGTCTCATTAACAAAAAAAGCGTAGAACACGGACCGAGCATGACCGTGCTTATCGGTTACCACTACGTGGTACAGTGGAAACCCATGACGGTTCGTTCAGTAGGTGCCGTTTATCTGCCCCACCTTCGCACACTGAGCACACACGGTTTGGAGGCGTGGTGTTGTGAAGCACATGGCTTTGAGCCCTCCTGCGCCGTACTTGTAGTCAGCAATACTCCCACCCTCCATATTTTGAAGGGCCTCCGTCATCCCCAAAGCAGAGGGATCCGATCGCATTATGCGCCGTCGCATATTGGCCAGGTCTTTTATTCTGTAATTAATGCCAGTGGAATCTACAAAAACATTTTGCCTTTCATAAATCTAACCTTTCAAATACAATTTTATCCGACCAGCAGAGGGCCTTAACAGATTTATCAGTGTGAGAAGCCTTTTACCGGCTTCGCCCTCAAACTCTCTGAACTTTGGATAGGCGGACACCAGAGCATGACTACAGACGTGGTTACACAGGAGGTGTAGCGACTTCACTTGAAGGTCGCCTTTACATTGGGCGACTGTAAATCTCGCCATGCATCCAAATTTAATTGATCTAACACGTTTGCATTTAAGTTAAAAGAAATTACCTAGTTCGCCTCCTTACGTTTTTTGAATTAGGCATGCCGGCATGAACACATTCAAAAGGAATATATTTATATTTCACACTGGTATAGGCGGGGTGAGCCGTCGGCCGCTTAATGCTGCGTTTTATTCTGAAGCTGCAGTTTACTGCCTGAAAATTACAACAGGGTAAAAATATTCTCCCTTACATTCTCAAAGTCTCTAACTTTTGACAAAAGGTCATCAAGCGTATGGAAGATAACGTCATGCATGATTCTTTTCAACTAAGTTCGCAGAAGTAGACCTTGATTGTGTGCTAATGCCGGGTAATAAGCATAGATCACAAAACTAACTTCCTTTGGATGACTGACTCAGCCTGCGAAAGTCGTCCAGAGGATGCTCCTTAGCATTATTCGTCGTTTAAATATTTTTGGGAGGTACAGAATCACGATTATGCTCCAACTTAAAGGTCGTAACGGCGAGACCCTTCTTCGTCCTGTGAGAGACGTTGAAGTATGAAATCAAGCGCAATTACAATTCACCATACTTTTTCGTCGGAGCCATGACGCATACATATTTTCTGCTGGCATACACAAATTTGTCCGGATTTATGGACCCCACAGGATATTTATGTGAAGGTCCGGCCTTGAAATAGTAACCGCTTGTCTAAAAGTAGTCTTCTAAATATCATCCTCACTTTACTGAACTGGTTAATAGCTTCGTCAAGGTCCTTCAGCGACTCAAAAAATCGATCGCAGAGGTTCTCCCTGAATTTTGCCTCAGCAGCAGTAGAGGATGTCATGATGGCGCACGTGACAGTGTTCGAATACCGCGCCAAACGAAAAATTTAAGACGTAATCCACCAATCATAAGCCGACAAAACCACCAATCATATTACACAGCGCAACCACAAAAAACAAAAGTCTTACTTATTCATCACATGAATAACAGTTGCCCTTACTGCGAGAATCCCACGGAGTGTTTCCCTGCCCTGGTGGTAGTCTCCAGCTCCACCTTCCCACGATTGTCTTCTTCGGTTACGTGTTCGCCTGTATGACAGTTTATTATCGTTATTATTCTACTGTACTCGTAATAAATATGTGTGTGTTAACAATTGGCCTCGGCTTATCATCTCGATGAGCGACTGTTCATGTGATCGAGCATTCTAGTGGAATTACAGTGCGTGGACACAGCCAGAAGACAACGGACGTAGACGAACGACTGAGTACCGGCCATAATCATGAAGAAGATACGCTACCAAAGGACAACAGGGCGCTGGGGCGTTACAAAGGAAATGCTAAAATTTGTCTTAAATTCAGTCCTTCGGGAGTAGCCGCAGGAGAAAGCTTAGGCGCGAACTCCATCGCATCATGCAGCTCGCCGACAATGAGAACAGCGCCACTGGTTACCTCCAGGGAAACTGTATGGCCAGGTAAAAGACAAAGAAGGTATGTAAAGGCAGATTTTTAAAATCTCTGCTTGGCTGGGGGAACCCTGTAACAGAATTTGTTTATCATTTTTCAACGTGTTGGGATCTGTGCTAGCGAAGATAGTAACAGAAACTCAACAGTGCTTAAACTGTTGACTTGCTAATAAAAGCCTTTTTTGTCTGTTTCAGGCCCGACACTCGCAGTGCGCGACCTGTCAGGCTATCTCAACCAACGCAATACCAAGAGGTTGTGAAAACTCTTAATTCAACTGATATTGTTTCATACTTTCAACAGAAATGTCTACTGCCCTCCCGGTTTCGGTTCGATTGCGCAAACGAAGTAGTCCAAAGAAAGCTTGCGCGGTACGGCGACGGTACCGTTTTTTGTTGTAGTAAATGCCACTGGAAGTCAGAAGGTAAGGGCAACCTTGTCACTTATTAAATGTGTTATTTAGAGGCGAACCGTGAGGCATGCAAACCGAGGGTAGACAAGCGTCTACATGCAAATCAATTTCTGTCATTTTACAAAACCGCAGATGCAGACCAGAAAAAGACGCGCGGCGGCAGGTGAGAATCATTTGCCTTCTAATGTTTTGTAATGTGTAGCTGAGAGCAGTGGAGTCTGCGAGGCGAGGCCGAATGAAACTAAAGCGTATTAAATGCTAACCGACCTGGCAGACACGAATTATACGGTGGAGGTGAATGTAAGAAAGCATACGGACGCGGAACAAAGGATGCCCCAGGGGAACAGGACAAGAAGCCCATGCCGAAGACGACGGATATAAGAAAGCGGGTAACCTGATGAAACCCGCGAATCCGAACAGCTGCAAGAAGCGTTTACACGAATGGCCGTATTTGTAGGGATGTTGACTATTATTTTAGAATGACGATATGTTGTTGAATATGAATATATCTGCCTACATTACTAAACACTCTCGCTGCCTACCAACTTTGTATTTATTGTTCCAAAGCGCTAAATTGCATTATTTAGGGCTTCTGCGCCCAAAATATAAAATTTATTTATTATCGCTTACGTTGAAGGTAAATGTACTAAGATAAGGCAATATATTTTCATTCCATGGTCTTGTTGTTTTCCCTTGGCTAACAGACGCAAGGCATATGCGTTTATCGGTGATTAAAGAGGCGCATCGGATCACTGTTAAGCGCGGTAAAAGCGAAGGCGGTCGAGAAGTTCAGTCGAAAATCTGCAGAGAAGGATGGTCGAAAACACTTTGGCGGCTATATCTACAAGGCGAATACTGCTGTAAGCTGATCATAATGGCACGTCACCTCGTTTCGGTATCGGTAAGGCAATGGACAGTGACCAATCAGTAGGGATGACTTCGGTAGCCCATATAGTCAAGTACAGCCGGTGTAGTAAGTCCGTCAAAGCAGGACAATAATTTTGTAAGGCTTCTGCTGGGATACCCTTTTCACCCACTGCCTTCTGAACGTTCAGTCGTTTGAATACCGATTGCAGTTCAAACCTCGTAGGTGGCTTGCAGCCACTATCGTATCGAATTCCAATTGCTAGCTGTGGGCTCGCAGGCGAACGTATGGGTGATTTCAGTAGCTCACAAAAGCGCTCTAGCCACCGATCGGTTTTTCCAGTGGTATGAGTTATCACTTGACCCGTCTATGCCGAACGGTAGCGCAAGGTGGTTTATATTTGCTAGTTGCATCTCGCAAAAGTTAATAGAGCTGACGTAAACTACCCGAGTTTCAAGCTGATTCCATGGAGCCAGCTGACTAGGTCCAATGGTTCTGACGACTGCATCTTCTTGGTAGTGTAGTTTGACGTCTGATTGAGTGGTAGTTATCCAAGTTTGACAACCGAGCGATTCTAGCTTGTGCCGACAGATGCAGTGCCGGTGTTGAGATGTAGTCCTTCCTCGGTAAAACCTTTTGTCGCAAGCCCGAATTCACCGCACAATGTAGCACGTCTGTCAAGTTTGGCAACTGAGTATTGGGCGAAGTTTGGTTATCTACGCTATGTGCAGGTTCGATGCGAACAGCGAATTAATCTCAGATCCTTGCAGGGATACTTTCATTGAATACTACACGGGCTTCTCGATGTGACAGTGCCATAAAGTTGAGGCGTTTGAGGCGCAGTCTCTTACTGCGATTCGACAATCGGAGCTTAAAATGGGCACGGACAAGTACATGATCTGATACAAATTTCGTACCTCCAAACGATCAACTGTGGGTTACGAAGGTGGCTCACCTCGAACGTACTAAGAAATCGACTGTGTTTTGACGTACAGCCATCGCTTGGACAACATGTTTGCAACTGCCAATAGGGGGTGTGTTGGAAACGCATGTGTATAACGACGAGAAGATTATTGTCAGCAATTGTCATCAATCGTTCTATGTTGTCCCAATGTTGGTCCAGTCCGTATCTTCCGATGATGTGTATCGGTCTCATCGCTCGGGCCATTCCTGGCATTCCAGTATCCAGCGGCGAAAAGCTAGTCTGTAGGAGTCATCCTGACCACTGTAGCCGGGGTGTGCTCAGTAAACTCAGTCCTTTCTCCTTCAACCGCTTGCAATGGTGGGACAAAATGGCAACAACACACATAACTGCTATGGTGCTTTCGAAACGCGCTGTGGAAATCCGCGCTGGGATAGGTGAGGCCGCTGACATGCAGTTTTCTAATTTATCACTTATCCGCCATAGGATCAAGGGTGAGCGCGTGTAATTTCGCGCGTGTTCACCGACTCCTGGCTCGGGAAGGTGGTGTTCGCTGACCCTTGGCGAGTTTACCGAGGTGCATTTTTTACAATATAACTAATCACCCGCTGAAGCAACTGCGAGCACGTGTAGGTTGGGGGTGTTCGCTGACCCTTGGCGAGGTCATATCTTTCGTCTTTTTCAATATCACTAATCCCCCACTGGACCAACGGCGCGCACGCGTAAGTTAAGGGGTTGTTCGCTGACCCTTGGCGAGGTCACTGAGGGACACCTTTTTACATCACCACTAATCCCCACTGGACCAATGACGAGCACGTGTAGGTTGGGGAGTGTTCGCTGACCTTTGGCGAGGTCACTAAAGTGCATCTTTTTACAATGTCACTTATGTCCCACTGGACCAACGGCGAGCACGTGTAAGTTGGGGAGTTGTTCGCTTACCCTTGGCGAGGTCACTGAGATCAACCTTTTTAACATTACCACTTACCCCACTGGACCAACGGCGAGCACGCGTGAGTTGGGGGGTGTTCGCTGACCCTTGGCGAGGTCACTGAGGTGCATCGTTTTACAATATAATTAATCTCCCACTGGACCAACGGCGAGCATGTGTAAGCTGGGGGTGTTCGGCGGCCCTTGGCGATGTACGCGGTTGACGGAAAGGGTAGCGCGGGTGTCTGCGGAACCGGGGCAGGGCAACCGAGGCAATGATTCGGCGAAAGTGGCGAAAAGTGTGAGCTGGGTGGACTAAAATTGGCGCGCGAACCAACTCCTGAATCTAAATCGAGACGTGTCGTACGAAAAATAGTATGCTAACTGAAAATTAGGAAGCAGTTTTTTAGTTTAAAAAATATGCTTGGCCTCACTAATCCTACTTGCCACCGAAATTTTCTGACAGTAAGCTATATTTCAGCAGAATCTAATATGCTCTATCCTTCCCCAATTACTAACACCCATAATGAGAAAAAGCCCAAATGACTGAGAGTCGGCTCAGTAGTATCGGTACCGTTCACAAGGTGATAGTGAACAGGTTCGATTCCCGCTTTCGAGAAGGCGAGTTACCCGGGAATTTGTGTGACTCGTTAGCCTAGCTGCTGAGTACCCGTTTATGTCCACAGGTGGCATTTAATATTGGCTGTGAAATAAGCGCACCTTCGGGTCTGACGAATAAGCAGTCTCGAACAAGTAGCGGCAGTGCTACCGTGCGCAGCGGGCTGAGGTCTGGGTAGCAAAAAGCCTAAAAAGTGTCGTGAAGCCCGATGATGGCGCTGTGGCATAAGCGTGAACCGCTGTCAAATATTTCGCTTGTCACTGCTATATTGTGATTAGACTATTGAGCCGAAGAGCTTAAGACGGCAAACTCGAACAAACGATCCATATGGCTGTTGTGGATCCGGCGGTACGCACAATTCGCAAGACATCTCACGAAAACGCATGACCGGTAACTACAATACGAACTTGCCTACGGCGTACGCGACAACAGACACATTCCGCAACCGTAGTCCAGTGGTGCGAGTGAATAGTGTGCGAGCTGGACAACTCAATCGGAATCGAGCCCTTCATATTTGATGCTGGAATTTGCGAACGTTCCTGGCAGCTGGTACCTGAAGCCTGACGGTGCGTAGCCTTTAGCAGTACAAGGTATATGTCTGCTGCCTGTCCGAAGTCCGACATCCTGACTCAGGCTCTCAGGAAATAAGGATTCCCGCACCTAACTCTTACTTCACCTAATGATAATAATAACTTGTAAATTTAAGGCCCAAGGGGCCCCTTCATAACAAACTTAGTTGTACCGTAAAAAGAACAAAGGAAAACTGGTAATCACAGCTGCGCGTAAGCAACATCACCGGGATGCGACCCACCAGACTCCAGAGTCCAGTGACAAGTTGGCGACCACGTAAGAACACGCGCTTACCATCAATAGTGACCTCGAAGACCACCACTAAGGTTATATCATGGTTATAACATGCCCACATCATTCCTCCGACAGATATGGTGTGGCAATTGCCTTCTCGCAACAGGCGAGCCGTGCGCTACTTGCCTAAGAACCAAGCAACAAATGCATGGTTTGCGTATAATTGAAGGGTCACTTTACAAACATATCTGTCGTCGCAGTGTACGCACCAACCTCCGTTGCGGATCAGTGTTATAAGGTTCTTCCCTCACAGCCACAAATCTTGGTTGAAAGGCTTTCTCGCTACGGTTGGCTGCATTTTGCCAGGGGCTGGAATGTCCGGGCCGGGTCTATTGACTCCATAAACAACTATCTTATCGGCCGCTTTGGGCTTGGTTCTCGATGAGAAAATGGTGAAATATTGCTGAACTTTGCTAAACCGAACTGAATTTTTGTTACGAATACGTGCTTCCAGCACTGAAACAAACACCGGCTAGCACCGTACTCTAGCGACAGCCATACGGCCAGTCAGATTGACAAAATTTTAGTCAGCTCAATATTTCGTAGCTGGATTCGTGATAGTAGGTCGCTTACTTAGTAAGTAAGTACAAACCGAACCGAATGTTTGTTACGAATACGTGCTTCCAGCACTGAAACAAACACCTGCTAGCACCGTACTCTAGCGACGGCCATACGGCCAGTCAGATTGACAAAATTTTAGTCAGCTCAATATTTCGTAGCTGGATTCGTGATAGTAGGTCGCTGTGTGGGGCTGAGAGTGGTGATACCCATAGGTCTGACCACGCACTTGAAATCTAACCTTTCATCTGCACCCAAAATTTCACGACCTAGACCCCTCGATATCGACAAGATTTGGCATCCAACACTGCTTAGGCCGTGAGCAGTTAAATATGGTCCTGTTTCTCGACGCGAGCCAACGGAGATGAGGATAGCCCATGGTCCTCACTGAAAACCTCAGTCTATGGGGCAGCCAAGAAAATTCTTGGATAAACTCATTGACCCCTCAATTGTTGGATCAGCGGACGAAACCTGAAGTTGTCTGCAGAAAGAGCGCGAACTAGGGACCGTAATTATGATTCTTTCCGTCAACTAGGGAAGATGAGAGCAAAGTCGATCAGGGAGCACTTAAACAAATATTGGACTGAAATAGATCACCAGCTACCCTTTCTCGATGTATTCGTCATGAGAACTCCCGACG
Organism: Ligula intestinalis; assembly: GCA_036362985.1. Lineage (NCBI taxonomy): Eukaryota > Metazoa > Platyhelminthes > Cestoda > Diphyllobothriidea > Diphyllobothriidae > Ligula > Ligula intestinalis. Next base: position 32,412,124 of record JAYGXS010000001.1, read on the forward strand.
CCAACATAGAAATGAAGGTCTAGAGAAAGGCGACGAACACCACACAGCTTCTCAGTTTTCACAGCAACCATCCGATGGCTCCCAAGCTGTGTGAGAATGCTGTTCAAAAGAATCCAGACTCACTGCAGTAACCCGGAAGAAAGAGCACGTGAGGCCCGACATCTGCGCGACTAGTTTATACAGAATGGCAATCCTAAAGCCTTCATAAGCCGATGTCTACGTGCCCGCCCTCCGGGGACCCAAACAGAAGCAACCCCCACGATTTGGCTCGAGCTGCCATACATCAAGGACGTGTCGGAAGCGACCGAGCATATTGCCGTGAGGATAGGCGTTGGAATCGCTCATCGTCCCAAGGCTACAATCCGCAGCCGGGTCATGAGGATCAAGGATTGACCAAACCCCAGTGAGCAGTCGGGTGTAGTGTATCGCGTACCACGTCTAAACTGTCTTTTAAATTACACGGGACAGACTGGACGCATGCTGGATTCGCGCATGCACGAACACAAGTCGGCTGTTCGTCGGGATGATGCATTATCGCAAGTGGCCGCCCACATCTACGAGGCAGGTTACGAATCCAACCTCACAACTGCGAGGAAAATTGCCCACGCAAGCAGCAAGACGGGCCGAGAATTGATGGAAGCCTGGGTGTCGGATGACAACTTAGTTAACTGATGCATCGAGCTGGCGCCCGCATACGCTGCCCTGTGCAGGTATCTCCTGACTCACGGCGCTGGTGGTCCTGTCCCTCTTCCCCCTCCCCGCCCCTATGACGGTTAACTGACCCCTTCCAACTATAAATGTCGCTTGCTTTCGTTGACGGTTAATTGCCCTCCCTTGTCCCCTTTATATGTTGCTTGTTTTCGTAGACGGTTAATTGGCCCCTTCCCCTGCAAATGTTGCTTACTTTCGTTGACGATTTTATCTCTGACGATGGACTCCCGCACGAGTTCTAAAGCTCAGACAAATAAAACTACAACTACAGCTACTTCTTCTCAATCTATGCATATTCCTGGGATGCGAACCTTTGCTTCAAGTCCTAAACACTTCGGTCTTCCCAGCGTTTATGGACAAGCCAACCGATTTCGTGAACTCGCCCACACACTGTAGGTCGACAAAGCTTGAAACTAGTAAAACGATATCGTGGACATCGTCAAGCTCAGTCAACCGGCAACCAGGTTGCAACTCAATACCATCATATTCCTGTCGAGTATTCTCGAGAACCCAGTCAATGGCGCTGGACGACAGGACACAGCCTGTGGTTTCCCTACATGTGGGTGCAATATCATGACACGGTTGTTGTTGGAATATGACAGACAATTTGGTCACCCCCACAGGGTTGCGCCCTATAAAAAAGCTGACGCCCCCATCACCGAGCTCTGCGTTTAGCCAACTGCCCTAAAAGCTGTAGCTGGCACCTGCTTTTCCCAACTCACATTTGCGGTTAGTCAGGTCTCGTTGAGAGCAGCGAGGTCTAAGTAACGGTCGGCGGACAGAATGATGCGAGCTAATTTCAACCGATAACAAGTAAGTGCCGCGTACACACTCCCTTCATGAGTATATAACAAAGCGAGGGGACGATACGAAATTTGGTACATTGGTACAGTATTGTTTCGGGCTTTTTCTGCTTTATAAACCAAACATGGCCCTTAAATCATGCTGGGGTAAGAAATCAAAAAAACATGCGCTTGAACACTGCACAGCTGATCCATTGATCACTCTACGAGACTCAGTCATCTGATTGTGCCTGGCCGACCAACATCGAGTCCTATAGGCAGTCGCACGATGACGCAGGATATTTTTAGGCAAAGCCCATGGACAGTGGCAAGGGAGACTGGTTAGGCCATTTCCGCATTAATAACCATCATCTATCAATCATACCGAACACCGGAGTTTCAGGAGATTAGGTCTAGGCCAGCGTCCTTTTCGTTGTTCATTCAAATGTCTTACCACTCAAATTGGAGTGACATATAACGAAAGATAACGCGGGATTAATGAAATGCGGTGAGCTGACTTATGAAGCCTTCCCTAGACCCTACCTCTACACTCTCTACGTCATATGCGAGCAGTTGTTTGCAGTTTTGGTCACATTGAATGGCACGGATTACGACCGATTGATTGAAGACAGAATAGGCCCGAAATAGTACTGTTTCAATCTACCCCAATCGCTGTCATTTTTCTGTTTGCTCTCACAGTTCGGTCGACTTTGGTTTGTATGCAATTGCCTCTTCTTTATCTCTGTCCGTAACACTGAGTTTATATGCACTGAAATGTCAAAGGGTCGGCGTGCAGCAGTTCATTATTGAATATGTGAACTCCAATGAATATGATATAGTCATATGTTTATTTATTTTGCCAGTTTACAGACAATTTCAACAATTGTGTTAATTGGCAAAGCACCTCTTGGGTGCTTTTCAAAACCTTGAAGACACGAAAAAACCTACAATAAATACATAGATACATATCGTGCGCATCATTTCCCGAAGAGGAAGAAGAGGGAGGAATTAATGGATCAAAGCGAAAACGTCGGAGCCAACCAGCAGCCGCTAGACAGGCAAACACATGTGCAGTGAGCACCGATATTTCACACGGCTCGCAGCAAGGCAGGTTCATTCAAGGCACACGGAAGTGTAAGCACGTTACTCTGACAATGGAAGCGAGTGAGCTTTTGAACGTCAGTCAAAATATACTTTGGCCTATGAAATCGGCTCCTCTTCATCTTCCTCTTCCGGAGATGGTGCACACGATATGATGTCTGGACCTCGAATCTTCGCGCATATTAATGTTTATTTTTAGGACATTTTACCGTAAGACAAGAGAATCCAGGATGGCCACTTCTGCCTCATTAGGCTTCGTTAGCTGGATATACTCTAAATCAAGAATTTGAACATCGGATACAAATAAGAAGTAACAGAAGCGGACAACGTCATGAAAACCATAAAGGACCATTCCCTAACAAAATCGCAGAAAAGCTTCCGCAGGTGTCATCCCAAAATGCCTTAATACGCTTCTTCAAGAGATATTCCTAACTGAGAGTCAACGCTGATTCTGAATGAACCACGGAACCATCTACGTGATCACCGCAGAAAACAAATTGTAGGAGTATCCTGAAGTGTAAATTAACCTCTACACCACTTTTACCGATTTGTCGATGGCTTTCGACACCGTGAATTGCGTCGACGCTGGAATATTACGGTAAAATAAGGGCATTGGAAACGCTTCACTCGCATAATGCGACAGTTCCAAAAATGATGATAGCGCAGTTCATGCTATATAAGGCAAGTTCAGGCGAATTTACAGTGATAGGTGATTGAAACAGGGATGTGTACTTGCTCCATCCTCTTCAACCCCAAGCTCCTTGACGTACTGCTAGACACCCATCATGATAAGCGCACCGGGATCAACATCTCTCATAGGACCAAACATTCGGCGCAGGCAGACATTCATCTCCATTATTCAAAACCACGTCCTCTAACGATTGCATACTAAACAGAGTGACAGATGCAGACAGAAAAACAAGCACGAATATTATTCTAGGACATTTAACCGTCAAGACAGGGACTTCCAGGAAGGTCTTTTCTGGTATATTAGCCATCGTAAGCTGGAGATACCCTAAGATTAAGCCCAAATATCTTCGCAACTGGCTGCATTAGACTCGGAATGACCTGAAAAACGAATCAAAGAGTGAGAATGTGTCAACAAACACCAGCGGACAAATTCACTTTGGCAGGCTCAACTTGAATGAAACTGGGCTCGTATTGGTGGATAATTTTGCCTATCCAGGCAGTACTTTCTGAACCAACACGAAGATCTACGACGAAATACCAAACCGGACCTTGAAAGCCAGCCAGACTTTTGGCCCGCTAGAGCTATCATCCAAGAATAGTTGAGGCCTTCGGTGCAATACAAAAGTTAATATATACAAACCGTTTTCATGACAACATTATTCTATAAGCTGGAGGTGTGGACCGTCTACAACAAGCAAGCCAAAAATTCAATCATTTGCCTTTGCTCTGCAGCTAAGTTCGGAGAATACTGAAATTAATGTTAAAAGATGTGATCCTAGATTTGGAAGTCCTGAAGCGCGCCGGGAGAATTCTGAAACTTTCAGTTAGGATACATGTCCATAGTTCGAAAAGAAAAAAATATCCCGGAAGAGAGATTGTCGGCTAACACATTTTGCTTGCCTTTGTCTAAATATTATTTATGCACACAATGACAATGGAACACCGTCCACGTACAAATAAAGAGACTTCAGAAGACGAAACGAGAAAGAAGAGGTAGGATGCTATCGTTTGCAACGGTAGGGCTAGTAAGAAAAAGGTCAGATAGTGCGGTGACTTCAGAGATTTATAAGAAATAAAAATCTCACATGGCACGAGTAAGAGGCAGTGCAACAACACAACAGGTGCGGTCCTAGTGAATAGTAACAAAACAGAAATAAAGTGGAGGGTTGAAAGTCAGGAGTTAAATGCAGTTGAGTACCCTAAAACAAGTTAATGTACATAAGCCAAAAATGAAGTAAAGGAATGTGCACGAGGCTCGGATTCAGTAATGGCAACATGAGAAGGAGAGAATTGCTGAAGAAAGGTCCAAAATTTCACAAAGGAACAGAAGTCAAGTGCGGGCCGTATCCATGCTCAAACGACCTGGAATGAGAAAAAAATGTATATAAGAACCGTGAGTGCAAGACGACAATTCGGATAAACTATAGGCCCTTCAGCAGTCACTGACTCTGGCGTGTTATGACAACTTAAGTGCTAATTTTTATGGTTTCTGTGAGTCGGCTAATTCGTTGTGGGGTATAGCATGGACATGTTTCCTTTACTCACTAACATGGAGCTAATGCATTTAGTTGTGATATTTCTACGAGTTCAGGGAATTTTCTAACAGACCATTAAGCTTCATGCGGGCAGGATTGGTTTGACAGTACTTAAGTGACAGGACTTATATGTACGCTAGTAATGAGCCTAACTAATGAGGCACGGAGAAGTAAGTCAGACACTTTTGGCGAGAAGCTTGCATATAAACCACTGAGACGGATTAAAAACCCCCAGTAGATCATAAAGAGAACATCACGATGCAGGATGCGTTTGGTACTTGTGGCCTTACGATATACCGCCCATAAACTGGATTCGATCATCCGACAGCAGATAATGAGAACCAAGGACCCGTTACCGGCGACAGAACAATCAGCAGTGTTCTACAGCATACTGTGCCAAAATTACAGTACAAGGCATTTTGGTGAAACGGGTAAACGTCTCTGCACCAGACTGCATGAACAAGAACTTGCAGTCAACCGCGAGAATAGACTGTCACTGGTATACGGCCACGTGGAATGGGAGCAGCAGTGTTCGGCCTTCGGGAACGCCAAATTTATCGGCCGATCCAACGATAAAATGGCCAGAATGGTGCTCTAAAAGTGGTCCTCGGTGGGCGCAACTAACAGAAAGGTTGATTAAAATCCGGCCTACCAGGCCCTCCGTACCAGACTCCAGTCAAAGCAGACGAGGTCAACGGCGCCAATAAGCGGTTTGAAACTTCGTCAACGGCGGTCACAACTGCGACAGGTGGGAGAGCTTGTCGCAAATCTCACGACCGACGTGAATCATGAACCCACTGACGATCCCAAACAAGCGAACGTGCTGTGCATGGGGAGCAATAGCGGATCCACCCACCCGATTGTGAGGGTAGGTCCCACAGCAGCCACGGCAGTGCGCACGAGGGACACGCAAACCTAGCAGCAACTAAAACGGCCGTTCAGACGACAGGAGTCACACGAGGTCATCGGCAGTCCGTCACGGAAGGTCTAATTCGCAGACAACAGGAAAGTCAGAGTCTGGCGCGCGCCGATGTACTGGCTTCTTGAAGCCAAGAAACTGCGAATATGAGACGGAGAACACAACCAATCAACAACTTTCAAATCTGTTTTTGGGTAATCTATGCTTTAAAAAGGCTGAGTCTCAAAGATCTAGAGTAGATTGATAGAGCACTTTCCCTGACTTATTCCGCCTACACTAAGGCAAATGTACGTCTACCCACCCTCTAGGACAAGAAATACAACAGTCCGACTAAGTTTTCTCGTCTGTCCTAAACATTTACTGTCAACCGTTGCACTTTGCTAATAGAAGCTGCTTTTCTGTTCCACGTTATAGTTCGTTGATTCTTCCTAAAAAGAATACGCTTGAACAATTTTTATCACAATTTGAGGTAAGGTAGTTGAGGCGTCGGAAGAGCCATTCAGCCAGAGCCGATGAAGGCATTCTAGACAAAGAGAGGATGGGTCGGATCTGCAGATTTCGCAGCCGGACATTTCTGACTGTCACTGCACGGTTTTGCCGCAAACCTTCGAGAGTTGTGTCAATTGACGCCGCCAGATACTTTATCAGGTGCCCAACGCAGTTAAGGCGTGATTAGAAGTCCTCCTGTAGAGCATTGGCATGCCGTAGGCGTTCAATAGTACACAGTACAAACGTGGAAGGCACTTTGTCTACGGGCAAGACTAAGGTCCTCTTACCACTCTTCGTTGTCCTGAGTACATTCTGATGTGCTCTTCGAATTGCCACGTGTGTTATATGCACCAGCACCAAGAAAGTGCTTAGTCTCGGTAGAATCTCAGTAATATAATCGCATCTTCAATCCCCATAGTTTAAAATATCGATCCGAAATGTTGTAAAATGTGACGCAAACTCAAATTTTACCAGACAATAGTTGCTTCATCATTATCCCCAATTATGGAGGCTATCGTCAGCTGAATCTCTTAACAGATTTGAAGGAGAAGACTCATGAAGTCTAAGAGACAGGGGAGATTTAAACCAAGGTGGTATGAGTAATAATAACTACTGTTTTCTGCACACTAACCAACAGGACCCGTTAATTCCCTTTCTCCTAACACCTTAAAGTTGCAAAATTCCAAACCTGAGTAGTTAAAAAAGGGAATCGGTCTTCGTATAAATTTTGTCTTCCCACCTGAAGTTGGTCGTGTTCGACTTGAGCGTGAGTTGCCGGGACGATCAGCACCCACAGGGTCGCCCCGTGGCGTACTGCGCTCCGTTGACGCAGTCATCTTCTTGTGTTCGGGAGTCCGGAGGATTCGCGGGCGGCTGTTAAAGGCCTTCTGATACTCGGGATGGCTTTCTAATTTGGAGCTACCTGCCAAAGACACGGTTTTCGTGACCGTGGGAATCTTTGTCCCCTCGTCGTGCGAAATCTTCATTATGTCTTTAAGGAGATTGAAGAGGAGACTAAATTTAGCGCCCTAAGGGCATACCCTGCGAGAGTTAATACTTCAATCAGCAAAAGTTGAAGAAACTTGGATAGAGCAACGTAAACAGCGAAAAGTGCCTCGTTAGACAACTTAACTTAAATTGCGCGACTCTCTACTCTCCAGGCCCGTATTGGTAGTGGATTTATGACATGTTCTACTGAACGGAATTTCTGGATGGACAACAGTGATCAAACATCCAAACTTGTCTAAGCGAGCTCAATTACCGTACTTGTGTTCCGAGGTGGGCTTACGCGTACAGTGGGGCCTCGGGTGACGAATAGCCCCATCTACGAGCATTTCAGGTAACGAGCGAGCAACTAGCGGAAGATTTGTTTTGCTTGACGGGCTTTTGCTCAGTTGACGAGTTGTCAGTGTGTATGTGTGTACCTGTGTCCATCAGTGAGTCTTGCCCTCAGTGCGTGGGTCCTCGATTACCTGTAGCCAATCAGTAAACTGGTGCAGTTTGATTGGCTACATTTCGCAAGACGAGCGTTTTACATGACGACCTCAGTGCCGGAACGTATTAAACTCGTTAGCCGAGGTTCCAGTGTAATTACTTCGGAAGACATGAAACTAGAACCGAACTTTCTTACCCCTTTCCTTGTATGAGAAAAAAAATAACAAAGTTTAAACACCTGCCTGCATTTTTGGGCGGGTTGTTGTTTCCAGCCGAAAAATCCTCAGGAATAGCCGGTGGCGTGTTTTTAGATTTCCTGGAGAAAAAAGAAACAAACGTGGGCCAGTTCAAAGGAATAGTAAGTTGTGCATGAGTATAAATTTGCAGAAGAAACAGTTGCAGAATCTGGCACTTGAGTCATGCTTTTGTGCCATCACGGATAGGACGGTGGACTAAATAATACAGTAAAATGTCAACAAACGCAGACGTACAAAGCGGAATTAGAGTTCGTTCCTGTCAGGACATAAAATCGTGATAACTGTAGGTGCTGCGAAAATGAAGTTGTAATGCCACCACCGTATCGTCCCAAATGCATTGCCATTTCACGCATCCACACACGCGTTTTTAAAACTGGTGACTCTTTTCATTTGTTGGCTCTTAACAAGTGCAGTGGTTACTAGAAGGATGAATCATTAAACGTTATGTTGGAGGGAGTAATTAGAAGTGAAGCCCTTAGCCACAATGTGTCCATGCATGCATTGTGATAATATTTCGAACGGTGAAATTTTAATCGACCATGGCTTACCAGTTCTTAGAGTTGGTGGATTGGTACAACTGAGAATCCATTCCTGCACGTGCTCGACCAGGTGTTGAAGGACGACGAAGGAGACCACCGCCATTGAGATGACTCTCTGTTTCATAGTGCTGAACGTGCGGCACACCCAAATTCTGGGATTCCTGACCCACTTTACCGCCCCGGTTGGTCTCCTTCATCACTCTGTAATCTTTTTGTAGAAGTTGTTCTCCAGTCAGCTCATAACCATGGGAGTTGGGGTAGGCAGGACGGTTCTCTGGGGGTGCACGGCTACCAAACGGTGGGCGTCTACTGGTCATCTCAAAGAACTCATCGTCCTTGTCGATTTCAAGCTCCATCTGTTCGGCATCTTCCTACATACGTAAGCAAGCGAGAAAAGATATTTGTCATTCACTATCTATAAAATCCAGAATACGGTCAATGGTTGGACGACGATTCATAATGCAACTCTTTCAACTTTTAAATTTTCTGATTTCTGTGGACGCGCAAGTTTACGAATTAATTTCTAGGGAATGGCCTGGGTTTGCTAAATCAATAATTCAATGAATTGATAGGTTCGTTATACTTTACTTTACTATACTTTATAATGTTTTATGGCAAAAAGAGTTGTAATTTCCCTGAAATTACTTAATTTTGCTCATTAAAACGTACCTTTCGAAATCCGACGTCCATATTCTGTCCATAAAATCGTAAGCAATTATAGAATTTTAAACACAACGAGAAGGGAGATTGCTAAAATTTACCTGACCTTAACCTCTAACTCTAAGTCGAAAACCGACAGGGTGTACCAACGTTAATGGACCCCCGGAAAGGACGGTCTGATTTTCGCTGATGAGAATGCTAATCGCTTTTGCTAAATTGGCATGCTTGATTGCATTTGCCCTCGAAATTGCTAGGCTTTCTATGATCAATTTTGGAGGAGGAGAAGAAGTATTGACTCACCGACACCGAACACTTTGTGATTCCAAGAGCCGTCAGAACACAAAATATCCCAATAGATTTCCTAAATTTAATCGAATGGTGCCTATTTGGGAATGTTATGACGGTGGCCAAAAGAGCTGCGATATTCCCGTCTGACTAACGCCTCGTGTGAGCCCCGAAGGAAGAACACAACAAGAGTTGATAGAAAGCAGAAGTCTTGGAAAAACCTAGTACGGCATAATTTAAGCAAGCAAATGCATATGTACAATTGGGCCAATAAGATTGTAGTTACAAGAACTTCCCGACTTCATCGGCTGTATGAGTCATGGGGGTTGACGCGCTATTCTACAGTTTGGCTGGGCAATTGAGCAGACGCTGCAGACAATGCACTTTTGTGTGTGGGCCGCTTGCTGACGTGACAGCTGCGTTCGCGTCCTATGCCGCGGTGCCCCTGCGCCGTGCGTTGTATGTCAACAGAGCAGAGCAGACGCTGGTGTGGGAATGTCGTTCGGGGAGCGCGCACTTAAGCCGCCCCGTAACAGGGAAGACCGTGAACGAATGGTTGCTAGAACACGAGGACTAAAAGCATCTTCCATTTCATGATCGCTCTTGCAAATACCTGAGATAAGCTAACACATGCACAACCCTCATACTGCAAAAGCAACAAACAGATAGGATTCAGAACTGTAACTCAGCTTAGGGGTAATTAGCCGACGTAAATAAATTATGGCTTTTGTTCGGATAAGTTTATTTGGCTCCTTCTGTCAGGATACAGGAAAAAGGAAGCATCTCGGGTAACACAGGAGGCCTTGCGACAAATTCTGCGAAGAGAAGATAGTCCTGTTTCCTAATCGTAACCCACCCCCGATGCGCAGCCCTAAGCGTTACTAAAACCTCAACCCATTACTCTGATTTTCTTGGAAATAAGCACATTACCACCTCTATTGTGGGTGGTTATTGCCGGCGTGACATATAAGCAATCCCTGCCTCTGTGATGACACCCATTGGAAAAATCCAAGTAACCGAAAGCATTTCCTAACTTATATAGCATCAGGTATGCGCACTAATATGTCACGATAGGACAGCAAAGGGAGAAAGAATAGCAGTGTCAAGAGTGATACGGGTTTGAGAGCTGTCTTTGTCCAAAAAACGGGAAGAGTGAGGGAGGAGTATGATCTATTTTTGGCCAGGAGGCAGAGGACAATTATCAATGTAGTTTGTTTGTGTTTCATCCATGTAATTTGACGCGATGGGGTGCAAGTAGGAATGTGTGGGGAACAACTTTAGTAACTTAACAGCTTGGAAGAGAGTCTTCTGAGACCAGTGCATGGTAACATTGCCGCATTTTGAGTAGTCGATAGGGCGTCGGCAAAACACCATCAATTTGTTAGCCAGTTGATACTTTTGCTGGCGAAGGCGATGGCAATCCGGTTAGGCAGCCAATTTTGTGGTCACTGTGGCCCTCCCCGCAGACACTTTAGCTACCAAAGCTGTACCCCACCCATGCCTACGCAGTTACCACGTTACCGCGTTGAAACATAAATACACCACACTGATATCCTTCCGCTGACTCCTGGCCTCAACTAGATCATAGTCCTTCGTCCTTGTTTGACACCCCGCAAATCTCCCCCTCATCAGCTATGACTAAGCAGGTATTTTCATTCAGGCTTGCCTGCCAGAAAACATTAATGCGAATGCCTGATTTTTAATAATGAAAGAAGTAGGACGATTGGCAGATTTTGAATAATATATACATAATCCCCTTGCTGGCGTGGGTCAGAATACCCCCAAGGCCACCGAGTTTTTTCAAAACTGGGGCAAATGAATGAAGGACCTGTTTTTAATAATTTTGGTTTTTATTATTATTTTTAAATTTTATTTTATTTTTAAATTTCATATTCATTTAATTTACCTGGAAGTATATTGATTACATGTACGATAAATTTTGAAAATCCCGGCCCCCTTTTGCTTTTTACAAAAGTAGCACGGCTACCTGGAGTAATCGCTATTGGACGCTAGTTTAAAAGCATAAGATGAGTAGCTTAGAAGCGTCAACAAATGAGTGGAAAAGTACCTAGGCGTTTGAACTGCTGAAAATACAAGTAGACTTGAAGTAAACATTCTTCATTTGGAAGAACTAGGTCAGTGTTTATAAATGCTATTTTATGTACGTAGTATTTCTCTCAGCGGACAGAACATAGGCATGGCTCAATGGTGACCGCAATGGAAATCTGTCTGTTTTTCAAAGCGACTGAGGCAGCTTCAGGTCACAATGCTTCTCAAATTGAGTACGACAAGACTGAATAACGACGGCGACGACTCCGAAATAATTATTTCATGTTCCCTGCTTTGAAGAATTTTAAGCTTTTTGCAGCCAACTGTTTATTTTACTGTGTAGCTTTTTGCATTCTTTGAATGATTATTTTGTAAGAATTCGGGGAATGGAAGCAAAAGGTTGCATTTACGTTCATGGCAGAGATTGTCTAAAAAATCAAACAAGTTGAATAAAACTCAAGCCGACCCTCAGTGATTACGGCTTTAACAAATCAAATACCCAACCATCCGGAAAATTTCAGATTCCGATTTGGTAGGGAGCTTTAGATGGATGCTTGGAAGGCCGACATGTACAATAACCGCTTACTTGCAAACTTTAAGTAAGGGTGACTTTCCACAATCTTCCAAATTTTCGCGCGCCCGCCGTTTGTCCTATAGAGATTGATGATTATATTGAATTGTAGAGAAGTCCTCGGAAGGCCAACATGCACAATAACCGCTCAAGTCAGCTTATTAGGCAAACTGACTTTTCAAATTACCATGGGAATAACCGCATACTTACAAATTTTAAGTAGGGTGGTTTCCCACAATGTTCTTATTTTTTGCTCACCCACCGTTAATCCAGTTGGGGTTGGTGATGCTATTAAGAAGTGTACCCCAGTGACCTCGCCAAAAGTCAGCGAACACCTCTCAATATACACGCACTCGCCATTTGTCCAGCAGTGGATAATGGTGATATTAAAATGTACCTCAGTGACCTCGCCCAAGGTCAGCGTACACCCCTAACTTACACGCGTTACTTTCTTAATTTACATGATTATTTGGCTCTGCTTTGTCTCCCAATATGCCCACCCATTCTACCTCCTAAAACCAGGTGCACGTGTTGGAGTGGAGTGCGCTTCGCGCACACTGTGGGGACACCACGATAGTTTCTTACCTCTGATTTTAAGCCCGCCGATTAAGTAACACCCGACCAGCCAGGGCGAACAACCGACTCATAGATCCAAATAAATGATTCAAATAACTTGGAGTGTTGATTACTGTCACCTACCCTTTCTTAAATTAACAAGGACACGCGAAACGCAAATTCGCGAATTTTGTCATGCGTAAGCGGATGCAGGGAATGCAGTACACTCTTATATTTACCTTCATTCGAACTAAATGTGTGATTAAATATGTGGGGAGAAGGCGTACACAATAAAGAAAAAGCCAACTATATCTAAAAATAACACGGTTCCAATACATTTAAGAACTTCTAATTATTGCATATACAATCATTGAACTTAATAAATTACTGCTTTTATTTCATCTTCTTAACTCTACCAATTTAGCCCTTGCCTGAGTAACTTAGAGCTCTCATCTGTTTGTCTGCCGTTTTAAATTTGATCTAAGGGACACTGTAAACCAGTTTTAAAAAACTTCGAAGTCATAATATGTGATGAATGCACACTCTAGAAATGCAATTACTCACTTCGTCATCGTACTCGTCATCATCCTCATCATTGGAGTCATTCGCCGATTGGATGTCAACTAAAATCGAAAGGCTAGTTTAAACAGAAGCCAGGATAATGTGACGTTTGTTAATTTTTTTCAAATTCTGATGATATTAGCAAAAGGTATGCTTCGAGCTACCATTCACAATTAGTTTTGAGGTCCAAAGGCCCTTTATAAAACTACAGCATACGATCACCAAAGTCAAGCACAGATAGGTTATTTAGATTTTGCACATATACCGTCTTTTTTTTCCATTAACATAAACGTACATTTTTCGTATATTATTTAATCATAACAGCAGCGCCGTGCTACACCCGAGTAGCGTCTTTAAAGCGGAATAGCGCCAAGTTGCTGTTCCGTTAACACACATTACGAATGCTGCTTCAGATATCTGTAGGACGGTCTTTGCGAGTAGGTGGGAACTGTTACTACCTCTTCGGCTATCTCACGCGCAGCCTAATTACCACGGTGGCAGCAAAGGTAAAGAGGGTTTCTTGCTACAGAACGATAATGGGTCTTCCTATTAAATGGCCAGTTTAAGATAAAGTAACCCGGCGCACTCCCACCCCAGTTTCCACCCTGCTGGTCGACAGAACTACAAAGGCAGCAAGCTCACTTAATGCTCTGAATAACAAACGCCTTACCAAAGCTTAGCAGACGGCGTTGCTGGGATACATATTTTCTCTTTGGTCGCTTCAGCGGCGTGATAATTAAGACACATGGTACGTCTGGCCTATCTAGCGAAGTCAAAGTGGTACAGCAAGTGTGGCGGTGGGTGTACGTCAATAGCCCTAACTCATACCTATGTCCCAATTCTCGGGCGATATGCAAGTAGGCGACAAAGGACAAGAGTAGATAATTAAATAAAGAATAAAATATAAAGAATAAATGTAACGGATCACGCCTTTTGATAAGAAAAGCTTCCGACTGAAAAGTACTTACGAAGTCAAAATAGTTACTAACACTTAATTCTTACCCGAATTCATCTGCTTAATAATGAATTCGAATTGACGATTCAACTCTGGCTGATCGCTCCGCATAAAACACCGCAGAATCCCTTCAAGGTCCTAAGAAAAGCAAGAATTTGTGTGAGAAAACCAGAAAAGGAAGGAATGCTATACCGTCAATGTCAATTCTTAAAAATAATCCAAGCTGCTGGGTTAAATGTGGCATGCAATTAAGTGAGGCGATTCCAGCAAGAAAACGCCAACTATGCAGGTATTAAGTAGATACCCTTACTCATAAAGTCTAAGAAGTTTTACAAGAAAATGCTTGTTACGCAAAAGGCGGCCCAAACTTCGTCCCCAAAAATCTTACAGCCGTCTTACAGTCCGTGACAGCGCAGCTGCCGAGAGGGGTAAACTAGAAGCCCACTCACGGGCAATGCAAATAAACAAAGTCGGGAATGGACTTTGCATAATTTATACCTAAATATAATGAAAGTGTTAATATGTACGATCAGTCAAAAATGTTCGGTGGTACCGTTAAAAAACTATCCAGTTCAATGTAAGAATTGCAACTAAGTCCGAGTTTAACTGCTATTTTAATTACGGGACGAAAACTTTGACGAAAGAAACGGTGTAGACAGGTTTAAAAACTTGAAAAATGAATTCCAGAAAAAACCAGCCTTTTCTAAACATTACCATGGCTTCTGCCGTACGCTGTAACTCCGGAAGTGAGAGAATTGAAAAGAGAGCTCCATTGACGTAGGAAAGAATGCTGGTATTCTCATGACTTATGAGGTCCGTCAGCAATTTGAGAACTCGGTTACTCATTGGTACACAGCGTTGCTTGCCTATAAATTGACAAAACAAATTGGCCTCCTAAAGCATCAGAAATATAGTATGAAATTCTTCTAAAATTCCACCTGATGTCAATGGCAGGGCATATAGGAGAAGAAATTAATTAAAGGAAACTTGAAATAAAATTCTGTTTCAGTATTCGGAGACACTTGTCCCTAAAGTTAGCTTCCAACAATGATTATACTAAAGACGATAGTAGGAGTCGTTTATGCAGTCCCTTGGTAGGACCTGAGAATATGAACGCTTCGTAATGGAGATAGCTTTGCTCTAAAGGCCAGAAAAACTAAAATCAAGTTA
The DNA here is from genome assembly GCA_036362985.1 of Ligula intestinalis. Lineage (NCBI taxonomy): Eukaryota > Metazoa > Platyhelminthes > Cestoda > Diphyllobothriidea > Diphyllobothriidae > Ligula > Ligula intestinalis. The sequence continues at coordinate 32,427,387 of JAYGXS010000001.1, forward strand.
AAGGTGAAGTTTGGGTTTGTTGTGGGTTTAAGACACGGAGATAAGTACTCTTCCCGAAATTTAGCGCACAAAAATCTGTATTGCCGGAGAGCTTTCCTGCCGGGACCGCATCAATGACTCCAACCAAGCTCAGTAGCCCGGATACTTTGGTATCACGTACAATAAAGGAATAAATTTCAACTAAAGGACTTACTCTCTGTTGTATGGATGATATCATTTTATATGGTGTTTAACATGGCTCTTAGGTTTTAACAGCAATCTTTATTGCTTGTTAGTTTTTTTTATCAACCATCCGATAGTTGTTCGGTTTTCTTATTATTTATAAATTGCTGAAACCACGTAAACATGCCACGGGGATAATGATTTATTTTACTTCAAATTTTATGAAAATTATTCTAAAACATCCACTTTTGCAATAATTTTGCAGTTAAGAATATGTTATAAGTAGCGCCATACTATCATCTAACCGAAGAGTTCAGTTTTACGGTAACGATGGTAATGGTAAAAATATTTCTTTTGCGTACAGCGATAGCAAGTAAAGCCAACTGATAAGTCTAGTACGATCCAGTCGCTACAAATATTAGAGAGCAAGTTAAATTATACTATCAACATTGTCTACACATAAATACTTAGATATAAGACAAACATTGTATTATTCAAGCTGCTTTTCGTCTACTTTCTGTTAAAACACGGTTAAAGAGAAATACTACCTCTAAATGCAAAAGGAACGACTGTAATTTTAAAACGGTTCCCTTAAAAAAACATCTGCGGTGTTAGGTTACTTAAGTTATACTTATAAACTATTCATCAATCTGAATGAAGTGTAAAAATTATGGTCAATCAAACATTTAAATTCGGAAATAACTTTCTGCGGACAGGATTTCAGTGCAACGAAAGCTGAATTTTTAGAATAAATTGACCCCTATAATATTCTAGACGTAGTTTTAGGCAGTCACAGACATTAGCGCAATATAATATTGTCAAAATTAAGAAGCAAACCTGCAGTTCGAAGACAAAGGTTCATGAGCAACGCCACGGCGTACTCCAGTGTGTAGTCGGACTGATTGTCAGTGAGTTCAAGTAGATCTACCAACCACTCGACCATGCCAAGTTCTACCATTGCAGTCTGCATTGATCCTCTAAACAAAGTTGAAAATGCAGCTCAACAGGATTCACAAAAGGATATCTCAAAATTCGTTAAATTTTTAACAGATAAAACTTTAAGAGGTGTAAAGCAGGCAGGCACACATAACGCGATTGAAATAGCGCAGCTCACTACGACAAAAAAAAAGGCATTTTAAGAGAATCGATTTCCTTTTTTCAATTTTCCAGGCTCCAAAGAGTTCCTTTGGTTCTAAAATATATCTAAGATCCGAAAAAAACTGATAAATACTATCAGCGGTAATAGCCAGAACTACTTTCAGGCGTCTGCTTACGTTGATTTTCTTAGTAAAGAAAGGATTTCCTTTAAAGGTGTCAGCTGAACGAATCAGAAACTACACTCCAAAACATCAGTAGTTCGCTGTTCGACGGCCTATGTTAAAATACAGAAGGAACAGAAAAGAATGCGACTCGATCGCTGGGACAATACTTTTATTCGCCTGCAGTTTCGAGATCCATCACGAATTCATCATCAGAGACACTAGCAGAAAACAGACATGGAGATATTTATTTTCGCATAACATTCCAAAATTGAAAGCGATCAGCCGTGCACAAGAAGCAGTTACTTCTCTAATGCCAAATTAGCAGCCGAATATTCATAAAGCTTGAAGTAGCCGAAAACGATGCCCCAAACCACTCTCTCAATTGTAGTTCCTGCTAAAAATTAACAAACTGGGATGACTACCTTTACTGTCAGTAGTTAACCGAACCTCTTCCGAGTACCAGAGAAATGTAGAACTGGGATAAAATGAGTTATCGTGAGTTGAACCGAAGCCCAAAATAAGATTGGTTGGATCAAGAAACATCTACAATATCGCCAAAGTCACTTTCTGCTGCAGAGGCGGGACCCTCAATGCACTCACGGCAGTCAACGAGAGGCACAGACCAGCTGGATCATGCCCGCAGTCAAGCCGCCCACACTGGGGCGTGTCCTCATGCAAGCCGCCCACGCCCTGCGTCGAGCACACACGACGACCGCCTCCACAGCACGGGCGGTGGCCGCAGTCGAGAAGGTTCCAGAATGCACAGGTGCACACCATACGCCAGGGATATTCTAAAAAAACCGTACCCAAGCTCAAGGAACCCGCAGACACCACTGTCTTTCTGTGCTGTCGAATAAAGCCGTTGCCAACAGAACCGATCTCTTGCCTTCTTCTGCCTACTAGTCCGGTTACAACAACTGGGCCGTAACACTTCCCATCCTGACTTCAAAGCCACATAGTTTATGTTGATAGAATGCCGACGACACGCAAGGCTACCTGTAGTACGGGAGCACTTACGAGACCTAAAAGCAAATAAATTTAGTAAAAAATGCTCCAATATAGTCATGGAAGGTTTTTTTCATTTTCAACAGAAACATTGTAATTAATTTTCAGAGAAGTCATAAAACCCAATCAAAGCCTCCCAGTTGTAACTTGAAGTAACCTAAGGGAAAGGTAAAGTACGCGGATACACTTCAGATATATATCTAATTAAAGCGCTTATACAAGCGAACATCCGTGTCCCTTTCTGCTACTCATGTCTCTGATGACGAATCCGCGACGGATATCGAAACGTCAGGCGAATAAACATATTGTCCCAGCGATCGAGTCTTCTTCTTCTTCTTCTTAAAGCGCTTATATAAGCAGAAACTTATTAAACAACGTTTCTTAAACGAACTCAGGCATATTAATTACCGACTTTTGTTGTGCACGTTAATTTTTCACGGCAATTAATTTTCATGTCTGAATGAGCCTACAAATATGACCTAAATGGCCAGGTACAATAGAAAGAACATACAAAAGCATATTAGGTTGCGATGGGGGGGATGAAACCTTGCGTTCCCTCAACGTCCTCAATGACCGGATTGGAAATGCTCTAGGCCCTTCACCCGACCTGTAAGTTTGTTTAAATTAACTTAATTTTTGTTTTAACGCAATGCGCGCGAAATACACTTTCGATTAGCACATCTTATGCGGTCTGCTAAGCATTGCCTGCTTATACTATCACACCTTCATGCTATTCCAGCGTTATCGGCCGCTGTTTTCTTTGCCCTTCAACAACAAAATTCTTTGGTGATCATTCCCGGACTCAGGTACATCTAACGGCGACTTGCAAGCGAGATTTCTCTCGGCTCTCTTGGTTTCAGATTGACGAACAGAGATCCCAACATTTACAAATCTATCCTTTGGCAAGTCATTTTCTTGGCTACTGCTGACAAGGAGCGTTGAGGATCCAAGTGAGTCGTATTGTCCCTAATTTTCATTTTCACTTTCGTATACGGTTTTTCTACCCTTTTCAACTAGTATAGTGTGGTAGATTGTTCGCTTACAGTTAGCTCGGCACTAAAAAGTTTTCCGTTGCATCTTTGCTAACATTTTTTATGTATATTTGTAGACTTTTCCGCTACAATGCCCAAACTAAGCCCAGAAATTTCTATGGGTAGGAATTTTATGAGTGTTATTTACTGGAAGATGTAGAATCCCCAGAAATGGGTCAGACAGCGGGCAGTGTGGGGGGGGGGGGCAAGTGCTTGCTAGCTGAGATGCGGGAATTCGACTGGAATTCGACATTGTCCCTGTCCATAAGGAAGAAGTTCTTTCAGTTACTGCTTGCCTACTATCCAGAGCTACCCAACGACGCTGTTGCAAACACCTAGGACTTGCGCTAACAAGGCACTGAGGAAGGTACTTATGTTCATTTGGCCTTGAACGTAGTCTGCTGGATTAAATGTTGAATTGCCCAGCAACGAGCATTCTCGAAATACTTCTTCAACTGCACATTTATGGAATTCAGATTTTCAAGGGGTCTGCTCAGTGGCTGCGGCCAATCCTTTGTACATGTGAACCATCCTGTTGTTGGGTAGCTCTTCCATATTGCAGAGTTCTGTGGTTTAGGCACATTTTCATCGAGTGTTAACCTTTTAAGAATTGGCCACTTTTTGAAAAATGTGGGACTTCTGATTAATTTGATATTGTTTTTCATATCTAAACGCATTTAACTTGCACAACAGGCATAGTTCAGTTGAATAACTGCTTAATCTAATAATAACCTTTTACTATTCGAATGAATTCTGTTTGTTTGGAGGAGTGAACGGAGCTGTATGCGTTTATTATTGTACTCAGTAACCACGTCAAACTAGCAAAAAATATAATTAAGCGAATTCATAGAAGACAGATGGGAGGATGTTTCGCTGCATTAAGTTATTTTCAGACTAATAGATAACGTGTTTTAACTATGAGTCTGAGCTAAATATCGCTGTGGAGGAAGCTACAGGTAAATTCAGACAACTAAGTTAGGTGTTGCTTCTAGCCTTCTGCATACTTCATGCAGAAGAGCGGAGTGCGCGTTACCAAAGACCTTTATCAGAACCAATTACTCTTCGTAAAGATTTATCTAACTGATGTTAAATGTCTCGCCCTACGCAAGTCTCGCAAATGTCTAAGGCAAAATGGTTAAAGTACCAATTGATGGGCAAAATACACCCTTAAAACATTTAGTTTAAGAACCTGTGCAATATGAATGAATGAATTTTATTCCATAAACAATAGACTTTAAACCTACTATTAGTTAACAGTTAAGTCTCGGTCTTATTCGTCATCCAACATGATTTAGTTTAAGATATACTAAGATCGGTGACTTTGGACACTCTGGTGACCATTTCATACAACTTTAGACGGAAGGTGTTACTTGAGGGAAAGTCACGCCTTTGTTGATAGCCTAGCGCGTAACATTAGCAAGGGCAATTTTAGCAAAAGAAACTAGTTCCGATAACTGCCCAAACTGTAAGTTGTCAACCGTCGCTAGGAGACCAAGGCCAACTGTTACCACGCTCCCTCAGAACTAACCATTCTAAGCATAGACAGAAAGGTAGAAACCCAGAAATATCCGATTTATAGATACAAGCAGGTCACACGTATTTGCTCGTACATTCCTAAAGAGCTTTTGCAACATAAAAGATACATGGACCAGTTGTGAGCTAGGTCTGTTCTTCTAGCCTTTGGTATCAGTAAGCGGCTAATCCAAACTCTTCAAGCGCAGAATACATGAGCACGAGTTATTATTAAAATTTTCTCCTTACAAGAGCTCTTGGCCGCGTAGGTAACGAAATAAACACACTCGTTATTTAAACCGATAAGGAGGAGTAGACTAAAAGAAACGCGATGCTGCATTCACATGTGAAGCACTGAAAGATTGCTTTCGTTTCAAATTGTACAGCATTGTGACGAAAACGTTTACCTAGTCCTATATCAGTAAAATGAGGCTACTGAAAAGAATAAGAGGAGGATTTTCCATGATAAACTTCAAGAAAGTATATACGAAAACCAATAATTGCAATCATTAACTTGTGAGAAAGGATGAAAACAGAAGCTGCTTTTGTGTTCAATAACGAAAAGAATACCGCGTTAAGAAAACCAACTCAAAAACTTCTTCAAATTCGGCGTTTCACTTTCTAGGGCGCAGTTTCGTTACTTGGTCTTGGTTTTTAAGCCACTGTTTCAGGTGCCTTTTCCTAGCGTGAATCCAGGTCTATGAATAGCTACAACACTTTTGAGCTTCTCCGTCGACCTCAAAAGTGATGTGGATTTTTAAAAGCGTGATTACATGCTATGATAGAGTTCATCCGTGAATACTTAGTCAGTAAAACTATTTTTCCCGTCTTTTATAAAAAAAACACATAAATGTAGATTGAAACAGGTGGTTGGATGAGTTATCTAAACCATAGTCAGAATCGTCAAGCAGCTTAGTTTGCTAACGGATAGACAGAGTTAATCAGTATCTCGTGCCTAGATGGACAATCCTTCGCTTGCATTGGCAATTTAAAAAGACGTTATTTGACTACTTGCCAACACGCAGTTGTTTTTAGTGCAAAAATGTCTGTTGGAGGATTTTTTATTTTAACGAGTTATTTAGTTTTTACTCCATACATTTTCGAGAAAAAAATGCGTATTATGCACGAAGTCTTTAGGGCATTAAGGGTTTCCCTTAACTTCAGTGTGGAGAGAGGATATCCGACATGATAATCTTTTCAGTTAGATTAATAGCTATACCTTAAAATTCGTCGCTGTTTTAATTCAGCAGAATAGTTAGCCGGGGAGCGTTTGATAATTAATCCATCAAACTTTAGTATTATGTCAAGTAGGGCCCAAATGTTAAGATTCTTTTTTAATGAAGAGTGTTAGTGTTTTAAATAGCTAGTTAATAAGTCCGCGATTGAACTTTAAATAAAAAAGGTTTTTTAAGACGAATTTCATTGCCATGGTAAAATGGAGTATTATTTTTTTTAAATCGTTTTTTAATTAAAAAAAGGAATTTGTGACTACTCTCACGCCTGCATTAAAAAGTCAAAACAATATTCCTATGATTTTCATGGCATCATATTTCCGTTGCAGTATCAAATTCAAACACAGCATTAAAGCTTCCCAAAACTTGATGATTTTTAAAACTGCCTGCGTCTTATATAAGAATACTTAAGTGCTGGATTATTTGCTTTGAAGTCTAATACTTTATCCTCGAATGTTCTCTGTACGTAATATTATGAGTAGATGCAGATTCTACGTCCACCGTTGTAATACGTTCATAAGAGAATATATACAATCGGCAAATTGAGTTTGATGCCAAGTACAAAAGTCTCGAGACCAGAGGGAGGCAAAAACAACCACGACTAATCGGATAATTAAATGTATGGAATGCCAATTGGCTTACACTCCAACTAAGCGCAGAACCCTGCATTAGGAATCGTTCAAAGTGAACTGTTTTTTAAACCCCAGTTGACTGACGACGAGTTGTCAGACCAGTCCCGAAAATTTACGCAAAAACCATGCTTTTTTCTAATAAATTATCTGGTTTTTTAACATGTATTTGTTATAAACGCCATTATCACGATGCATCTAGGTACAGCACCCATTCATACCATAACATTCAGAGAACACACGAGGAGGAAGTCTTAAGTGCCAAAGGTAAGAATCCAGTACTTGGATATACTAATATAGAAATTCGGCAATTTAGGCATTCTTCCAGGCACGGGAAATTTTAAAGATGCTCTAGAATCCGATATTGCAATGGCATATTTATACGGCACTTCACCATATCGATGTAGCAGCTAGTCAAACCTTCAACAATATATTAATTGTAAAAGGCAACATATATATTTGTTTAGAGTACGGCAAGGAAATCATGCAAAAAGGCTTTAAACAATTAGACCTGATAGGTGAGCATACATTAGGTCACCTTATTTTTATATAATGAATGGATTTAATCATCAGAAAGCCTTTTAGTAAGGAAAACTGCCTCCTTAGTCCATTATATTGAGGGCATTATACATAAGTTTTGACAAATCGGAAGCAGACTTATATCGAAAAGATTTCCTATGCTATTAAGTGCGACAGAGCCAAAACATTATTTTTATGCGTTAAACTATGGAAAAACCGCTAGCAGAGGAAGACAAGTTTACAATACATCCTTTTCAGAACCGGAAAATTTAGTCCGAATTTGATAAAAATCAGGTGAAGCCAAGCTTAAGGAATCGCATTGATTTTCAGAAACAAGGAGCGATTTCCATTTTAAAAATCATTCTTTGCCAATTTTCGAAGTTTTATCAAAAAATTCAGTAAGTGCAGCAAATTCTTATTTGAATTTTAAACATAAACCTCAAAAAGAATCTGGATTGATGGATGAAGGCTTGAAAATACTGAAGAAGCTCAAAAAACCGGAATTTAAAGCACGATTTTAAAATAGTAGCAATCCAGTATTTGAAAAAAAGAAGCGTTATTGAGATATAAAGAAATGGGTATGGGTGTCAGCTAAACTGACGATTAGATTTGAATATTTCGGTCGATTTTATAGCTATTTTTAACGTCTGCGGAACTTGAGTATTATTGGGAAAATTTTATTTTTCCTAACAGGCAGTCAATACGTTGAATATTCATCTTTAGTAGCAAATTCACCTAAGTTTGAACACTATTACTTCAAAGATTTCGCAAATGCGTTAATGTCGGTTCGCAAAATTCGATATGCGTATGTATGTATCTCTATCATCACTGGAATACTCCAGACATGAAGAGATCCAATGAAATCTCATCAGATCAAAAACCTAGAATCTTACCGAAGGCTGAGCTTTTGAAGGGCCCCTATCATGTTTTCTCTGACTGCAGACTCCTCCTTCTCCTGGAATATTCGTCGCGTCAGGAGTGTAACAGCGGCGCTGTTCTGTGATAAGTAGGCCCGACCGCGGGCCAACGAGGCCAAGGCGTTCACCAGGCGGGCAATCGCATCAACAACCTTGGGCGAGGCAGAACCGACACAGATACCCAGCACAGTGTCGTTTGTAGGACTAACTTCAGAGTAGAGCGTTAACTCAAGCAAATCGTTCGCAATGAATGCCGTCAGTGCTAGTTCCCGCTGATCTACGGTCACCCGGGTAAGGCGCTTCGAGGTAAATTCAAAGAAATGCAATGTTTAATGGTGTGATGATAAATTTTTATTTTCAACAGTTATAACGCGTTCGATCTTACCTTATAATTCTTATACACTGACAAGGATATTGGGTATATGAAACTAATTTAAAGTCATTTAGCTGCCTATTATTCTTCTCAGTTCAAAGGAGACAATGGATTGGTGGCTTATAAAGTTAAGTATGGAAGAGCGACTAAAAAGGCTCATTGTTACGAAGCAAGGCTTCGATAAGATAGGTGTCAGGTACTGTTTTCAAGAAAATAATCCTGCAAAATGCGACTGAAGAATGAGATAAGATGGTTAAAATGTACAAGGCACAGTATAAGTTTTTAACCCTAAGCCTTCCCAACGAAACGGGAAAAACTCCTCGGAAATTAATCATGAAAAATGCAGTCTGCCTCATACGCAGAAAGCGGCTGGTCATTAATTTTTTGTTAAACGTTCCCGACACCGGCAACTCAGCGAAACATTAAAGCACGTAATAACTGTTGTACAAGTATGGATAATAATAAAAGATTTGGCAGTTTGCAGTAAAATAAGGAGTAGAAAAGCCCATTAATGCAAGTGAATATGCACAAAATTCCACTAAGCGTAAATATTGCCCTGTCCTGTAATTCTAACAAGGACCTTAACCCTCACTTTATAGTAAGATTTACCCACCGTACCAAAATGTACGCGTACAACGGCAGACACTCGATAATTACGCAGGAGCTAAAACGGATTAAATTGTGTACTTATGTGAAGAAAATAATGTAATGAAAAAAAAAAATAGTGTGGATGCAGGAAGACTCACTCCCGCAACTTTGAACTGAATTTCAGCTTCTTGTAATTCGAATTCAGAACCTGAGTCAAACCTTGTTAAAGGCTGGTACCGTTCATGCTTTACCGAGAAACGGCAGCTTGTGAATCTCAAATTTCGACATGACAGCTTAACGTTTTGTGCAGAAATATAAAGTTGCATCAAATGGGTATTCGGCAGCTTGCCGGAGGAGTTTTAACTATGGAAACACCGCTTTTGACCATTCCACACTGCCTGACTGAATGAACCCGGGTTTCACTAAGTGGACCGCCAAGATTTCCGTTTGCGGTCTCTATCCGTTTGAAACATTCTACAGATACTTTTCACCACCGAAGCTATCTTGCACCTAAACGAAGTGATTAAGATGCCTCATGTGAGGATGTCTTCAACCCGCACCGTGTTTCTCCGGCTCGAAGACAGTTCACCGTGAACGGCAGCATTTGGGGTGATATTATAGGAAGAACAATCAATGGGCCATTTTGACCAAACCTTCTTCGATCAAATTAATATCAAATTTAACTAACTTCCCTTTGTGAGGAAATTACTGTCCTCAACCACCCCTTTAAAAGATTGTTTCTGCTAAAAGAAGACACAGTTGCTGGAACAAAAATTCAACTCGCTCCAGGTCTAGGGTTTACACATAAAAAAAAACATCAGACAAAAAGATAGATCAGAGTAGTGGATAAACGAAGGTTGCCATTTATGTAAGATACATATGCTTATGCATTAATTAGCCTCATCGCATCCTGGGGTTTGAGCGTGCATGTGAAATGTCTAGTGAGGAAAATTTAATGTGTTAGCTGCCGCGTCACCTTTCACTAAATTTCTACCTAAAACTCGAAGTATCTTCTGTAGAGATAAGTGATTACGGCGTTATTCTTGAGAAATTTGATAATGCGCTATTTAAATAAGACTACGCTGCCCGCATTACGAATATATCCTCCAGTGAAAAATTTGGCATCGATAAGTTGTTCAAGGAAGGCCCTCTAGGTCGCTTGCTTTGACCCCACTTAATTTTAAATTGTCAAGCTGCCTTGAATGCAGGGCTCGCACTAATACACTATAACAGTGGAAGAAGAGAAGGTGAATCTCGTTAAAGAATGCACACAGTTTACGGGCATAAGCGGGTGCCAATGAGCGCTTAGTGTGGCTAAGCAATTAATAGGTTCGAGACTTTGGGACATCTGGCTAGTTGCCATGAGTTCGTTGTCTTGTCCGTTTAGCTCGGGAATATTAACAATGTTAAATTAGCGTTTGCTGATCGGTTACAGAATTCAATCGTCCCGTTACGCCTTGGGGCTTGTTCTCAAGTCCACTAGCAGCCGCTCAACGGCTAGCATATTACAGGCAGAAATACATTTGTGACAAAGACAAGAAATGCTTGAGTGACAATTTTTGGCTTATTAGTCGCCATCAGCCAGCCATAAATAGCCATAGATGTTGCAGCACCCAACTTCAAACTCTCCACCTTCTTAGATAGAAGTCAAAAACTCTAGCAAATGCGCCACGGGCTCGTTCCTTTGCTGATTTTAATAAGAAACATTAAAAATGATGTGGTATGCAGTTGTGAAAAGACGCCAAAAGGAAGTTTTTTTCTAAGTTAAGGTTTTGAGCTCAGAAATATTTACTCGAAACACATCGTGCACATAAGACAAATAAAGGGAATCACTTTCTAACAAAATTTCAATGACCACCGTTAACTAAAAAGCATTTGACTGGTGTCGTCAGTGAGCACATAAAGACTCGATATGTTAAGTTTAAAATATGAGTTTAGAACGCTGAAAAGAAGCGTCCTTAAAGACTCCCATATTGCTATATTTTGCAATGAAATGAGGTTGATTGTTTGAGTGGCAGTGTACCGATTAAGTTCTAGCCTTTTTGGTCTTTATAAAATAGGCTTACATTCTCCCAATTGAATAGTTTGACGAATACCTCTAAGTGAAAATAATCTTTGCAAGCGTTTAACATCAAATTACAGGACAAAAACAACGAAATATGGTAAAATGCGAAAGAAAATCAAGAAAACACAAGGTTGTCTTACCCAACGAAGGGCCTGTAGAAGACGCCACACTTCGCGTGGATCTAAGGTCTTCAGAGCGTTTTTTATTTTATCAAAGTTCAAACCACACAGTTTCACTGAGGCAGTGGACCTGTAGGGAAATTTAGAATATCATATTAACTGTCAAAGACGACAAGCAAAATGCTTTGCGCAGTGGAAAATACGAGGGTACTAAAACAACGAAACGGAAAGGAGTATAATGAATGTATGCGTTTCCGGCATTGCTGCACAATCAGTGAAACATATTTGCAAATGTAAATGCTTCCAAAATAAACGCAAAAACTTGCAATAAATCGGACTTTTATCTCAATAGCATGGATTATAGTTGACTTTAATAGAAATAAAGTATTTCAATAAGCAGATTAGAAGCAAACACAATATATTTTCCGTTAATTTTGAATCATTTGAGGTGAATGATTAAACAGTCCAGTTTCACGAAACTGTCTGCTCATCTATCCAAACAAAAAGATGTATTTTATGTCACCGCAATAATGAAGACCTAATATCCTCTGAAGGCATTAGGCTTTAGCCTTTCCTTAGATGTGATGCGGTTTTACTAAATTGCACGGCGCTACGCTACACAGTCGATTCAATAGTCAAAAAACTATGAGTTTTAGGGCTATGGGAATGGAAAGGAGACACTATGCCTAGTATTCAGCTTATTTAACCAAAGGGATTTGTTCTCTTAGAAGTACTCCTCAAAATATTTGACAAGACGGATTGTGAATGTTTTCGACAGTAGTACACCCTTAAATGATGTCGCTGCGCATAAATATATAAAGAGAATACTCGAAATAACCCCATGTGTTGTCTATTGTTACGAAACAACAATGCGTAATATTATATTTTCAACCAAGCGCCCAATAACGTCTTCCGAAACGAACAGCCTCCAAACATGTAATAGAGTAATGTTAACGTTTACAGAACAGACTTCCTAGACCGAAGTTTATTTATTACCGCATATAATAAATGGTTAGTCGCATCATAGCACCCTCGTACTCAAGTTAAAATGAAAGATTTCTGCAAGTTCGGACACCGGCGCTTACGCCACTATTGGTGGGAGTGATTAACTTTTAGAAAAACATGATTAAACCAAACAACATGTAAACCAGACAGTACTTCTTTTCTTCAGCACTGCTATACTTTAAGTTTGAATTGAGGGAAAACTTTACTCCCTACAATATAATTTATTATGCATTTGACAGAGGCAAGTAGTTCTTAATTTTTTACAAGAAGACCTTGAGTAAAGCCCTTACTTTTACCTATATATATATGGACGTTCTTTTTCCTTCTTAAGAATATAAATTTATTATGCTATAGGAAATTACAGATTTTTTAGCCAATGTGCAAAATTTCGGTAGATTTTACTGTTATTGTTGTTTAAGGATTTTCAACCTGTCAGTATACAACAAAGGCAAACAGTATGTGCAGTATTGACAGACAAATCGGGTCGCTGATGAAATTACTGTCTATATTAAGTTTACACAGCAAAAGTATGACGTGGATAAGGATATAAGGTAGAAAAGGGTACATTTTAATAATTTATTTGCAAGCTCATCTAAGTTATAAAACACTCACATAATCGTACGTTTTCACGTCTATACGGTCAGTGTCTAGTTAGCTTTAATATGTGCATGTTAGATATTCTGAATATATTTGAAGCACATACGTACCTGCCTTCCCCAGTCCCAATTTTTGGAGCATGAGAATTTGACGTTCCGTATCGCAAGGACTGACGTAGAGTAGCCCCATAGCTAAACAAATCTACATCATTTGTAGATGCGGACGTTCTATTGAGTCCACCATTTTCATCATAGCTGTCGTTTGGCCAGATTGTAGTACCTTGCTGTGTCGCGACAAGCCGAGAACAAATTTGTTGCAAAACGTCCCCTTGAATTTGCTCCCCTCGCAAAGCGGCTTCAAGTGTATCCACCAAATCGGTTGTAATACCAAGTAGACTCTGGTAATCGTTTTGAATTTTAGAAAACCGTTGATGCGCTTGGGATGCTCGTTTTTCTGCATCAACCAAGCGGTTCTATATTGTTTTGAAAATCAAAAATATATAAAACAATTCCCCATTTATAATAAAAGTTGATTTTGTTTTACAGTTAAATTTCGTGACCAGAAAATCGACAAATTTGGGACAATGGGACCTTGAAAAGAATTTTGTAAAACGCTCTCTTAGAATTGTGAGTACCGAGAGTAGTCCGTCAAAAAATATTCAAACATATATAAGTCACATGTAGGGACGTCTTAAATAAATGACCAGATGCCAAGCACTCATTGTCCGAAACTTTCTACAAATCACCTTCGCGATCCCATCTAAATTTTACTAAACCAACAAATAAATGTTCGCTGCGTACTGCACATTACTGTATTTCAACTTCGAAATCCGCCACAGCAAGTATTCTGTGCTAAACATAGAAGTACTGCATTCCTTGGTTTATAATCACTTTGCAAAAATATGGAGAACGATGTAAAGCGCAATAGATCATGAGTATCCATTATTTCTACAAAGGCGGATAATTGTTTCAACATCACTAAGCAGCAAAAACGTTTAATTATTTTTATATGGCAGCCTTTTACTAGTACCTGTAACTGTTTGAGTTGAACATTTCTATTTACATCATCAGGTTGTTGTAGAAAAAGTATCTTGGGAAGTGGTTGCTCTTCGCCGCCTATTGTTTCCAGAAAAGCCGATAGCTTCTTCTTAAGGTCAGCTGCCCATTCGGGTTCAAAGAGTTCGCGATAAACCGGGTGATTTTTGGGATTGACGACATAGGGAAAGGCATAAAAGGGAAGGAATTCCGAGATTTGACTCAAAAGTTCGCCCTTTGTCTCTAAAAAAATCCGGAAGTCATTCAACCGCTGTTTTCTTTTTTCCTTTTACAGTTTAAAATTATTATAAAGCTTACATCACTATCAATATCCCAGTTCTTTACTATGAAATAAAGCAATAAATAAAATTCTAGCGGCCTGACAGTCGTTTGTTGGACAGATTCTGTAACGCAGTATCCTTCCCAGATAGCTTTGAAGGATTCACTATCTCCACTTTGGAAACTGTTCAGTAGACGCATCTTTGATGGAGGTGAACGGAAATATTGACATACCCGCCAGTCATCGTTAACACCAAACCTATCCTTAGCCATTGTATTCCATTCTTCTTCGAGGGCATTTTTTGACTTTTTCATGCCATAGTATTCGAAGAACTTTGAAAGAAAAAGATAAAAAATATTCCTACTTCCGTTAAATAATCATGGATACTGCCAAACTTTATTTGGCTGAAGTCGCGATCCATCAGAAATTATTCACGCAGATTACACGGAATGACCTTTAGCTTGTCATCAATTGGGCCATGTGTAAGTGCTCTAAGCCAATAAGCAACATGAGTAACACATCTAACCAGAGCATAGCAACGATAGTTGACGCATCGTAAGGAGGAGGTGAAAGAAACGGCAGATTGACCAAAAATTTTCGTCCCAGATGTTGGTAAATTGAATCTGCATTAGTCTCTTCATAAAAAATTAATGTAGAACAATCTTTTCTAAGAGCAGTCCATTGAATGTCAAGTATTCAACAGAGCTCAGAATACCACACGATAAATGCGGGCTATGACGGGCACTTCAGATGCTGCAAATGAAAACAAAAAGACAGCATTTCCGGTAGAAACAAGGGAGAGGAATATCTTTTCTGATCGCTGGCCAGTCATACGCAGATCCAAGTACTTGTGGGCTCTTGGCTCAACTTATGCCTTGTTTAAACTTATCAATAACCAATTTTGTTTAAACTCAAATATAACACACAAGCACACTTTCAGTTTTGACGCGTGCCAGCAACTTTCTTGCTAAACACACTCCACAGCTCCATTCTCTCCTCACCTGCCGCTGTTTATTTTGCCCTTCAACGACACCTCTCTGGTGATCATTCTCGGGCTCAGGAGAATCCAGCAAAAATTTGCAAACGATAATTTCCTCAATGTGCGCAACCTCGGCCGAACGAACTTGGATCCTGATCTTCACAGATTCATCCTTTGGCAAGTCGACTGCTTGAATACTGCCGGCTAGGGCCGTGAAGGATCTAAGTGAGTAGTATCATTTCTTATCTTCATCTTCATCCTCATATACCGGTTTTTACAATTTTTCCATTAGAATAGTCTAGTAAATCACTAACTAGCAGATAGCCTACCTTATAAAGTTTTCCATTGTGTATTTGCCAAGACGTTTTGTATATTTGTAGTGATATAGTTTCAACAAATTTGGTGACGCCGTTTCTATTATCATTCACATCTTATTATTTATTCCATTCACCTTTTTTTCCCTTTTGACTCTGCCGTTCATACGCTTTTAACATGGGCGCCGAATACCACCAATTTCACGATTGCGACGAAGATGATGCTGGTTCTAAGAATATACAAATATACAAATTATTAAAGAACTCGTTTGTACCACCTGATCTTGACGAGCCTCAGGCTTTTCAGATATCCATTTAGCTTCCCTCGTACGAATTGCGTGAACGGACGGTCTGGTTCAAACAGATTTAGGCTGTTTTTGCCTCACGTCAGATAACTGGCGAGCGTACGCGTTACGCGTACATCGTGCAGTACCTACCGTTTGACATCGCTTCCGCCGTTCAGGATCTCATTGATCAGATCCCCAAAGTCAAGCCCTACTCTAGCTTAGAAAAGGCTATTCTTGCGCGTACGGCACAATCTGCCAACAGCAAGCTTCGCCAACTCCTCGACAACGTCGAGCTTTGCGACCAAACCCTCTCTACTCATATGCGCTACATGCGTCACCTGTCTGCTGGTCGCACCTTAGATGATTCTATTTTCCATCGCATTTTGATGGATAAATTACCCCACCCAATGCAGTAGTTACTCACCCTGCTTGACGATGATGTTCCGCTGACCAAACTCGCGAATCACGCAGACCGCATACATCAATGTTACCCCGGTACTAGTTCATACGCTGTAAATCAAGCCTTGAACTCAGTACCTCAGCATGCCGTCTCCCATGTTTCAGCCTCACGATCCGACCGTAAACCTGACAGCCATACACAGTGAAAGTCCACTAAATCGCTTGATACCTCATCCCCGCGGTCTACTTCACCCTCTCAACCGATTCGAGACTTTGCAGAAATAGAGATGACGACCTGCAGGATCTTAAATATACTGTCAGGTTATTGTGCTCTCAAGTGAGCACGATGTGTTCCACACTCAACCGGCTTCAAACCGGTCGTCTATCTGCAAGCCGCAATCGTTCTCAATCTAAAGAGCGTGCAGACGACAAGGTCTGTTGGTATCACCGAACATTCGGCCCGGATGCTATTAAATGCGTCCCGCCTTGTTCTTATGCTAGACGTTCACGTTCGGGGAACGGTGCCTACAGCCAGTAATAGCAACGACTGGTGTTGGCCACTCGCGACACAGTCGCTTGTTTAACGTGAGCGACAAGTCCACAGGGTTCCGTTTCTTGATTGATACAGGCGCAGAGGTTAGCGTTTTACAGCCCCCTCGTCGTCATCATCTCCAGCCATCGCAGTTTACACTGCAGGCTGCGAAAAACACTTCTATCGCCACGTTCGGTCAACGGTCCCTGACGTTAGACCTCGGGCTTCGTCGCCGCTTCCAATGGGTCTTCATCCAGGCCGACGTCCAGTCACCTATCATTGGAGCGGATTTCCTGTCACACTTCGGCCTTACAGATGACCTTAAACATCAGAAGTTGCTAGATCCTACCACTCAGCTTTTTACGGTTGGGGTAGTTTTACATAAGCCTTCCGCTGGCATCCACTTGGCCATGCCAAGCCCGCCATTTTCTGATATCTTGAGGAATTATCCTTCCCTTTTTAAGCCCTGTCAGTTCATGAAGCAGGTTCAACACGCCGTTTGCCACCATATCACTACCACCGGCAGACCGGTCTATGCTCATCCGCGTAGGCTTCATCCTGATAAGCTGCAAGTCGCGAAGAATGAATTCGAGCACATGGCATGTGGGATCAGGTAGTCGATTTTACCACTCGGGGAGCAAACATATTCGACCTAATTTTTTGAAGGGGATGCGAACCACTTTCAGTGTCATCCTTAGACGCACTTGGGAGTTCAGACCATCTTACAGTTGTTAGTGAACTAGAACTGGAGGCGGATGAAACCTTTCCCCAAAAGTATAGTCTTTATTTGAAACATCGTTTCCCAGGTATAAATTTGAAGACAGCGTATGTAGCAGAATTTAGTGGCACCATAAATTTCGCGAGCGCTCATCAGCCGCTTCCACTCGTTGCATAAACAGAATAACGAATGATAAATTACAGAATTGAATTCATACAGAAAAATCGATCCAAAGCATCAAGGTCACTTGAGTTAGACAATAGGCAATCAATAAAGTAGGAATTCAAACATTGTGGGCAGCAAAAACGCAGTAAACTGTCTAAGGCAAAAACATCTAAGGCAAAAAGGTGGGAAGGGGGTAAACAAGGAGCCGGTGCTACCACGGCAGGGTTAGGTTCACCACATGCTCCAGTTGTTTACATAGGTCAGGTTTAAACCGCCTTATGCATTCTGCCTCCAGGTAGCGTAAGATACGAGTTGTTCGTGCCCGAACAATTACTCTGAAGGATGTTTTAAGGTCAACAGAATTACCCGTATTCAATAGGTGTTCAGTGATAGAAGAACGGGGATCGATTTTTCTGTATGAATTCAATTCTGTAATTTATCATTCATTATTCTGTTTATGCAGCGAGTGAAAGCGGCTGATGAGCGCTCGCGAAATTTATGATGCCATTAAATTCTGCTACATACGCTATAGTCTTTATCATGACTTCCGATCAGCAAACACGGCGGACCTACTGGCACATCTAAACGCTCTCGACTGGTCTGAATTCTTCCAATATTTGGGTGTAAATGTTTGTACTGATGCACTGTACAAAGTGCTGGATCCACTTGTCCTCCATTTGTCCCCCGTAAGAAAGAAATACATGTCAAGGATGAAGTGTTCCTCTGTCTTTCCGTCGTAGGCTGCGTAAACGCTCTCGTCGTTTGCATCGGCAGAACGACATTTCCGTTCTACCCTTGATCACATTGATCTTTGAGCAGGCTAAGAAACTCACCGAAGAAAAGCAGATAGCCGATGAGGCCCACTTCGCTGAAAATCCTTCCCTTAATGTTGCGAAACTCTTTTCGCGTACAGTAAAAGCGCAAAGGAAAACGCAACACGCCATACTTCAAGACGCCTTAGGAAACCTCATAGTTGACGCAAAGATGACCACCAAAAGCTTCAATGCGTTCCTATCCAAAACGTCTAGTGAAAGCTTGTAAGATATTTAATCTTGCTCTTGAGAACGAAACCTTTCCTTCGTAGTGGAAGGAATCGCACATAATGCCTATTCGCAAGCATGGCCTATCGACGTCATTCGACAACTTTAGGCCAATAAATACACTTCCCGCAGCCTCGAAGATCTTGGAGATCTTAATCAAAGAAAAGATGATGCGTCACTTGACAGAGAACAACCTGCTCAATACAGCTCAACATGGATTCCTCGAGAAAAGATCTTGTGACACCTGTCAGCTCTCTTTCTTTGAGTATGTGCTACAATCTAGAGACAGCGGTTTTGCCATTTATAACGTCTATGTTGATTTTACTAAGGCCTTTGATCGGGTCGATCATAACTTCCTCCTTCTGAAACCAGCCTCCTGCGGCATAGGTAGCAAGCCTCTGAACTTCATATCTTCCTATTTGGATGCTCGCACACAACGAGTAAAAATTTCTAATGTTATCTCCAACCTCACGCATGTGAGGAGTGGAGTAATACAGGGTAGTGTACTGGGTCCGCTCCTATTTTGCCTGTTTGTCAAAGACGTGTCAGATTGTTTTCAGCATGGCAGACACTTTATGCACGCTGATTATTTAAAAGTCGCTTATCGATGTAAACCGGCAGATCGCAACATCGTGCTCGAGCTGATAAAAAAGGATCTTCAGGCCTTCGCCCAGTGGTGTTGCACATGGCGCCTCACCCTTTCATGGCACAAATGTTCCGTTATGGTTGTTGGCGATGATCATCAACCAGAATTAAGCATTGACGGCAACGAACTAAATGTCCCAGGAGTTATCAAGGATTTGGGCATATCCTACTCTAATAGTCTCAATTTGTCAGAGCACTGTGCCCTGATAGACTCGAAAGCACGCCGAACCACCGGATTTATCCTTGGAAATTATAAGAACATAAAGGTTAGAACCAGCCTTTATAATATGTACGTGACACCTAGTCTTGAATACTGCTCGCCCCTATTCAGTCTTCTGCGCACTAGTGAACGGAAGAAAATAGAATCGATGCAGCACTTCTTCACTAGAAGAAAGGTCACTACAGAACACCGTAACTTAACCTACCAACAAAGGTGCGAACTTATAAAGCTGGATCCCCTATGGCTTCGTCGATTGAAGAAGGGTCTGTTTTTACTGTTTAAACTTTTGAATGGTCAAACCTTTAATCCTCTTAGCACAATAAGGCAGCTTGAGCACTCTCGACGAGCCAGTCATCGAGACGTATTTTTATTTCTTCCTATGGCACGTACAGTTAAGTACCGGCAATTCTTTTCAGTAAATGCCATATCAATCTGGAATAAGCTGCCCAAAAGTAATAAAACGCAGCAAAGCTACCCTATGTTTAAGAGAGCTATAACTAGTTTTCTACATCCAGGACAGCTTTTACGAATTCTGAAAGTGCAGACTCGGTGGAATCCCTCTTTCACTCTGTTGGCGTTCGTGGACTTTGAACCCCGCCAGGCTTCATGCTGAAGATAATGCTGCTGAAGATAATGCTGCTGAAGCAGCAGCCCGCAGTCTGCTAACCCTTCAGCCGATAGCGTGCAACTTTTGCCGACAACCATTGAAGGAAGACTGAGAACACTGTGTTCTTGTGTCTACCCTCTCCGTCTCGAACTAATGTCCTTAAACGATATGCAACATTTCTCCTGCTGATGAGTCAACTCAGCTTACAACTGTACATTGATTCCGTTTGTATCATACCTATGAAGGCAGGTTTTTTCACTTGAAACAAACCCCCTATCTCGCCCAGTTTTGACAAAACACAAAACCTGAAACAAAACCAATGCTGGCTACAACGTAGGGAGTTTTGTTTAGGTTTTGGAGATTTTGGAGGTTTTGGTAGGCGCCCAAGAGGTGCATTACCAACTCTTTACAATTGCCTGTAAACTGGCATGATAAACATATTATTATGTTGAATTTGGGGATTATCTGTCCTTCCTCCAGTCCATGGGCTTCACCACTGCACATGGTCCGCAAAAAGTCATCCAATGATTGGCGGCAATGCGGTGATTATCGCGCTCTCAATCGAGCTACAGTCCCGGACCGGTGCCCCATTCCCCATATTCATGACTTTTCCCACATGTTGGCTAGAAAGACGATTTTTTCCAAGATTGACCTCGTGCGAGCGAATCACCAACTACCGGTCGTGGAGGAGGACATCACTAAAACCGCCAGCACGACCCCATTCCGCCTGTTTGAATTCTTTCGCATGCCTTTCGGTTTGAGGAACCCGGCCCAAACGTTTCAGCGTTTTCTCGATGAAATTTTACGCGGTCTCTCCTTCACGTTCGTGAACATCGACGACATCCTTGTCGCAAGCTCATTACCCGAGGAACACGTTGAACACTTACGCCAAGTTTTCGATCGTTTTCAGCAAAATGGTCTACAGCTAAACGTCGATAAGTGTCTTTTTGGCGTCACTTCTCTGGATTTTCTTGGCCATCATCTTGACCAGCATGAGATACCACCCCTCCCAGAGAAGGTGCAAAGCGTGCTGTCTTTTCCAGCCCCGAATTACATAACTCATCGGCCTAATCAACTACTACCGGCGTTTCATACCAAATTGCGCCGCCACCCTGGCATCTTTTAAGGATCTTTCGATGTCAAAGACCAAGTCCTTCAACTTTCACCCAGTGCTCTTGAAGCATTCGAGGCAGCCAAGAAAGCACTCGCGTTTGTCACCCTGCTTCATCATCTGACCACCGATGCCTCAAACATCGCCGTCGGCGCAGTTCTGCAGCAACAGGTCCACGGACAGTTGCAGCCGCTAGCCTTCTTCTCTCAGAAGCTTCAGCCAGCGCAGACTCGCTAAAGTAATTTCTCGCGTGAACTTCTCGCCATGTACCTAGCAATCCGACATTTTCGCCACCTACTCGAAGGGAGAGATTTCCAGGTCCACACGGATCACAAACCTTTCACTTACGCCCTCAAAGCTAAGCCAGATCGATATTCACCACGTGAAGTACGTCACCTTGACTGCATCTCTGAATTAACCTCAGACATACGCTATGTCCGTGGTAATGAGAATGTCGTTGCTGATGCCTTGTACCGTCCAGAGGTCAACGATCTTATCACCACGTTAGACCTGGCGAAGTTTGCGGAAGTGCAGGCGCTTGATGACTCCATCATTGAAATGCTTGCGTCTTCTGTGCTTCAGCTGCGTGAGGCTCCCCTCCGCGCGGCACCAGGCTCTATCGTGTATAATTTTTCTACAGGTATCCCTCGTCCTGTAGTACCTCAATCCTCCCGGAAGGTTGTCTTTGACCGCTTCTACTCGCTATCCAACCCCAGTGTTCGTGCCGGCCGCGAACTCATCGCAGCCCGTTTTGTCTGGTCAAAGATGAACACTGACATTGCTACCTGGACCAGGCAGTGCTTAGCCTGTCAACATAATAAGGTCCAACGACACACCGCTTCACCTCCCAGCACGTTTGCGGTTCCCGACACCCGTTTTTAACATGTCCACATGGATTTAGTCAGACCGTTACCCCCATCTCGCGGTTTCACGCACAGTCTGACCGTTGTTGATCGTTTCCCACGATGGCCCATCGCCGTTCTCTTCTCGGATACCTCGGCAGAAAATATTGCCATGGTTTTCCTTACGCACTGGATAGCCAACATTGGTGTTCCAGCTACCTTCACCACTGAACGCTGAAGTCTGTTTACATCTGCACTCTTCCATGAGTTCACAAAACTGCTCGGGTGCTCGCATATCACCACCACTGCCTATCACTTAGCATCAAACGGCCTCTTGGAACGCCTTCACCGTCAGTTGAAGTCCGCGCTTACGTCTCAACCTGCCCCGCACAACTGGAGCGGGAACCTGCCGTTCGTCTTCCTCGGCATTCGCTCAGCTGTTAAGGAAGATATTCAATGCACTGCCGCCAATCTCGTTTACGGCACATTCCTTCGTTTACGTGGTGAGCTCGTGCAGTCTTCCTCCGTCGCCCCTGACGCCACGAACAACTTCGTGCAACAGCTGTGGCAACGCATGGCCGCACTGCGCCCAACACCCACACGCGCGACACCTCGACGCGTTTTGGTGCACGATGACTTGCACACACCCCCATTCGTGTTTATCCGGCACGACGCAGTTCACAGGCCCCTTTGCCCACCATACGATGGTCCCTTCAAAGTGCTTGAACGGAAGGAAAAATATTTCATCGTCCAAAAGGCTGATGCTACTGATACGGTCTTCATCGACAGACTGAAGCCGGCCTACGTTGAATGCACGACACCATCATCTGGTCCGTTCACTTCCACGGCACCTTCGCCCTGCACTCCACCTGCTGCCCCCAGCCCACCGCCACCATCCCCACCCGAACCTACCCCCACCCCTTGCACCCCCCTCCCACTCCTTCCCCACCTTCCACTCGTTCTGGTAGACATGTTTGTTTTCCTACCAACTTGCGAGACTGTTGTTTAACCTGTTTGTACATCCTCTTTTGTCGAGCGTTTGTAACCCACCAACGCTCTAGTGGGGGAGTTATGTGGGCTCTTGGCTTAACTTATGCCTTGTTTAATTTGATCAATAACCAATTTTGTTTTAACCCAAATCAAACACACAAGCACACTTTCAGTTTTGACGCGTGCCAGCAACTGTCTTGCTAAACACACTCCACAGCTCCATTCTCTCCTCACCTGCCGCTGTTTATTTTGCCCTTCAACGACACCTCTCTGGTGATCATTCTCGGGCTCAGGAGAATCCAGCAAAAATTTGCAAACGATAATTTCCTCAATGTGCGCAACCTCGGCCGAACGAACTTGGATCCTGATCTTCACAGATTCATCCTTTGGCAAATAGACTGCTTGACTACTGCCGGCTAGGGCCGTGAAGGATCTAAGTGAGTTGCATCACTTCTAATCTTCATCGTCATCCTTATGTACCGGTTTTGACCATTTTTCCATTAGAATAGTCTAGTAAATCCCTTACTAGCAGTTAGCCTACCTTATAAAGTTTTCCGTTGTGTATTTGCCAAGACGTTTTGTATATTTGTAGTGATATAGTCTCTACATACTCCACCTCCTGAGCCTTCCTTCATCAGAGTCTAACTCCCTAAACATTGAGCCACCAGCTCGCTGTCTTGCCGTTTTATGCCGGGAGATGTTGACACTCGTTGTTGAACGTTTACTACTCCGCCATATGAAAGGTTTTAATTCTCAATGTCCTGAGATCGATGTATTTCCAGACAAAACAAATTTAGAGGACGAAAATAAACAAAAAATCACTAATTAAGGCTTGTTTTTTTGAGCGAAAACCTGTATAATCCCGTGATTCTAAGAGGAAATATTCGCATCGCTTGTGGTTGAGCATCTAATGGCTAATGTTCAGCTTACTTTTTACAGGAAACCACCTGAATCTGCATTTTCACAGTGATGCAGGGACGGGACTTGCGCTAAATTATAGGTAAAGTAGACTTTCGCCACATTTACTGCACTCTCTCCTCACAAGGTCACGAGAAGTAGTGATATTTTGTAGGAAAACGTTTGAAATCAAATGTTTTCTGTGGTTTGCAGTTACTCTAATTTAACCGAAGTCAGTCAGTGAATTCGAAAAAAATATACGTAAGCCTTTCAAGTCCCGATTTCCCATATCAATCTCAAAAATCAGATAAAATATCTGGAAACTTCAGTCAGGTCAATGTTTATTGAATAAAACTTTATAAATAAATACTTAAAATTTACATTTTAGTTCCAGAGGGACTCGTCATTGCAAATTTAGTGCTGTGGAAAGATAAATACAAAGTCTGTAAATGCTGTTGTTTGTGAGTAACCACATGGACAGCGGGAGTGTTTAGTATGGTAGACAGATAAATTCATATCCACCAACATATCTTCATTTTAAAATAATAAACGCTATTCTCTGAAAGGTACGGTGAACTAAGGAGGAAGCCGTGAAATAACTCCTACCATTAAAGTGGGGGTAGAGTTCAGTGGACCCCAACTTTAAAAAAACGTTGGAGAAAAAACTGCTTCTATAAATATAAAGGGGTTGGTTGATAAGACTGTTGTAATGCAATGTTGATGAGAAAGTATGAGGGTTGGACACGCTTCTTGCCTTTGGAGAAATCAAATAGCAGCAGAGGCTATGGTTCACCACCGTAACGCCGCCGGATTGGCTTCATGCTCAACCATCAGGAAGGTGAGACAGGAGGTGGTCATCCCAGACGACCGAGTCGAAAGGATTAGGGAATGGTAGGAGTCACGTGACCATCGCCGAAACGCCGAAGATGCAACCTTGTGGACTGCATAGTCCAGTGACATGCTGATGAAAAATGCAGAAACACCACGAGCATGACTAGAGACCGTGAAGCCTATCGTCAGCATTGTAAAATGAAGAATGGATAACGGGACGAAACACTGCTGCAAATATCACTCTATTCAGGACAAAATTGACATACATGGTGTTTCGTCCTTTGCCTTCTTCGACAGTATCCAGTAGTCACGCGTACGCCAAAACCAGTGATAACAACTATCAAGTTGGTACGGTACTATAAAGAGAAATCGTACAAAATGAATACACAAAACTTAATAATGGATATTCCAAGTCAAGAGCAAAGGGAGTCCGTCAAAGGTATGGGTCTGGTTCTATAGTATCTTAGGAGGCAGTTCTAGGGGTCTCCCATTGGTCTGAAAAGGGGGAGGGGGCACGGTCGCGAACAGAGATATTTTTGTCGGTAAAGGGGGGGGTGCAAGCGTTTGACAAGCGGTGGTGGTGGGGTGACTTGACGAGAGAGTTTTGGATTAACTGCGGTCAAAAGGGAAGACCAGATATCAAGGTCGACACTGCCGTCAGGCTGGTCGTAATGTGAATGTGTCAACAAAGGGCTGAGACTGAGGGAGGGCAGTATTCAGTCGTGGGTAGTCAGAATTCCAGGGGGAAGTGGCAGCCTTCGGAAGAAGGCAAACAACCATTTTTGGACGGGAGTCTTGTAGAAGAAGAGGTGTGGAGAATTTCAAACTTGTTCAGCTGGAAATAACACTGCCCGCCAATTCTTCACATACCATCCACGTCGGCTCTTTTAATTTACCTACACTAAGGTCATGCAAAGAACATAACTAATCACTAGTGGAAATAGTTTATATCTGCTCGTGTCACTAGCACCATGTTCCCTACTTCCCTTTTTACTGCCTGCCCTAAAATAAACTAATTTTACCAGCATCTTTCTACACACCGCCGCCCGCCGTTCTCAAGTGAATCTCTCGCTTATATCCCGCTCTCGATTTCTTTTTGAATCAAACTCTCTCTCCCTTCCACTATCTCACTTGTCATATTAGCGTCTTTCAATGACCCTAATAGCCGCATCGCGCACTTTCGGTTATCGAGACGCTTGAAACCCCGTACTGCCGCGTTGTAATGTGGGACGGTATCGTTTCGGCCAGTAACGCCAAAGAACACCTGCCAAATAACGTGCTTGCTTCTTGCTCACATGATATTGCTTACTTAACTCGTCATTGTTAGGCAGCCCTCAGTTATCTCGCTTAGATAATAACCTCTTCGATGTAAGTGGTTTTATTCGAGCCTCTTCAACCTGGACTTGCTTCAACGATCGTTGTGCACTGGCTCCCCGACACCAAGACCAGTCCCGCTTCTGTGCAGACTGGAAGGTGTTCTCAAAATATCAATCTGGACTTAGGACGGTCTTGCTCATATCCCATTGGATACCAATATCTTGTTTGGCTCTACCAAGTGACCTGATCGGTGCAACATTCTTGGCCTCCCTTATATGCACAGAGGATGGACGCGCAATAGCCAGTGCACATGCTTTGTCTAACGAGTGGCTCTCGGTCGTTGCCGAAGTGTCTGAGAACTCGGAGTTGTACAACAGTTTAATGTGCCCCGTCCCATCATTATCCCTGTCGTCAACATGGTGATCGACAGCGTGCTGCAATATTCTGTGACATGCAGATTCGAGCAATGTTTCTACGGCAAACGGTCTCCCTGCTTTATTCAGGCGCTGGTCTTTTACCCAAAGAGCCTTCCCGATAGCACTTCCCATGGGTGTGCCGACCTTACCATTGGTGAGGGCGTCCTGGCTTAGTTCATTCAAGTGTGACCACGGAGATATCAATTTCGTGGGGAATTGATCCGCGCACAATACTGAATCTTCAACTGCTTAAGCCTTTTCAATTTCAACTGGCTCAGGATCAGCCAATACACCAGTGGGAACAGGGGATGAAAGTTGAGAACCCGTAACAGTCGGTAGGGGTTAGTCCTCACGAAGGGCAAAATCAGAACTGCCGTCCAAATCGGCGGAGTAATCGTGACCCGAACGCAACTTAGTGTAAGCAATCCACACGTGCGCAGAATGAGCCGAAGTTAAAGGAATACTAGGAAGCTCACTAGAAACGAATGCAAAGAAGGCGAAGAAAACATGGGAGCATGAAAAACAATCTCGGGAACATCGCCAACAAACTCTGGCGACCCTGATTTGCCTATGTTCACATGATACGGTGGACCATTTTTCTTAAATCCATACATTTTGCCAATGTCGCTACACTCGAATTCGAAATCCCCGTCCAAAGTCGGGACTGCATGCAAGTCATTATCTACAGATGGCAGTTCCACGTCACCTGACCCATATAAATTCGCATCTACCTGAGGCATCTCCACATTCGCACGTAGGTCATTAAATAATAAATAATTTTTATATTTTAGGCCCGGAGGGCCTCGTCATGGCACCCAGAGGGCCTCGTCATTGCACTCGGAGGGCCTCGTCCTGAACTTAATATCTTCCTATTTGGATGCTCGCACACAACAAGTTCAAATATCGGCAAGCAGGATTAGTGAGGCCAATCATTTTGTACAGCTAAAAAACTACTTCCGACTTTTCAGTAGGCATACTATTTTTCAGGCAGCACGTCTCAACTTACGTGCAGGAGTTGGTCCGCGCACCAAATTTACGCCAATCGCAACAATATTATCAAAGGTGCACATCAATGACCTCGCCAAGGGTCAGCGAACAACTCCCCAACTTAAGCGTGCTCGCCGTTTTTCCAGTGGAGGAATAATGATACTGTTTGGAATTTGGATTTTATATTTTTCAGCGCCGGTACGGCACTATCTATACGAAGTTAATTTCGAAAAAAATAAAAATTCAAAAAATAATTTGACAATATGTGCAAGTAGACGTAGAAAGTCGTAATAATGTCAGCAGAAATTATCCCTTTGGGGCAACATTTAGCAATGTTTTGCAGGTAATTTTGAACTAAAAACGAAAAATTATGGTAGTTAAAAAAACTCTTACAGTGAAAAAGGAGACAGTTTTCAACGGGCCTCCATGTTCAAAAAGTGTGCAAGCGAAAAAAACTGCTTAGGAAGATAGTAGTAGAGCAGAAATAGGTGTGGGTGGTCTGATGAAGGTGAGTATTCAACGAAACTGCAGCATTTTAGACTGAGTACTTCCGCGTGGCTTCGTTTGATTCAGCAGTGGTTAATGGAAACATCTAGGTTCTCGGGGGACACGAGGCAGAGAGAATAGTTTCAAGCGGATCTTCTAAATTCCCAATGGTCCTTTCTCGGGGTCATGGAGAAAGCTGCTCGGAAAAGATGAGGAGAATAGAAGGTTAATAGAGTCAGTGTTAAGATAAATGTGCAGTCTCTGTTTGAAAGCAGACAGTCTAGTTAACGACCTAATTTCGATTGGCAAGTTATTCCAAAGAAAGCTATATCTGGAAGCAAAAAACAAAGAGCGCTTACATGAGGAAGATGCAGGAGGGGGTATAACAAGTGCCGAGTTTCTTAGGTTGTAGGGACGGCTGACGGGGGTAATGACAGAAGTCCTGGGTAAATTTGTGCAATTATTAAGCCGAAAAAGGAGACAAAAGCCTGCTTCCAATCTCCTGACCCAAAGGAACCTTAGTTTCGCTAATTGACACCTATTTGAGTAGCAAGTATTAGAAGCTGTCGGATACA
>JAYGXS010000001.1:32471074-32506866 GCA_036362985.1 Ligula intestinalis
TGGCTCATCTTTCTCCGCTCTTTCAACTCGTAATCTGGCTGAAAAAAACTTGCGAATGCAGACTCCGTAAGGATGGTTTGCGCTCTAGCAAGAGTTTCACCTGTGCTTCATTTTTTAAAATAAATTTTAGAGGTCGTGGCCGAGAAATTGATTCTGGAGCTGTTGGAGCCTTCCCTATTCGAAATGCCTTAAGAATGCGGAAAGACTCGCCTGGTTTTAGCAACGGTTTGGCGTACACTCGCATAAGACCAACGTCATGGTCAATTCGTTCTTGTGCAATTGATGACTCTGACTCTGGGGCCCCCTTTACAACTATTTTCTGCTTGCAATTCAATAGGGCATATGTTGTAAGCTCACGTGTTTCAGCCGAGGGAGCAATTGTATCCGGTACACACGGTTCTGATGTACTGGCTATTGGGTAAGCTGAATGCAAACCCGTGAACCGTTTGGCTTTCTTAGGCTTATGCCTCTTGAGTTATGATCTTGTCAAACTCTTGGTCATCGCTTTCTTGTGCAGCGTCGAGCAACGATGTGGTGCTAGGATGCAAATCCCGATAATTGCTACTGTCGCTTAAGCCGAGTGACGATGGTATAGCCCGTGGGCTTGAAACATGATCCGATATGCAGTTTTCAGGCGTGTCGACAGACATGTCCAAATCCAAGTCAATGTCAATATTAGGCCAGAGGGGATGGCAAATGCAGTCTTCTCGCGATCCGAGGGCCACACCTTTACCTGCCAGTAGCCTGAGGCTAAGTCCAAAGTGGAAAACATAGTGTTACCAGAGAAAAGGCGAGACTCGTTTCAATGTGAGGCAGGGGGAAAAAGTCTCTCTTTATAACTGCATTAAGTTTTCTGCAGTCAATAAAAAGTCGCCTCCAACCATCCTTATTTTACACGAGCACGATGGGTGAAGACCAAGGTGAGTGAGAGGGACGGATGATGTGACGACTTAGCCTATCGTTGAGAAAGTCGTCTTACTCTTTTTGGTAAATTATTGGTAAGCGGTGGGCGGAAGCCGAATAGGGCGCGCATCACCCGCGTGTGTTTAATGCTCAGTGGCATTAGTACGGCCAGTGGATTTCCCGTCCCAATCAAAAATATCTTTATACTCGCCGAGAAGGTTACAAAGCTTATCAACACTCGAGAGTTCGAGATGCTGGGGTACTAGGTCGGCAAGGCCGGAGAAAAAGGCAGAAGTGGAGACAGTGTGAGGCTTATGGGTGCATGTACTAAATGGGACGTCCACTGAGGACATCCGAAGAAGTCTCTGTCCGAAGTCTAGGGAGCACCCGAATTTCTGAGGAAAATCAACATCTAAGATACAGTCCCACGTTATGTCGGGGGAAATGACAATCTGATGGTGAAAGCTAGAACCAGAAAGGTTCAAGGAGAACTAAACCAGGCTAGTATAACAAAACTAGTACTGTTAGCCTATGCAAAAATATGGGGCTTAGGGGTATACCTAACACGGTTCTTAAACTCGAAAAAAACTGCCAACGAATCAACGAGGAATCAGCACCAGAATCTATGAGGCAAGAAAAAGTCAAGTCAAGTCAATTTGTTATGGGATATAAAGGCAAACGCCTTTGAACACCCTAACGGTACACAGTAGTTAAGAAATGCATCGACAATGCCAAAAATTTCAAATAACATCGTTTACGTAATTGTTGGTGACTACTCACTTGTTCCACGTAATATAATCAGATGGGGCGATATCAGTTAACACGAGCCAACAGGTGTAACTGAGCAAAAACGAGCAGACAGTGACAAAACTCTTGAGAATTCTCAGAATTCACTAAATGGAATGTTGTTTACGGTTTTTAGGAGAAAAACTGTCACTCGTGAGAGAAAGTGTTCGAAGAATATGCCGGGATGCAGCTGTTAATGTTGGCGGCTGGCTAGGGGGTCCGCCGCCACTGATATCTTGATCGGAAGTGCCATACGGGGACGATACTGCAGAGTCAGGAAAACACCCCGAAAAATCGGAGCTGCGACCGTGATACACCTTGGTCAATTTCCGGGGCCGTCATCAACGCGACGAATACAGGAGAAGCCGTCACCATTGCAACTATCCGTTAATGGTTGAAATAAGCCAGTTGCATGCACATGGAGGAATTTAGTGCAAAGAATAATTTCATAATTAAATGTTACTCAAACGAAGCAAATAATACGAAGTGATCACGTTGTACTTCCGTGGGATTATGGTCTATATTCGGTACCCGCTACGGTAAACGAGCCAAGGCCGAATATGTGGCGAGGCGACTTCTCTCAAATGAGAGCAGAGGCATCACGAATAGACTGAGGTACTCTTTTCTCCGGGGATGTCACTGAGGACAGGCAAAATTTAAAGGAGTGGTTGTTGCATCTTATGCACAGTCACTCACCACTTTTAGTGTCAAAGATATCTAACCGCCCTCAGGGGCTGCAAAATGATCTAAAAAAGAGATCAATGACAAAGAAAAGCTTTGGACGAAATTTCGCATAACAGGCCGTAACGAAGCTTTTAAACAGTACAAAATGCAGCAAAACAATTTTAAAAATGTATTCAAAGGAATACGGGACTTTGAGAGCGATTTGCTATGTCGAGCTGTCAAAGATTTAAAGTTGCTTTTTAGGTATTTAAGGAAAAGCACACGTAACAGGAGCCCGATTCCTGTTACGCAAAATGCTGATGGTCTCGAAATCTCCGATAGTAAAAACAGAGCTGAGCATTTTGCTAAGTTCTTTCGATCGATTTACACCAATGAACTTGCCTTCGTCGCAACTAGTGACGAGATAGCGGGAGCACCAAATATTGAGTATATTTGTTTGGAGAAGAGACGATTTTCCAAGGACTAAAAAGCTTGAAGGAATGTTAATAGCCGGGTCCGGATGAGATTCCTGCGAAATTGCTCAAGGAGCTTGCTAGGAAGTAGTTTTCAGGTTTTAATAAAATGTTTGGCCTCCCTAACCCTTCTGGCACGAATGCGTGGGTTAAGTCTAACATTCATTTAAAAAGTGAGTAACCAGAACGCCTAATCGTTTAAAAGCCCTATAAAAATGCATAAACGGCGTGCGGAATATTCCGAAGCGTCTTGGGGTTCCTGAAAAGTTGCAGATCTCAACGATCTAACACCTCGGCCATACTGACACAGGAAGATGACAATTGAATAAGTACACAAGAAGAATATAAGTCCAACTATCGCTATTTTGCTAATTGCATACCCGCCCCCACTAAATAGGCAAAAATTATAGTAACTCATACGAATTTTCCGCTGCAGGCTGCGCAGACTTGCACATTGTTTCCATATATAAACTTGTAGAGCCCAAGTCCTTCAAAACGTATACAACTATTCAGCACCAAATTTCCAAGCGTAGTAATACTTTGTAATAACAAAGGTACTATGCTACACTGATGGAAAATAGGCAAAAGTTGATAAACGGCAATATAAAGGATAAAGATAAGACTCACCGGCTCCAAATGATCATGCGTAGCAGTAGCCAAGAGGTTGACTTGCAAGGAAGATTTATTGATTGAAGTTGGAAACCAAGTTCGACCGTTAGGAGCAGGAAGTGTTGCGGGAAGCTTGCATTCCAATCAACGTCAGTTTATCCTGAGTCCGGAGTCGATCACCAGAGAAGGTGTCGTTGAACAGGCGGGGAGAAGAACGACTGGTGAGAAGATGCAGTGCAGAAAATGTAAGAGATATCTTGGAACTGCCAGGAAACGCCACGTGGGCTTGCTGGAAAAAAATTTCTATTCCCAAAAAGTGCGGCAAGAAAAATCATAGCAAATTTAGATAAGCACATCACCTAAAAGGGGAGGTAGAAGGAATGGTACAAGGGTTAAAAAACTAAACTTCCATTCTGCCCTTAATCCAATTTCTCTGTAAGCAGACTCAAAGAATAGCTAGCTACCGAGGTCAGTTTTCGAAAAGCTTCGTAAAATGAAGCAAAACTCTTTTCGAAGACAGCAAAATTTCTAAAAACCGGACTTCTCATACTTCGAGAGTTCTCAGGAAACGCCATTGTTGGTGAATGCCAACTTCAACGCTTTTTTGTCCAGAACGTTTATTTAATATATCTGGTCACTCCACTTGCGGCCATTGGGATTTAGACAGGTTCCGCCCTAAAAACCATAATTTTTAGCCTCTGGCACCTGGCCGTAATCATTCGACGTATTCGGCAGTGTCATAATGCAGGCCCACGTGGCGTCCCGACCGGCCTTCTAAACGTTGTTACAAATTACCTTTTGAGATTATTGCGTGTAAGATATATAATCTTGCTGTTGAATCCGAATCCTTTTTATTTACGGAGGGAATTGCACATTGTGCCTACACTAGCGTACGGCCGATCCTCGACATTTGAATAATATTGGCCAATAAATACAAATCCAGCAGCCTCAATGACCTTGGACATATTGATTAAAGGCAAGATGAAGCGTCCGCTAACAGAGCATCACCTAATTAATGCGGCTCAGTATGGTTTTTGCAAAAAATATATTGTAACCTCTGCCAGCTCTTTCTTTGATTATGAGCTACCCTAATTGGACTAACAACGTGTGACGTTGGTGTGTGGCTTGGTCATAAGAAATATTGGTGCATGAGTTACTTATGTTATTACCTTGTAGGAGAGGAGAGAGTACCGTTTGTTTTAATTGCCTTAAAAAGAGCCTTGGGGAGTTTTTCGCGGTTTCAGAAGGTGAACTAGGCTGTGTGGTGCTGTCTGAGTTTATTCTCCGTTGTTACAGTTGTAGACGAGAAACGGAACAGAAGACAGAACCCGTGGAGGTGACACCTACCGACGAGTCTTAGTGATTCTGTTGGTCCTTTTTACCCTTTTCCTTTTTTTCATCTCCTTTGACAATTCTTTTGTCTCTGTATTTCCTTTGGGCCCCTTGTCTCCATTTTTGACGTGTTTCCTCGTGTTCGTTCCTGACATTATACACTTTATTATCATACCACGGCGTTACTCCTTCAGTTTGCTTGACCTCATATCCAATATGCCCAGGAGAGGTAGAAGTCGAAGGTCAGGAACTGATGAATTGTCTACACCCACAGTCTGTTCGACGCCCCAGGTCGTATCAAAACACGAAACCGCCGGCTCTTCCGACTCGATCAGTGGCTCGCACAGTACAACATTTAGGTATTTTCCTTCCGCCTATTTCGTTGCCTTGTTTGTAGACAGGATTGCGGTGAACTCGTAGTTGATTCGAGAAAGTGTAGTGCGAACCTCTACAACTTAATTCGCAGAATCTTCGTACTTGTCATATCGTCAAGGTGATGGATAAAATTTACCACGAGAAGGTTTGGTTATTTTGCTTAGGATTTACTCTCGTAGCAAGAAGGCCTATGTTGCGCTCAACATTGCTTGAATAATTTATTACAAGGACCATATTTTGAAGTAACAGATTTGGCGGCTATTGCTCACGAGCTAGACGCACGGGAGCATGCTGCTCTCGGACAAATATCTTCGGAGCCTTCCTGTTTAAACAATGATGAAACAGGCTTCTTTTCTATCCAGGTACTGAGATATTTTTAAGCCTTTTTAATGTTTCACATTATAGTGTCTTGTCCAGTATGTTTATTGTTGTGTGTGCTAACTCGTATTGCTAATTTGAAATCCGGTCGAGGTTTTAATTTTATCTTCAAAGTATTGGGGGCACTGAACCCCTTAGACAAAAATTTGGGCCCTTCGTTAATTTAGGTATTTGGCGCAGCTGTGCTTGTGTCTGATCTAGCCTACAGATTAATTCATAACATCATAGAAAATGGCTAGATGTACAGTCGTACATCCCGTGCGTGTCTATCCGGGACATCCTATCGGAATAGCTCTGTCCATTTTCTTCTACAATGGTGAAAACATAATATCGTGGAAAAACTTCACCTTATTCATGAATTGTCAAAGTAGGTGTTTAGTCAACTTATTCAACGCTTCCAAATAGTAAATGGCTCCGGGTCGAGAGCTGAAACGCTGACTTCGTAAAGTGAACCAGGGCAATGTGCCTTACTTACCTCGCTATGTTGCTACAGCTAATGTGGACGGGCTCGTTTAAGATGAAGTCGGTTAATCTTACTAGAAGAATCGTCATGAAACAATGATCGTCAAATATCGCTATTTTTCGCTCGTCTGTCACGCCCACAACCGTACGGCAACAGTGGTCCGATAGACGAAGTAGAAGCGTCCATTTGAGTCATCGGTGATTTTTGTGAAAATTCGTCCTGCTGCATATTTGTTCTTAGCACCGCCATGGTTATGTATGCGCAAACAGGCTCGGTTGGCGTCGCCTAAGCTACATCATGTATAGTCATTATGTAAAGTTCTGCAATGTTTATCCAAAGGCATAGTTTAACCTGGAGTAACCGTATAGCTACAAACTGGGTTCTTGTCAGTGAAACCCCATACACGCCCACGTGGAAGTAGTAGTAGTAGTCCCTCTATCTTGAATTAACTGAACGTGCTTTTGAGTGTAGGTTTCCCACTGCTATTTCCGCCCTCATGGGTTAATGATACCTAGGCTTAGACGAAACTAACTAATACTGCACTGTCCTAACGTTCCTCCTCACCAACCTACTGGCGCAAGTAGGTATGATAGTTTGCCTGTCCTGTGTGAACCAACTTACTCCGGCTGCGCATGTTATTTTTCTTGATAAGAGGTCCGAGTGCTTTAAGAAGGTAAGAACGAAAATAGGATCTGCTCGTCGGATTCTGGTCCTTAATTTTTAAGGAGGTACCCGATTCGTCTCTCGGCCTGCTGGTTTGAAGCAATATTTTAGAATGTATCTTGTGCTGCAGTTCACCGCTTTGTTGTGGACCCTTGTTCTCAGTTAAAATAGCCTCTGTCATGTTGTGGTCTTGTTGAAAACAATCTTCCACTAGTATCTCTCATGACTCATTTTGGAGATTGTCCTTCGCAGGTAGCTTAACCGATTGCTGTGCTATTTTTACAAGTCTCTTTAGTAGTCTTCATGATATGTGCACTATTTTGACTTTGTCCTCTTAACCGAACGGGCAACAGAGATGAGTAACAGTTCTTCCACATGTTATCGGAACCTCGTATCTCGTCGCGTCAAGCTCTATCTGGGGATTTTTCAGGCTCCATTCTTCTTAAGTTTTGACACTACTGCATAGTAGACGCTCAGAAAACTCTTCCCCAGAGTAATCATTTTGGGTAAAAACCATTGTTGTTGTGTTCGATCAAGACTAGGTTTTACGAGGTAGGTAAATTATATGTTGCTCGGCCTGTCCATGTATCGTATGCACTGAAACGTCCTCCTTAAGTGAAAACTTTACTTAGTTAGCGGCCAAAGACACATGACGTCAAACAAATTGGAAAGTATCCAACGGTAATATCGTCAGGCTTGAATGATTACCGACCTGACTAAGCACTGATCTCTAAATTGCAACTCACTTATGTTTTCTGAGAATTGTTTTGTTTGCATAGGAATATTACTGTAGTGTCAGAAAGTTGCTACGTCTTGCTTGTTTTTAAATATCTTATCGGGAAAATTATAACTACCAGAA
Organism: Ligula intestinalis; assembly: GCA_036362985.1. Taxonomy (NCBI): domain Eukaryota; kingdom Metazoa; phylum Platyhelminthes; class Cestoda; order Diphyllobothriidea; family Diphyllobothriidae; genus Ligula; species Ligula intestinalis. The sequence goes on from JAYGXS010000001.1 coordinate 32,478,579, forward strand.
AAGAAGTCGACGGCCTACTAACTGATACTTGTCGATTAAGGAATAAACAGCACGTTTTAAGGCAATTCGTGTTCTCCCTACTTGCTAGCCTTGTTCTGCAGCTACGGATAGCACTGGATAGGTCGTAGCGTTTTTTACCGTTAAATCCTTATATGTCTGCTTGTTTGGAAATAACACGTTTTTAGACCCGTGTGTCTTTATGCACTCGTCTAAAGGGCTTCCAAAGTATGTATACTATCCTGAAAAAAAGATGCAAGTCTCTTACCCACGGTCATCAAAGCTCCAAAATTATGTGTCACTTAAATATGTTTTTGTAATATGATTTTCGTCGGTGGCGGACGGAACTAGAAATCCCTCCTTGTACAACGCGCTATGATTTTTCTTCTTCTTATTTCCAGTCATTCACTTCTATATTTTTTATGAGTGGTAAGGTCAACTTCAAGCAAGATCTTGTTTCATCGCACGATACTGGCAGTCACATCAAATAAGATTGCCTACTTCGTGTCGTTAGTCATGCATAGCTTAGTTTGCTCATTATGTGTCAGATAATTTTCATAGGATATCCTTTTAGCTCCCATATTTTAATTTTAATGTGATCCAAAAGCTTCAATAATGTGTTCCGATTGGCTCCACAGAGCAAACTGACTCTGTCGTCTGGTGGTGACGAGTTGACCACCGGCCAGGTCGCAGAACGCAGGCAGACAAGTTCCTAAAATTTATTTGGGTGGCCAAATATGGAGTTTGTTTCTAACACCTTAGGTGCGTTGGGCTGGATTTTTCTTTCCTGACATCTGCGCGGGGGACACTGCAAGAAGAGGTAAATTGACCGGGACTTATCCATCTGTGGAGTTTACTTTTCTCGTTTAAGGCCTGGCCAAATATATATTTAGACACCTACAACTGAACAAAAATACATCGACATGTCCAGCAACACTCGATTTTATTTGTCTTATTCCATCCTACCCCGCACAATTGACTACACAACTAATATGGGTATGAGCGCTTGTTTACTTAAGTGTTTGCACTCTCATACACAGGTCATCATTCAGGCTCTCCGGAACATGGGTCTGGAGTTAGTACCCCTGTTACGCAAATGTCCTGAGGCCCAGGCAGCGCTCGAAGATCCTACTCAGCAAGTTGGCTTTGTATGCCACTACATGCAACATTGGTTTGCCATCCGAAAGCTCGGCAACCAGTGGTTTGACCTCAATTCTATGTTTAGTCGGCCGAAGCTCATTTCAGAGACCTACCTTTCCCTTTATCTGGCTCAACTCCGACAAGAAGGCAATTCGATCTACTTTGTCGCTGGAAGGCTTCCAGAGTGCGAAGCTGACCTCTACTTGCAGGTACGGTAAACCATTCATTTTTTACTCCTTCTTCTGCCTGTTCAGTTTCTACCTTGCCTGAACGTTGGAGAGTCCTATTTTGTGTAGAGAAGCCACAGTGTTCAGTCGTTTTGGTTGCCTGTCATTCGCCTTACTTCACCGAGTATTACTGTCCATAAGGTCGCACCACATTTCAATATAATTTTTCTCGGCTAGCAGAAATACTAGGCCACACATCTTCGGTAGTAGTAGTAGTAGTAGTAGTAGTAGTAGTAGTAGTAGTAGTAGTACAATAGGTAGAACACGTTTCCTCACTACGCAGTCTCACCTAGTATTTCTTATGCTCCTTGACGTGACAATCTGTTAACGGTTGTTGACGCTAGTCTTTACTACGGACGGTGCTTTTCAATCTGAACTAGAAGCTTGCTTCTTCGATCATCAAATTCAGTCATTTGAATTTAGAAAGTGAATTATAAGCTGTTTTCAGCAGTAGTCAAGAACTTTGGAGTTGAGAAAGAGAAGACTGGATCGCTGGGACAATATGTTTATTCGCCTGACGTTTAGAATTGTCAGTGTTGGTGGCCTTATAGAAGAAACCGTGGGATGGCTTGATTTTTTTTACGAGTTTTTACATGGTCTACTATCTCGTCACTTAAATGAAGGATACCTCCTGTAGATGGTTTTTTTGGTTTGTTACTCGAGTGTGACGGCACCTATAATGGTACCGATGAGCCTAGTCCCTCGTACCCGTGCCATGCAGCAACAAAATATCGGCGAAACACGTCTCTGGTCTTTTTAAATAGTACTTGTGCTGCCAGTATGGGAAATGATTACATAAGTTACACTTCTGTCTGAATGTTGACGGTTATCCCACAGTCGCTGACGTACTTAGGCCCAAATATCTGCATAACAATTTCTATAGGTGCCTATAGACCTTATATGCACTGAGCGACAGTTTGCAATTAATCTCGGAGGAAATTACAAAGCTAAAATACTCGCACAGTATATGGCATTTATTTTAAGCACCCTCTTTCAAAATAACACGAAAATTTTTTCTCGAAAAATCGATTTATCAGCATCTTGATGTTTTGATGGAAGAAAATGTGGACTCATCGTATTTTCGCAGCTTAGGTTCATCCATTGCCTCAGGAATACATGAATCTCGGCCATTCGAGGTTATCCCCGTCCAATTTCAGCGAAGATGTCCAATTGAAGACAGCTATCTACGCAAGCATACATGAAACAGACGCCACTGATCCGTCTCTGCAATACGTAGTTCAGCAGTCAGATGACGGTACTACCGAGGATGATGACCTGGCCAGAGCTATTGCCCTTTCGTTGGAGGTGAGTTACTTTTTTATCGCCGCCGCCACCGCTGCCGCCACCACCACAGTCATCCTAAGATTCAGTAAACTCGGAGAGTTTGCTTTCATTTGACTTACATATTCTCGCTTTTTTAATTGGCTTGTCCCGACGCTATTTAGTTTTATCCGATCGAGTATCCATTTTGACACCGTTCAGTAATTCTTCTTTCTTTTTAGTATTTTCTTACATATCTCCTAAGCACTGGGTCAATACATGCTTGTATGATCGTAGCCTAATTTTCTCGTGACGGTTATGGTAGATTCTTTTAATACTAGTGCAAGGTAAAAAGAAATTTCTTCTGAAGCCTTGCAGTTTTCATTATTGTGTGCCTATTCTCAACCGAAGATATATCAAATTGGATGTTTCCTCGGGAACATGCTTAGGCAGCTATTTTCTGGATAACATTTACACTTCTATATCAGGTGGCCGTCCCGTTTTCGATTCTGCCATTCTTGGCGAACTTCTCGCAAAGTAATTATTCGAATCACACCTTTGTTTAGAAGGCAAATTTGGTTTTAACCACTAATGCTGTCGTTGATCTTTCTTTTATATCACTTTTCGACTGAAATGAAGTGTGTGTGCTTTCAGGCGTTTTAAGGAACTTTACTGTCACAATAAGTGTGTCATATCCAAGCCGACTTACCTGTAGATAGAGAAATCGAACGATATCGGTTCCTAGCTTAAAAAGGACATTTTTTATCTGTGACACTTTATTCTTACCTCATAATCATTAGAACATAATGTCGTAACCAAATTAATCTTTGACAGAGGTTATATTATGCTCACCGATGTTCACGCCTGGACAAAGGACAGCCGGTCCAGCTGTCCAAAACTTAACGAACACATTCCGGTGAGCATAATATGGTCAGGCTTTTGCAAGCCTGACACCTTCGACAACCACCATCGCTCCTGTGTTGAGCGAGCAAGCTTTCAGCTCTCATTTAATGCTCCATGTATTTGGGGCGTTTCTTTAAGCCATTCGGAAAACTATTTTATAGATTCTTCAACGTTAGCTTTCGATCTTAATTCACCTAGGCTGACTGACTCATTAAGATGTTCATGTCGCTACTCTACTCAGCCTGTGGTAAAACAATTTGTATTGGGAACCATAAACTATGGGAAACTGATTTGATCGACTGGTGTTGTTTTGTTGAGAAAACTCATACTAAAAAATTGCCTCAGACTATTTTTTAACGGATTTATGTGCATGGAACATTCAGATAACCGTTCTAACTGATTGTGTATAGCTGTAAAGGCAGCCTCCCAAAATTTAGACTTTGAGTTGGGTGTGGGAGAATGTTCGATTTAAAGAGGATCCGGGTTTCGTGTTAAATCTTCTGCATATTTGCACCAAGTAGGTCTACTGAGGTCTACTTAGAAATAAAGTAGCGTTGGGCGTGTCTCGAAACCAAAATAAAGTATAATTTTGATAACCATGCTGCAATGAAGCCACTCAAAACCAGTGAAGCAAATATCATCAAATCGTACTCATTTTAACCACATGTGGAAACTTCCGCATTGCGGACCAATAATGGTAACTTTGGCTTTGAAATGAATGAAAACGGTTTTCTGTCGTGCAGTTTATTTACGAACACATGCAAACTTTATATAATGAGCCAGTAGGATATACCAATGGAGAATCCTTTAAGCCATAGACTATGCATGTTGAAACGTTTTAAAGACTTCGTCTAGTCATTTTCTTATCGAGAAAGAGTTTTGCACTACCTGCGCGCACAGGCCTCGAGCTTGCCGCGCTTCGGGGCTTTCCATCCACCCCTGCGTTTCTGTACAGAATACACAACTCGTACTGGTTTTTTCCCTTTCTATAGGAAACTGGGCGTGCCCTGAGCACACTCGAGACTCAGACTCCTAACCCCTCCCCATGACATTCTCATGCACATGTGATCGGGGCCACTCCCCTTCCCTAAGGTCTGACACACGTTGTAGGAGCCAGCTGAATTTTGGCACGCGATTTCAACCACTGCGCCCGTATCCGTCTTCGGTTGTCTTGGCATTTTGTTTGCCACCGGAGCGTGTTTGGTAAGGCGGGAGGGGGGGAGGGGGGAGTGCGACAAATGCAGTGCAAGCCTAACTCACTATAAAATGATTAGGGCGCAAGTCGCCGGTGCTGCGCCAACTGTATAAAAGTCGTCGCTCTGGACAGTCCAACTGTTAAATCTCTTTCTTGCAGACCGCATCGGCCGCAGCTTCAAGCCCTGCTTATGGATCATCTGGGCGCACCGCAGACCCTCCGCCAGAAACTAGTCTCGGTAAGCTTGTCTTGATTGTCTCCTGCCTCGGTACGTCTAGATTTCTGTGCCATCTTTTCGTATTCATCGAATTGATGATGAGATCTTTTAACAGAAGCCGACTATGCACTGTCATCTAATATCTGCCTGAGCTAGCCTCAACCTATTTTGTGTAAATAAAGTTGTTGATCATCTTCATACAGTCTATGTATGCTAAAGTAGTAGTCGGAATTAAAAGTCCTCCGGGGGCCTACAATTTCCATTCGTATCTTACAGATAATCACTGGTCAATCCAAAGAGTACCTTAAAACAAATAATTCAAAATACTGGAGCATATGTCGCGGTACACAGCATGGATAAATGAGGTCATCAGACTGCCAGGTGGGCAGTTATCTCAAGTCGCTAGTAGCACTCCTGAAGTGAGTCACTATAAATTTCAAAATGCCAATGGTAATCGTCCAAGTCTTGTTCGGTTATCCAGTTTTTTCTTCTGGCCAAACTCGGATTGATTATAATTGCTTCCATGTATATCGATGCCTTCATTCCTCCTATAATTCCCACTTCATTTAGAACTTTCGCACAAATCCACGTATTTCCAGGTACCTGATTACTCATATTAAACTTCCCCAAAAAATGTACTCTATGCCTAGTATCTCGGCAGCCTGTTTCTTGAGACGAAGAGTGCGTTAACCTCACTCAGTGCCAATAGGTGCCTATTTAAGTGACTTTCTAGTCCAGTCGAACTTATGAATTCTTAAATGACAGGCAAGCGGAACCTTGGGTGACTGTCCTTTATCCTTTTTCACCCACCTTTGCAACTTTTTTGTCTCCACATCGGCTCCACGGTCTGACACATAATTTATCTTTTTCATCATACTGGCTTATACAATGGCAACTTAGTATAGCTATTTCGGGCTGTTGGCCCTCGTCAGCTACGTGCAGCCACTAACCCACGATGGTCACATCCTGAGAGAGAGATCGGTGTACAAACCAATACTATATACTCCCGATCAACAACCGGCTTGACATCGAACTCGATGGCTCAATGGTTAGGACGTCTGCCCCTGACTGGCGAGGCGCGAGTTCGAATCTCGGGTGTGGTGGCAATTTCCGTTGCTAAACTTGAGCTGGCTGCACGTCGCTGACGGAGGCCAACAGCCCGAAATAGCTATGCTACTATATGCTACCACTACTATAGCTATACTACGTTGCCATTGTCTACGCCGGTATGATGAAAACATAAAAAAAGATGTGTTACCGACACTTAGCTAGTAACATATCTATTATTAGTAGCTTTGCGGAACACAATCGGTTGGCCGATCCGCAAAAGCATCAACCCAGGATGGGCACATCCTGAGAGATAGATCGGTGTAAAAACCAATACTACATTATGTATCTGCCGTGACTGGTTTCCTCATAGGTTTGAATGTCTGTTCCATAAGCTACTGGAATTTCAACCAAACATCTGATTTTCAAACGCTACCATTTGTTGTTACATCGTCTGTGTTTGAAGTTTGTAAGATGGTATCCGTGACTACGTATATCGATATATCTCCGAATATGTTTACTCTGTGGACTTATTTTGTATAGGAAAAAGTGTTACTGTGACTCAAGTCGCACTCTGCCTACACAGCGAGCCACTCCACTCTTGTCAGCTTTTTATGCTAATACAATTCGCACTCCTCGAAAACTGTCATGCTTTTTTTTTCAAATGTTATGTCACCTACCTAGCGAAAAAAATATTTGCCTTTAAAACTCTCTAGAAGTCAGATTCAAGGGTAAGTTTCAGCCTTAATTCACTAAGGAAAATGGGCACGGCACGCCTTTATTAGTTTTTGTCCTTTTAAGACAATTTCCACGAACAGGGCAGGACAATGGCTTCTTTCGGTCAACAGTGTACACTGGTATCTTGCTGGTATGGAACATTATTGGTTGAAGCAGCAGAACTTTAAACCTCCGAACTTCCGGGTATTGGCTTGCATTTTCACTGTGATATGAGACTACTTGCCGGGATAGTACACAGTTTCCAGCGCTCTTAGGAGCCAACTTATCGGAGTGCTGATATTTGTGAATGGTTTTCCTCCAACTTGACAGCCAGCTGCAAGAACGCAGTGGCTCGAACCATTGTCTTTATCTACTGTCCTCTGTGACCCCAAAAAACTGCCGCAGGACCCCTGAACATATTCTCGATTAAATTCCATTCCTTTTGACTTAGACCTTCCCACCATGAACTTTAGCCGCTTGAATCTGATCGTACATATAGCTAATAAAAAGCATATTCGCTCTGTTATTGCGGCTCAAATAACGGCATTTGACTTAGTCGATTGATCTTATGATCTTAACCCACTCCTGCTGCTTACTTGTTAAGTAGGCTTAACTGCTTGATCGGCAACCAACGCATGCCGTCGGATATTGAAATGCACAAACTTCCTTGACTCCAGATCCAAAGTTCTACAGTCCGCAGTTTTGTCGCTAAGACGTAGATGTATGTTGCCCATAGACGAACTCTGGCCCACTGGTGCGGGCTTTCTCCAGAATAAGCGATCTGCAGACCACTTTGGCAGACACCGACTGCCTCTTTATGTACTAATGGTGTTGGAACCGGTCAACTACCAGCCCTTATGCCTTACCTACTAGCTGCGTTATCTGGCCTCGCTTTTCGTCAGGTGCACTCGTCTTTTAATTTCTCTTTTTTGTGCTCTTCATCAGCAGTACTTGTGTTGTGTCTGTACGCTATCTCTACAGCCTTCGACCTACCGGCTTTTCTTTTTTCTCCACTAATGGTAGAAAACAACACACCCAGACAACCAACGGAGCCCGATCCAGAGGAATTAAGGCGAAAACGATTGGATTACTTCGGTCGCCAGTAGATGCCTCATCAATTTATTGATATAAAGCTGGATCTCTTTCTAAATTATTTGCTGACTAACTCACTTATACTTTGCCGCACATTTTTGCACCTTTTCCGACCAAATTCAAAGTAAACTCGGCAATGTACCAAATAAAGCCAAACATTTGTCAACTGGCGTTTTAATGTGTATTTTTTGGGTGCATTACAGCATGAAAGGCAGATCGATGTTGTATTCGCCCGTGCCCACGTAAAGAGAGCCGTAGATTGGCCTGCGTGGAACATGAAAGAGAACGTAGCCGAGCCATGTCAGGCTTTTGACAAAGATTATGCTTCCTCCGCGTTCACACTGCAGAATCCAACAACCTACATTGGTCAAACGGAAGTGGATATGCAAGAACTTCAGAAGGTGTTGATACCGAACAAAATTTTCGGTGCTAGAAGATTTTACTTCAAGCTTATTTACCGAGTCCGATCAGCATAGTAATATGTTCATTTCAGACCGGTAAATAAAGCTCACTGTATACAGGGGTCCTGACATCGCCTCCAAAGCGTTCTCTCGGGTATACCGGTTTTAAATTCAGCGCCTATGGCCTGTGCATGTTTTCTGAGCCAAAAGTCCGCCTCATAAGTCAGCTATTTAAATTTATTATCGGAACGTTATCGTGTGGACGAACTAATGCGGTTTAAGGGGGAGAGGTCAAGCTTACTTCGTGTAGTCAGGACATTCGTGGATTAAGAATAATTCTGATGAACTCGAAATCAATACGATATCTTAATTTTTATTGATGCAGAAGAAAATTTCTAGCGGGTTTTATGATCGAAAGCCATAGTTGTTTAAGAGCAGAGACAGCCTATGCGTTCTAGATGGCATGCATACATGACTCTTAGAATTCGTAACGCATTCTGCATGAACTGGTTTGAGAAATGCTTTCTTGTGGTACGTGTTCCAAACCGGATACACAATCGGTTGTGTTCGTTTAGAAGTAAGTGCTGGATTTGGGCAATTATTCTGGACTTTAATGCTTTGTTTTACCTGTTCGTAGGTTTTCGAACTTTATGCATGCCGATGGGTCCGGCGCGAAACATATTAGATATCTAAGTTACGTTATTTTTCATTTTTTTTCTTTCAATTGTAAGTTAAACATCAAGATTTTGACATACTATAAAATAAAAAAAGGTATTTGGAATGTGCTCTCACAATACATTTTAACTTTTCGCCTCTTACTTATCAACCAAAATGAACATGACGGGACCGTATAATCTCTTCCATCGCTTTATTATACTTAAATTTTGGAATGTTTTAATGATAGTATATTTCTATACTATCTTACAGCATGGAAATCGCGATGGATGAGAAAATGATCTGTGTTTAAGCTTCGATTCCATTTGTCATACCCTAACGTTTTGTTAAGATTAATTTGTGAAAAAATATATTGTTTACATAAAATATGAAAATTAAATCTACCTTTTGGTATGTCGTTCTCAATCGTATCTAGAAAGTCGATGCATTTGTCACTCTTAACTTTGTCTTCGAGAGGTTTGTGTGGATACTTGATGGGTGGTCGAAAATGAAAGTATGAAGCTGCTTTCATTGCATCGGCGACCTCCATTCCTATAGATAATAAAGACAATCTTTGTGAATTTACCTTCATACATTTTATTCTTTACGATGTCACCATTTGCGAGTCTAAGATATGCCCCTCTAGGTACAATGCGCACCTCGTCATCAATCCGTTTTACCACAGCGGCCAATCGATCTTCCTCCTTCATCGTGATCTGCGAAAATAACCCTAGTTATTCAACATACCGTTCGTTCTTTTTCATTGATTTCGTCACCTTCACCAGGTACTTGAGTGAGTTCTGTGTGTTCGAATTCATAAGAAGGGTCACCGGTAAATCTCATTTTAAAGTACTTAGATTTTTCAATGTCTGCCTGGGATGGCACAGGCATCATTACCCAACTTATGCAATCCTTGCTAAGGAAATATTTTTTTCGTCTAACAAACCTGTAAATTGTTTCCATGTCTGTCATACAGTTTTGGCCAACGCCTTGGGCAATATAGTAATCTCCTCTAACTCCCCGAATAATGCCCCAGAAATTTTCAATCGTAAATTTTCTTTCATGCTTGCCTATTGTTAATGATGTCTGGAGGGCTGCACGTTTCTCGGGATTTAAGACTATTCCACACGTGCCAAGATATTCTATTTTGATGTGAAGATCCGACGAATCCATTGGTAAGATCAAAAAATTGCCGGTGTGGTTGCTAAGTGCATGCTGTATTTAGTAAAGAAAAACAATCCATTGGCTTTGAACGCTCGGGTTTAATGGCTCCTTTGTTTATGTTGTCCAATCAATTGGTTGGAATTGTAGGCTTATCCAGAAGCCCATTGCAATCCATAAGAAATGCCTATTTATACATTCCGTATATTGTACAATTCCTAAATTATCCACTGCTACTTTCGTAGGAAAATCCACGGCCACGCAATTTGATGAAATTAAAGCTTTTCGATACTTCTCTTATACACTGTTCTATGTTACATAATGCTTTAACTGTTAAGCTTGTCGGCTAGACAAAATTTTAATCGTAAAATATATTTCGGCCAAGTTGTTTGCAGTCAATATATTTACTGTCACTTCTTCCTAGCCGACACCAACTCGTGAAGGCTGCCAGAGAAGTGCATAAAAGAATCCACTTAACGTTAAGACATTCCAACTTAGTCCCTCTGAATGATAGCTTCAATGATGTGTGAAATGTTTGGTTTTTTACATTTGTGTCATGTGCTCTTTTCATGTGTGTCCTGTGGGATTCACGTCTTCAAAGAGACCTAAGTAACAAATAAAGTCTTTATTTCCAGTTTAATCTTTACTCACAAAAATTCTTAACTGGCTCAACCTGCAGTAGAGAAAGCTAGCTTCTGATATTACATTATGTCGAATTTTATTTTTCTCTTCTATAGGTGCTGAAGCATATCTATAGAATGGCCCTATGACCTATACAAAAATTATATTAGCGTAATAGGCGTTGAGGTTTGAACAAGAATATGGAACGTGCCTCGCCGTCTGCTTTTTGATCCTGTAGCTAGTCGTACTGTGATACAGTAGTGAACATTATCCCTTGTTGCTAAATCGACATTGAGCCTTTCGTATTATCACGTGTTTTCATCAACAGCACGGTCCAATCTTACTGTATTTTAACAATTTGCTCTTGACATTCGTTGATGAATGTTCACCGACCGCCAACGAAACTCACTTGTCCCGCTCTGCTTTGGGTTTCATTTCTCGGCCCTCATTGGTAGCCATAACAGCTAGTAGTCTACTCTGGTATGTTTTTTTTCCTTCTCCAGTTTATTCTCTTGCAGTTTTTTGAAAGTGGACATTCGCTGAACTCTGCCCAGATTTCATCGTTGCAATTTTTACTGCTTCCTTCTTAGTGCACCATATCTTCTTAGGACCTTGAACGATTGTTTTAAAAAGGCAAACAGCTGGCCGATATGAAGAACTCTACTTGCAATACTACTAAGTTCTGCTGTTTATCTAGCTGCTTAAGCAGAGCACTAATTGGCAGCACTGTCGTTATTTACCATAGTACAAAGTTTGTTATAACAACGCTCTTTTAGCACCTCAATCATACGTTTTTTTAAAATTTTATGCATATAAAGGTAAAATTTTCAAGAATAATCAGCCTTAAATCAACCTTCTGTCTGTTAGAATGACAAATGTATGATCGGTAATGCGCTAACTCCCTACTGCTAAACCCAGATTCTATTGATGCAGATTTGTTTGGGTAACCTGTGCTTGAACGAAGGCTCGTACGCCTTCTTTGATGGAATAGTTAACTGCGGGTATGACGGCAGTATCTTTATGACGGACAGCCAACATTTTTGGCTGACTTGCTTGTTCAGTGTCCACTTCCTAGTCATCGTGCAACTTCGCTGGGCGATCTTTCCGAATCGCTAACCTGCCTACTGCCATATATATATACATATATATATATATGTATATATATGAAAAATATGCAAGCACTGGAAGAAGAATTTTATTTTCCTGACGTTTCGGATTCTGCCGAGAATCCTTAATCATAGGCAATGGTAGGATTTGCCAATGCAAGCGAACATCCGTGTCCCAGGAAGCAATTGAGAGGAAGAAGAAGAAGAAGAAGTAGAAGACGAAGAATCTATTGCTGGGACAATATGCTTATTCTCCTGAAGTTTCGATATCCGTCATGGATTCGTCATCAGAGACATGAGTAGCAGAAAGGTAAGTATACACAGACGTTTGCAGTATTTATAGGACAAAGTCATTACTGCAATCATACAGCGGCAATTAACGTTAATTGCCTTCTTGTGCGTGGACTGCTTGTTGGACGGCACGTGGGCTCTGACCTGTTGAACTTTCGTCACCGGCGGTGAGATCGGGCATGATGATGGCTCCCCGGTGTTGGCGAACGATGAGGCGGTGGCCTGCCCATTCCTCAAGTGACGGCTTGCTTTGGCCAAATTGAATCTCAGGATTGAATATGGATTGGGCAAATCGTTGCACTTGTTGATGGATTGAGGGCCCGTGAACCATGACTCCAGTAGTTCTCGGCTCACCTGATTGTCACCTCTTGTGAGAATTTCGGCCTCATCAAATTTGAAGGTGTGGCCGCGTCTCGTCGAATGAGCCGCAACTTAAGAATTGGCATAATTTCGCCGCACTGCAGCCGCGTGTTCGTCAACCGGTGCTTGCGCAAACGAGCTGGCCAACAAAAGCGCACCGGCCCCAAGATTTGGCGTTTGATCCCGTATTTCAAAAACTTATCGGAAGCAGTCGACCGCCTTCTCGCACCACTTGGAGTTGGAGTCGCACACAGACCGGAGGCGACCATAAGGCGTCAGATAATTAAGCCAAAAGACCCACTGCCACGGCAAGATACATCTGGGGTTGTCTACAGGATCTGGTGCAGTTGCCGTCAAAGCAAATATATCGCAGAAACTGGCAGACTTCTCAGGACGCCAATTGCCGAACATGCGGCTGCAGTGCGGCGAAATTATGCCAATTCTTAAGTTACGGCTCATTCGACGAGACGCGGCCACACCTTCAAATTTTATGAGGCCGAAATTCTCGCAAGAGGTGACAATCGGGTGAGCCGAGAACTACTTAAGTTATGGTTCACGGGCTCCCAATCCATCAACAAGTGCAACGATTTGCCCAATCCATATTCAATCCTGAGATTTAAATTTGGCCAAAGCAAGCCATCACTTGAGGAACGGGCAGGCCAACGCCTCATCGTTCGCCAACACCGGGGAGCCAGATGGCCGAGCAATCATCATGCCCGAGCTCACCGCTTGTGACGAAAGTTCAACAGGTCAGAGCCCGCGTGCCGTCCAACAAGCAGTTCACGCACAAGAAGGCAATTAACGTTAATTGTCGCTGTATGCTTGCAGTAATGACTGTGTCCTATCAATACTGCAAACGTCTGTGCATACTTAACCTTTCTGCTACTCATGTCTGATGAAGAATCCGCGATGGATATCGAAACGTCAGGCGAATAAACATATTGTCCCAGCGATCGAGTCTTCTTCTGATTCTCAATTGAAGGATTCTCGGCAGAATCCGAAACGTCAGGAAAATTAAATTCTTCTTCCAGTGCTTGTATCTTTATCTGAACTGCTTACTGGAAGTCGCCTATTCATATATGTACATATATACATCATATACATCATATTCTGATATCGCTAAGCGACAAGCCTGATATCGCTCAAGTACGAGCCTCAAGGCACTTCCGGCACAAGTGTGTGTCCTTACCAGATAGATCGGATGAGCATCTTTGTTCCATATATTTATCTATTTATATATATTGGCAGTATGCAGGTTAGCGATTCGGAAAGTTTGCCCAGCGAAGTTGCACGATGACTAGGAAGTGGACACTGAACAAGCAAGTCAGCCAACAATGTTGGCTGTCCGTCATAAAGATGCTGCCGCCATGCACAGGTAGCACGGTATTTGTAGTTCGTAGCGGTGGTCCGCCTGCCTACTATAATTATCCGTCCATCTCCTGTCACCACCGCTTGGGATCTTAATTGGTGAGGGGATGGCTTTACATTTCGCGTGACACTCATTAATTGCCGCAATTTCCTTGTCCGTGTCTGTTGCGGGCTTGGTGATTGCGTGAAAATTATGCTCGCTGTCGAACAAGTTGTTGCTGGGCCCGGCCCTTCTCACGTGACTGACTCTCTTGCTCAAGCTATGTCTCAGTATGCAGTAGGGGAACGCCAAATCGTTACGCTTGTTGATGGACTGGAGACCTGAGAACCATGAATCGAGCAGCTCAAGGCTCATGCGGTTGTCACCAGCTGCGAGGATTTCGGCCTCGTTAAACTTTAAAATATGACCAGGTCCCGTAGAGTGAGCTGCAACCTGGGCATTTGTGTCCTTCTTTCCCATGGCCGGTGCGTGAGGACCCGCATGCGTTTGACCGAATTCCATGCGCGCACACACGCCTTTTTGGATAATCACTACTGCCTTTAAGCCCCTTGAACACGCCATCCCTCGGCCAACGCGGAATAAGCCATAATACATTACATCTTCTCGGGCAATGCAACGTAACAATTGGTCATAACTGGAATTTGCTTCACAGTCGCATCAAATTTAGTGTTATCGCTGTCTCGGTCAATCTCTCTTGTGAGGTGTAAATGGCCGCAGTCAACAATATCAATCAATAAATTTTATATTTTAGGCCCGGAGGGCCTCGTCATTTAAAGCTTAGTGCTGCGGAAAAATAAATACAAAGTTGATAAGTGCTGCTCTCCGTGAGCAACCACATAGGCAGCGGGAGCGTTTAGTAATGTAGGCAGATAAATTCATATTCACTAACATAAAGTCATTTTAAGGTTATAGTCAAACTCTCTGAAACGCATGGTGAACTAAGGAGGAAGCACTTAAAAAAGCTTCTACCATTAAAGCTGGGACATAGTTTTAGCGAACCCCCGCTTAAAAAGCAAAACGTAGGACAAAAAACTGCTTCAACAAAATTAAGGGGAATGGTTGAGAGGATTGATTGTAATGCAAATGAGACAGGACTGTTGATGAGAACTTATGAGCGTTGGAAAGGCTTCTTGTAATTGGAGAAATCATATAACAGCAGAGGCTGTCTTTCACCATTGTAACACCGCCGGACTGGCTTCATGATTATCCATCAGGGAGGTGAGACCGGAGGAGGCCATCGCCGACAACAGGGTCGACAAGAGAGTGAACGGCAGAGGTCACCTGATCAGCAACGAAACACCGGAGATGTGACCTTGTAGACTGCGGAGTCCAGCGATGAGCTGGCGAAAATAGCAGAACCGCCACTAGCATGACTAAAGACCATGAAGCCTATCGTCGGGGTTGTTAAACGGAGAATGGAGAAACGGCAATGATGACTTGACAGAGAAGTGGACGAAACATCGTTGCAAATATCACTCAAAAGAGGAAGAAATAGACATATATGGAAGAAAATGTTATCTAAACATAACCACCTCAGATACCAGGGGGACCCTTTTCAAAGTCCAAAAGTTGTGTGTTTGGGAAGCAGACGGATAACAAGGATTTTATATCTTCCGAAGTTAAGTGTTTACGTAATTTGACTTTAAAACCTGCTAAGTTAGACGACAGCCCAATTTCGAGGGGAATATTATTCCAGAGGAAGGCATATTTGGGGGCAAAGAAGTGAGAATGGTTCAAAGTGGAGCTAAAAGGATGTGCAATAATCCTGGAGGAATTACGAGTGGCATAAGGTCTATCTGCGGGAATGAGAGCGTTGATTCGTGGAAGGTTAGGGGTAGAGTTAACGCGAAAGAGTAAACAGAGGCCCGCTTCGAGTCTTCTGGCCCAAAGAAATGTCATGTTCGCTAACTGACATTTCTCCGTATAAGAAATAGTGGATCGAGGAAGAGCAAATATTTTGCGAGTAAATACCCTCTGTACATTTTCAATCTTACTGCGGTCAGAAGCATTCATTAGACCAAAGAGGGGACAACAGTATTCTAGGATGGGTAGAACATACATGCGATAAAGTTTTAACTTTATTTCCAGCAGGGAGAAATTGTGTGATATAAAACCACATATCTGTGCAGCCTTCGCAGACATTCGATCCGCATGAGGTGACAATGCTAGTTTATTTGTGTAGCTTAGACCTAAGTCTTTTATGAATTTTTTTGAAATTCGAGCATTCCGTGTTGAGTTGCTCCTTATATTTTGCGCGTTCTTCGAAATTGACCTCCATTTCCGACCTCCAAGGGATTTAAAATTCCTTCGAGATCGGGGCTATTAGAAGACTCTACAGCCTGTCAGGACTAGGATTTAACCTCGACCGTCAAATACTGTACCCTTCCGACGTCTACAACAGGACTAGGCTGACTCCTGCAAAATTTTGGCTTTATCGAACTTTATTCTTCATCGTTCTACTGCTTTATGCCCAGGAATAGTATTCCATCGCCGAACAATACAGCTAGAACTACTACAAAGGCTGAGTCGTTCCTGATATCATAGATTTTCGTTTTACCATCGTGTCAAAACTATCGTGTAAATTAGGGTTTTGGAAAAATTTCTGAACTATCACCCCACTTATATCGGTTCTAGTGCAGAATTTTATCTATTTGTCTTCACATAAAGTCAATAAAGGCATGGGAATTGTAAGTTTGTGCGATACAGCCCTGCAAGACAGGAAAAAATGTTCACCAGTGTCTGTATTCGAAATCCCGACATCATCGCAACGAGGGAAAAAAGTCACTCCACCACCCGGATTTTAACCCTGGACCCCTTACGTGGAAGGCGAGTGTTTACCCAACTGGGCTACCAGCAGACAGTGGGACATTCCAAACTCCCTTACTAACTACAGAAAATCGATCTAGAAGTCTTTTGAAATCTCCTCCTGCCAAACGAACGAAAAGTCTTAAAAGTTTAATAACTAATGTTTATTGGTAAGACGCCTCTTGGGCACCGTCAAAGGGATGAAACTTATAAAGATGAGGCCTGCATATCATTTTGTTATGACCCGCCTTGGTACTTCTAATCAGCACGAACCGGTACCCCATAGAGCCCGTAAGAGAGACAGTGGGAAGACAAGTCGGCCAGACAAATCGTCTACTCAGACAGCAGCACGGTACAGCGCGTCAGTGCAAGCAAGCACAAATTCAGTCAGACACAGGGTGCATGTACCTTTAAGGGAACGCGAAAGACAGACACTGCCCGACGGTGGCCAATCAGGATTGAGCCGATAAGACTGGCTCACGGCAGGTGGCTATCGCGACGCCGTTGAGTGCATTGACTCATCATGGGACGTGTGGCGTCCCAACACATATTTTACCCTTCTTAACAAATTTACGAATCTTGAGAATGTGGTTTATAGTCTAAGAGTGTAGATGGAGGAGTTTAAGAAATTTCCTTGATTTTCCTTCATGAGGAGGAATTGGCGATGCGTGAACTTGAGGTAGGTAACCTAACGTACGGAGAAGCAGCATCCCTCGCCAAAGCGTCTACGCAGAAAAATGATCAGGCAGACAGGGGGCTCGACGGAGTCGGTAGTCGGCCATGGACGGAGGAAACGGTCAACCCAAAGGCTTCTCAGAGGACGAAGAAGCGCTCTCGGACTCCCGAAAAAGACCAACCTAGCCACACGGCTAATATAATTAGGCCGAGCTTAAGCATGATCCAGCGAAAAAGAGCACCATCGAAGGCTAAAACGGACATAAGGGCTTCAGTTAGCACAGAACCTGGCAGTGAATCTGTCCTAACAAACCCTAGTGAAGCAGAAGAGGACGACAGTCAGAAGGTGAGTACCACTCGTATAAACTGCATAGTCATAAAAGGCATGAAGGAAGCTACTTCCGATACCCTGAATTCAAGAATAGAAGAAGACAGGAAATTATTTAAAGAATATCTGAAATCACTCCTAAAGGGTGAGGAGAAAGTCGAAATTCTATAGGCATTCCGAATGGGCGGTATAACACAATCAAAAGACGACCAATACCAACCAAGACCACCAAAAGGTTGTCCTGAAGAGTGAGGTTGAGGTCCAGCTATTGTTAAGCAGGAAACCAATACTCAGATGCTGCCACCCAACGGTTTTTTCAGCGGGATTTTTCCCCCAGCGGAGCGGGGGAAATGGAGATTTCTCAAAGTAGAAGTCCACAGGAGATGCGAACTCGGCGAGAGCAATCTTCGAATTCTGAACGGGGAGATCGTCCATGTCCCGAGGTCACTCCTCTGGAGAAAGCCGATAACACTCACAGCCTAGTCGGGATGGACAACAGTCCGTCTTCATCAGCACCGACAGCTCCCTGCATGCAATCTCACGCAAGAGGCAACCGCCTGCATAAAGTGGTGACTTAGTCTAAATTGAGCTTTCTTTACACTAATGCCCAAATTCTTCCCTCAAAAATTGATGAACTCAAGGCAGTACTTTTGGAGCGGAAACCTGATGTAGTTGCCATAACGGAAACATGGCTAAAAACAGAAATCGCAGATTCGGAGATTTCGATTCCAGCATACCAGCTTTTCCGCAAAGACCGCCAAAACCGACAAGGAGGTGGGGTTGTCGTGTATGTCAGAACTGAAATCTCTGTTGTAGAAAGAGAACACACTGTAGCCCTGGAGTATGAGTCCGTCTGGTTAAAGATCAAGAAGGCGAATTCACAGAACCTTGAATTCCTGGGCGTTTACCGGCCACCAAACATTTTGAGTGGAGCCGACGACTCACTCCTTGGTCTGGTGAAAGAAGCTGCTAGCCACCAGGAGGTTCTCATCGTTGGTGACTTCAACGCCCCTGCAATTGAATGGAACAACCTGACAGTTGAGGCGGCGTCAACTTCCTTTAGTTCCTAATTAATGGATCTCACGCTTGACCTACGCCTAGTTCAGAACGTTAAGGGCATAACCAGATTTCGAGAAAACCAGCGGGTTCCTTGTTTGGACCTCATTTTCACGAAGGATTCATCCTACATAGATGAAGTGCATTCAAGTGCCCCGCATGGTAAGAGTGACCATACGATGCTAGTGTGGGATTACTCACTCCATACTCAATGGCTGAGAAAAACGGAGGACCAGCCAAACATATGTAAGGCAGATTTTAATTCAATGAAGAATGCACTATCGTCCGTGAATAGGGACTGCCTACTCAAGGGGGATCCGGAGGAGGATTTGAGATCACTCAAGAGGGTTGCATTAGAGCTGATTAAGCGCTTTTGTCCGGTGAAGGTACACAAGACGACTAGTTGTCCTGCCTGGTTGACGAGAGAACTTAACAGGCAAATAAAGTAGAAGAATAGGAAATGGAAGTTATTCAGGGAAACTGTGTCACCAGTACACCTCGAGGAATTCCGACGCCAAAGATATGCAGAAAAATCAATTCGCCAGGCCAGGAAAAACTATGAATCAAGAATCCTCCAACAGGCCGAAGAAAAGCCCAAAATTCTATTCCGCTATATTAAAATTAGATTAAAAAACAAGGATTCAGTCACAGTACTTAAGGATGATAATGGCGGGAATGTCGTTGAGAATGACGAGAAAGCCGATTACTGTAGCCGGTTCTTTGCCTCGGTACTCACTGGGGAAACCGAGCTTTATTTTGATAATGCAAACTGTGCTGTTGGAAACGCCGGTCCGGCACTTCAATCTCTGCCATTACCAACATATGTAGTTGAGAGGGAGCTGCAAGGCCTCAAAAAGCAAAGTCATCCGGTCCAGACAATATACCAGAAAAGTTCTTGAAAGAATTGGCAAGCGATATCTCAGAACCCCTAGCACGTATATTTCGTTCTTCATTTGAATTAGGAAAACTGCCATCCGAATGGAAAACGGCAAATATTTACCCGATATACAAGGGCGGAGACCGAACGAAGGTCAAAAATTACCGGCCCGTCAGCCTAACTTGCATTTACTGTAAGGTGATGGAACGATAGTTAAGAAGACGATGATGAAGTTCTTGGAGGAGAATAACATACTGCCTGGGCTCCAACATGATTCCAGGAAGAACCCCTCTTATCTTTCCAGCCTACTTATCTCCACTGAGCAGTGGACTCGCGCACTGTATGAAGATGGTAAGGTTGATGTCATCTATACGGACTTCAAGAAGTCATTAGACAGCTTTCCACGTAAACATCTAATGTATAAATTGATGGAAATTGGAATACGAGGAAACCTGCTGGCACGGATCACTGATTTTCTCACAAGGCGATTGCAAACTGCGTGCATCGGTGACTCAAAGTCAACCCTTACATCAGTTCTGAGTGGCGTCCCCCAAGGCTCTGTCTTAGGGCCACTGCTCTTCCTTGCCTATATCAACGACTGTGTCAACGACCTTGGTTTCAGTGCCATCATGTTTGCCGACGATGTCAAACTCTGGAAAGCCATTAGGTCTGACGCTGATAGGAAAGCGCTTCAAGAAAGTCTCAATCAACTTAGCTGCTGGTCTGCTTGTTGGCTCTTAAACTTAAACATTAGTAAGTGTGTGGTCTAAAGACTCGGTACTAGAATTACTAATGTGAAGAACGATTCCTTCCAATACCTCCTCCATGGGAACCCACTTTAAAATGTGGACGAACAAAAGGACCTCGGTGTTCTTATAAATTTCTCGCTTAAACCATCTTCACAGTGTCTAAAGGCAGCTAAACGCACGACACAGGGCTGTTGCAATAAGCGGAGATTCGCCAACATCGAAAAAGAGCTCTTCAGGAAAGCCAACGGAGCGTTTGTTCGGTCCCACTTGGAGTATGCCGTCTAGGCCTGGCGTCCGTAGTTCAAGGAGGATTACCTGTACCTGGAACGAGTGCAGGCGAGGGCTACGAAGATGGTCAAGAATCTTGGTCATCTGCCTTATGAAGACAGACTGACCGAACTTGATCTATTTCCTCTCAGTTGTAGGCAACTCCGCGGGACCTCATACAAACCTACCGTATTGTTAGAGGCCAAGATTGCGCCCTAGAATTTGATGATTTCTTCGAATTGGCTCGGACTGACCATCTCCGAGGTCATCCTTTTAAACTGCAGAGGAAACCGGCCCGTATCAACGTTCGACGAAACGCCTTCTCTCAGAGGGTCATTGGAACGTGGAATGGACTCCCGGAAAATGTGAACCTCTCAGATACTGTTGACATTTTTAAACAAAAATTTGATTCTCATTTGCTGCGAAACTGTGGCAGATATAATGGACAAAGTGTCAATAGCAGTACCTTGCAACTGGCTCACACTTATCGCTGATGTTAAGCCTACATTTGTACATTTTCATTATGTAATATTGTTACGGTGGACCTATTATGCGATTTTGGTTATGAATAGGGAGCTCAAGGGCGAAAGCCTTCTTCCCTTAATAAAGTGACTTTAAGTGACTTATTGAAAGGAAAGCCAAATTCGTATATAGCTGTCCTATCCCATCTTTGATCCAAAATAGCTGTTGGATTTCTTTTTCTTTCAGAATAAACGATATTTATTTGGGGCAGAATGGCGTTGTTGTGATGGTTACTACGGGAATGTTGTAGCCTATTCAGTGATCGCTAAAGTCATCCATGGGCTTGACTTGAATTATGTGTGGACCTCTTATTTTTAATTCTATTTCGTGGCTCTATTGCTTTTTAAGTTCCGCTTTCAAATGTTAAATTTTCATTTTTTGGGCTCATAATCCGGTTCATAATCTTGGTATGCACAGCCAGTAGAGACTGCAGCCCCTGAAGCAAAAGCTGAGTCCGTGCTTCAATTTCTAAAGTAGTTTAAGGACAGAAGTTGACTAAGTTTTCCTCGTTCTGTGTCTTCACAATGATTTATCTTCACGCTTCGGCAGAGCTTTGAAATAGTCTTGACTGAGGACTAGATTTGTGGACGTGGATACTTCCAGCCATCATGTTTCCATGCTAGAGGTCTCGATGTTGTTGTTCCGTTAGCTACCTGGAGGAGAGGTTATATACCGAGTTGGAGCTTCCCGTGTAAAGTGGTTTTTATTTATTAAGTTTCTGATCTTCATGGTCTGCTTAATTTCATGATCTTCTTACACAATTCACGAGGGAAGAAGAAAGGATCAGCAGACACCCTTCCTTGATGTACTCGTCATGCGGACTTCCAACGGTGGATTGATACAACGCTTTACAGAAAGACGAAAAAACGCAGCTTCTCAACTTTCATGGCAACTATCCGTTGGCTCATAAACGAAGCTGTGTGAAAACGTCATTCAACGAAGACTCAAAGCCGGTATATGCTTCCTGTTCCGCGCTAACAATAGCCCTACTCTCCCATAAATTAATGCTCTCACTCCAGTAAACCGACCCTACGCAACTCGTATATCCACTATGATACGTTCACCAGCCCTTAGCTTCACATATGCTCCAAATATGCTTGCCTTTACAACAATCTTCCACTCGAAATTAGGTTGTCGTCTAAATTACCTATTTTTAAAGGCAAATTACGTGAACGTTCTTCAGTTTATTTGGTGAGGATAATAGGCAATACCTTTGAAAACCTTATTCATACCGTGTACAAAACCTATAAAAATTTATCACTACTAACATAGTATTGGCAAACAGTGAGAAGCATTGTTTTTTTTACAATATATATCTGTTTTTAGAGTTCAGACTTGGAGAGAGGAGGGGGGACGCATGTGATTATCCAAGCGCTGTTTGTACATCTGAAGGGAAGTGGCCTCCACGACTGACTGTGGAAGGTTGTTCCACTGTTGTACGACACGTTGCGTGAAGAATTCAGAGCGGAGGTTAATCTTGGACATCTTCGTGCGCAGCTTCATTGTGTGCCCACGCAGAGGAGGCGAGAAGTGCCACTGAAACATGTCTTCAAAGCGTAATCCTTTCTCAAGACCGTTTATTATCTTGTAAAGTAGGATAAGATCCCCTCTTTGTTGCCTGTAATGCAGGGGGAATAAATTTAGGCATGCCAGTCTGTTTATGTAAGTGTTGTTCTTTAGACCTCTTACTAGCTTTGTTGCCCGACGCTGCACTTTCTCCAGACATGCTGCGTCCTTTGCTAGCCATGGCCGCCACGCCTGTATGCCATACTCTAGGTGTGGTCGAACAAATTTGCCGTACACTCTGCCAAAGAGATCTTCATCGAAGGCTAGAAACGCCCTTTTGATAGCGTGCAGCACTCCCGTGGCTTTATTTGCAGCTTTGACAGATTATAACGAGGGCTTCAGATTACTCTGTATCCAAATGCCAAGGTCTTTTTGCGTTGATGCTACGGGAATTTGGATGTTTTTCAGGTGGTAGGTCCTGCTGCTCTGAAGGATAGGGTAGGTTGTTGGATGCAGGTAAAGGACGGCACACTGTTGCACATTGAAATTCAGCAGCCATCTCTCGAACCGCGTCTGCAGTTTGCAAAGGTTATTTTGCAGAACATCTCGGTCGCTTGGGCGCTTAACGACATACCAGAGCTTAACGCCATCGGCAAACATGATTTTACCGCAGTCCAGTTCTTGCAGGCTGTCATTTACATAGAGAATGAAGAGCAGAGGACCGAGAACGGAGCCTTGAGGAACCCCACTAACTACTTCAACCCAGTCCGATTTATCCTCCCCGATGCAAACGCGTTATTTTCGACCGGCTAAAAATGACCTGATCCAGTCCAAAATTTTCCCCTTGATGACAAGAACGCTCAGTTTATGTCAAAGGAGTTGATGGGGCACGCCTTCAAAGGCTTTGCGAAAATCAATGTACACTACGTCCACTTCGAAGCCCTCTTCTAAAGCACTTGTGCAGGCCTCAATTGAAGTAAATAAATTTGAAAGGCAGGAGCGCCCTCGCCGAAAGTCATGTTGGAAATTTTTTATGATGTCATTTTCATCGCCAAATCTTAGTATGGCCTGCTTGACAAGGACCTCCATCATTTTGCAGGAAAGACAAGTCAAGCTTATGGGCCGAAAGCTGTTTGCAGACATCTTGCTACCTTCCTTATTTAACTTTTCGATGTTGGCCGTCTTCCACTGCAAAGGCAAGTCCCCTGTTCTCATGGAAAGTTCAAACAGAGATGAAAGAGGCACCGAAAGCTCGGTCGACAGTTCTTTAAATATCAGTCCAGGGATCCCATCCGGTCCAGGAGGCTTTTCTGGTTTGATGTGACTGAGGACATGTCTTACGTCTGCGACAGAAAAGGTAACATTTTTAATAACGGCTGTACTTTCGCCTTCTTCTACTCCCGGATTGTCATCGGGAGATTCCATCGTAAACGCCGATCTGAAAGACTCTGACAGTAACTCTACTTTCCGCGGTCCTTCCGTTACTACGTTTCCGAGGTTATCCCTTAGAGTTGCAATGTCGTCCCGGTGCTTCCTTTGACTGCGGATGTACCCATAAAACTTCTTTGGACATATTGTGGCTTGTGTTGTAAGTTGACGCTCAAAGGCATTTCTTGAATTTCGTATTTCCTTACGGCATATATTTCGTTGCGCTTTATATTCGGCAAGTGATGTTGAATCTCGAAGATGCTCGTACGTTTTCCACAGTCTTTGTTTCTTCTTTGTGGCCCATTTTATCGGCTGGTTGACATATGGAGGTCTGGCACATGGTCTTATTACTCTCATTGAGCAATGGAATTTAATTAAGCGCCCTACAGTCCCTTGGATATGCTGCCATTATTCATTTGTAACGTTTTTATTTTGTAACCAGTTTTCTGCGGAAGCGGTACGTCTCATTTCTTCAAAATCGGCTTTCCAAATATTTCTGCGTCTCTTTAATTGCGATTTTGGAGACAGTAAGTAAACACGCAGGTAAAAGTAACGTGGTCACTTAACCCAAGTGGCGATTGTGAGTTCACTTCCCTTATGATGCCCTCTTCTTTATTAAAAAAGAGATCAAAACAGTTTGATCGCTGGCCTTCTCGCAGTCGGGTTGTGAAGTCTATGTGTTGAATGAGATATTCGTCCAAAGAAAACTGAAGTAGTTGATAATTGATAGGTGCTGCTGCGGCCTTTATTCCAGGCCTCCTCCAATCGATGCCAGGAGCATTGAAATCACTCAGGAGTACTAGGTTTTCCCGTTTACAGATAACTGTCAGTGAACTTAGCAGTTCTACGTCGTAACTTTCACTGGAGCCGGGAGTGCCGGATGTTGCCTGATCTTAACTTTACACGAAATTATTTCACATCATCGTAGGGCTATGTCTGCCATTTCCCTCTGACAACAGGAAATTTCATTTGCTACATAAAGTGCCACTCCTCCGCCCCCTACGTTGAGATCTTTCGCAGCGGAACAGTCGATAGCCTTCAATGCTGACTTCGCTGATCCCTTTTGCTTCGGTCAGCCAAGTCTCTGTTAATTCAATTATATGCGGTTTCTGCTCAGATCCTATTGTTTTGAGTTCGTCAAGTTTATTGAAGAGACTCTGACAATTGGTATAAAAGATCTCGAGGCAGCGGCCACTATTGCTTGTGGTATCTTCTTGAACCGGCCGGTAGACCTTGGTAAAGTTTTCCGCCTGACTACTTCCGGCCAAAGATAATTTCGTTCGATGTGGACTATTTCTCCTCCTCTTATTTGTAGGCCAGTTTTGCCTTTGTTCTTTCGGTCTTTTAGATCGTTTTTCAAAAGTCACATTTTCCTGCGTTCCTTTGGTTCATAATCCGGCTGAAAGAAAACTCCAGCATGCATGGTCCGCAGAGACGACTTTCTTTCCAGCAGAAGTTGTACCTGCGCTTCGGTGTCCCAAATGACTTTTAATGGTCGTGGCCGAGAGCTTGAACCATTTGGCGACTGATCCTTGCCTATTCTAAATGCTTTGAGAATTTTTACAGACTCAGTGCCCCTTATCAGTTATTTAGCGTACTGCCGAACGAGACCTAGATCTTGCTCCACCTTATCCCCAGCAACGGCAGCCACTGATTCTGGTGCACCCTGTATCACTATATGTTGCTTACGGTTAGCTCGAGCTTGGGCCGTGGATGCATCGCACTGAAGCAGAGTAGCAGCAGGGGTTTCGAAATCCAGATCTGTGAAAGATTCTACGGAAATTTTGCTGGTAGCATTTTCTTCTAAGTTACCGTTTATCTTTTGGTCCAATTGAACTTCCGTTTCTTCAGAAGTCTCCTCTTGAAGTGGTTGTCTTTCTTTTCGTTCACATGGCGTGTTCCAAGGTCTGTCTTGCGATAAAACTGAGGTCTTTGGTTGGTCTTTGGCAGGCCGCTCTTCAGCCGCCTTCTGCTGGCGCATGCGTCTGCGTTTGGCCCTGCTGGACTCGTGGTTTCCTGGTTTAGCAACCACTGACCTGTCCTCTGCATGCGTCGCATCCGGGGGTGTTACCTTATTGTGCTTTATGAGCACTGCTAATATCTTTGCGTAAAATTCAAGGCTTCCCTCTAAACGCATTACGCGCGTGGCTAGGTTAATACATCCATCGCAATCTGCACGCGCAGGCTTATTTGGCTGGGTGGTGTTCGGTTCTAAGATGGTTGGTGAAAGAAGATGCGTTTTTGCATAGTTGATTGTCTGGGATTTCGTACACGTTATTGAAAGCGCTTCGGCTATTGCTGGAAGTACCTTATCAAAGGTTGTAAGAGGCGACTTACATAAGTTAACCTAATTTCTCCCGTTAGAGTATATCTTAGCCACTTGGCCTTCAGCGTGTGAGCTGGTGGTGAAGTCGGTAGAGAGTCCGACATTATGAAAAGAGGTCCGGGGTTCAAATCCAGCGGTCGACGAAAATTTTTTTTCATCTAGCAGAGATGAATCGTGCACGTTAGCGTTACCCATGCTATTGGAAACTATATTAGAGTGCATTTATTCAAAGTCTGCAATCAACCGACCGTGCTAATGTAGATAGCGAAAAGATTTACTTGTGCGATTAATTTCAACAGTCAGAATTTTAATTTGAACGACTCAGCCTTTTTTGTGAGGAGTTCCTTGCACTATAGCAAGCAGTCAGAAGCAGCGATATCGTTTTTAGGAGCGAATGAATTTCCAGACGTGTGCTGACCGTAGGGATAATTTCCGAGCGTGCTATAATCCGCGGTCCAGTTAGCTTGTGAAAGCGAAGGATTCGTCTCACTCAGAAAGGATATTTCCGAAGGGTAGATAATATGCAGTCCAGTTAGATTGTGAAAGCGAAGGATTCGTCTCACTCAGAAGGAATATTTCCAAAGGGCAGATAATACGCAGTTCCTTTGTCAGTTCTTTCAGCCAGTTGTGTCTTCTACACTAAGGTAAAGACTAAAAACCTCGTAAGCGCAAAGAGCTTAAATTCGAAACCAATTTCAAAATTCCCGCACGCAACTTTTAGGCTTTTAAAAGAGTCCTCCTGGTATTTGAGGCTCTTCCCAAGATAGTAAGGTTGTCTCTAAATATGTTCACCTTTTCCCTGCAGAGTCAAGTATCATTTCCGACTGATGCAAACTCTTCTCCGTTTTGAAACCCTGATGGTGGCCTTTGAGGTTGCTGTTGATGATCATCACATGTCCTTACGTTGTCGCCGACCTGTTGGTGGTCACTACAGACTGGTGGGTCGCACATAGATGATGCTACTGTAACTTCTACGATCCTCTCCTCGTTTCGACCCCGTTGTCCCCGATGAGCTACTCTTGTCTCACCCCTTTGATGCGATATAATTTCTCCCAGATCAAGCAGCGTTCCGAACCCCTATTATCACTATCCCATCTTTATCCAACATATCTTATCCTAAGGATAGTTTGGCGAGCGTACGTATAATTTTAATAAAAAATCGTCCGCCCAATACATTCAGGCATTCTCCTATAATTTTTGTAAATCGATGACTCGCTGAACTCTGCCCCCGACGTAGGAGTTTGTTTTCATTTCCTAATATTTTTCAGTATTATTTTATAAGAGGGTCCGTTATAAATCGGAATTGGCTTACGATCTCAGTCAGTCAGTATATTTGAGGAAAATATAAGCTAGCGCCTTAGAACTCCCTATTTGTCACATCAAAATCTCAAGAATTATCAACGATGTTATCAAGTTTTCAGTCAGGAAAATATAGACCGTCACATGGTGCAGTGGTGTTTCAAGGTTAATTTGTCACCTAGTTCACGGAGTGCTGTAGCATGTGTACATCGAGTCGGCGTTTGAATGCCTCCACAGATTGGGACATAACAATCGCATCGGGAAGGTTATTCAATGGGTTCATGAACCGATTAGGGAAAAAATACTTTCTCAAATCCAATCGTCCTTGGGGCACATTCAGTTTGAAAGGATGTCCCAGGAGGTTAGTCGTAGCGGCGAGTTGGAAAAAGTCGTCACACATGAGAGCGCAGTCCAAGCCACGCACGATACGGAAGGTTTTTATCAAATCTCCGTGTAAGTGCCTATAACTCAGAGGATAGAGATTAAGGTTATTTAGACGGATATCATATAGTAGTTGACCTTGGCCTCTTATTAATTTTGTTGCCCGCCGCTGCACCCTTTCAAGTACGTTATAATCCTGCCGCATGCATGGTCTCCAGGCTTGAATCGCGTATTCAAGATGTGGACTTATGAAGGTACGGAAGTTTTTCGAGCAACATTCTTGATCAAAAACCACGAATGCCTGCTTAATG
>JAYGXS010000001.1:32517880-32529658 GCA_036362985.1 Ligula intestinalis
CACAGATTGCACGGTATTTATAGTTTATAGTGCAATCTGTGCATGTATCACCCCCTATCTGCGCATGTCTCAGACCTGTTTACGATTACCTATGACTAAGGATTCCCGACGGAATCCGAAACGTCAGGAAAATAAAGTCCTTGTTCCAGTGATCGCATCTTCTTCTTCGGTAAGCATTATTTGAAGCATAAGGCTGAGAGACAGAGGGAGCTGGGTATATTCGACGAGCTGCAGAACTAATCCTGAATATGGACAGCACTTAATTTGGAAAATTCAGAAGACCAGTCACTGAGCATACGTAAGCTTTCGATAAATTCTCACCGGGCAATTGCATGTATATGGGAAAGGGGTCAAAGGTAAACACGTGGGACACTTATTCGAAAAATTTATTCGGCAACGGTCCAATCCTGGGTTGGCTTTACTGACGCCTACGTTTCCGAAGGGAATAAGACTAATTATTTCTTGATAGTAGCGCTTTTTTCCTTGTCCTCAGATTGAAATATTAGTGCGTGGATAATAGGTGTGAATATGTCGGCACTTGCATCCTTTGAGCGCATGCCGATCATGCGCCGATAAACAATTCTAGGGTTGGGTATGAGTACAGCCATGCAGGCGTTACCTATTACTCTGTCCTAAATTTAACCCCAGCGCGAACCCACCAAAGTTTAACCCTCTCAGCCCTCATTTCCTTCGGAGTTCAGCGCAAGGCAACCTGTAATACGGAGGGTACCTGTAACTTTGCTCCACCCAAGTCGTGTATAATTGAAGCTGCGGCGTAGTCTGTTATGCGAAACAGAATTCCAGAGAAAAGGAAATCTAGTAGAGGTAGTTTGCTATGCTAAGCGGTACCGAACTGATCCAATCGAAACTCCAACATACAAGCGACGTACGGGTACGTGTAACTGGCGATTGTGGGCCACATCTCTGACAGTGTAGACCGTTCATTTGGCAATACAGGCTGTGTGACCCAGAGGGTATGGTTGGGGGGATGGGGACGGGGATTGTTGGTGTTTTTGCTGTTTATTTGGTCGTCTTGATAACCAATCTTTTTTCAGTATGCGTGCCAGGGTCTGCTGCAGAGGAAATGAAACCCGGGATTTATTTAGGGTGCTTAATTTGGTCCTTTCCTCCGCAAGGAGGCAAGTTTCGAAGTACTTATGTCAACAACTTGAAGGTTTCCCAAACCAGAAGCCAGGTTAGGCAAAGTCAGTCGGACCAGCTGTTTACTTCGAAAAAGGAACTTACAGGGGGAGTTGACAGGCAATGCTGTACCTAGATGGGGCTGCTTAGGCATCTTAGACGGTTGCCAAACTCCACTATGAGTTAAGGATTGGCTTTTAGTGGAAGAACGACCCGTTTTCGTCTGTGCCGCCTACGGAATTGCAGGTCATCCTCTCCGTAGCAGTTTTTAAATAGGGAAGGTGGGAGTATGGGGTGTAGAAGTGCCGGATGTGGTGACACTCAAGACCGGAGACGCTCACCTGCTTTACCTCGCCAATTGAGGCCGTTATCGGGGTGTGACCGCTTGGCAGATTCCAGCCTCGAAAAGCTACAGGGGAGAAGTAGCTGCCAGTTAAGAGCCTACAGAGGAACGTTCACCACCTACGCAATACAACTAGAGCACGGTGCTCCCTTCCACCCCTCCTTTAACTAGCACTCATGCCAAAGTACAAAGCAGCCTGTAGTACGGGTGGCACTTATAATAGCGCCACACTTAAGTTGTGTTTAATCAAAACCGCGGTGTACTCTGTTGTGTCAACTCGAATTGCTACATAAATGTCACTCTAGTAGAAGCAGTAGACTATTTTAGGTGGGGACAAACTGATCTAACCGATACTCCAACATACAAGCGACGTAGAGGTATGTGTAAATAGCGATTGTGTGCCGCATCTCCGACAGTGTAGACATTTCGGTTGGCAATGCAAGCTGCCTGGTGTTGTTAAGCCACACTTTTTCATAGTCGATATTCAGTCCACTGTGTTGGGCCACTTATTACGAGTCGAGATCTGTGATTCAGTCTACCACCACACTCGACACGGCAGCTTTCCTTTGATAAGTTAGTAGCGTTGTTCTAGGAAACATAATATCGTCACCTAGTAAATAAAGAATGCCAGTTGTGTAGTGGAGGAACGTCAGAAACTTGCATGCATCCTTTACGTCAGTTCAGAGGGGCGATCTGTTATACGAAGATACCATGGGCTAAATGGCTGGTCGCCTAAAAATAGGTTTGCGAGAATGAGCATGCCTGAGAATACCTACGAAGGAAACAAATCGATCGATCGCACTCAAGACCTAAGGGACATTTGGGAGGGCTTTAGCAACTGATGTCATGGCAACCTAAACGGAAATTCGGCAGATCTTTAAGTCCGGTCGGGCCGAGCGTGCACGTGGGAAATGAGCCTCTAAGTAATCGATAAAAATAGACAACATTTTAGTTGCACAAATAACATGCACGGAGGACAAACTCTCTTTTGCACACAGATGACTCATCGAGGAGAGACGCATTTCTCCGAAATAAGTATTCTAACAGAGTTGCGTACAATACACCTGAAAATAGTCTAT
This sequence comes from Ligula intestinalis, assembly GCA_036362985.1. NCBI lineage: Eukaryota > Metazoa > Platyhelminthes > Cestoda > Diphyllobothriidea > Diphyllobothriidae > Ligula > Ligula intestinalis. The sequence continues at coordinate 32,520,443 of JAYGXS010000001.1, forward strand.
TAATAATTTTCACATAAAGAATGAAACCCCGAAAATCGGAGAGGAATATTGAACACACTTAAAGCTTTTACCAATGAAAATGCAAGTAAACCCATTCAGAAGAGCATTTGGTGACTATACGTAAGCTTTCGATAAATTCTCATCGCGCCATTACGTTTATATGGGAAGGGGGTCAAAGGTAAAAATTCGGTCAATTACGTTCGTCCTTACATGCAAATGAGTCATGGGAATAGGGCAGGAGGGATTAGGGGCGATAATAGGCGGCTGGTTACGCGGCAGTGAGAGCTTGTTGATGGCGCACCAGGGGGAGGAGGGAGGAAATAGAGAAAGCGAGGAAACGTTCATGCAGTTAAGTTACCGTCGGCCATGCCAAGCTCGGAGCTTGCAGAATGTACCTTTGTGCGCACAAGACCAGTCTGCGCAACTGGATAGCGATTGCTTCTGCTGTTGCTGCTAGCTAACGCTGACCCAGGAACTTGATACATTCATACTGAGGGACATTAAGCCCATGAACATCACCATGGAACCTCTCGCTCCTCAATATTTATAGTACGCATTCAGACGTTGCCATTTACCACCGTATGGAGCAAAAACCTTTGCAAGATGGACTCTGGAAATACTGAAACACCAAAGACAGAATCTATGCAGTTCATCAACTGCAAGAAAAGGGTCCGTAAAACAAACCCAACATATGCATCTCTCTCTCTTCGAACTGACAAAGGAGGTAGACATCTTGAACCGCGAAGGAGCATGAAAATAAATGCTGAAATTTGGCTGTGAATAAAGATTTATCCCAGTGGCCAGATAGCTCGATAGCAAGCGTCACGAAGAGTTGGTCTGCCTCAGGTGCATAGACGGCATTTCCACAATCATGGCAATGGATATCTATCTTGAGGGGTGGCTTGAAGTCAACAACTGCCCAAGCCAATGGAAAACTACTCACCGAAGGAAACCTACAGACCGAAGCCAAGACATTAATATCAGGAGTCTACGACCTCTTATGCGTGAACGTCTGCGAGTTGAGTATCACAATCAAAGCTGATATGCAGCGTAGTGTGGAGAGCTTTGATATCAACCGTTTCAATATCGAAATGACCGTTAGCACGGGAAAGATATGTCTTAACTGCCGCTAAGTCAGGAATACGATCACTTCATAATAGGTGCGTGCGGTACACGCTAAGCAGCGGAGCATCAAGTCGGTAATCTAGGTATAACTATCAAGTCTTCAAAACCGGCCTAAATTTTGGTAGATTGTAACAGTCAGCCTCGGCATGCCACGGTGTCCCCTTCAACTGGAACTTGAGGCCTACAGAGATATCGTCCTGACTTTGCACATGTAAATGAAGAAAATGCAAACAGCTTACCGTACACAGGCAAAGGAAGATGCTTTGGGCAGGACGGGATCTCGAATATTCCGGTCCCCAGATCAACAGGCCTGCTCAGCATTTGGGCTATACTAAAGCATCCAAAAGTGTGATAGAATGGCTATGCCGTGGCTGGCGTTTAGGACTACGCTAGAACAAAGTGGGCAAAAAGTCCATAAAAGTACGCCTTAAATATCGCAATAAAGTACCTGCAGATCGAAGAAAATCGCAAAATCTCCTGCTATGATCGTGGGATAAAGCGTATGTCTACCAGCTATGTGAACCATGTGTATTTTTGAGTCTGGTCAGTAAGGTACGATTGACAGTCCGGTACATGGCACGTGTAGGCGGAAAATTCCACATTGCATTTCCAAATTCGTTCAACTTCCACTTCAATTGTCTTAGCGCGGACAACACGGAATGAGAGGAGCATGAGGTCCATTTAGCTGCCTTCTCAACGTAGACAATAATCCCAAACCTGCCTCTTACTATCAAACTTAGAAGTGCACTGTTTGGGACTATTTCGTGCGTCTCGTGGGTAGGCGGTCTGTTTCATTTTGCCAGTCGGTGCATCCACGTATATCTACCGCAGCCGGGTGCGGTCTTGTCAGTGAAAGGTGGTGGATGCGGAAGAGGGGGCAAATGAGATACATGAAGCTAAACGCTTCCTCACCATTAACGAATTCCCGCACAAGCCATTGCTACGCCCTTCTGGGAGTAGTCGCAAGCTTCGTCGTTTGCCATGGTCAGATCATCATGTGTTACGCTATTACCAGACTGCTCATGTGATCAGTCATCAGTTTTTCACGGTAAAATTCTGACTTTCTTCGGGTGATCTTCACCCTCCGATGGAAAGTGCTGATCGAAGTTTTTAAAATTTTACTCGTTTTTTGTACCTCAAGGAGAGAAGGCTAAGGACACTTCATTTTTGGGCAGTCCACGTAAACTAATATATAAAAATAAATCCAGCGTCCAATTTCACGCTCATAAAAGGGAGTCCAGAGGTGAAAGAAGCCTAAACAGTACTAAAATTTACAAATAAATAGAACATTATTTTCTTACACAACGTTATCACAAATATCCGAAATTTGAACCAATATTTGCACTACAGTTGCAACACTGTTCAGTAGTTGAATAAGTTATGCACAAAAATATTGTTCCAGATATTTTTAACTTTTAACAGTAATTAGTGCGGAAGAACCTCGACTAACGAGTTTAATCCGTTCCGACACCGTATTCGTCACGTGAGACATTCGTCTTACCAAGCGTAGCCAATCAGACTGCATCAGCTCACTGATTGGCTGCAGGCGACCGAGGACCCACGCCCTGGGAGTAAGACTCTACGGGGGACACAGGCACACACACGCGCACTAACATTTCGTTAACTGAGTGGAAGCTCGTCAATCGAAATAAATTCTCTGTTAGTGGCTCACTCGTTACCTGAAATGCTTGCATGTGGGGCTGCTCGTCACTGGATTCGGTTACATCTGGTAGAGTTTGCTTACGTGGTCCCCTGACAGGACATGGGAACCAGAACTGCCGGTAACACAGGTGGCTTTGCGCAAAACTGCGGGGAAATTAGGATTTGAAACAGTGTTAAGGGCATGACTAGAGTTATGCATAAGGTTGCGGTTAAGGTTTGGGCTAGATTTAGTTCTAGGATTCGGGCTAAGGGAAAGGTAAGCTCTCCGCACTGTAGCGCGAGACCGCTTGCATTACGTGAGGGGGAGGGCGTTCCTATTACCGTGTACAGTCCGGGAGGGGGGGTGTTGGACATACAAGCCAGTCCATCTGAAGGGTTTACTGCACTCAAGTAAATAGTTTGTTTGAGTTCGGATACTACAAAGACTTCAACCATTGAGTACTACCGTAGTACAGATACTCGGCATACCTGTACTTTGCCCTTGTAGCAGTTTGCGAACTTGAGTGCAGCGATTGACGTGGGGTAGGCATCTTGAAAATAGTGAACGTCATAGCAGACACGAGGCTTGTGTGCCTCGTGTGTCGCTTTGTCAGAGAGCACGTGTGCGCACTGACGTATAGAAAGTGACAACAATTGTTGATGAACGTTCATTTGACCGCTAACGGAACTCATAGGTCCCGCTCTGCCTTGGGTCTCGACAGACGCCCTGAGAGCCGTAACAGCTGGTAGTATAGGCAGATAGTATTGCCGGCAAAGACAAGGGAGACTGGGATGGCCATTTCAGGCTTATTGGCCGTCGTCAGCCAGTCATACCCAGACCCAAGTGGTATCCCACCCAAGCCTCGAACTCGTGACCTTTTTTACCAGAGTCAAACGCCCTAACCACTGATCCACGAGCATGCTGTCTCATCGGTTTAGGTCCGAGGATCGTTGATGAACGTTTACCTGACCGCTTAAGGAACGCGTCTGTCCTGCTTTGCCTTTGGCCTCGACAGAGATCTTGACAGCCGTAACAGCTCGAGAGTTCGAGGCTCGGGTGGGACACCACTTGGGTCTGGGTATGACTGACTGACGGCGGCCAATAAGCCAGAAATGGCCACTACAGTCTCTCTTTTCTTTCCTAGCAATACTATCTGCCTACTATCAATGACGATAATGTCGATGAGCATGATTATAATAGGTGGCTGACTGCACCCCCAACCTTTGATCTCACTGGTATGAGAAAACTACTAAGTAAAGGCCCGTCCGAGAGGTCTCTGACAGCACGATTATTTAAGTTGTGTGTTTAACTAGAGTACCTCATCTAACTTTCGGATGGTGTAACCCATTAACAGATTCATGGCCAAAAAATCTTGTTCCAGCTTCAGTAGTAAGAGAATGTCTTGGTGAAACCGCGCTTTTCGGGAGATTCGTAGCAGGTAGGTCCCTGCGAATCTGGCGATAGAACTGTTCCAGTATGTCTTGGGTGAAGGGACCGCAGTAAGATTGAAAATGTACAGAGGGTATTTACTCGCAAAATATTCGCTCTTCCTCGATCCACGCTTTCTTATACGGAGAGATGTCAGTTAGCGAACATGACATTTCTTTGGGTCAGAAGACTCGAAGCGGGCCTCTGTTTCCTCTTTCGCGTTAACTCTACCCCTAACCTTCCACGAATCAACGCTCTCATTCCCGCAGATAGACCTTATGCCACCCGTAATTCCTCCAGGATTATTGCACCCCCCTTAAGCTCCACTTCGAACCATTCTCACTTCTTTGCCTCCAAATATGCCTTCCTCTGGAATAATATTCCCCTCGAAATTAGGCTGTCGTCTAACTTAGCAGGTTTTAAAGTCAAATTACGTAAACACTTAACTTCAGAAGATATAAAGTCCTTGTTATCCGTCTCCTTCCCAAACACACAACTTTTGGACTTTGAAAAGGGTCCCCCTGGTATCTGAGGTTGTTATGTTTATATCAATTTTTTTCCATACAAGTCTATTTCTTCATTCTTTCAGTGATATTTACAACGATGTTTCGTCCACTTCTCTGTCCAGTCATCATTGCCGTTTTCTCTATTCTCCGTTTTACTACCCTGACGATAGGCTTCATGTTCCTTAGTCATGCTCGTGGCGGTTCTGCTATTTTCGCCAGCTCGTTGCTAAACTCCGCAGTCTACAAGGTCACAGCTCGGACGTTTCGTTGATGATCAGGTGACCTCTGCCGTTCCCTCATCTTCCTGACTCTGTTGTCCGCGATGGTCTCCTCCGGTCTCATCTCCCTGATGGTTGATCATGAAGCCAGTCGGGCGGTGTAACAATGGTGAAAGACAGCCTCTGCTATTATATGATGTCTCCAATCACAAGAAGCGTTTCCCACCCTCATTCGTTCTCATCAACAGTCCTGTCTCATTTGCACTACAATCAATCCTCTCAACCAAACCCCTTAACTTTTTTGAAGCAGTTTTTTTCTCCTACGTTTTGTTTTTTTTAAGCAGGGGTTCGCTGAACTCCGCCCCAGCTTAAATGGTAGGAGTTTTTTTTCACTGCTTCCTTCTTAGTTCACCATGCGTTTACTACTATTTTAAAATGACGATATGTTGGTAAATCTGAATTTATCTACCAACACTACTAAACGCTCCCGCTGTCTATGTGGTTGTTTCATGGAGAGCAGCATTTATCAACTGTGTATTTATTTTTCCACAGCACTAAGTTAGCAATGACGAGGCCCTCCGGGCCTAAAATATAAAATTTATTTATTTATTTATTTATAACATGAGCATGTATGGATCCAAGTGCAGTCCAGATGCTTCAGGAGGGATTGGAAGAGGTTGGTCTCTAACCCTGCGTCACGGTGAAGGAGACTCGAAGGTAATAATCACAAGATTAACGACGGCTTTGATTGTATTCGCTGTCCTCACACCCGGAGGACAGTAGCTTCAGGTCAACTGCTGAACCCTTCGACATACGTCCGCAGACAGGAGCAGTTATTTGACAAACAAAAAAGGCAACAATATTCAGGTAACTTTAGTTTAACCAAGCGTCTTATGTAAACATGTTATGGCAGTGAGATCTACTCTGCTAATAACTTCGAAACCCCTCTGTCCAAAAGTTCAACTCCTCCTACGACAGTTCGAACCTCGACTCCGATGATGTTCACTGCGTGCTTCATCCGACTTAAAGCAAGCACGGTTGCTTGCGCCTGAGTTAGCTTTCAATGATAGTAGACTTGTGTTGCATCTCCTGCGCTCTTTCTTTCCTCACTTACCATTGCTCGATGTTTCGTCATCTTGACTTCTCCCACTGTATCTATCGCAGGGGGTTAAGTGAGTTAAACCCAGCAACTGCGATCTTCCGACCATGGCTACTTAGTGCAGAAGAGAGGTCCGTAAAGGCCAGAGTAGTAGAAAGAATATAGTGTACACAATGGAAAGGAGAAAAGATGAGAGTAGATTGACTCGGGAGAGCCCGTACGCTCAGGAGATCGACCGGATCCCAAGTGACTGTTTGAGAGAACTCGGGGCAGTAGACAGAGAGGGAGAAAGAGATAGCTTTCATTGGCTATGTCGGACTGGAGATTTTGGACAAAGAGGCAACTTGCGTCGGGCACGCGTGCAAGCTCCCCATTCGACGCCTCATAGATGTGGGAACTATGAGTGGTTGATCGAGACCTCAAGAAACCACATCGGTAAGCCTTTGAGAAACTGCACTTCGATGCGAGCAAGTCAGCCAGGCACGACTCGCTACATATCCAGCAGCCGCGTACTTCAAACCCAATGTTAGTAATTATCAAGGCAGTACTTACTTGTACTTGTTACGGCTGTGATCATACCTGATCTAGCCGGCCTCAATGATGTCACGAACGGTACCTCTTTATGCGTGGCGATTGGCGGCAGCGGATCTGGAAAGCTCCACCCCATCCCTTCTTTAGTGATGGAGACCGAAGATAGAAGGTCCAAGAACTGCTTCTATGTCTTGACGGATGGTGTCGAGCCAAGTCTTCAGTTGCCCTCCTCTTCCACGTTTCCAGGTGGGCTGCGGTGCCGGGTCGAGGGCAGCATAGGTAAGCTCGTGGGGCGGACGACGGAGAACGTGTCCAAACCACCTCAGTCGCCTTTCTTGAATGGCCTGAGATATCCTCGTGATAAGATCGCAGCGGATGCGGACTGTCTCATTTGAGATGAAGTTGCTATACTTAACTCGCAGGATCATCATCAGGCACTGGTGGTCAAAGACCTCCAGTCTTCGCTCATCTTCAGCGCGCACAGCCCAGCATTCACATCCATAGAGCGGGACTGACCGGATGGATGCACGGTATACACGAATCTTCGTGGCGATGGAGATGTCACGTCGGATCCATAGGCGCTTTCGAAGGATTGAGAAAACCCAGTGAGCAGCATCTATACGGGATATAATGTCATCCTTGCTCTGCCCATTCTGTAGCAGCCTCGCTCCGAGGTATTTAAAGCTGTCTACTTCTTCAAGTTGATGGCCATTTATCCCCAGGGGTGCCTTCTCCTGGTCAGGGTACAGCTCGAGAACAACTTCGCCTTTCTGGAATTTATGGACATGCCTACCAACATAGCGATCCAATTTAACCGCGAAACTTCCGACTGCAGACAACCAAAGCTTGAGGCTAACAACGCAATATCATCGGCGTAGTCGAGATCAGTTAGCCCGCGTCCGGGTGCAAGTTCAACGCCATCCCCTTCATGTAGGGCCTCGCCGAGAATCCAGTCAATGACGTAGTTAAACAGAATGGGCAAAATGTCGCAGCCCTGACGGACACCAGACCGGATATCGACAGACTGAGAGAGAGAGAGATTGTTGTGGACCAGGACTCGTGCGGTGGTAGACCGATAGTAGGCCTTAATTATGACAATGAGTTTTGTCGGCACTCCATCCAGTTTCATTATTTGCCACAGGGATTCACGATGGATGGAATCGAATGCGGCGGCAAAGTCGACGAAGCAAACGGCCGTCGGTCGCTGGTAGCTATGGCGGAATTCTAGAGTGCGCCTCAGTGTGAATATTTGATCCGCACATCCACGCCCAGCTCGGAATCCAGCTTGGTTGGGTCGTGTCCTGGAGTCACGTACAGACTAGAAGCGCCTGAGAAGAACAACAGCGAAGATCTTTGCAGCAACATCGATAAAACTTATGCCACGGTAGTTCTCTCATCTTGTCTTATCTCCCGTCTTGTGGACAGGTACAAGGATATTTGAGCCCCAGCCATCGGGAACGGCCTCTTCTTGCCACGCCTGTACAATCACCTCATGGAGACGAGGAGCCAGGGTGTCGACACAGGACTTGTAGATTTCTGCAGGAATACCAGCCTCTCCGCACGCCTTCTTGTTGCGTAGCCTCTGCATTGCATCGGTTACTTCGTCTTCGGAAGGGAGGTCACACGACACTGTGTAGGCAGGCGAGGGTTGAAACTCCGCTGTGGAGGAGAGGGATAGTGTGATGGGTCTACCAGATAAGTCACTAGGACCACTGTGATACAAGGTGAGATGGGAATCGACCCACGGGATTTTGATTTCTCGGGCGCCTGAATCGGGGAGTCGGACTTCTGACAGGCAACAAACATCCACGTGATATTCATGGAGACTGTGCGCTGCCAGACTTTGAGTACCAGGTTCCAGAAATGTTCGCACATTCCAGCATCCAATACCAAGAGTCCGTTTTTTGCTAAGCAGTCCAGCTTGCATATTATTCGCCCGCACCACCGGACAAGGGTTGCGGAGCGCGTCGGTTCCCGCGGACGCCGTAACATGAGGTCTCTTGGGAAATTCGCATACAGGCGGGTCCCCAACGGCCGCTCGGATTCTTTGTTCGAGGTTGTCGCCTCTAGCAATTTAGCTCAAGAACCTTACCACAAGGCAGTGGTGTTGGTGGCAAGCAAACCTATTTAATGGCGGTTCACGCTTGCCATGTCACAGTGTCGTCATTGGGCCTTGCGGCATTTTATAAGGCAGTCGGTGCGCCAGACCTCAGCCCACCGCGCCCTGGTAACACTGTCGCTGCTGCGTCCGCGACTGCTTATTCGCCAGACCCGGGAGCCTGCTTATTTCGCAGCTAACCTCCACAGAAGGCCGCGCCATTATCCGCCACCCGTGGACGCGCCAGGTAGCCTGAAGCTTGGCTAGGGCATAACGGTACTATTAAGCGAAAATAGTGAAGGATAAATAGTGTACAAACCTTAGCAATGAACGCACCAAGTCCAGAATGAGGGGAGTCAGCCAAATCACCTGAATCAATCCAAGGGAACGTCACAAGTTCAACAATAACGCCACGCAAGACGATGGCCTTGATGGTGGTTGGTGAAAGCCAAGGACAGACACCAGTGGGGGGTCCCTGCCTCGCGCGATGGTTGCCGAGTTCGCGGCAAACAAAGGCAGACACAGTGTAAAGGCGTTAAGCAGGCGCGCGTAGCCACTGCACTTTCGCG
>JAYGXS010000001.1:32541795-32552952 GCA_036362985.1 Ligula intestinalis
ACCACAAGAATCGCTGGGAATACCAGTTGTTGCGAGCTCAGCTGGCGAGCTAAGCATAAATTCTTCCGTGAAAGGACATATACTCGGTTTCAAGACAGTGGTCTCGGAAACAGGACTGCTAAAAGAAGGCTGAAGTTCCGTCTCCATTGAGGTTCTAAACTTGTGGTAAAGTGCATTCTGGTGGGTCTCGTAAGGCTCGGGCTCAATGAGGGGTCCGGCCTTTTCGCATGTGCCACCAGGAGCACCTCCTTCGATCTGCTCGATTGCCATTACAAGGTGCTCTAGGCGAGCGGCCGTGCTGCTCGTACTCTCTGTTGGCGAAACAGATGACATGGTTGAAAGCCGCTGTGCTCCAGACGTCGGAGAGCTCACGAAGTGGTTGTCGTAGCACTCGGACGACCTCCCGGAAGTGTTGCCATCGTCCAAGTCAGTGAACGTAGAATCGTTGTCCGAAGTTCGCTTGCCTACTTTGGCACCCAGATCAAAATTTTTTTCTAAAGCGGATATGAATTCAATCAAGTTCTTACCTTCGTCCGCCCTTCGCTTTCTTCCACAACCCAGCGCCACCTCGTCCGTTATATCAGCTAGGACTGCGGCACTTGGAAGGCCAGCCTGGCGATAAATCGCTATTTGATGCTCCAAAGCCGTCACTCTCATGAGAAGGGTGTTTATGAACTTCGCAGTCAATTGCAGGATAGTGGCCTTGCTCAATTTTTCTCCTTCTTGCACAGGCGGCAATAAGACACGCAGGTTCTCAAAGCCAGCATTAATGCTTTGCATGCGTCTTCTTTCGTTGCAATTTGCAATCTCTCGTCTAACACGCTTTTCGTTCTCAACTTGGAGATGACCAACTTTTGCGGAACCATAGTCAGAACACGACCTGTAGACAGATGCGAAACGGCACGTTAAAAGTGATGGAGAATTTCAATGCAAATAAAGGACAAACAGAATTGTATAGTTTACATAAAATAAGTTAAGAAAAGTTGTTGCATGTGGACTGTCCATCAAAGTACAGAGAGCACATGGCAAGATGGCGCACCATGTGCGCGAACGCACCTTCGGGGTTTCGATAATATATCCTCGCGTGTTTCAGCGTAACATCGTCTTCTTTCAATAACTTCTGTCTTTTGTGACATCAGATTCTTTCAAATCTTTTATTCTCAGTGGATGACAATACCGCGATGGGGACGTATAAGACGATCGGCTGTAGCACCACCGCACACGGCAAAAATCTCACAGGCCGTCCGTCAGCAATAACACGCCATAGGTCTGAATTAGCGGAAAATAGCGGTCATTTAATATTGATTAACACGTCTAGCTTGCACATTTTTCTGGTATGCATTAATAATCTTAATGTAAAAAATATATAAAAACTACTTCACTCGCCAGCTTTTAGTCAAAAAATGAATTCTATATTAGAAAAATTCGACGTTGCTACAACAGCAAAATGGCTGGCTAAAGCCATGTGGTGTTAGTTTAAACAAACACGGTCTAGTGTCCATGGTTCTGCATTCGTGATGCAAACCACGAGATATATGGGCAATTTACCTATATCCTCTCAAATAATTCATCGATAGTATACTTAATGCTATGAATGATGTGATTCACTTTTTAATAGAACCTGGCAATGTGAACCTTCAGCTGTGGTATTGTATAAACCACTTACAGTGTGATCGATCTCTCGTCAAATTACTCGTACTCAGTCAGTGCGTTTATCCTTATAGTAAGTCGAAAGCATTTAGTTTTGCGATCTTTAATTAACGGATATTATGGTATCTTTCATTGCCGCTGTTTTTTTACCATAGACAAATAAATAAATGTTATATTGTAGGTCCGGAGGACCTCATCATTGCGAGCTTAGTGCTGTGGTAAAGGTAAATAAAAGGTTCATAAATGCTGCAAATTGTGAGCAATCACATAGACAGCTTGAGTATTGAGTATGGTAGGCCTATAATTTCATATCCGCCAGCATATCGTCATTTTAAAATAATAGTCAACAATCTCTGAAATATATGGTGGACTGAGAAGGTAGCAGTGAAAAAAATCCGACCATTAAAGTGGGGGCAGAGTTCGGTGGGACCCCACTAAAAAAAACGTAGAAGAAAACTCTTTCTATAAAGTAAAGGGGTTGGTTGATAGAATTGTTGCGATACAAGGAGACAGGATTTTTGATGTGAATGCATGAGGGTTTGAAACGTTTCTTGTCATTGGAGAAAGCATATAGTAACAGAGGCCACCGTTCGCCACCATAACACCCTCCGACTGGCTCTACTTTCCTTTGCCTAGACTAAAGAAATTGCAAAGACAGTTGAAAGATCAATCTACTCGTTCATTATCTGTGCACCTCAGAAACGCAGAGGTTTTGAATTAGCGTCTAAGATTCGTTTTGCACGTGACAAACAGAGGGAATCTTGCACTTTCAGCAAGTAAAACTCTGCAAAATCTGTTGTCCAACTGTTCCGTCGTCGGTCCTCCGCTAAACGTGGTCATAACATCCCCTATTGCTGAATGAAGCTAAAACCTTTGTGCTGGATGAGTCTGACAAGGCTGAATTGTTCCATACACTCTTTGCAAAATAACTTACGGTGGAATCTGAACCGGTCACCTCGTTTCAGCCATGCTTAGTAAATGCTATCAGTACCATTGATTTCTCCGTAGAAGTAATTCGTAAGCACATTATCCGTCTAAAAACTCGCACTCCTCGGGAAATTATGATATTCCAAACTCCTTATCAAGAGAGTGTTGAGCTTTCCCCGATTGCTAAGTCATCTATTCTCAGCTTATCTTCTAAATGGTTTCTTTCCTGACTCATGGAAGACATCTGTCATTCTTCCAGTTTTCAAGACAGGATCTCGTTGGGTGTAAATAATTATCGAGGCGTTCACAAAACACCGGCTCTAGCAAAACTTCTAGACCAAATTATTTTTAATCAATTTCTTGACTCTTGCATAGAGAATAAACTATAAAGCGCCTCACAGCATGAATTTCTACCTGGAAGATCATGCGAAACCTGTCACTTGGCTTTTCATAAGCTCGGTACTTCACTTCGTAATGAGCAGCAATTAGCATTGTGATTGACTTTGACCTTAGCAAAGCTTTTGAAAAGGTGCCGCACAGGCGTCTTCTAGGCATCCTGCCTCCTCTCATCGCTTTCATTGCTTCCTACCTGCCTCACCGTAATACAATCCAATATGTTTATTATGACAGCTTACAGGCAATTGTAAAGAGTTGGTAATGCACCTCTTGGGCGCCTTCCAACACCTCGAAGACCGGAAAATACCTAAACCAAACTCCCTATGCTGCAGCCAGTATTGGTTTCGTTTCAGGTTTTGTGTTTTGTCAATACTGGGTGAGATAGGGGGTTTGTTTCAAGTAAAAACCCTGCCTTCAAAGGTATGATACAAACAGAATCAATGTACAGTTGTAAGCTATTTTGACTCATCAGCAGGAGAAATGTTGCATATCGTTTAAGGACATTAATTCCAGACGGAGAGGGTTGGCCCAAGAACGCAGTGTTCTCAGTCTTCCTTCAATGGTTGTCGGCAAAAGTTGCGCGCTATCGGCTGAAGGTTTAGTAGATTGCGGGCTGCTGCTTCAGCAGCACTATCTTCAGCATGAAGCCTGGCGGGGTTCAAAGTCCACGAACGCCATCAGAGTGAAAGAGGGATTCCACCGAGTCAGCACCCAAAATTCGTGAAAGTTGTCCTGAATGTAGAAAACTATTTATAGCTCTTTTATACATAGGGTAGCTTTGCTGGGTTTTAATACCTCGGGGCAGCTTATTCCAGATTGATATGGCGTTTACTGAAAAGAATTGCCGTTAATTAACTGTACGTGCAATATGAAGAAATAAAAATAAGTCTTGATGACTGGCGCGGCGAGAGTGCTCAAGCTGCCTTATTGTACTAAGAGGATTAAAGGTTTGACCATTCAAAAGTTTAAACAGTAAACCATAAACAGTAACCAGAAGGTCTTAGTAGGCAAAAGCTACCCGATGCCTCAGCCGATCACGAGTGGCGTTCATCAAGGCACGGTTTTAGGTCTCCCCTTTTCATTCTTTACATAAATGAAATTTCAACAGTGCTAAATAACTCGGAAAATTTCATTTATTCTAACGACCTTAAGTGCATTTACTCATTTTCTAAGGACATGGCCAGTAGTTTGATTGATAAAGTCAACGCAGACTTGCGTACCCTCTCACATAACAGCACCACATGGCAGGTGGAGTTTTCTCCATCCAAATGAAGTTTCATGTGTTTTGGTCCGGCTAAGCTTTCAGGACCCATTATCTTCCAAAAAAGCCCATTGTTAGAACGATCTTCGATCAAGGATTTGGGTCTAACTTTCACAAATAAGCTTGCATTATCGCCTCATGCATCGAATTTCTGCCAAGGACGCAAATATAATAATAATAATTTGTATATTTAAGGCCCAAGGGGCCCTGTGGGTTTATATCGCATATTTTTTTCCTTCAAGAAATAAAGCTAAAACTATGCTGCATGTTTGTTCTCCTTATCCTAGAATACTGCTGTCCACTTTTTGGTCTTATAAACGCGACTGACCGTAGTAAGATTGAAAACATCCAGCGAGTTTTCGCTCGTTAAATATTTTCTTTTCTGGGTCTAGTATTTCTTATACACATAGATGTCAGTTAGCAAACATAAAATTTCTTTGGGTAAGAAGACTCGAAGCTGGTATATGCTTTCTGTTTCGCGTTAACAACAATCCTAATCGCCCACAAATTAACGCTCTTTTTCCGGTAAGCCGACCTTATGCCACTCGTAACTCCTCCATGATAATTTTGCCCCCCTTTAGCTCCACATCTAACCGTGCTTTTATTTGGAGCACTCTTCCACTCTAAATTAGGTTGTCCTCTGCATTATCGATTTTCGAAGGCAAATTACGTAAGCATTTAAATTTGGAGGAAATAAAGTCGTTACTTTCGGTTTCCTTTCCAAACACGCAACTTTTTGATTTCGAAAAGTGTCCTCCTGGCATTTGAACCTCTTCCCAGGATAGTAAAGTGGTTACTTAATATGTTAGCATTTTCCTCTGCAGAGTCAAGCATCACTTCCAAATGCTGCAAACTCTCCTCCGTTTTTCAATCTTAGCGGTGGTCTTCGAGGTCGCTATTGATGGTTACCGCGTTGTTGCATACTTGTCGGTGGACTCTGAAGTCTGGTGGGTCGCATCTCGGTGATTTTGCCTTGATTTCTACTGTCTTCTCCTGTTGTTCCGAATGACCCCTTCTTAACTCACCGCATTATTATTTCCCACGACAATAAGCGTTCTGAACCCTCAACAGCAGGATCCCATCTAACTGCATCCGTCATACAATGTTACCTATTAAGGCAGTTTTTTCTGCTGCATTTTTTGGTAATTGGTGGCTCGCTGAACTCATCCACCGATGTAGGATTTTTTTCTGCCCAGAAAATTATTAAATAAGAAAGTTCGTTGTTAATCGGATCTAACTTACCATTTTACCACGCGTAAAATACTACTAATTCCTGTTGTCATGCAGTTGCTTACGGGCAGCTGTGATTACCAATTTTGAATATTTTTTTCTTTTCACGGAAGCACTAAGTTTGTAATGAAAGGGAGCTATGGGCCTTAAGTATACAATTTATTTATTAGTATCAACCATCAGAGAGGTGAGACAGGAGGAGTTCCTTGCGGAAAACAGGGTCAAAAGAATGAAGAGACGGTAGAGGTGACGACATTATCACTGAAACGCCCGAGATGCCGCCTTGTGGACTGCAGAGTCCAGCAACGAGCTGGCGAAAATAACAGAACTGTCACGAGCATGACGAGAGGCCGTGAAGCCCGTCGTCAGCGTTGTAAAATGGAGAGTAGCAATAATGATTGGAAATTGTAGGGGACGAAACAGCGCTGCAAAATTCACTTTATAGAGGACAAAATTGACATATATGGAAAACGATTTAATATAAATAGAATCACCTCAAATACCAAGAGGACCCCTGACAAAGTCCAAAAATTTTGTATTAGGGAAGGAGGCAGATAATCGGGACTGCAAATTTTTCGATTTTAAATGTTTACGTAATTTTGCTTTCAAAACTCCTAAGTTAGATGACAGCCTAATTTCGAGGTACTATTATTCCAGAAGAAGGCATTATTTGGAGGCAAATAACAAGAATGGTTAGATGTAGAGCTAAAGGGGGTGCAATAATCATGGAGGAATTGCGAGTGGCATAAGATCTATCTGCCGGAGTAAGAGCGCTGACCCGTGGGAGGTTAGGGCTAGATGAAACGCGAAATAGGAAGCAGAGGCCCGCTTCGAGTCTTATAACCCACAGAAATGTCATTTTCGCTAACTGACGTCTCTCCATATAAGAAATATTGGATCAATGAAGAGCATTTAGTTTTTTAGTAAACATTCTTTTTGCATTTTCAACCTTACCGTGGTCAGAGGCATTCATTAGACCAAAGAGGGGGTGGCAATATTCGAGTATGGGTAGAACAAACATTCGATACACCAAGATATGATCATGGTGTTTAAACTCGTTAGGCTGTGCTCTTCAGATGGATCACTTCTTTGAATTCGCCCAAACAACACACCTCCGAGGACATCCATACAAACTGAAGAAAAGCCATGCCAAACTAGACGTGCGGGCCTATTTCTTCTCCTACCGGGTCATTGGAGACTGGAATAACCATAAACGGAGGATTTATGACTTCCGATGTGACATGCAAACTATAAGTAAAACTGTATGACTCAAGAAAAAGCAGCGAACCCCTAGAGGTTGCGCGAAGAGATCACATAGCTCTGATGTACGCAAATGTACAGTCTATTCAACACAATGGACGACCTAAGAACTGGCCGCTGATCAGTTTCGACTTGACCTCATAGTTATCAATTAAACATGGCTAAATAAGCCGACAGCAGATGCAAACGTTCGGCTGAAAGGATTTTAGCTTATCCGCATGGACCGAAAGGAACGTTAGGATGGAGAATCGCAATGTTTATATGAGACGGCATTGAAAACGCCCAGGACAGGTCGTCATCAAACAGGAAAACTTACAGCGAAACATTTGATTGGAAATTGAGAGCACTGAACCAACCGGACCTCCATATTGCTCTGGTATATAGAACCCGCAAGGCAACGAACGGACAGGAGCGATGCACTCATTACTGAGCTTGAACAGTCGCGTGACCCAAAATATTTTTCTTACGAGTCATTAGTACCCATAGTGTATAGTTATAGAAGTTTCGCGTCAGAACACCGTAACCTGTTCTACCAGCAACGTTGTGAACTTACGGAGCTTGATCCCTTTTCGCGTCGCAGATTACACAAGGGACAATTGTTACTGTTTAAACTTTAAATGGCCGTGCCTTCAATTCCCTTAGTACCCTGAAACAGATCAACCACTCTCGGCGCGCCAGTCATTGAGATGTCTTTTTATTTCTTCCTATGAAATGCACAGTTAGATACCACCAATCTTCTTTCAGTGAATGTCATAAAAATCTGGAATAAGCTGCCTAGAAGTATTCAAACTCAGCAAAGCTATCCTTTGTTTAAGAAAGCTATCACTAGTTTTCTACAATTAGGACAAATTTCACGAATTTTGAGTGCTGATTCGGTGGAATCCACCTTTTATTCTGACGGAGTTCGTGGACGCTGTATCCTGCCAGGCTTAATGCTTAGGACGATGATTCTGAATACGCAGCCCACAATTGGCTAATTCTTTAGCTGACATCGATTAACTGTTTGTCGACATTTATTTCTCCGGTGCAGAATCCCGAAACCATAACACGTTAGGGAGACTGAGAACACTGTGTTCTTGTGTCAACCACTCCCCGTCCGAACTTCAGTCACTCAGCGAGCCTCTTTTATTTTTTCTCCAAATTCTCAGCTATATATACTTGTGTACATAGCTTTCGCTAGTATTGCACCGTTGGAATCAGTTTTTTATTTTAAGCATTTCGCCTTCTATTGTTCAAGCATAAAACCTCAACAAAGCCAATATTGACTGCAGAACAAGGAGTTTACAGGAAGTTTTCTCCTGTCTTCCGGAGGTTTCCTGGCACCAAATATGTGCTTTACCAATAAAACTTATTAGTATTATTAAATCTGCCGAAGCAAACACGTCTTGATATTTGGAGATTTTAATTCTCAATGCATTGATTGGGAATTTACAGCTGGCGACCAGAAAACGAATTGAAATGGAAATTACTTCATCTAGTTACTGGAAAATTTCTTACCGAGCACGTCACAATAAACGCGCGGTGCCAGAATTGCCAAGAGGCAAGCTGTTTGAATCTCAGCATTAGTATTGATGAAAACTGTATCCTTGGATTGAGTTCTCAATTCCATTTTGACCGAAGTTATCATCGAGTTCCTGTTTGGAAATAAAGCTCTTTTACTTCGACCTCTACACATGCAACTCACCCAAACGCAGTCTGCGCTTCTTTATGAACTTGACTCAGCATCAAGTAAAGAACTGTTATCTGCCTTTAAAGAGCTCGCGCGTCGCCCAATCGAAGTGGGTGACATCGCATATAAAGAGGATCCTCAATAAGAAATGATGACAGTGGAAAATATATACCAGATATAGAGAATCTGATTTTCCGTCCACTTTAAAAAACAGCGAAATCTATGTGTAAAACTCCGCCGGAAAGCACGGTCAGCTTTTGATTCAGAACTAGTCAATGGAATACCAACCAACAGAAAAAAAGTTATTTCCTTGCTCGAATAGAGTGAAACGCAATCGGACCTCATTCCGTACCTTAAAGACAACCAGGGAAGCCAGCTTATCAATAATTTAAATAGGGCGAACCTCTTGTCTAGATTCTATATTTCGGTGTAAACTGAGGAGCCACTTTTTGACGAGAAAGAAAAGCGATATAGTGCCGTACCGACAGATACAATTAGAATCCTTTCGTCTTTTACAAATACTGTAAGAAAAATCCTGATACAGCTGTTGTCCGCTTAGTCACCTGGTCAAGATATCATATCAGCGAAAGTTCTGAATGAGCTCACAGAACAGCTTGCCTCCTCGATTTCCGAGGTCTTCAAAAGTTTGATGGAGTAGGAGGTTCTGTCTGCCGACTGGAAGCTTGCCATCATAACCTTCATATCTAAAGGAGAGTTAAACTTAGCAGACATTTTACACTTTCAGTGCCAAAAAAGCACTGTCAGTTAAGTAAAAACAATTACAAGCGTATTTATATTCTTTCTCATTCCGCATTTCCCCGCAACCAAGGGAAACCTGGTGTGCCCCGCCCTTAGCACGTCAATCTCTATACCTATTTAAGCAGTTTTATCCTATATTTTTTCACAAATCGATCGTTCGCTGAACAGTTCAACCGATATGGGAGTTTCTCTCACTGCCTTCTCAGCTGACCATATTTACCTAATATTTTTGATTGCTATTTTATGAGAGGGTTCGTCGTAAATCAGATCAGACTTACTATGCGTAACATACTACTCATTCCTGTTGTTATACAGTTGCCTATGCACAGCTTTGATAATCGAATTTGTAAGAAAAGAGTCCCTTGGGCCTTAAATACACAATTTGTTTATTTACCGTTTAACCACAAATTCCATAAGAAACTTGGGCAGGAAAGGCCTACCAATTTAATCATTATGAACAGAACAGTCTAATCCTCTTCTAGTCCACTTTCATATCGAAGATATTCAAAGCCACGGTCTAGATAGGTCACCCTTCGTTGAACTTTCTCGAGCAGAGCGTAATCCTGCTTCACACAGGAACGATTGAACGCAATATTCGAACACAGACAGAACAATATGCAGGGCAAAATCTAGCTTTGATTTCATCTTTACACAGGGTTTTAGCAGTATAGACAAGCTTTATTACCTAACTTTGCGGTAATTTTACTACCTATGCACTGTACCACCTGTAATAGACGAGATGAGGTTAAATACATCGCAAGTACGCTTTGCCCTAAGGAATAAATGGTAGGGCCGCCTGATGGCAAAAGTCTCCCAGGCAAAGTGCCTTACGGATTTCGTGGTAAATGGTTTAATGCTTGATTAATAGGTAATCAATGGCAGTTTAATGCATGAAAGTGTACAGTGAGAAATAAAATAAAGCCATTCATAATATTTTTAATGAACTAAAATGTGAATGAAAATGTAACGAACGTACCAAGGTCACTTATGGCGTGGAGCTGGGAGAGGATAGTGTGAACTTCTGTTGGTGAAGATGTCGATGGTCCTTCTCATGCCCTCTGCTGACACTACTGCCTTCGTAACGTATCGTGTCGTCGTCTCCTTACCGTCAACACCACCATGGCCCTCACCCACAGTTGCCTACAGTGCTGTAATCCTCACCGGTATCTAACTGATATTATGTGATGGCCCCTCACTCCAAATGGATCAACTGTACAGGACCTTGGTAGCCTTGACGATCATATCTTCCCCTTTTTACTGTATACTTATTCCTTTTTATCAACCGATCTTATTTTTTACGATCTCGTTATTCTTCTACCTATCCATACGTGTGCGTGTGCTGTGGTGATTAACAACCCCGTTCGGCGTTGCGTCCGAAGACCTGAGCAGGTGATTAGCTCCTTTAGATGTGTGCCAGCCTCGATATCCTTGGCCCGCTACTGAAAGCACCAAAAAGACTGAGGAAGTTGTAAAAGTAACACCTTTTGGCTGACAAAGAAAGCCGACGGGCCAGGATAACCACAAAAACAACCCATAGTACTTAACAAAGTAGGATTATAAACCAAGTAATTATTAAAGCAACTCCTGCCACAATTATTTAACCCCACGATGAATTTCGACCACTTGTATATTTATTGACAGTTCACACTGGATATAAAAATAAGTATGCAATAAAGAATCGAACTGACCGCGAAAAAACCTCCAAATTAGTCTCTCTATGGTTCTTCGGGCGAAAAAAAACTGCAGCGGCTTAAGGGATTGAAGTTCGGGACGGGGAATGGGCGGCACAACTGCACGGTTGGGTAAAAAGATAATTGCCCTCACACGCATCTGACTACGTGCACTAGTGCTTTAAAAATTCTGTGCAACAGAACGTAAGTTACTTATATCGATTAGAAATGGGCACAATCTGTGTACGACGACGCACGATGTTAATGAATGTCGCCAACACCATCGAAAGCGTTAAGACCGAGTGCTTCCCCACCACAACCTAGCTCCTCCCTTG
>JAYGXS010000001.1:32567952-32610963 GCA_036362985.1 Ligula intestinalis
TCGATGGTGTTGGCGACATTCTTGATGAGCTTATTGCCGAGTTAGAGGCAGAAGAATTTATCGGTCGTTGGGCAGAGAATGTATTTAGATTAGTTTTAATCGTAGTAGATTATGGAGCGACAGGGCTTGACGGTCACGACATCAAGAGGGATGGGCTAACTGGTGCACTGATGTTTATGGGCCTGTGACGAGACATTCGGGAGGTAGGGATAGCAGGTGTACTGGCGGTTACGGGATTATAAATAGACATCTGGGAGGCAGGGATAACAAGTGTACTGACGTTATTGGGTGTATGACCAGGTATCCGGGGTGGAGGATTAGCGAGTGCATTTACCCTATCGGGACTACGAAAAGATTAAGGAATAGTAGGCTGAGAAGTCATTGGTCGATTGGATTGGAGAGCCACATGTCTTCGCTCCATTGGTGTAAGATCTAGACAGAGGAAACTTTTAGTCATTTCTAAATATCAGGAAATGTGACCTCGTTGAAAAAAGATTGAGTCCAACTCGATCGGTGAAAACAATTTAACTAGGATGGGTGGGTTCTTGCTACGTGATTGGAGGCGTTTGGCTTCTGTAATTTTGTAGTCGAAACCACCCGAACATAGAAAAACTTTTGCAATATCCAAAGGGTGACTTACTATGGAGGCATTTTTAGTATAAAGTTAAAGTTTTGCTTTTGTCTATCAAAAGCTTCCGTGGTTATAAGATGGACGAGGGAGTCTTACTTTTAACATTCTTGCGGGGGCACATCTGATAACTTTATATGTATATATTTTAAGGGTAACAGGCAAGAAATGCCCTTGAGGACCCTATTAATGTAACGCAAACAAGGTTATTCTTACAGTTAATGTGCAGTCGGGGGGAGCACATATGATATCATAACAGAATTTCGAGTGAATTTTCATGGAAAGGAATGAAAACGGTCTAAAGCCAGAAAAATTGTTCACAGTGCTGGCAGTAGGAAATCGTTTTGTAAAAGTCACCCTTTGTCAAATAAAATCACATCAAGTCTTCTTTTAAATCCTGCAATTGTGTCAGCGGAAACCGTCTCGCTTGGTAGCAAGTTCCAAGGACGGACCACGCGTTGACTGAAGAAATATTTTCGGAGGTCTAATCGGGTGCGTTTGTTTGTGACCTTGTAAGAATGGCCACGCAGGTGAGTAGTGGTGGCTAATTGGAAGAAATCCTCCAATTTTAGGGAGGAAATGTGGCCCCGGATTATCCGGAATGTCCAGAGCAGGCTGCACTGAACGTTCCTGTAAGACAAAGGAAAAAGGTCAAGTTTTATCAATCTCTCCTGATATGGTAAGTCCCTGAGACCGTCGACCATCTTCGTCGCCCTGCGTTGCACTTGTTCAAGAAGATCCACATCTTTCTTCAACCACGGTGTCCAAACTGGCATTCCGTATTCAAGATGTGGTCTCACAAAAGTGCCAAATATTTTTCCGAAGAGTCTAGGTCGAAAGATTTTGAACGCTCGTCTGATCCAGTGCAGGGTACTACTTGCCTTATGGACGGATGTTTTACAGTGCTATGTTTGCATCAAGTTCGCGGTTGTCCATATATCCAGATCTTTGTGTGTCTCAACCTCGTTTAATGCGGTTCCATTGATAAAATAACTGTGTTTCGGTGGCACTTTTCGCCCCGGGCTTATGTGTAGAACACGACACTTAGATACATTAAAGTTAAGAAGCCACGTGGACGACCAGGTAACCAGTTTATCGATGTTCGACTGTAGTCTCTTTGCGTCGTCGGCGCACCTAATTTCAGCCCATATTTTTATGTCATCCGCAAACATGACAGCTGCGCAATCAAGCTCATTGAGACAGTCGTTTACGTAAATCAGGAATAGCAGCGGACCCAAAACTGAGCCTTTTGGTACACCACTCTCGACCATTGTCCATTCTGAGGTTGAGTTTCCGACAACGACCCTCTGTTCTCTGAGGGACAGGAAACTACTGATCCATTTATGCATTTTTCCTTGGATTCCCACGTCCAAAATCTTCTGCAGAAGAAGCCTGTGTGGTACACTATCGAAGGCCTTTTTGAAGTCAAAGAATATAACATCAATTGAAAAGCCTTTATCAGCGGCATTTGTCCACTTCTCCTGTGAGTAAAGAGCACTCGTGAGGCAAGGGCGTCCTGGGCGAAAGCCGTGCTGTCCATCGCATAGTATTTTGTTGCTTTCGAGGAAATACATTAAATGCTTCTTAATAATGCGCTCCATAACTTTACACGCGATGCAAGTTAGACTGACAGGACGGTAATTTGCGCAATCAAGTCACGAACCTGCCTTATAGATCGGGGTGACGTTTGCCCACTTCCATTCTTCTGAGAGTTCGCCTTCGTCAAAAGATTTTTGGAAGATGGCAGCCAGGGGTTTGCATAGTTCGTAAGCTAATTCTCTTAGTGCTAGTGTAGGAATTTTGTCCGGTCCTGGTGATTTGGCAGGCTTAAGTTGGAGTAATTCGGCCCTGACAGTGTTGTGTGAAAACTCTAGGTCCTCTATTTTGTGCAATAAGGAGGAGGGTAAGGGTGCAGTTATCGGTCGATGAGCGGACGGAACGTCAGCAAAATTGTAGGTTCTCGGGTGGAGACGGATTCAAAGAAATCGGAGAGGCGGGAGGCTTTCATCTGGTCTTCGGTCACCGGTTGTCCATTGGCTGATCTAAGGGCAGGGATCAGTTCCTGAGATCTCTTCGTGCTTCGTATGTAACCGTACAAGATCGTGGGTTGTTCCAACGACTTGTGTTATATGTTCAACTCGTATTTCTTGCGCAGTTTAGAAGCTTCTCTTTTACAAATGTTACGTTGTTGCCTATACTCCCGTAAGTGTTTACCAGAGCCAGTTAATCTGCAGCGTCTCCAGAAGTGGTTTCTTTTTTTGAAAGCGGCCTGCAAATTTGAGTTCATTTTACTTCGGGCGATTCGTACTTGTCTTTCTTCTGAAGGGACAGTTGAGACAAAGAGTCCTTTTCAACGTCGAGCTAAAGGTCATCCACTGTTCATTTGCTCCACCTTGGAGATCTGTTTTCCATGATACCTCTGACATTTCTCTTCTCATAAGTGTGAAGTCGCCCTTCCAAATGTTACTTTCCCATGTTTCGGAGGAGAAGGGTTTGGAGAACAGCGAATACTCGAAATACAGCATAATATGGTCGCTTGACCCTAATAGGGGTCGATCCTGCAGGTCAATCACAGTTTCCTCCTCTCGGGTAAAGATAAGGTCGAGACAGTTCGACTGTTGTCCTTCCCTAGCCCGCGTTCTAAACGTGACGGTTTGGCAGAGCAGTTTGGCTGTGGCCCATTGTAGAAATTTGTGATTGAAGTTGTCTTGAAGACCCTGTGCAGTCCATGTCTGCCAGTCAACACCAGGAGCGTTAAAGTCCCCAACGATGAGGATGTCTTTTTTCTCACTAACCCTATACAATTCTGTTATAAGGATAGTGTCTTGGTCATGAGAATGGTTTGGCGGGCGGTATGTCACCAAAAGCGTCAGTGGCCTGGCGTACTTAGCAGATATAGCAATATTTAGCATTTCCACACCTCGTGCTGGGACCGGTACTTCAGCCGTGGCTGTCAGCTTGCAAGTGACATAGACTATAAGCCCTCCTCCCCTAGTTGTTCTGTCTTTCCTGAAAAGCTGATATCCTCTAAGTGATAATTCAGAATCAGCGATATCTTTAGAAAGCCAGGTTTCAGTTATGGCCATGATGTCTGGTTTCACCTCATCGACCAAGTTCTTTAGTTCGTCCAGCTTGTTAAACTAGCTTTGTACATTTACGGTTAGGATCTTTAGTGATAGTTTACTCCGTGAGGCCCAACCCTCATCGTGACAGGTTTTGGCCAGAGGAAGGGCTCCTTGACTTGTATTATTTGCCCATCTTTTATTTTCAGGCCCTTTGCCCCGCTTTAGGTCCTCTCTTTCAATTCTATCCTTGGTTGCCTCATTTTCATCCGCTCCCTCGGCTCGTATTCTGGCTAAAAAACACTTGCTTGTGCGAATTTCGTAAGGCCGTTTTTCCTTTTTGCAGTTTTGCTGCCAAGCCTTCGTTATCGAATATAATTTTGAGAGGCCTTGGGTTTGTTTGTAGGTCGCGGCCTAAGTCTGCTTTACCCAGACGGAAGGCTTTATTTACGGTATAGGTTTCCCCATTCTTTAGGACAGCGCTGACGTATTCGTGTATTCGATTATAGTCGTGTGCAACTCGTTCCGTTGTTCTGTCAAACGTGGACTCAGGAGCACCTTGTATGATAATGTTGTTTTTCCGATTTATGGACGACTTCTGTAATACCTTACCTGTAGTTCCGTTTGACTCGTCTTGAACAACTATGTAGTTTTGTCGGTCAAGGGAAACCCGTGATATATTTCCAGTCTTACTGCTATCGTAAGACCCCGAGATGTTGTTAGGAATAGTTTTTGACTTTGTGTTTCCGCTACCATCACCAGAGATAGGCTTCTTTTGGAGTCTGGGATGGCACTGATCAAGTCTGGCTTCGTGCTGCCCCCTTCTACATTTGTGGCTTCCTTCTGTGATTAGTATGCAGCCTTAGCATACCCACTAGGAGTGGTTGATGTGCTGGGCACATTTTGCACTTTCGGTCCGGAAAATGAGCCTATAATTAGCGGGGTGTTAATTCGGAAAGTTCCTCATGTGCTGAAATTGGGCGCAGAGTATTAGTCCCGCAGACCGTTAGAGATGTTTCTGTAGAATCTTGATCACGGTGCTCCTCGTCGAGGACAACTTGACCATTTATGTTACTTGCCTGATCATTTTTGTGCACAGACGCTTCGGCGAGAGATGCTGCTGCTGCGTACGTTAGGTACCCTCCCTCAAGTTCATGCATTGCCAGTGTTTCTTCGTGAGAAAGAAATCGAGAAAATTTCTTCAGCTCTTCCAGCTCCCCTCTAAGACTATTAACCACCTCCTCAGGTTTCGTAAATTTGTTAAGAAGGGTAAAATATGATATGCAGGCTTCATCTTTATGAGTTGTATCCCTTAAACATTTAAGACTTTTAGTTCGCTTGGCAGGAGGACTTTTCAATAAGCTTCGTGACCGATCTTTTGTATTTGATGACTGAATTTGATCCTTACGGCTATACGCTTCTATAGCTCCATCGGTCAGCCATTCGACTTCCACCCGAGGTATCCGCTGTTCGATTCCCGGCCCCGCTGGCAGCTTTGTAGAATTATCGAGAGCAATCGTTTCTACTTCCATTTTTGCTGTAAACGAAACGATTAAATTCAAAATGTTAAATTTGCCTTTGTGACTGTGACGTAGTGTGTTGACTGAGATTCAAAATAACGAAAATCTTCCGACGGTATGTAGAGTATTGCAAATATTTGAAGCAGACTGAGTAGACAATACGCCTAATTGCTTAGAAGCACTTTCAAATATGTATCAACAATATGCAGGATATTCAGGAACGACTCAGCCGTTTGTAGATCTTCGAGGTCCTAAATAACTGCTAATCTTCGAGAAAGCTTGAGATCCTAGAACCTTGGTCTTTTTGGACTGTTTTCGCTTGCATGTTTGTAGGTTGCGAGTTCGGTTCAACGACTTGAGAAACAAATTCCACTTTGATTCCGTCTTCTGATGAATTTCGACACAATAAAAATTCCACGATGACGAGATTGGTGAATAGTATCCAATGCTTAATATCTGGAGTCCGCGAGAGTGTCCAGAAGTGTGATATCCCGAAACGACTAAATCCCTTGGAGTCCGAAAAAGTCAAACCGATTGCGAAGAACCATCAAAAAGATTGCCTAGTATTGACAAAACAGAACCAAACTTCATCATGAAGTCATTACAGTTCTGTAATGCAGATAAATCAATTTTCTTAGCCTTGACAATGGGCTGCATGTTGATATCAAGGCATTGACTACCCTAATAGCAAGTGGGATTCTACGGGAGTTCTACGGGAATCCTACATTTCCACAAAATGGGATCCTACGGGAAGTCTACGTGCAACAATTGTAGGATTCTACGGGAATCCTACATTGGGTCCACAATGTAGACCCTCAATTTTTCGCCGGACCTACTTCATCGCGAAAACCCCCTATTTTCGAAACGCGGCAATAGATAACTTTTTTGAAGACAGTTGATATAAGAAATGTGTATTATATGTAAAAAATAGAGTAAAAAATATTAATGTACAATAAGTAGGTTTGAAGGCGCGTTGTACAGTCTTCTTAATTTAGAATTGTGCTGTGGAGAGTTGGTGGCGAAAAGAAGGCTGTACTAGCGGACGCTCCCGGCCAACCGTCGTCGTCCGGGTCATGCTCATCTACCAAAAAATTGACCATTAATGCAAAGTTTATGATGGGTGAAATCAGTACTGGAGGTTAAAGCGTTTAAGTACCTCACCCAGAAACCGGGAACGTTTGGGGACCACGTATTTCCCCCTGTTCAGTCGCTTGTAGGCCTTCTTGAAAGCCTTAATGAAGGCTTTCTTAATTCCAGCCCTGTCATGATTGTTTGAAAGACATCAGGCGGCAGCGACTTCTGCGTTAGGAAGTGTTTAATCAGAATACAATAATACTTACCTGTTACGAGGTCGTGCAGTGGCGATTTTTCGAAAGCCCTCTTGGGGCTGTTGAAGTAAGTGCCCGTGTAATTAAGTTCAGCTGTGATACTATCAGCAAACAGGGCCTTGAAGACCCTGTCGGTGAAATATTCAAGAGTATCACCGCCTACGGTGAGCAAGTGGTTAATCTGTGAAGGCGTGTAAGGACAACATTATGCCATACCAACTGGCTCTTAAAGCTACCGTCAGATAGGCGTGACACGATGCCATCGAACTCCTGCAGGTTTGTTGCCCGTGTGAAAAATTAAGGGAGTGAGGCGCTGCGTTTATCGTTGTCACGGCCGGTGCTTTCTGCAGAAGCTCAATTATCTGTCTTTGATTGTCGAGCATCTGCTGCATAGTCTTCGTCTGGAATTCCATGAAATTCATTTGGGCATTTTTCATGTGTTTTAGTAGACGATAGACTTTTGAGCCAGAGGATCTCCGACCTGAACGACGACGTTGTGGACTTTCATTAATTATGTCTAAAAGGGAATCGTTGTTATGCAAGTGCTTACCATGTAACGGAAACGCCGAGGCTGACATGCTTGTAGGCAGCGTAACTTCACTGCCAGCTGATGAGCTATCTGAGTCCTGAACCGTAATCCATGACATTTTTGTAAATTGACTTTTTACCGCTGATGATGACGAAGATATGCGGACATGTCCACGCAAAAATTCTTTATATTTACGGGGCGACCGCTTTTTCCTTCTCGAAT
Source organism: Ligula intestinalis (assembly GCA_036362985.1). Classification (NCBI taxonomy): domain Eukaryota; kingdom Metazoa; phylum Platyhelminthes; class Cestoda; order Diphyllobothriidea; family Diphyllobothriidae; genus Ligula; species Ligula intestinalis. The sequence goes on from JAYGXS010000001.1 coordinate 32,575,242, forward strand.
GCCGTCGTGAGATATTCTCGTCAGACATTACAAGTCTAAAATAGGCCACAAATCAAACCTCCTCTTTCTATAGAAAGGTAGTCCATCTATAGATAAGTTAACTACGATTTCATTTCCATGTATATGCATTGACGGTTCACTTACCTCCTTCGTTATACACTTCATAAGTCCAATGTGAACGTACTGTCCGCTGCCCATTGCCGTCACGGGTGTCCGTCGGCTTGATCTTCCCCGCAGGGTTCGGCCATCTGACGGTAGCTCAGGATGAAAGCGTTGCAAGATTTTCAGAAGTTTCGTAAGATGCTCTGTTGGGGGGTCACATTCATTAGCCCACTACACCAGTGCTTCGCGCAGAGTAAGCTCCTGAGCCGCTGGCGGCTTCGAAGGACGTTGTGCTGGAAATTCGAACTTCTCAAAACTCCCACTGCTGAATTCCTCTATAGAGTCTGAGCTGGTGTCCGAATCTTCATGTGTTGCAGTGCAGATTGAATCACTATATAACGAATCTTCGTCAGATTCCGATGTGGTCGACCAAGCTTCTCTGTCGGCCTCCTCAATTTTACGCAATAATGCATGATAATTGCGTTTAGCTCTCCTCCAAACGGTACTCCTGTGTGTAGGTTTCCACATACTACAAAAAGAAATCTCCATATAAGACTTTAGGCCACATAAAAATCAGGAGCATTCACAGCCAACTTACGCGTCCAGCAGTGCACGTGCGATATGACAGAATGCCATTTAAACTTGCCGCCACCGACAGTGGTTGAATTAGCCAATCAGATTCAACGTATTGCAGATCAAACGCAGTGAACAATCCTTTTGCTGACATTAAAGCCAATGAAACGTGAGATATTGTGTGTGCATGAGTTGACGGGACCACAGGACTACAAATTGCTATTAGGGTAGTAGGCGTGGTCAGGCACTGCTTGGGTCTGGGAGCAGATATCTTACGATGAGCTTTAATTTTCGTTCTCATAATTTTGATGGAAATCTGCTTTAAATGTGAGACATTTAGAAAAATTCAGCCAATATAATTTTACCACAGCTGGTTGTTAAAATCCCTGAAAATTGTTTAACAAACTGCATTAGTTATTACGTTCAGAAAAAACCAGTTGATATGATTTTCAAAATATGACTTACGTCAAATAATCAGAGTGAACTTAACAAATGATATAGCTATTTTTTTTAATAAGCACTTTAAATTTATTTGAAAAATGTATTCAATATTGGGAAACGACTCAGCCTTTGAAGGTCTCGAAAATATTCAGCTCTTGACGATTTCTGTTAATAGGCTGCTAATTTGTTAGTTTGAAGAGGCTACGTTGGTTGGAAAACAAAATCTTCTTAAATTCCGACTTCAAAAGATCGTCCACACAAGAAAAATAATTCCAGTGACGCAGGAAAAAAATTCTATGCGTATAGTTGCAGCTGCACTATCCTAGATCACAATTGATGGGGAATATCGATTTAGAAATGTTCTAGGAGAAGGAGTGAGGGGAAATATTGACTGTGATCTTGTTGGCTGATCATGAAGCCAGTTGGGTGGTGTTACAGTGGTGAACGACAGCCTCTGCTGTTATATGATTTCTCCAATTACAAGAAGCGTTTCCAACCCTCATACGTTCTTATCAAGAGTCCTGTCTCATTTGCACTTCAACCAATCCTCTTAACCAACCCCGTTAATTTTTTTGAAGCAGTTTTTTCTCCTGCGTTTTGTTTTTTAAGCGGGAGTTCGCTGAACTGTGCCTCAGCTTTCATGGTAGAGGTTTTTTCACTGCTTCACCCTTAGTTCACCATGCGTTTCAGAGAGTGTTGACTACTATTTTAAAACGACGATATGTTGGTGAATGTGAATTAATCTACCAACACTACTAAACACTCCCGCTGCCTGTGTGGTTGTTTCACGGAGAGCAGCATTTATCAACTTTTTAGTTACTTTTCCACAGCACTAAGTTTGAAATGACAAGGCTCTCCGGGCCTAAGATATAAAATATATTTATTCATTTAAACTACCAAGATGTCAAGGGCTTGAGACCCCGGCGTTCTGACGGTGAGCCAAAGGGCCTCTATATCGTACGTGAGCTGGTCAGTTTTGTTTGACACGTGCAGGCCATGTCTTACATAGGTGAGCACATGCCCACCCTGACGCACGGCTCTGTCTTTTCGGAACAGCTGGAAACCGGGGAGAGCAACTTCCCGATCGTCTATCTTTGTGGATAACCATGTTTCCGTTATACAGACCACATCTGGTTCCACTTGGTACATAGTAATCTTAAGCTCGTCTAATTTAGACAGCAGGCTTTGTGCATCGGTGTACATGCATTTTAGTTTCATTTGTCGGCTTGTTCGGTTTTTTTTTAAGTTCGGGCTCAACCCTCCCCCTACTGGGTTGATTGCGTGGTTATCCGGAACGGACCTGTCCAAGGTGAGAACAATGAACGTTGTATCACTTGGTTGTTGTAAATAACGAAGTTTTGTTCTCCTTTGCTGTGTCGCTCCTTCATTTCTGTAACGAGTTGACGACGTTTGTCTCTTTCTGCAACTGAGAAACCCTGCTGAATAAAAACTCCTGGGTGAGAGTCTTTTATTCTAAAACGCTTAAACAGGATGAGCTTCGCTCCTTAGCTGCTGGCCATGACCACCTTCAGAGGTCCAGTTGGGCACTCTGACCGTTTTCCAAGGCGGAAGGCCTTAACGTACTCGATTGTTACGTTGAGTCCCAGCATTTTTTCATGAGCGCACCGAAGAGCTGGATGTCTGCGGAATGCCGGTCCATGGGAGTGGTTGCGGTTGATTCTACCAATCCCTGTATTATGACGTTGGATTCTCTCTTAGCGACATTATTTACGCCTACGACATTATCGCTTACTTTCTGACTAACGGATCTTGTGCTGCTATTTTGACGGTTATGTTTGAGACCGGAGTCTATTGGTGCAGTACCAGCCTCTTTTTCTACTACGGGCCTCGAACTCGGGCTGGCCGATGTTGTTGCTTCCCGTCCATGGACTTCGGTGTAATTTCGATGCAGTTCTGCGGGGCCGGGCACTAAAAATTTGAAGGCTTTAAAACTCGTATCTTTTTTCGACAGCGGGCTTGTTCAAATCTGCCTCAACTGTGGAAACTTTGTCCGTTTTGGGGGCCTTCACTCCGGGTTTTGGCACGCTCTTGCCTGTTTTTGTGTGCGCCTTTACTTGAAGTATTGATGCACCTGTATCTACTTTGCTGGCAGGAAGGTTTTTCAAATTTACCTCAACTGCGTCTACTTGGTCAGCTGTTTGGGCCTTCACTTCATGTGTTGGAACATAAGTGTCTTCTGTTGACGAAGCCTTAACTGTAGCTGCTGGCACACACTTATCGTTTTTGTTTTTGTCAACTGTGGGGTTATTCACATTTTCCTCATCTGCGGCAATTTGGCCAACGTCGGAGGCCATCACCCTAAGTGATGACTCCATTGGATCTACTTTGCTCGCAGAGAAGGTTTGCAAATTCACCTCAACTGCGTCTGCTTGGTCAGGTGTTTGGGCCTCTACTTTAAGTGTTGGCACACTCATGTCTTTTGTTGTTGAAGTCTTAACTTTAGGTGCTAGCACACTCTTAAAGTTTTTATCGACTGTGAATTTATTCAAATTTTTCGCCGCTGCGGCAATTTGGCCAACGTTGGAGGCCTTCGCTCTAATTGTTGACGCACTTGTGTCTAATTTGCCGGCTGGAAGGTTTTTAACATTCGCCGCATTTGCGCTTAGTTATTTCGTCCTACCAGAACGCAGTTGTCTCGGCGCTGATATTGGGCCCTGGGCAACTTCTTGCTCCTCTCGAATCTTTATTCATGTGGTTTTGTAGATTCCAGCCCTGGAAAAGGGTGAGATTGATTCTGCGGGTTGACGTTTCATCCACCTTTTGGAAACTTTAACAGTCCTGGGGCTCAAGCTTGCCTGACACTGTACACTCTGGCACGTTTGTGTACGCTTGTCCACCGATTTGGGCGTGTCTGGACGTTTAAGGTGTTGGCTGCTAGTAAGCGCCCTTAATGATGATAAGAGCTGTGGATTGCAACTTTTCTCGTAAATTGGCCTTAACTTGTCAAGTTTAAGCAGTTCTGCAAGTATTTCTGATAGAATGTTCGCAAGAAACTCTAGTTCTATTATTTTTTACCACATCTCTTTGCAGTGATTATAACCATCTGGGCATATTTTGTCCACAGTGTAAGTCCACGCAATTGTCGGGGGCCCTCGCAACTCAGTTGCGGTATCCGAGGTGTTTAAACGGTCGCCCCCTGGGTCGCGCGTCCGCGGTTCGCTGCTAACACCAGTGTTAGTGCACGTAACTTCCGGCCGCCCTCGCAGCTGAGTTGTGGTGGCCAAGGTGTCTAGGCGGTCACCCCTGAGGCGAGCGTGCGCGGATCGATGCCACCTCTAGACGCGAATTTTTCCTCACGTGCGACAGTTGGGTCGTGAATGTCTGCGTTCCCCATGGGTTGGATTTTGGGTTTAGCGAGCACAGATAACAACAAAATTTGGGATGGCCTACATTTGTGTTGCACTTTCAGTCTACTTTAATATCCTCGCTAAGGTAAAAATGCCGAAATCTATATTGTCTATACTAGTAGAACCTATTTCGGGTTGACCAGAGCAGGAAAGACAGCAGAAATATAGGTAAGCCAATACTTATGTAGTGCTTGTCTTCCAATCCGATATCCAAGCTGTGAGTTTAAGTGTCAAATTGATAGTCTACGCTAGTAAAAACGGTTTGACCGCGTAACTACAAACGAGATAGTCTGATCTGTGAGTATGCAACAACTATGCACATGCAGTATATAAATTAATGCACAGCAGTATATGAATCTCAGACTCAGCCTCTCCGCAGATATTCCTCAGTGACCCTGAATAATTTTATTTGGACAAGTAGAGTGTGTAAACCAAGCCAATAATCCCAGCAGGACGCTCGATTTGGAGAAAAATTCCTAGTCGAACAGCGTGGGTATTGAAGGAAATTGGACGAAGGATAATATAAAACAGTGTTTTTTATTCAGTTTTTCTCTGAAGACAATTTCTTTCGACGTATAAGTTGAAATAACTTTGCCTTCGTCTTGCTCAAAAATTCAAACCACGCGGGTTCAATGCAGTACGTTGTTTTGAACAAGATTGGCCGATCACTGCTGTCAGATTCATCAAGCCCTAGATTGCTCTCCCCATGGATGCTGTGATTAAATCATCATCAGAATGCTTGAAAAGAAACCTTGACAGGCATAACTCCAAAAATGAGTCGTATCTATGAGGGATTTTACTTTGCGCTTGGAAATGTCACTCCAATCGTCACATCTTATAGTCTTCATTAAATTCTTGCAATGCGCAACATTTTTATCCACGCTGCACCCAATTTTGCGTTGCAAACAGCATACTCAAAAGCTCATGCCTATTTACCTCAATAAACTAAACATAATTGTAGTCTGACGGGGTTTAGGGTCGGTTTATCGCACACCCACTCATGTGAAAACTGGCCAATCAATGGACAGCGGACCGTCCAATAGAAGACATTGCTGGAAACTGGGGTGCCGAGTCGAAAATTCACAATAAAGTTTGTTAACGTTTCCCAGCGAACTCCTTCCACTAGATTGTATTTATTGGAATGCCAGTTTTCCAATTAATGCTCTGTAAAGTGTAAATAGGCACCACCCGAGTTGACACGACAGTTTTAACCATTTTTGCGTTTTAATTCATGAAAAAATATGCAATTGCATATTTTTCGGTTAAGTTCGCTCTCCCCCTTTCTATTCTCAATTTATATCTATGATTTATAATTGCTATCACTCCTGTCGCAATTTTGTTGGCTTCGCATACGCTTCACAAAGGTGAAACAACTGTCTGCTCAAATGTTGCTCTTCTTTGGCTTTGGTCTCGCTAGCTATCCTGTTGGCAAAGCTCTAGAGCAAAGCTCGGGCTTAAAGGACTCTTGCCCAGAGTGCACGTGATGAACGTGGCCAGTGAAAGAGTTCCACTGCTTTCGCAAAAATAGTTACACAGAGGACGGGAGCCCAGACCTTTCTCTGCATGCATGCACTTGGACCAACATGCCCCAAATTACGACCGTGTGACGCTTGCCTGCGCTAACGAGTGAGCAGTGTTTGCGTCCATTATGCGCGAGACGGGCCTGAGTCGTGGTGAGTGTGAAATGAAGGGGAGGCGGGGGGCGTGGTGAGTGGAGTTAGAGGGAGGGGAGGGGGACTGCGTTCGCGTCGCCGGGTGTCGGTTAACTTGACTGACAGGCGTGACCAGGTGGTTGTGACTGCCAAAACAGCACGTTTCATTAGAGTGGATCGGTATTTTTTGCTGATAATGGCTGCACGCACTCTGATGCCATACGAAGAGGGTGCAAGGGGTGAGTGAGGTAGGAAAACCATACTGCATTCGGTGCGTACGTTTGCTTGGGGACACAGGGAATAAATACCAGGGATTGCCACCGCGCCTCCTAACGCGTTATGTCGAGGATAGATGAGGGAGGCTGGACGAAGGACAGGTCATCCGAGTGATTACCATTAGTTATTCCGTCCAAGGTTTAGAGAGACTAAAGATGAGCCTAGAAAGTTTGCACATTGATATCGCATGCAGTTCCACATAATCTTTGCTAAATTTAAGTCCTAGAGATAACTTTTGACGAATTAAGGAATGTCACATCAATAATGTCAGTTAGAAATGTTGCCCAGTAACAATTGCAGTTAGATACAAGTATCATTCCATTTCATACAGTTGGAAAAGTGCGGCATGGCTTTCATGTGATTTTTAAAAGTTGGGACATAATTACGGCCCTAGCTTAGCATATACTGTCTACGAGAGGACTGTTCATTCAAGGTCAGAACTGTTAACCAACTTGTCAGGTACCAACCAAATCTACCCGAGCCCTTTAATTTCGTTTTGACCTTACCCATATTGACTGGTGCAAAAGGATGATAGCCTACTCCGAAATTGGGGTGATCTGCCAACGCATGTTGAGAGACCTAGTCTATCATGCAACTCGACAGATTTATTGTCCCGACAAAATCTCGACAGATGAAGATGAAGCAAAAATGGTTACTCCTAACCATACACATTGAATAGGCTAATAGGCATGACTCACCCGCGGCTGTTTCAGCGGCATGCCATCTTGCAGTATGATTGTCCACAGACAATCGCCATGGATAGAGTAAAAGCCAGAAACAAGAGTAAGCTGCTTGTTAACGTGATATTATTAACTTGTTAGACTGACAGAACTGCTCAACATATGATTGTCCGGGTTGAAAATTCCTCTGGCTCCTGGTCGGCTGCGAGGACTATGCCGCAGTTGGTTCCCACACAGTCACCTGTTGCATTTCTTGAGGATCATTGTGACAGCTGTGTCGCTGAAGGGTTAAAAGGCCATGCATAAGGTTGAACAGAATTAGTAATTTTACACACCATGGTGACCCTCATCACGTACTCGGCTGCGTGTCAGCCTTCAAAGGTATTCCCAGCAGTTGGTGGTCTGTAGTTGTAATCTTATTCGAAAACAGGGGGTCTTGAACATAAAAGGCAGCTTAGAGATCGAGCCTATCGGGTTTAGAGGCTGAACAAAACTATCCTTCCTTTGGGGTATCGTACCTGACATTGCGGCATCACCATACCTTATTTACCTGTTATCACCAAGTCAGGTGGATTATAGGGATAATTCGATTAAAAACCATTTGCATTCCTTGAGCATCCCCTCTAATTAAAGGCCATTTGAACCCCGAAGCAGCTCTTCGTGATGTGGGATGTACATGTTCTTCTGTGACAGTTATCAAATTCTTAAGACAAATCAACTTCATACATTGTCCTAGTTTACCCCTTTTTTAGAACACGTAATCTATGCCTTACTTGAGTCATCACGAGAGTATGATTAAAGCCATTCTTGCTGTCGACGCTTGCATCTCGCATCGTGCTAATATCTAGCGCTGACCTTGCCCAGGTCCATGCTTTCACTATCCACACAGTGGTTCTCCACAACGTTGAGGTTAGGGACTCGAATTGTGGATGCGGCGCGCTTCCCGTTCCTGACATTTGAATTTTCACTGCGATGAGCTCATATACTGAGACAGTGGCGTCCGAATTTAGTAATAAAAGGCCGATTTTCACATCACCGATATTCATCGTTGGGGCATACAAATGATAAGAACCACCTATGTCCCAGAGAGCAACGACAACTTGCTCGTGAGGAAGATTTTCTTGGTAGCTGTCCCACACTTCTCACGTGTGTCGTGCTTCAGTGGAGGAACAAGTTCAAGGCAATTGTGGATAAACATGAACACAGCAGCCCTCACCTATGTTTATCTATGCGCATATCGACAGGAAGGATTCATTGCACCTCGACAGTCAGTCATACTCATAACAAAATTTTCCTGTCAACTGGCAGCCTAATAAGTTGCAATTTTTCGCGCATTTTATCAGTTTAAGCGTACGCCAGATTAGCGGAAGCATGCACAGCATCGGCATACCTTCATCTTTTCTTTCCAATCGTGTTCCAATAGCAAGTCCGAAGCCACCTATTTGAATTAAAATAGGGCTGGCCTAACTTCAAGCTTCTACCTTATGCGTACCTCACATCTCTCTGACCCCACCTAGGCCTGGCGCATTGAAGCAGCCAAACCTAATGTGATAGTTGTGGCGCTGACAAGTGCAACAGAAACATGTAGAAATGAAATCCTTTCTCACATCAATTTCAGCTTATCAGAGGCTTTGGACTGATAACTCAAGGCAATTTAAATACCACGTCGAGAAAAATTGACATTTAAGCTACTGTATTGGGTGGGGAAGCACTCATAAGCGGTGGGCATGCTATAGCCTAGCAAACACGTTTCAGGCGGATAGCCGGTATCCACGTACCGCGGCACGACGCTCCGATGTACAATTTCCACGTTTCTGATGCAAGGAAATTTTACTATTTCCATCACTCTGCACATTTTTTCCATCCATAAAAGGCCAGCCCACGTATGTGCCATTGTGCACCATTGCGTATGTCTGGATGCATTAGTTGCCGGATAAATCGTGGCATAAGTTGAGAGCTGTTATTTCAGGACTTGCATGGTATGGAGGTTCAGAAGTTTTAGGTTCTCCAGCCCTGAAGTAGCCCTTTCGACGAAAAGCTTAATTAATGGGTTTTTGCTTGCCATACACTGGCCTCACCATGGGTAATGCGTCAGGTGCACAACATCCTCATCCCAGTAACTATCGCTGCACTTTCACTGGACGTAAGCCAACGTCTATCGCAAATAAACTTCATAGAAGGCTGTTCTACTTCTCCCTACTCGTGAACGTGTCGGGTTATCAACAGCTAGACGTACAGACGTGTCCACCCAGGTTAAAGTCTATGATGAGCATGATAGTGACAAAGGCTGACGTATCAATAGGTCCAAATGTTGTCACTGACGGTGCTTCCACACTCCATAGAAGTCTAGGAAATTGCTCTGGGAGTGGCAGCGAAAGGCGGCCGTACCAGCTCACTGCTGTAATGTAAGACAAAGTAAAGGTGTGGTCGTAGTGTAACACTTAGCATGGTCCATAATTTAACGTACGCTGAGCTCCATTCAGGGGGGGGGGGCTCAGAACATACTTCATCCCAATCGTCACAAAAAACGAGTTCGTGCTGTCTACCTAACCGCATTGATTGGGGCCAAGTCATTCAGCCCATTTTAAATCATCCAAATCAGAATTGGTAGTATGGCATGCAAATTTTAAAACACATTTGTTTGTTTTTAATGGTGAACTTGAGTGCTTGATCCAAAAAAGGTGAATATAGCTAAATATTTCGTTCGCCGAGTCCTTTTTCGAGTCAAGCGTAACGAAAATAAACTCATGCTCCTTAGTTTGCGTGAAACGGATGTGTCATCTGGTGCTTGCTATACACGCTCTCCAAATTCAGATTGAGGAGACTACAGTTTGAAAATCCTCCAAAGGACGACTGAGTTATCACGTAATTTGGTGTCTTTTAACACTGCGACTTTTTACGCACTGTGGTCACTTAAATGCGACAAGTTTGTTTCATTGAAGAGTGCATAGATTTACCGCTAGAAAGAATCTCTCAGAATCGAAAGCATTCTCTCATGTATCAGTGACTATTCTGAACCTTTCAGCCAACTGGTGCTGAAAGTAGGCACAGGAAACGGCGTGGTGTGTGTTGCACGCACACGCACACTCATACTTATGGCAATTAACCCACCATTGTCAACACTGACCAGTTGCATTCTAGAGTTGATACATGAATAAGGAGTAGCTTTAACGTCCTCACATATAACTGAAAAGGTGCATGCGGTGACCACGCAGGCCAGAGCACAAAGTACTGCTTCTCTCATCGCGCCGCGATAAATTAAATGGTCGACCAGGCGTGCGATCACAATGCGTCAATTTGGCATAGTTGTTATTGATGACTGTGACACGCAGCCCTGTCAGCCCCTGCACCCACCTCACATCAGACAGCTGACCGGCTCGGACGGTGGGGGAGAGCATAAACTCGAAGGCTTAGCTCATTTTCTTCATTATAAACAATCTGCCGCCCCTGAAGCTATCACGATGCACTAAAAGTCCTGGTTTGGAATCCTGCCAACTGACAGGAAATTTGGAAGGCGCAGTCAGCCCAGTGTGTGTTGCATTATGTGGAGTGGCTGACCGGGGGACTAAGAGCCGCTCTGCACTTTACTGTGATTTTATGATTGTGTGGGCCTGCGACCTCTTCTGCCTCCGGTCCTCTTGACTTTTTTTTGACACCGGGCACAGGTGGAGGAGTGGGGAGAGAGTGAGTTATCTGCATCACAAGTCTACTTTCACTATAATCCAGCGCAAGTCATCGTCCCTGCACCACGCCGTTTTGGAACACAGGGTAGACATCGTCAAAACCGACAGTCGCACTGTCTATGGATATGCTTTGAGTTTTGATGGCATCTTCGCTGTGGTGCGTACGAACATGTTCGACCAGCGAAAACCTGTACTGTAACACAGCGAATGGGTCAGGAATGCTCTGTTTGCCCGCTTTAGTTAGGGTGCTCCCTGATCAGTCGTCAGCAGAAATGGTACCGTATTGCCTGATCTTGAAGGTCTTTGCGATGGCTTGCATAAAACACACGTTAAATAGTTTCCCGTCTGTTTTGTAGTTTTTATGAATACCTCATCCGTCATCTCGGCGAATACGCATAACCATTGCACAGAACACGAGACTAAGTAGAGTAATGTTGAGAAAGTGGCCTTTCCTCACCGCGTTTATCACTGTTAAGGTGTCCGATGCGTATCGATTTTTCGTCACACGTACCATCCTACAACCATAACATTGCCTGCCAATGATTTTGGGCTGCTTCGAACTTTTTTCTAGAAGTCGTTCCAGTTCATAATGCCTAGATTTTCGGTGAGATCCACGAGGTTTGAATGTCGACCCTCAAATCTTCACACTTGCATTTTCAGGGTCTCGGAGAACATTTTTTCGGTTTTCCCCACAGTCCCCGTTGATCTTGGAGGATGAATCGTTGCTCCAGGCGTAGATTCAGTTGATTTTGTAGCCCTTAGGCGACAGTCTAGTAGTAATACAGCGAGAGGAGGCCCCAACATGATAGTCATAGAGTCGTCAGTTGTAATTATGCGCTGCGTTCCTAAGATATCTTCCAGTTTTTTCTTGTTGACACTTTTGGCACAAAAAATAAGCTTGTCCATGAGTTGGAGGCCACTGTACTTTTAGGCTTCTGCTGCTATTGAATGGACTGCCTATATGTTGCATCAGTTGTCCAAGTTCGGAACAGCAGACTTCATAGAAACTTGCAAGCTACAAGTTGGAGGGTGGAGATGGTGATCAGAGGTGTCCCTTTTCCGGTAGGTTGGCCACTAACCGTTCTAAAAAAAGAGTTAGAAAGGCCAATTTGGTAGCCTACGAGCAAGCCTGGTGAAAGAGATGGACGTCATTGTTGTTGCAGTTTTTCGACCGCATACGTTTGCTATCAGCTCTTTACTGCATATTTTACAGCCCTTTCGCACGTGAAGGGCTAGACAGAACGGTATGAATACGAACACTGGAAAATATCAAGTCCTTATTTTTCCCCTTTAAAATGAATGAAAATAACATTTCGACGAGGTCAACGCATGTGATGCTGAATATTACTTTGCTGAACTGTGCGTCAAATTATTTGTTTTCTCCTTCTCTTCCTTGCAGATGAAATGTAAGGATAAAAACCGACCCCGAAGTCCCATGAGCGCATTCGCCTGCTTTGTTCAGGTCATTCGCGAAAAATACCGTTCTCAGCATCCCAATGACAATATCATTTTTAGCGAATTTGCCAAAAAGTGTGCAGAAAAGTGGCGGGTATGCTCTTCTGCCAGTATAGTAACCTGATTCCTTCAGCAAATGTCCCCAGAAGAGAGGGACCCCTTTGATGAAATGTTTCGGCTGGACGTCAAGCGGTACAATCACGAGATGGGAGAGTACATACAGTCCGGTGGTGGTGGGGGTGGTGGATCCCTTTCGCATCCCCATCAACACCACCAACGTGGCATGAAACGGAAACGAACCAAAGATCCAGGCATGCCAAAGCGCTCCTGGTCGGCTTTCTTCTTTTTCTGTGACGAGTACAGACCGAAAATTCGTGAGGCCCACCCTGACTGGAAAGTTAGTGAAATCGCCAAGGAGTTGGGAAAACGATGGGAGGGATGCACCGACAAAAGCAGCTATGAGCTCCGAGCGCAGAACGACAAATTACGCTACGAGGAGGTTAGTGTCTTTCTGTTGAACTGTTCAGCTGGTCTTTTTTTAGAAATTTCGATTTGCTATTTGTTGCTCTTTCAACCTACTGTCCCCGTGCTCAGATTATAAATACGTATTTACCCGGTATACTTTCTTATTTCGCCTTTTTCCCTAGGGTTTTGTAAGTTATCGGGTTAAGATGCATGTCTGCTCTTCTTTTTCAGTTACACTGCTGGCTCGTGTTAACTGAGTGTGAGTGTATTACTTGAAAAAAGCGAGTTGTCGCCTACAATTGTGTCAACCACTTCTTTGGAATGTTCGGCTGTGCCGATGCATTTCTTAAATCCTATTTACCAAGAGGGAGTTCAAAGGCGTTTGCCTATATTTACTTGAATAAACTTGACTTGACTTTGTATCAGTCTTTATTTAGTTAATAACTGCAGCTGGCGAATACGTCAGTAACAGTTTTCAATTCCTCGAGTGACAACAACGAAAGACACTCAAATGTGGTTTCTTGTCCGTTCATCTTGCGTCTTCTCAGCTATTGTCATTCCGCAGTACAAATTAGAAACCCGATGCCTATTCGAGTAGCTACTGCGTTCTTTATCCCGCACTGATGGTCTTAATAAAAGAGTGCGAAATGCGCCACTTTTGTTTCTATATTCACAGAGTGCGTTATCAAGACATATTTGTGCAGGAGTCCAAAACCAATGTTAGGTTGCCATGAGCCTCTACCAATTCACGCAGGCAGTCCCTAAAGAATGCATTCTTCCCTCATATCTCTGTCGCATGTTAGCTTTTTAGGAAAAAAACTACTCTTTCTATTATAGGACATGCGAAAGTATAAGGAAGGCCAGCCTGTGGAAGCCCCAAAGCGGGGCAGGATGTTTGAAACAGCCACCGCGGAGTTAGGTGGCGGGACTGAACATCAGACATTGCAGGCGACACCGCAAAGCCCTACTTCCGTTGACGGCCACGAGGAGGCAATGGATGCTACGACTGCTGGAGATGATGATGAAGAGGACGAAGAAGAGGAAGAGGAAGAGGGGGAAGAAGGAGAAGAAGAAGAGGAGGACGACAATGAGGCGAGCGGCGAAGAAAATGAACCAGCGGGGCAACAGGGAGTTGACGGTGCCCTCAGTGATGGTGAACGGGAAGGAGAAGAGGAGGAGGAGGAAGAAGAAGACGAAGATGAGGCAGAAGGGGAGGAGGAGGCTGAAAAAGAAGGAGGGATTCAAACTTCACATGCGGCTGGTCGGCCGGAAGGGACAGTTCGCCCACCTCTGAACTCATTTTCTGTGGCCTTTGTCAGCGGCGCCGAAATTGAACGCATGGATTCCACGGAACCGCCTGAGTGATTTTCTTGACATTTGCTTCTTAATTTTTTCCCCGGTGCTCTTATCAGTATCCGTTAGCTCCTGTTTTTTCTGTGCAATATCACCTCAGCCTCGGCTGTCAAGAATGGTCGACAATACCAACGGAATGACTTACTCAACGACTCTTCACTAGCATTATTAATTAGGTTGAATGTTAACTCTTTTTTTCACAGGAGTTTAACACTGGCTCTGCCAAAATGTAATCAGGATGCACTTTTATCAATTAACTTTTGTTGATTCTCAAACACACACACCAACCCTTCCTAGCTGACAAATGTCTCAATTGTACAAGAAGTAGTGGATACTTCACAGGCAGACAGTGATATTTGACTTTACTACAGTTCGTCTGTTAATAAGACTTTTTAATAACACTACAGTTTTATGATCGTGTCTGTATTACGTTCCGGTCTCTTCATACGTATTTTACCCACATACCTTTCCATGCCTCTGCAAACTAACTCCTGGTGTGCATTTTGTCTCGTCTGTGCTCTTGAGTGTTGCCGTGTACCTACGCGGATACGCTCTTGCATCGGTTTTTCTGCTCGGAAATTCACACGATGCATGAACAAAAGCCCAAGCGCATTAACTTGGTCCGCCATCGTCCACCCCTCTGTATGCTACCTTATTTGCTTTATAAAACTTTGTATTCATGCCTTCGTAGCTTACAAAAAAACAGTTTATTTTCACCGACTTCTACACACTGTTTTTGCGTCTCGACCCTTGCGCAGGCCAAATAAGAAAGCTCACTAAACTGATACAGGTAGCCCACCCCAAGAGAGCATAACAGAGGGAACCACGGCAGACGCGTCTTTGTCGTATTTCCACCCGCTTCACGGCGGCCAAGGTCTGCTACACCAATTTCCCTAAAGGGCTACGATACACAGACATACATTGCGTCATCCGCACACCCTTGTACGTCAGCGCGGCCCAAATCGCGGTCGTGCTTTGCGTGATGGAGAACCTTCATGGTCAGTATTAAAGTGAACGCGGACTTCATGAACGAGACCTGCGCTCGGAATACATATTCAAGTTTGCGGTAGGATGGCATGTTCATAATGCTGTCCTTAGTGCGTAAGGGGCAGTCATTGCACGAGGGTGGAGTTTGACCAGACGTTGGGCAAGTCCAGGAGCGGAGTTTTGGTAAGGAGAAGTGATTGGAGGAAGGGGTAGTCGCTAACGGCGAACGCAGGCATGGGTTTTGTGACCACTCCATTCATTGTGCTCCCCGCTGGAAAAAATATCTCAGCTGCAAGCGGGATGACACGGCCTGCTCTTTATCGGGCCAAATGTCGTTGGCTGAGACTGCGCAGTCTCCGAGGTTCGAGTACACACAGCAGTCGAGGCAAGGCTGGTCCGAGAAGTAGAGTTAGTTGTGTGGAGATTGGTAGGAAGGTGTCTAGATGGAGCGAAGGTTGCGTTCCTGGTAGAACCAGGTATGGAGCTATTGACCATCATCTGCGAGGTTTCTCATCCATCCTGCCACGATAGACGCGGACGTTGCCTACAGCAGCGTCTGAACTTAGCAGCTAGACATTCACCGTGACCACGAAGGATTTCGTAGCTCGGTCGGATTGGCGTGTTTTCAGATTTCCTCTGCTTCGCACATCAGCCGCTTGTTTAGCATCACTTACGGCCTTTGGTGCGGCTGGCGTTCAAACTAGGGAAGACTGCTTTGGTCACAGTACGCCTTTCATGCGCTCAGGTTCCGTGCAGCTGGTTCGTTTCCGAGAGCATGCAGCGTTTTTTCTTCGAGTCAATTCTACCTCCGGGCCGTCTCTGTATTTTTTCGCAGTGTCACATTCGAGGCGAGTAAATAGCGATCGATTCAGCGTTTGATATTCCGCTAAGTGGCCTAGTGGGGGCTTCTAGCCGTCGATCTTCGGGACCTTTCGTACTCATTTCTAACATATATCAGGAGCCCTGAACTTAGAACAGTCATACCACGAGTATAGATGGTACCCGCTGTCTGTACCATGACACGCATGCATGCCGGCATGTCGATGGTTGACTCTGACCTAAGTACAGTTTGTGACAACCTCACGTCACCCGATCGCAAGCAAACTCACTGCTCGGTCTAGAACTTGTTTGGAAAAATCAGACACCATACTCGTACAGGACATAGGAAACGCGCCATGAACTGTCAAACTCTGTTCCACGGTCACACAACCTTTGCAGATCCCGGCATCAAGTGCCCGACCCCGTTGCCGATTGAGTAGTTAGGTTTACATCACCTTTGCTGACAGCGCTGAACAAGGTTTGCGATGCGTATTCAGCCACACAGACACCAAAGTAGTAATCTCGAACTTCGATGCACAAAATTTCAGTAAAGGAAGGTTGAAAACGACAGTAGGGGGCCAGAAGAAGATGCGATCGCTAGAACATGGCGTTCATTGGCCTGACGTCTTGGATTCTCTCTTAAACTCATTATCAGAGACAGCCGCATATAAGGGGGCTGAGGGCGACAAGGTTGTGGTAGGCAGGCAAGTAGCCCTTGGTGGATCCGGAACTCCGCCGGGTGGGCCTCGTTCCCGGCGGCGAGGATTCGGAGCAGCATAGTCAAGAGGGGCTGCTCTGTCATTAAAAAAAACAGATGGAGATGAGAAGAGATGGATCCACCATAAGGAGGTTTGGTGTAGCAGACCTTGGCCGCCCTGAGGGTGGGTGGGAACGCGGTCGAAGACGCGTCTGCTGTGGGACCCACAGGGTTGCGGTATTCACAGGTGGCAGTTGTCATACCGTCACGTGCCTAATCCAATTAACAAACCCCGCATTCGTCGCTGATAGTGTTACATGACGCGATGATTGCTCCTTAGTCCACGCCCGAGTCGTTAATCCTCGAAATTTCATCACCGTCCTCGATCTTTGGCCTGGTAATTTGGCAATGTGGCTCGCTGTCACTGGAAACATTGGCTGCCCAAGTGGTTACTTACTCTGCCTAGACAATATCTCAGCACAGAATATGGACCTGCGAGGTCGTTGCGCTCGGTAATCGACTGCGGGCCAGAGAACAAAAATTTAAGCAGTTCATGGCTCACGCAGTTGTCAGTCCTTGCCAGAGTTTCGGTCCCGTCAAACTTTAGGGTGGGTAACCAGGTCCCGTCTCATGAACCGTGAGCTGAGTGTTAGCATGCTTTCTCCTCACTGCTGCCAAGCGTTCGGTCATCGTTGTGCGGAGTAATTCATATCGTTTTCCGAGGTTTATACTCTGGTTTTTTGATTCAGTGGAATTTACGGAAACGATTGCGACCAAACTTATTTAACGGCGACTGGAGGTAGCCATGCTTCACCACAATCGCTGGGGCGAGAATTTTATTCACTAGATATTTCGAAGTACGTTGCGGATCCCCCCTCAGAGACAGTAACAGTAACGGGTACTGAATAAATAGGAAATTGTAGTATCCATAGGATACAGTCGCTATGCTGTTGCATACCTATGACAACTAATGGATCCCCACTATCGAAGACAGTTGTCGGTTTGTGCGTTAAGCGTTTGATAGCCGGCATACAGGTCTTGCCCTGCTGAAATTTCATCACTCGGGCAGGATTTGGTAGTGAGGATTGTTCGGCCATCTGGATCCCCGGTACAGGCGTTAGACCATGCGTTCACCTGTGCGTTCTCCGAGTGGCGAATCGATTTTGTCTAACCAAGTTTCAGCACTGTATATGAGTTGGCCAGTTCGTTACACTTATTTATAGACTGAAGGCCCGTGAACCGCTATTCAAGTAACTCGCAATTCACATAATTGTCACCTCTTGCGAGAATTTCGGCGTCATCAAATATGAATGTGGCCGGCTGTCGTCGAATGAACCGCAATTTGAGAATTGACGACATTTCTCCGCACTGCTGCTGTCTGTTCGGTAGTTCGCGTCTTGAGAAGTCTTCCAGTTTTGCTGACGTGGTTGCTTTGTCCGCAACTGTATCAGATTCTATAGATGACTTGTAGATGTTTCTTGCCTTGGCAGTGGGTCCTTTGATTTCATTATCTGAGGCCGAATGGTTGTCTCCGGTCTGTATACGACCCCAATTCCGAGTGGTGCGAGAAGGCGGCCAACGGCTCCCGAGACGTTTTTAACTTAAGGAATCGCTCATTAAAAATTGGGGTCGGTGCGGTTTTGTCGCTCGTCTCGTTTGCGCATGCGCCGGTTGACAAAGTTACGCAGGTAGCTATCGTCTCTGAACACCCCTAGAAGACATTGCATTTCGGCAACTTTGTCTTCCATTCACGACAGTGCGTCTCTACACGCCGATGAAGCATCCTTACACAACTGCATTTGTGATTGATTGAGTGATTGCTGTTGAAGTTCAGAACTTGCACCGTATTTGCCGCTTGCCTGAACACTTTGGTCTTAAGACCATCACACTGTTTACGGCAGACGAGGATATCAAGGAAGGTCAGCTGGTTGATTTTGTCCTGCTCCATCTTAAATTGCATGTGCGGGAAGACGCTATTGAGACGTTCTTTGAGCGCGAGCATCTGATCCCACTTGATCACGACGAAGGTATCATCCACATACCCCACCGAGAATTTTGGCCCATGATGCTGGAAGACCAGCGACTATAACCGTTGTAGGACCGCCTTGGATATGAGCACCTAAATCTGTGAACTTCATTGTTTTCCCTTCAACTGCTCGTAGATTGTTCTGTCAATCGTGAAGTGCATCCCGAGGCAGAACTTCAGGGCGTGTCCCAAGCGAGTCTCAGTCTCATCGTAATTACTTCGTGGGATAGAAGTGAAACGAGACGTGACATCAAAGGATAACAAGACTTTATTTGGCAGGAGACTTATCCCTTGAAGTTTGTTCGTGAATTGCGATGATAAACAGACCGTGATATCCGAGTCAGCGCTGAGAAAGTCGAGACACCGAAACAGCCACTTTGCCAGTCCGTACATTGGAGTGCCTTTCAACGATAGGAATGGTCGAAGGGGAGCATCCTCCTTGTGCACCATGGGAAGGCCATAGAAGGTCCTATGAGTGCGACAGTTTTTCTCCTTAAAATCCCACGAATGGCATTCAAAACTAGACTTATGCACAATGCCTAAGGAGTTTTTTTACTGTCTGCCCTTCTAACGCAGTTCCATTACTGGCAACGCCACATGCCCTGCATCATAGCTCCGTACAAGGAAGGAGTTCAAAGGTATTTACCGATATCTCCCGAATAAAACCTGACCTGCTGCTCCGTAACGGTTTGTTTGCCAGGCGTGCGATTCCACGTAGTTTGCCGCTAACTTACATCGAAGGCCGCTCCATGCGCCGCCACCCTTGGCATGCGATGGCCAGAATATTGAGTGTTCATCGAAGAACAGAATAATCCGGCCCAGTTCTGGTTAGTAGTAGACGAATGCCATCAGAGGGCAGCGTGTATTCTATATACACGTGTACACGTGCACACATACACGCGTACACACACACCCGAAGGCGGTCAGAGCCCTCGAAGTGCGGCTGGCCATAGGCCTACGCACGAGTCACGTGGGCCGGGTGACTAATTGTCATGTGATGCGACAGTGCCAACATGGTGAGCTGATTGGAGGGTTAGGGAGTTCAGTGGCTAGTCATTGGCTGCCTCGAAGTGTGAGAGCGCGAGCGCATATTACGTCCGCTCGATCATGTCATTTCGTGTGCAGCTTACGTACCCGGACTGAGGGTTTATATGCGTAATAGCTCGGCGCAGACGGCAAACTGTGTGCGTGTGGTC
This sequence comes from Ligula intestinalis, assembly GCA_036362985.1. NCBI lineage: Eukaryota > Metazoa > Platyhelminthes > Cestoda > Diphyllobothriidea > Diphyllobothriidae > Ligula > Ligula intestinalis. Next base: position 32,595,015 of record JAYGXS010000001.1, read on the forward strand.
GATAGTGTGGCCAGAGATGAAAGAATGAATTGCTTCAGTGCACATGCGGGTTGTTCAGCCAGCATCCTCATTGAGGGAATTTGCTCGAACTGACGAAAAATACTTATGTTCCAGCCTGTGTAAGATGAGACAGCAATAGTAGATGCACCAGCATGTTCTCCTTAACGTTTATCGATGACTTGGCGCGTTAATACGACCGTCAAATGAATCTTCGACACAGTGTCTCCAAGTTACTGTTGAACGAGAGGAGTACGTGAGTCACCATCATCCGGACACCGAGATGGACGCCCAGTACAGTGGGTTCAACATTGCAGACGACAGAGAAGTCAGTCATGTGTCTAGAGGTAGATCAAGAGGGGAGATGCCGATGATCCTGCCAAAGAAAAATGGCTGAAAAAGGGCGGAAACTTCCGGCTTTACACGACCGAAGGCCTGGTTATAAGTACAAAAAAGGAAAAAGGCTCTTTATTCGCCGAAATTATGACTTTATCAGTCTGAACTTTCGATCTCTTACTGGAGTGCGGCGTCAGAGATAAAAAAGGCAACAACAAAAACAAGCAGAAGTTATGGTGGCAAGGGCCGAAGGTGGCTGCACAGGGCTCCGTATGCCGGTACCAGATCGATAAATCAATTTACTGGTTTCCCATCGGAGGCTCAGGCTTGTCTTTCTTCTGGCACACACTTGGGATGCCTCAATATATGGAAGGCATGCTCTCTGACATGGATTGAAGTCCAGTGGCCATCCATCCCATCCCTTTTCGTGATACGGTACTGACAGCCGTGCTTTTGTATGCATGGATATGATAAGTGATATGGCAAAAACAGCAAGATTAAGAGAAGTAGGATTCTCATCATGATTGAACTGAGCCACGTCTGACAGTTGGGTTCTATATCACACCGGACGTGCAAAGAAATAATCAGGCAGTGCCACAGCGGCTAGTAATGTAGGTAGATGAGTGAATGGTTGAGAATATGCTAGGCCCAGGTAACAGAACAGAAGAAGGTAAAACCAGGGACCAGGGGTTTATTTGTCCTTCTTCTATTCAGTTACCTGCGCCTAGCATATTCTCGACCAGAATCAGGCGCGAAGCGCTTAAATCAGCACGTCGTTGGGAATGCTCTTCCTGTCGACAGGCTTCTACGTACGTTCAACTGAGGCTCCTGCATAGGTGCTTGGACTCAAACACTCTGCCGAAATGCCTCTCCTACAAATCTCCTGTCAACACCAAGCTAGGTCGACGAACGGCCCTGCAAAAAGGACGCAGAACGATTTGGGTCCTAATCCAGGACTGTCATCTAAGGTTAAATACACTGTGAGCTGTACATTTTTTTATTCCTTGACAGTGAGCTCGCACGAGGGTTCGAAACGTCGGACAAATAAACCCCTGGTCCGAGCGAACGTTTAACCTTCTTATGGGCAGATGAGTATTATGGCCGGCAGAAAACACATTTACGCGCTAAGCCGCTTGCGGCTCTTAATCAAACACCTCATATATTAGATGTCCTGTTGAGTGATGCCACTTTAAAAGCCATCCAAAATTTAGACTTCCACTAAAATGCCTGCAGTCATCGCGAGGTGGTTAAGGTTTTGGTAAATTATCGATAAAATCGTCCAATAGATCATCTTTCAGACGCCTGCAGAAAACGAAGCACTCACGAGCCTTGAACATGACTCCGGGAATGAACAATCCCACGGGATCAATCTGCTTTATTGAGCTGAAAAATGCTTATGTGAATAAGCAGAAGACACAAAAGTTGATGCAACTTCTATTGATTCTAAGAGCGCATTCGAGATTGCTTTGCTCAGAAATTATTGTCTAAACTTGATGATTTTGGAAAACGGGGAATTTGATTGGCCTGGATGAAGGGAAGTTTGATGAAACAGTCGGATTACGTGTGCTGGCTGAGCACGGCCAGTTTTAGCGTTAACTCGTAACGGGTTCCATTAAGGCTAAGTAAACTTACGTTTGTAAGTGTTAAGTGTATTGGTTTGAATACCCAGCTCTTTTTACTGGGAGGCTCTACGTACGTATCTGAAATGAATCTTCGCTCTTTGGAATTTCGGCTGCTTTGGGTAGACCATTATTCCTAACCGGCACCAGTTTATAATGGTCACACTGGTCGACGACTTGGGATTCGCGTTAATGAACACAAGTTGGCTACCCTCCAACGCAGCACCTCATCTCTTGCGTTTGCGTACGCTCTTGCTTGTGACCATCGTTTCAATATGGATTCTCATGAAGTAGTCGCCATGGCTAACCATAGACAGGCACACGAATTCCTCGAAGCTTGGTATTCAAATGCGTACAGCATCAACCGCCATGTTGACCTAGATGCCAAATAGGGGTGGCTCTGATCATGGCGCCCATGATAATATCAACAGCTGCTAATAAAGGCCCGGACATGTAGAATTTAGCCTATATGCTATTCAATCCTTCCCGTCCACGACACAGTGAGTCACAACGGGGATTCAAAACACTTCAATTCACCCCCAGCAGCAACAACACAATGCACCTGCCCTAGCAAGGTAAGCTGCAAATTCCTCTATTTGCGCCCTTTGACACCTATACGACGATCCCACCTCTCACTTTCCACTTCCTCTGATGACGGGTTACTGTAAGCAACTTAAAAATTTGTGAGTCTGAGCTTTATCCTCTCATAATATCTCTTCCTATAATTGGTTGGCGTTTTAATTTAATTGAAGGCCATTTTCTACTAATTGAGAGGTTTGGTTTATGCAATTGGGCCGGTTGCAAAATGTTTAGATTTTTTGGATTAGACATACGAACAGGAAGCTTCCACAAGGACTCTTTGTAAATTTCCACGAAGGGTAGATTTTCCCCTATCCTAACCTTAACCCGATCTTAGCCATACCCTCAACCATAAGTCTAGTCTTCCTGGAAAGAAGCGTACGGCTCGCGGTATAAGTGGGTTCCTACTACCCTGTCCGCCTGACTTTTCGTTAATTTGCGCATATTTTCCAAGTTAGGTTACCGACCGCAGTTCAGTAAACTTCACCCAAGTAAACACAAGGCCTGCTCACCTGCAGTATGCGCTCCAGATACTCGACCTAATCGGAAAATCCTCCACCAGAAACCTGCAGTCGCAAGTCTACGTTTGAGCATAAAGACTCGGATTAAGAAAACAGCAGCCATCCCTCGAATTCCCTATAGTCTGTTCTCAGCACACCAATGACTGCGCCGCGGCTAGTTGCTCGGTTGGGCACGATGAAACGCCCTCCTCTCCAAATGACCAGACAGCAAGTGTGAGGCCTGATTAGTAGACCATACTGCGGTCATATAATTGGTCTACCGTAACCAGTCCGTAGCTTGCAGACCTTAGGAGACAGCCCGCTATTTGCGGCAGTCTTTTGGGGGAGCAGGTACCTCAAGACTACATGATTTTTTCCGCAAATCCAAGAGGAAGACACACAGAGTAGCGGACAGAAGATCTTCTTCGGTTGTGAAAAAGAAATAGTCAAAATACACAGCTCACACCACAGAAGTGACAAGGAAGATATGTGCAGGACATAGAGAAGAAACAACAGAGGTTCTTGGAGGCTTACAGGACCCCCTAACACAGATAGGGCGGTTCGATGGACAGAAAGCAAGAGCAGGAGGCTTTGTGCAAGCATTTTGCGCAGCAAAAACCGTTAGGAGGGGTACGATCGCCAGCACGAAAGACGGGAAAGGAGACAAAAAGTAAGCACACAGCCGTGCACTCGTGCACATAAGTAGCATAAATCAGGGAGAAAAATCAGGATTTTAGGAATGCTTTTCACGGTTTAGAGGAGGGGGGGGGGGAATGTTCCAGCTCTAGACGACGGCTATCACGCGGGATGATGACGCTCCTGAAATTCACTGTGCCATCGGTTGAAATCCATATGGAAGGTGACCAGACCTCCATTGGCCAGCCCGACTGTGAGGAAACTAGAGGAAGAGCAGAGAACGTTGGTTCAAGGGGCTTCTAAGAAAACAGGCACGCAAAAGAAACAACGAGCACACTGCTACGTAAATTTCCTCCAGTAAGGTCCAATTAGGCATGCGTGTACCACTCAGTTTCTGTCCTCCAGAAACAAACGTTTCACCATTAAAGTATGTAACAAACCACTCCCTTCAGTGATCCTGTACCCCAGGTGAAAATGCAGAAAAGAAGGTTAAAACCCTCCGGTGGATTTAGAGACACCTTAAACAAAACGGTTGACGACGTCAGACCGTTGGGCTTCGTGCTGCTTTACATTCATCCTCGAGCCTTTACTGAAAGCAATGAGACCTTCGGGCAGCAAAAGGCTGAAGCAAGATTTTTTTGCAGATTGGATCAGCTATGAAACTTACTCGGCCCATTGTACCTCGAGGCTCACTCTCGAGCCCTGCCAGCAACCGGTCGGCGGCTAGCGTATTGTAGGCCGAAAGACATTACCAACAGAGACTGGAATGACAACTTCTGGCTTACTGCTGCTTAGGTTTTTCGCAGTTCGGCAACCAGCATATTTCACCACCTTTTGCCATTTCTTAAAACGCGACAAAAACTTCTTCTAATGCTTAAACGAGAGATGCGTTGTCGTTCTACATTTTGCCATAAACGGGAAATGAAAATTTCTGAGATTCCTAAACTACAAGGGTGAAGCATTCTTTTCAAAGTCACAAGCTACTAGTTTTGACCGTTAATGCGCACCTACTATATGCGTCTGCAAAAGTGAATTAACAAAACTACTGTAAAAACCATTGTCCCAAGTTAACCGCAGGAGATAACAGAAATAAGGGAATCGAAAACCGGAATAAAATCGAACTGAGTGATTAAAAATGTGAGGTCATGGCAGCCCAAAGGAGCTATTTTCTAATGACATGCGGTAGTGGACAAATAAATCTGATTGCAGGAAAGTTATTGGTTTCCTTTAGAAAAAAAGGACCCCCCCTTTACCGTTGGTCGTGACCGAGTGCAAATGCGGTAATCGGAGCCTTGCAGCGGGGCAGACAGTGCAGCGGTTCGAGGTTTTCTGTGCGAAGAATCCAAACGAGACCGTCATTTCCGCCCACCAGGAGGTAGCCGGAACAGGGCGTGATGGCTAAGGCGGATATGGCGTACTCATCTGTGTCCGCGGGCCGTACTTGCCGGGTCATGTCCACCGAGCGCATCAGCTTTCCGTTCAGGGTGTAGGTTGCGATGAGAGATTTGCGAAACTGAAACACCAGGTAGCCTTCGCGGTTGATGAGAACCCGAGCGGGCAGGAGCGGTGCGGGCAGCAATGGCGCGGAGATGGAGGGTTCCGGAGGGGTGGAGGGAGAAGCGGAAGCCGAAAGGGGTGATACAAGACGGCGAAGGAGGTCTCCCCGTGTGGTGTGGATCAGACAGGTCTCATCTGTGTGTGTGTGGGGGGGGGTAAGGTTTTAACATGGTAGATCGACGGCATAAATAAGAAGGCACGCAGTCTCGATGTCACACAGCATGGGGGCCACAAACTGATGGAAAACTATAGAACACATTAAAACGTGTAGTGTTACATAATCCCTACTGTCCCGGCCAAACTTACTAATTGGCTGATTAATCATCCATATGCTGGACCGAGCGCATTACTTATGGTCAGATTAAAGGCTCTAATTAGGGGGTTTTGGAAGCAGGAGAGGAAATGAATGCAACGCTCCAGACTTGCCTATTTTTTGGGTTACCGCTAATATTAAATAAGAGTGAGTTAGGAATTAGTAGGGGGTTACTTCTTCCGATATATACAACCGGAAGATGGAAATCATTGGGTTTGATAAACTGATCAGATAAATACTACCCGTTCGAATACAACTGAATCTTTCCTATAAGCGTCATAGCTCAAGGAAACAGTCAAGGAGGCAGTAAAATGCTTTCATGTGCTCTCGTTGAAATATGTGTTGTGTAGTAGGCCAGGGTAAGCATAAACGAATAACACCACTCGACATAGACAACGTCAACAGCATCGACTACGTGCACATCCGCTGTCCATGCATACTACAGCAGCTACGACTCCCAGATATCTACCTAAGCTATCAAAGAGATCAAGGCAAAGGTGATAGGAAAGCAAAATAGAAAGAGAACATACCTGCGGAGCCACTGGCAACGAGGCCCAATTCAGCAGAAACCACGACACATTCAATGGCGTCTTGATGACCCACCAGCGTGGCCTGTGGACATGGTGGTTCGCCCGCTGAAGTATTGAAAGGTGGCAGGAACAAGTGTCAAAGAGAATAAATTAAACAGATATAAGCGATCCTTTATGTACCTTACCATCTGCTCTCCGTGAATGGAGCCATTTTTGCTGAAAATTCAGGTTTTTAAAATCCTCAATATGGCATTCTTCTTCAAACTTCATGTACAAAAAGCGTCTCCAACGGTGAGGCCTGCACCCCCTCTTCCTATTATCAGTCATGTTTTTTCCTTTTTCACTGGGCGCTTAAGCTACAGAAATATAGAAGGCATCCGAAGAACACTGCGGAAGTTGCTGAATAAACTACTAACCTACCACAAAGCTGCTGCCAGCACAGGAGCTCAACTATCTAACATTTAGTTCCTAGTCTGCAAGGCGGAGGGGGGGGGGGGGGGGGGGGGGGGCGGGGTATGGGAAGAGCAAAATTCAGGAAGGTTTTTCTGCAGGACTGCAAGAGCAACCAGCCTTGCAATACAAGCCGAAGAATCTTGTCTGGTCATATGTGCGCGTCCTACAAGACGCGCTTTTCGCTGACTATGGCGCGATCTATAGAATCGAAATAGAATTTTGAAACTAGCCACAGTTGAGCAGAGTAAAGGTTGGACAAGGACGAAGGTTGCCTGTGCATACTGCTTAGGACCTTGTAGCATGCAGTTAGAATATTTGGCAAAAGTAGCTTATGTAGCCCCACTCATAATACCCTTAGTTCCAGCATTCTGTCCTGCAAAAACGGTGGTTATAGAGTTTTGGCGGGTGGGGAAATAGGATAGGCAGAGAAGGAAATTTTTAGAAATAAGTGCATAATGAAAAAAATGTAAGCGAAGTTACTTCCCGCGGCCGCTGGGAGCAAGTTGTTCCGCATGTAAATTGAAGGTGGGTTTGGCGCTTCGCGCCGCAGATTATAGTTATCTAACGTCAGAACGGTAAGTTTGACCCCAGGTAGGTTGAAGTGGACGGCCTCCTAACCACCATTTCAATTTTTCGGGAAATTCAAGAAACCTGCATTTTGATAATCGGGTTTTTCCGCAATAAGTTAAATTATAATACAGATTACTAAAATCTACAGATATAAATCAACAACACTTCTAAATACAGTAAAAGAAAAATACATAAGGCATTGATTAAAGTACAGTAGCTGCCGAAGACCATGCAACGCTAAGTATGAAATTTGCCTAGACACTTTGGCATATATCTGAAAACACTATTGTGATTCATTTAGTTTATTGAAGTCTGCAAAAGCCTTTTACTTAGTTAAGTCATCATTTTAGTTAGGTTTATTAAGAGAAATAACCATAAGTTTTGGGGAAATTGGGAGTAGGATTATATAAAAGGAATTTCGTATGCTATTACGAAAGAGCGAACCAAACCGCACGTTAAAGTTGAAGGAACTCCAAAATAAATAAAATAGGTACATAAGATATCCCTTCCAGAACTGGAGAAGGTTATACAAAATTGTTCAGATTGAAGTGAAGCCAAGTTAAAGGAACCAAATTGGTTTGCAGTAATATTGAACATATGTGTTTAATAAATTATGTTTAGCTATCTAATGAAGTTTCGTTGTAAAAAATGCATCAACAGGAGAGTTTTTGTTTGAATGCAGCAATGAACCTCAAATTTCCTTCAATAAAAACAAATGTCTAACATGTTGTCGTGGGTTTAAACCAAATAATACCTTATTTAATGTGAGTCGTGAAGACAAATAGTTTTTTGCATACTTTACAATCTCATTTCACTTTATTAAGAAACGGAACAGACGAAAGAATAATAAACTTCAAAAAATGGCCAGTTTTTTAAATTCGCCGTATATATCTGAAAGTGCAATTATTCTACTCATGCGGAAGGTAAACCATTATAATGAGAAATTAAAGATCTTTTATTTCCAGTCAAATTGAATCGTTTATCTTCAGAAAACATAAAGAAATTTTCAAAATTCTCAAATTTCACTGTGACATTACGTTGGAGAAATTTAATATACACAGAAGTTCGTCAGCCGAATATGTAATCAAAGTAATTTCTAAGAGGTAACCTTTTATGGAGAGTTTTTTTATTAATGTTAGAAATAGTAGTTGCAGAGTTTTACTGCTGACAGGATTTACTCTTGACAATGTGGTTTGCTGTTTCGAGGCATTTCTACAAAGAAGCAACATGGTCATCATTCTAAGAACTAATATCCAAAAACAGTTTCTTTTGGTATGTACTCTTCATATATATACCTTGCTTTAAAGGTTTTGGTGTAAACGTCATACAGATGCGCAAATTATACATTGATCAGTGAAGATAGTAAAAACAAGCAATTTGATGACACACTTTTTTCGATGACATACAATGAATACCTAAACGGTAAGAACAGAGTTAACATAATATTTTGACTAAAGAAAAAGCCTTTTATTATATAGAAAGTGGTTGCTTCAAATTTTCAACTTAACACAATATCTAAATTTATTGTTCTAATTTAGAGCTCTTTTTTACGTCTCCAGAACCATGGCATTATCGAGAAAATTTTATATTCCTATACGAAAACTTAGTAATTCCTATAGTTATTTAAAGTACTGAATAGGCCTTATGCCGTTCATTATAATCGCGATGTTTTCCTAAATACATTCACACTGGTATTGAAGTAATGATCAAACATATGCAAATTAAGGAAAATTACGTGGTCAACAGCGACCACTGTATATTCCACTGTGTGTCCCAATTCCACGCCCATAAAACCCGATAAACAACGTTTTCATGGGAAAACATGCAGGTTGTAGGGATTAATGAGTGGGGCTACATAAGCTACTGTTGCCAAACGTTTTAAGACGAGCTGTTGACGGAGGAGAGAATGAGAAGAGGGCAACTTCGCAGTCTCACCTGATTCGGAGAAGAAGGTCATAGTCTGACTGTTGAAGATCCACAACATAACGAGGCCCTCACGGCCGCCGGTGGCCACATAGCAGTGGAAAGTGGCATTCGCTTCCGATCGGGCCAAACAAGTAACAACAGAATGGTGTGCGTAGGCGATATGGACGCATCGACCTAGAACAGTAGACAAATAGACAGTCGAGGAATAAAGTTGGCCACCGGATAGGTGTGTCCAAAATTAAGGCCAGACAACTCAGGATACGGCCTTTTAAGAAAACTGGCAAAAGCAAACTTGAGTGCGCAAAACTAACCAGGTAACAATGACAACAACGCGTTAGCAGCTCGTCTCCTTACACTAATACGTCAGCTGAAGAAGAATCGTGGCCATAATAGAGTACTTTTATCTGATCTTCAACGGCCCTGTATACCCAACATTTATGTTACCAATAGCTGTGTGTAGATACAGCGATATATCATAGTTTGTTCTTTTCGAGGAGGCGTATTTGTCAATAAAGAACAACTTAACACTGATAACAGTTCAGTATAATCTTCTTTCTATTCCTTTTCCACTTCTATTTTTATGCAAAATAGTGAAATTAGAGAGAAAAAAACCGGTAAAATCCAGAAAAATACGAGAAGAAGATTCGGGCAGGAAACATTTCGAGCCTAGCGCGAAGAGGACGCAGGAGGCAGTTTCATGACAATAAGTAAGCACCAGCAGGACCCGTACCTTCTTCTGTAGGGAAGATGTCGTAAACTACTATACACAGCCAATTGGGTTCTAGGTCATATCACGACGGTAAATAAGCAACCTAATAAGGAAATGAAGAGGTATTTACTCAAGTCCCACGGAGGCGAAGGGCTTCTTCACCAACCCAAATAATTACAGAGCTGAAAACTCTTCAACCGGCCCAACAATGACGCTCAGTTAACCACTATGAACTGAAGCACGTTTACTCAGAGAGCAGCGTATATTTTATTTGCTTTCCCCTGACGAATGTGATTATAGGAGGCATCTCAGACAAGAATGAAGAATTCTAATGACTTACAATCTTTTTGATAGGTGTGGGAGGCTACCACATAATTGTTTAATCAATACTGTAAGCAACACCCCGGCAATGCAACACGGGCAGGTTCAAGAGCATAAACGGAGGCAGGGATACCAAGCGCCTTACCGCTATCAACTGAAAATACACGAACTGAACCGTCAAAGTAGCCGCATGCGATAATTGCTCGATTGTCAGGAGTAGTAACAAATTGATTAACGCTTGGCTTCAGAGAAGGGTCCGCGTTTTCACCGAGATACCGTCGGTTGGCTGAAGGATTGGTGACTAATCAAATGAAAAAGAAGAAACATTTAGAAAGCTAGGAGAACCAGCCTGAAATGATTAAATTAGACTTAATACTAACTTCTACAGCACACGGAGTGGAGTGAAAGAAATTCAGACAAAAGAGGGGTGACGTTCAGATCGAAGAAGCGTCACTCGCAGATTTACTACACACGTAGGAGTATATCATTGAGAATCCGTTAGTTGAAGGGAAAGATTACTAACCACCAGGTCACTCTCAGTGTAAGAGAGTTAAATTAATAGTTCTACTCGGATTGTAAAATAAGCGATCGAACCCATAGATCATGAAAAAAGTTTCAAAATACAATTTCAGTAAGAAAGGGTTACTTGGGTGGTGCTGCAATACCAACTGGAATGCAACGTTATCAAAAGTTGTTTCATACGCCTGCTGGCTTTTGAACGCATGTTTTTCCGACCCAGCTACGAAATCGGGAATCTTTAAAAATAACTACTTAAGCAGTATGCATTATTTCGGTGACGTCGAATGCCCTTCTAAATCCAAATATAGGTTACAGGAGTTATGCACAAAACCTTCTCCTTTGCAGCATGCTAAGGATTCTTCAAACTTGACATTAAGAGAAAACATAACTTTAGGGTCTAAGAAGAATGTGGAACTGGAAAAATCTGGACGATGTGATGTTTCTATTTGAGTAGTATTGTGCGTTTATTAAAGGAGACTTCGGCTTTACAATGTGACCATTATCTGCAGCAAACTGTTGTGAGTGCCAGGTGGCATCCTCTTAGCAACACACACACATAGGCATGCTTGTCCTCAGTTGGAAAGTGCAGAGCGCATAACGTGCTGCAATGAATATGGTGGCAGGTACGTTGGTTGATTATGCATTAGCATACCAACGACACCCGATTAAAACTGCAGTCTCTGTGCATTCAGTACCCTAATCTGGGACTGCCTCTGATGGTAGATTCCAGTGTAAATCCGGAACGTCAGGCGAGTAAAAGTTTCGCACCAGCGATCACGTTTTCTGCCTCTCAACTGTCTCTTGGGAAGTGCATTTTCATTTATAACGAAAAGTTGGAAACGGAGAACGCAAAGCGGAACGGCTCAAACTTATTCGCGAACACGTAAATAGTTAAAGACCAAAATGCATCCTATGTTCGGTTGAGAAATTTAACAACGCAGTTTGCTACAAACTGAATGCAAAAGACCGATCTACAAGATCAAATGAAAAGCCATACTACTTAAAAATATTTTTCGCGAGTGTGAACTTTACAGACGGCCGAAAAGGTGTGCAATTAAAAGCATGAAGCAGGCTAGTCAGCGTCGTGACACACTTAGGTAAACGTTTGTTGGCAAAATTGTAGTCAAAGTTAAGTGACTCAGGTCACCTGTCGCAATAAGAAAACGGACATATCAGTTTAGCGCTGAAGCCGAGGGTTAGGAGAAATCACAGATGGTCCTATAGTGACGCTGATTAAATAAAAAGAAGAATAACTGACTAAAAAAACGTATGCAAAAGGCAAAATTTGTGGTAAGGCGGGTTAATGACCACAGGAATGCAGGAAGTAACCAAGCAAACCCCCCTTGTCTTCGGTCGTAAAAATGCTTTTCAAACAATAAAACGATGTCAATTGGTGGCGGTTGGCCAAAAGTGAAGAACAAAGATGGGAGAGGCGCAACGAAACAAAAACACACCCAGCGTGCTGTCCACAGTAAGAGGAACTGGTGGAGAGGCATCGGAAACACCGAGCAAGGAGACTGGAGCGGGACGGTTGGAGGAACTGGAAGTGGGAGTTTTTGAGACTGGTTCTGAGGGCGGTTGCTGATCTCCCATTGGTGTCATATCCGGCTCCGTGGACGTGTGTGGAGTCAGATGCTTTGGAGCCATGGCTAGGGAGATAGAGAAGTCAAGAGGATATTATGTGCACAGGAGATAAGGCAGGGACCTAGTTGCCAACCAGGATATATGAAAGGGGAAAAGTGTGCGGCTGTAGATTGTAGCTTGATGAAAACAAGTCACTCATCCGCGAGACATCACTAGGCACGAGTGTCAGCCAATGGAGAGAGACCAGCCTAAAGGTTGTTGAAAAACCTCGATGGTGGAACAGCAACAACACACTGGCTGACAACTATTGAGAGGATAATGGAGTATGCTGAAGGAAATATTTGATCATTCGGGTATTCGACTGCAGAACGCTATCGGAAATATTTGTGCAATCGCACAGACTGCAACGCTACAGTAACCAATGGCTATTGGCGGCAATCGTAGTAACCAACGTCGAGAATATATGCAGCACGTTTCTATGGTAAGCAGCATGGGCGAGAGCTAATAGAGCTTGGCAATCAGGGGATGGGAGTGGACGAGATGAATCTGCAGAGAATCCTATCAGGAGACAACGTGGATCAGACTATGACTGCATAATTTAACCTGTCGGGGGAGGGGCTAATTTACTTTCGTGAAAGCAATCCACTTAACGCTGCGATAAGACAGAAGTCGAAAAACAAATTGAAAGCGCACGACAAGCGCATCACAAACCAGGCTATCCCAAACGCCAGGAGTTAGCACATCTGAAATGATTCTAAGCAGTAAGAAATGTTCGTCAACCAAAATGGTGTGCCAACAAAATCGCGGAGTCTGCCGTACTAAGAATTAATTCACGCGCAGATCACCGGTGCTGTGCCCGGTGGGGATTATTTTAATGACCCCCTAGATGCGACACGGGAATAAGAACACCCACCCAAGTACTAAAGGCGGCCCTGCACATACTTCCACGAAGGATACATATGCCCGAATGCTAAACCTAACAATAGTCCTAACAACAAACTCAAAGTGCGACATTAACCCTCTAGCTTGCACTAACCCTGACCATACACCTAGCCCTATTTTTGTCGGAATTTGGCGTACATAGGCTTGCATTGTGGGCTGTTCCTGTTCGCATTTAGGGGACCATATATGTTATCCCTAACCTGTACCCATTCCACAGGACAGAGTCACCCGTGACGGTCGGACTGTCACTAGGTCGGCCCCGAGAAATTGCAAGGACAGGATATACTTGAGTGGCGGCGCAAAAGATGGTCATGGCAGCAACATTCTCAATATTACATAAGTAATACCAATTAAAGAGGAGGAAATAAAACGGTTTCTAGATCCTATTTGCCGTCAGCCAGGACGAGAAGACCAGGAGGCTGGAACCGTAATGAGTTCAGAAACATACAAATGACAGACGTCAGGAATAGTCGGGGTTATGGAGTCTGCCTTTTTCGGCACAAGGATAAAAGCAAACTTGGGACAGCGAGGCACACGGAAGGGAAGAGGGACAGAAACTCGCAAAGATTGGACATGAAATCAAACTCAAGCAAGCGACGTAATGCATGTACAACTACTAAGGGCGGGACAAACTCCCAAAGAAACAACGTTAATAATTTACTACGAATTTCGGTCGGAACCAAAAAAAAGGCGGGCTTGAAAAAGCACAAAAGTGAAGCCGACAGGAGCGAAGCCCAGAAGAACGAGGCGGCACTTGTCTTTCGTAACACCGAAAGGGCGAATGACAAAATCTGGAGACAAACGAGACAGTGGTTCAGTAACCGTCCACAACCCTATAAAGCGATTCAATATAATGGTCATAGGATTCAGAAAAGTCGATTTCTGATGGACAAATACTTAGTAGCTGGCTAATTACAACTCTTGAGGAAGACAAAAACAGCACACTGTCCTCGAATTTATATACCAACCTAACGCATCTAACCGCATTGAGAGGTACGGATCGAAACATCAGGTCCTTCCAAGATTTTTTTGGATTTTGGCTAGTCGAGGACGGCCAAAAGTCGGATATGACCATTTCAGTCTTTATTGACTTGTTCGGTGGTACCACCCTCATCGCTATGTAACTCCTGCTAGGATATCAGAATGAACAGCTCAGGCAAAATTGAACACCCTTTTTTCTAGGACATTTCGATAATCACCACTTTCAGGTTAACTTGGTCCTATCCTGCAAATTTAGTTGAAGTTCGAAGAAAAGGGGTCAAAAAAGTTTAAAAGGAACACTGATTTCGACGGGTAGATTAGATTGACTCCACTCCAAATTTACGATGAGGAAGGTTAACACTCCTCAGGCCAAGTGATGAAAACATTTAATGACGAAAGAACGCCTACTTGTCCAGCGAACTTTCCCCTTACCAGTTCAGAACGAATAGTCCAGGTAGCTAGAAAATGTAAGCTGCCAAGCCAACTAATGCCAGAATATCTGTTAATGGCTAAAATTCCGTGAAACTGGGGGGAGAAAGTAGGATCATTCGGCTGAGGTCAGTAATGCATAATACCCATCAATAAGATTGCTCTGCGCAGGTTCACGCTACTAAGGACAGACTGCTGTTAAACAAGAGAGAATAACGTCTGTGTACTAACTTCCTGTGTATGAGGCGGATTAAGTGAAATGCAGCGCCCTGCAGAAGAGGAAGGACGGATTTACGGACTACTTAACAAACGAGGATTAAACGCCAAGCTAGATAAGCGTGTAATAAGTTAATACAAAAATTGCCAAGGAAGAGAAGAATTTTCATCGGAAGACCCCCTCCGTCTTGTTAGTCCTCATATAAATGAGCGACCTAAATATAATTGGGTGGCAGTGCAACATTTTGGGGATGAAGGTAACAAAAAAAACCCAGAAAGGCCATGCTCGTGTGTCCGCCTAATGCCTAATAAGAATGTTTAATGACCCGGTGGTCGCGTATGGAGCAGGTAGTGCCATATCACGGAAACACACAGAGAAAGAGAAAAAACCATCGTGCGATGCACTCTGCACACGTGAGGGCCTGCCACCCAGAAATGGAAATATTCATTGGTAGCAGCAGGCCGTCAGATGACGGGAAACCCCGGTGAGCAACAAATGTCCAGAAACAGGCCCCTTTGTATGAGTAAGCCATTCCCTTTTTTCGGCAAAAATTCCCATTTCGTTTACGATTGAAAAGTCGTGTTGGCAAACAGCTGTTTTCGGTCATTCACTTCAGGCCGTTACAGTGACATGGAAAAATAGGCGACTAAAGCAGGCAGTTCGGTACAGTGCTACTATAGTTCTTGAGGTGGGGGGGAGGGGGCTAATTAGTCATCTCGTGGTTCCCTCGTCTCCTGCGAGCCGGACTCAGCATGCCGAGGACGTTGGGTTGTCACGCGTGTGGAACGGGGGAAGGACGTTCCCACGATCTACGTCATACGCGCAACGGGCTCTCTGTGACTGTGAGCAGCATGGTCGCACTGCGTGTTCTCTGCGGCTGTGGGTAGTATGGTTTCGGGCTGCGTAGCTTCTGACGTCGTGAGTTCTGACGTAGTGGCTTCTGGCGGTGCAGGATCTTTGTATGCGGTCGGCCACGGGAGGGAGACGGCATGTACCAGCGTCTTTTGACAGCAGAGAGCGGGTTTTGCTAAACGAATTGCCACTGCCTCAGCTGTGGCTAGCACCCGTTTACGCAGGCCTTTAGAGTAGAGCGTGGGTGCCTGGTATATGACCTGAAAAGCCTCTCTCGCGTCAACTTGGTGATTTGTATCGATCAGGTGTGCGAGGATTGAGCTTGAGATCGATCGATTTTCCCCTTTACCTAACCAGGCTGGTATGTGTTCGCGTATCC
>JAYGXS010000001.1:32610973-32663818 GCA_036362985.1 Ligula intestinalis
GGATACGCGAACACATACCAGCCTGGTTAGGTAAAGGGGAAAATCGATCGATCTCAAGCTCAATCCTCGCACACCTGATCGATACAAATCACCAAGTTGACGCGAGAGAGGCTTTTCAGGTCATATACCAGGCACCCACGCTCTACTCTAAAGGCCTGCGTAAACGGGTGCTAGCCACAGCTGAGGCAGTGGCAATTCGTTTAGCAAAACCCGCTCTCTGCTGTCAAAAGACGCTGGTACATGCCGTCTCCCTCCCGTGGCCGACCGCATACAAAGATCCTGCACCGCCAGAAGCCACTACGTCAGAACTCACGACGTCAGAAGCTACGCAGCCCGAAACCATACTACCCACAGCCGCAGAGAACACGCAGTGCGACCATGCTGCTCACAGTCACAGAGAGCCCGTTGCGCGTATGACGTAGATCGTGGGAACGTCCTTCCCCCGTTCCACACGCGTGACAACCCAACGTCCTCGGCATGCTGAGTCCGGCTCGCAGGAGACGAGGGAACCACGAGATGACTAATTAGCCCCCTCCCCCCCACCTCAAGAACTATAGTAGCACTGTACCGAACTGCCTGCTTTAGTCGCCTATTTTTCCATGTCACTGTAACGGCCTGAAGTGAATGACCGAAAACAGCTGTTTGCCAACACGACTTTTCATTCCCTTTTTGTTTGACTGATGGCTGATAAAGATTGCGCGGGCAGTTCACTGACGAGATCCGTTCGAAGATGGGGGGTCTAATGACAGAAAACCCTCACTCCCCGTGGTAGGGATAGTTGATTTATGGTAGGTCAGAAATAATCCAATCCATAGAAAAGGGGAAAGAGTGAGCATGCGCTATGGGCCACCTACAATTCTCAAGAAAAAATCAGGAAAAAAGAAAGGTACTCACACGACCGACGAACAGCATCTATAAAGGGAAAAAGGCAGAAAAAATGGTTGAAATATGATTTAAACTCAATGCTAAAATATTAATAAACAAATAAATGCATGCATGGTGGTATGGTGATTTTCAGCGGAGAGCCACTACGAGTACCTCTATAAAGTACACAAACAAAAATCCTATGCAAACACAAAGCACTTTTTAGTCAATTTAGGATGCCCATATAAAACAATATATAATGCATTAAAGCATTATTTCGATCATTTATGAATACATACACTCCCCAGAACTTTGGGGCATGGCAACTTTCAATACAGCAATGGAGGTAAAAGAGGTCGAGGGGAGTCTTCTAAAAAGAAGGACGATATGGTTTAATTTATGCTGGGAATCCCAAAATCATATTCAAAACATATGAGGGCTTTTGAATTTGAGCTGCTAGGATTTTTGCTCTCCATTCACGTGGGAATTTATTATTGTATATCACTCTGGCTACTGCCCTGCTTTGTTTGTTTGCATTTATGATCATGAGGTCATCTCTACAGTACACTGGTACCTTTTTGAATGCACAAAAACAAAATATTTTATCTACAACAGTCCATGATGCCAACTTTTGCCTCTATCGCCCGATTTGCCGCATTTGCAATTCATCAACGTCGACAACTCTCCGTAAGATGACCATACGAAGAACAAAACGTCGTTCTGGATGAAGCAATGAAGCATCGTCTCTTCCAGGTTTTATGGCAACAAAATGCAAATTACTCTTTAAAAAGAGTGTCGAGTTATCGGCACTTATGTTAAAAAAGGAGCACAATAAGTCTGCAGTTATCCGGCTTCAAGAGAACTGGTTTAATAATGATATTAGGTCGCAAATTATCACACCACCGACTTTTTTGCTGTTTTCGTACGGACCGAAAATCTTTGTCCGGGGGCAGAGGCGGTGGAGTGGCTGTTTTTGTAAATCAGCAATGGTGAACTAATTGTTAGTCCTCATTTTTTCATCCAAAGGATTTAATAGACGCCATTGCTGTAGTTTGTAAGCCTCGATTTTTAAGTAATTCTAAAGGCATTGTTTATCTCAGTATTTACATTCCTTCCTCCACATGCCAAGGTGCTTTAATCCCGTTTATGGTTTTCTTTCCCTAAAACTTGCCGTACTGTCTTGCGAGCATGTTATGATTTTATGTGGTGACTTCAACCACGTGAACTTACGTCCCCTTATTTTGTTAGGTTTTGACGACTTCGTTTCCTTCAACACTCGTGCTGACGTCCCGCTTGATCACATATTGACCAACCACCCCAAGCTTTCTGCTGTCAAAAATAGAGCTCCGTTGTCAGGCTCAGACCATTCTGTGCTACTGGGCCTGCCAACCATCGATTCCAGTTCTAAGAAAGGGCTGTTAGCAATACCCGAGAGAAAACTAAAGGTTCGCGACACGTCCCCACATAAGATTTGTTTGCTTCGGACTGTCATATCTGAAAATCTTCCTGCCATTCTTGAACATTGGAACATCGAGTCATGCTCCAATTACCTTACAACTTTCTTAAACGACATTTTTACTATATACTGTCCTCTTGACACTGTTATAGTTAGACCTGACAGACCTGACGCCAAGAGGAACTGTTCTACAATCTAGGTCTACGTGAAAGACCAAGGATTTAAACGGCCTTATAAAGCGTGAGATCGTCAGTGCAGCTCCCGAGCGATGGTTCGACAGAGTGTTTATTAGGCGAAACAAGCGGTAGATGCACTGGCCCGACATAGGGGCTGGATTAGGCTACAGGAAGCATTACTAGGACTGCGCAAATATAAGGTGTGTGGTGGCACACTTAGGTACGGGTTCCCACCGCGCCAGTCATCCGCGCTCCTCCCCCCCACCTCGGAAACTGATCTTTTTGATTCAGCTACCACACCCGGTCCAGGTGGGGGAGAACAAGAGCGTGCAATAGGGGTGCCGTCAGTTTAGCGCAAATATAGACTGATTTGCGGGTAAGTCACCACCCCTGTACCCAACAAGCTGTACGACGGCGTCGGCAACGACAGCCTTAACAATCGACCGAGCTTGCCTACCGGGTAAACGCGTACAAACAGGCATCAGTCTAGTGGCCTCAAATAACTAAAGGCAAAATATGCAGCAGAAAAAAAACAATGGTAAATCACCGGCAGCAGCGTTATTCCATCGGTTCACTGCAAAGACATAGTTGGCAGCCACGGTCACCACTGCCGGCTGGGAGGAGAGATTGGGATGTGTGTGCGCAAAGACGGCCACGATGGGTGAGTTGGAGGGCAGTTTCACGCGCAGACAGACCTCCTGCGTTAGAGGCGTGAAGATTGAGGGGCAAACGTGCAGGGCAGAGCCTCGAGCCGGATGTGGCTCTGTGAGAAGTTGGCTGGGCGTTTGTCCAAAGCTCTGGATTTGGCCCTCAATGGCCTTTCGCAGGACGGGGTCCGTAATCTACAGGGCAGAGATAGTAAGGTGAATTCGACAGGAAGCGTCCGAGGTCACCTAAAAGTAACAGCCATGCCAAAATGTCCTGTACTATTCACCGGAAACACGAAAGACTGCGTACATCCAACGGATTACAGGAACCAGATAGCCAGTTACTTCCGGAGCCAATGGTTCCATATTGGCTGAACACATTTCATTTGTCTGGTATAAGCTGGTCGCGTAAACCCATCTTGTTACATGCAAATAAATGTTGTCGGACAAAGTCAGGAAAGGCAAACGTTTACCCGTCAAGGTAAATGTTCCACAGACCAGCTACAAAGGCCAGTATTTGCAGAATATAGAGCGATTCTACCATAGGAAAAACGAGAACGTAGAGGCAAACGTTAGCAAATGTAAATAATCCATTGAAGTTCTCTCCGTAGAAACAACTAAGACATTAGGAAATGCGATCAAAGTGGTCTGGCAATTGTTCCTTGGAGGAGGGGTACCGCACAGTAGAGGATAAGTGAGCGAAAGTCCCTTTAAATAGTCAGGACACAGTGCGTCCTTTAGAGTGGTAACGCTTCGTAGCAAACTCGGAGTTGGCATCCCATTTTTTACAACAAATTGGCAGATAGCAGCCGAAGTGGATACTTGCAGAATTACCTGGAACGATAAGCATGACCACTGTGTGATTATGCACATGCCAAAATACAGAAATGAAATACCTTTCTCAAGTACTCTCCGAAGATGGGTATCCGCGAAATTTCCTGCATCAGTGCATGAAACGACAAGAATACAAAGAAAAAAGCGTTTCAAATGATACGGCCAGCCAGTCATCGAAAATACTGACCTGGCGAACTTTTCCACACATCAAAAATGTGTCTGAACTTGTCCAAAGACAACTAAGAGAACATCAGATACAAGCGGAAAACCAATCCGCAACCACCTTACGATCACAACTTGTTAAACCTAAGTATAGAATTGACTAACTTGACAGAAAAGGTGCTGTCTACAAGATTCCGTGTGCCAATTGTGATGCAGTTTATTGTGGCCAAACTGGAAAATGCACCTCAAGCCGCATCAACCAACATCAATCAGCGGTCAGAAGACGAGACCAGTTATCCCAGGTGGCTATGTACACACTGAAAACCGTTCACAAATTCGCGTGGGCGACACAGGGATTGTTGGCACTTACCCAACTAGAAGAGGCCATGGATTCCTGGAAGCAATGCATTCAGATGAGGCATGCATCAACAGGCACATATATTTGGACGCCAACTACAATTATCTCAAGGTCAAGTGCAACGCGCTCGAACAAATAAAACGGGAGAACGAAATGCATGTAACCCCTCCTGCACAGATTGAAATAGTCCACAGTTGCTAATCGGTGCTCACGTCAGATGATTAATGATGTTGCTGCACATTTAACATTTTAAATGGTATTTGCACACTTTTTAAGGTTTGAAGACGAACGGGGGAACTTAGCTATAAAAGTTCTTCATTTAAGTTTCAAGTTTTCCAAAGAAAACCTTCTCTGCTTTATACAGCATTATATTCCGCTGGGGATGACCTAGTCGGAATGCAAAAAAGTAGAGGGAAGGCGCTTCGTACGCTTAGTTGTAAATGTTTTTAAAGGGGCCACGACCACGGGCCATCGTTAGGAAGAGCAAACAGTCCCAAGGGGTCAACAATGAGAAATAAAAAAACCCTCGCTATGGAAAAGCATCCCGCAGATGAATGGTGAAGCGGATTAAATCCCTTAGCGCTGCCAAATTTCCATATCTACAATTATAAGACTAAACATGCTGCTGTCCGATAATACACCAGATAGACCAAATAGTAACAACGGACACTTTGATCATGAGCAAGTAGCCATTTGCACAAGAACAGGCAGTTCAAAAAGTTGGAAAAATCGACCAATAAATACGAATTGGGGCGTTGGAAGCCCATCACGCGGTGTTAATTTCGTGTGAAAACGCAGAATGCTCACTAGGGTGTAACAACTTGACGCATAATGATTTCCGCCGGTCTGTATGCAACCCCCAACTCCAAGTGGTTCGAGAAGGTGGCTGAATTTCTGTCTCAGGACGTACTTCACGATTGGCGGTATCATCTACGAGTGGGTGCAAGGAACAAAATAAGTTCGCCAATTTCAAACTCATAGCCAAAGTGGTCGTGCAAAAAGTGGAGTCGCTAGCCTTTAAACATCACAGACCAAACTTCTGGACTCGGTATGTGGGTGATACCTAGACATTAAAAGAATATCCCAACACCGTCTTTCCACGGGATGAAAAAATCAGATGGCGTTCCTTGGTGACCGTGTCTGCCACAACAATTGTGATGGTTTAAAGACCGACATAGTGTAGAAGGCGGGAAACACAATGCAATCGCTGAAGTTCAACCTTAACCATCGGTCGGTGGTGTTGGTAGACCGGAAACCTTAATCGTTAAAAGACCGCCTCGGCTGAGTCCAAAATAGGCGAACTCGTTGGTGTTCCATTTAACCGCTAGAAGATTGTTCGGTTAAGTTGTTGCGTCGACAAGAACAAGGCCTCCCAAATCATAAGTCAGGTAACACAAAGTTGGTAGGAACAACGTTACTGCAAGAAGGTGAATTGTACAGAGGCTGTGCGACGAGCCAGCTGCACCTATGTCAGCACGCTAAGTGTGTCTGAGAAGTTGCGTATTTTTGTGAAGCTATTGCCTGCTCGATGAAAATCCTGCCAGCTGCAGCCAAACAAATGAAGCGGGAGTATCGATTGACTTGTATCTTACACGCTTATCAAGCAGCAAGTTGATCAATACAGTGAGAAAAGCCGATGGCGCGCGGAGTGGATAATTACGCGTGGGAGAAAGGCCTAACAGAGCGAAGACAGGAGGAGTCACGCACAGTTGCGCTGGGCGGTAGACTCCTACAGTTCTGCCAGACATGAAATAAGTCCTGAGATGGAAATTCAGCCAATTTCTCATACAACTTGAAGTTAGAGTTACACATAGACCGGAGACCATAATCAAGCGTCAGGTAATGAGACCGAAAGACCAATTGCCACAACAAGAATCATCTGGAGGCGCATCTGGTGTAGTTGCGCACAGAAGAAACATATGTGAAACTGGATGACTCCTCCGGAAGCCGATAGCCGAACATACAGCAGAGATAGCAATAAACGACGCCAACTCACAAGTCACGAATCATTCTTTAAAATAGATTCAAAACGCGGCTTGTTGAGGTTTCTTCAGCGAATCAACGGCATTACAACTTCCTGAGACTTATTATGGCAAAGACCTTCGCTGCAACCTCGATGAGGCTAATATGGTGGTAGTTTGCACACATCTTATTCTTCATCAGTAAGACAGACACATAGATGCCCCAGTCCTAGTCATCAAGAGTGAATAAACTAATGCTTGCTACATTAACCCACGGAGTCAGAGCACCAGGGTGCCTATGTAGGACTTGGAGATTTCATTCGTCAAATATTTCTTGCGGTCATCTCTAGTCGATTTCGCCGTAATTCTCCCGAAGTCAGAAGGAATCATGGTCGCAGGACCTAGCTGAGCCTTTTGAACAGACAAACTTATTCAGTTACCGCAGCGCCGCTAGGTATGTCATAGAATCTCATCAGCTGTTTCGTACACGATGTCTTAAATAATTATCACCTGTCACTAACCTCCCCTTCGATGCGGATAGCATAGTGAGACTGTCCAAGGTCTCGCAGGTGCTGGTTCGCCATGATTTTACAACATCGAGGCGTCTTGCACAAGTTGGGTGCTAACGGGGGTGGACTTTCAGATACGTGCGGACAAGAGCACGGCCTGAATCCTGGACGAAGTCAGTTTCGGCAGTCTTAGCTGTCATAAACCCCAGCTGCGGAACCCTGAACTGACCAGAACATAGTTAATCTTACTGGCCGTGTGACAGTAGTTTGAGCATCAGGACAGCAGAGGTTTGGGGTGGTTCTAAAAGCGAAAGTTGTCTATAAACAAGCAATTCTGGTCATCAAAGTTCAGCATTCCCTACCCATAATTGCACCAACAGCCTAGTCCACAACGGACGACAAAAAGACTGATTGCGGAGTGGCCTGATCCAGCCCGACCATTCCAGGCCCCGACCACAATCATTACACCACAGCGAGAAAGTCTTAAAACGTAAAATTTTGAAGCCATGAGTAGAAGATTCATTTATCGATATGGTCAGCAGTTTATGTAAGTGCGCTTACAGAAATGCAAAATCTTCGTAAGATGACACTTTAGCCGTACTGAAGCCTGCTGATAGTCGACTGTTAGCGGTTCAGATTTCGCTTGTTGCGAGAGGATGCTCACCAGACCGTGTCTACCAGAAAATGTGAGTGGGTCATGGTAGTATAGAATTGCATAGGATTTTACCCCTTCTGTCTTGATTTTCCGAACGTCCAAGTCGGTCATCCAGACTTAAGACGGGTGAACGACATCTACTTTGTACTGATGAAGACTGCACACTGTCAGACTTCGGCTTCTAGGGTTCAGGAACTTAATCACACCCCGGCATCAAATATCTAGAGCCCACTCTCAATTGAATAGCTTAGTTCGTCTACCACTCACTCGCACGACTAGACCAGAGTTACGAAGTGCTATGGGTAACGTGGCCACCGAAGGACGGACCGAAATATTTGAAACGAACATTTTCATTAAATTTCTTGGGAATGCGTACACAATAAGTTCCCCAAAAGCCACTCAGATTGTTATAGGAGGTTAAGCTGAGACAGCGGTGTCTAGGAAACCTATTAAATTATGGTGCTCGGTAGCCCTATCAGAGTACAGTCATTGGGTTTTGCGGCACTTCATGAGAAAGGAGGCATGTCAGACACTGGCCCTTCCAACCAGGAATAATGATATTTCTAGGAGAAGGGTAACAAAAGCAACCGTTCACACGGACTTACCTTGTCCCAGTTGACACTACCTTCGTAGGTGAGATGACAGAAGACGTTTGTGGCACGAACCGCCTCCGGACCACGTTGTTTGTAACCGAAAATGAGATCAATCCAGTGGTGCAGTTGACACGAGACCAGTTCAGATTCTAAAGCCTGCCAGAAAAAGCGACAAAGATGCGTGATAAGTCTGTGTATAAATTTTACTATCCTGCGAAAGTGAAAAATCACGCATCATATAATTCGCTCAGTGGACAAAACTTTTGGGCAATTCAAGTGCTAGGTGCCAGAGAAGAAGACGCATCGTTATAAAGAAAAGACCGGACTACGGAAAAAAGATGCCCTGCATATTGTCAGACCAGATGAAAATCAGGAAAGTAGAAAGAAAAAAACGATGAATTCAAACAATTCCGGTCAATCAGCACAGAAGTTCCCCGACTGTATACTTTACCAAAGATTCACATGGACGGCCCGTCAGTTCGAGTGATTGTGGATATGTGAGACTCTCCATATCATGCAATGCGGGAGTGTTTTGCAGAGAATTTCAAGCCTTAAGAGTCGCAGCTAGTATCACGTAGCTATCGCAATATGACCAAACTCACTGATCACGTCAAAGACCCGAATCTAAACGAGACGATGAAGCCTTCGCTAAACGTCTCATCTGCTAACGGAGACGGTCGATTATATCTGTGGATCGAAAGCAAACCTATGCTTGCCAAATAGTCTTTCTATTAGCAAAAAAATGTCAGAAAATCACAATGTATATGAAAGAAATAACTTGTGGGTAAACATGTTAAATAGGAACTTCCTTAATAAGCAAATTGAATATCACCGACACTAAAAGTGAAACTAAACGCGACTACAACCGTTCAACGGTCGCGAGCGACAACGTCCACCGTATGACCCATAGATTGGGTTTGGGAATCGGTGACTTATGTTATATCTATAGCACTCTCCCTCTCTGTCTCGCCCTTAAATCACCCACTATTCTCCGATAACAACACAATGCCGAGGCGGCCTGCGGTGCGGTCGACAGCGTTGGCTGACACAACTAAACATCCCGTCTACGCGTGTCACACACCATCCAGCCAACACTACATTTATCCGACTTCCGTAAAACAGTTCAGATATCGCATGCGTGAGAATGCCACACGGGTCGTGCTAAGAAGTAGTCACTACAGCTTGTGGTGGTCGAGTTATGTTTTAAGATAGCGATCTTCCAAGTTATGATTTTGGAGCGTCCTGATAGACACAAGTGCTCCATGCTTATTCTGAAGATGAGGATTGGCTACTCATTATCGGCTTAACGTTTTCTTGCCCTTGCCGTGGACTGTCCGAGCTTGTCGACCACGTGATTATGGGAGTGGGCATGGTGAATAACGCGATTTAAAGGGGTGTGTCTAGGGCGTGTCGCCAAATGTCCGTGCGGCAGTCGTTGTGGGCTCTGACTCCGGGTTTGGATCAGCCCATCTACAGCTCAGCCCGTTGTGGGAGCTAAGCACGCGTATTTACACAAATGAGCAGAAAACTTTTCGGTAACCCAGGGAACAAACTACAAACAAGGAACATAAATAATGGCACCAGCGACCATTCAGACGCACTTGATTAGTGCCAATCTCCTTATTTTGTTTACGAGACCCAAAGCGTGCGGATAAACGTCCCGTGAGGTTCAGGATACTGGACACAAGGAAGTTTAGTCAGAATTTGTCATGTTAGTTGTAATAGTTCTCTATTACAAGAGGTGTAATCTGAAAGAAATTTCTTATGTAAATGCCATAGGTTCTGTGCCCTCATTCCACGAGGAATAAGTTCGAAAATCCCTTACAAGGTTTTTTTGGACAAAATTTGCCTTTAGAAAAAATGGAAATTCAAAGACAGCAAAACAAGCGACAAAGAAGTTAATTAAGAGTTTTCAAAACACGCTGTTATTGTTACATACCTGCCGGTTGATGCGAACGAAGTCCTCCGGACTCTTGGCCCACGGCGGTAGAAGTACATCGTCGACTAAGACACCATCGTCAAGTTTACCAAAACGATATTGATTGACATTTTCAAACATTTCGGGAAGGTAGAAGAACTCAGGAATCAGTTCCTTCACATTAGTTGAGCTTTTCATACAACCCGACCAGGTTGATTCAATGGAATGGAAGAGACGATTCGGGTGGTCGAATTTTCCACCCTGCAGGCAAAATGGGAAGAAATGTTCGAGTGGATAAGTGAATTATAGATGATGATGAAGAAAGCGATTTTTATAAGGGAAGGGGGAACATAATAGTTTGAAAATATAACAAAAGATGGAGCAAAATCACTTCAACAACATTTGCCGCAGACCAATCAGAAAAACGAGGCGATTGAAAGCAGTCAAACGGGGGAAAAATAAAAGGAAGGCAGTGATTTGATGTTATGCAATCTGATTCAGTATCTTGGTAACTTCGAAATACACACAGAAGGCGTAGAAAGTGCGGTGTTAGGAAATCCGATAGTTGGACCCTCGATTTCGACGATATCCACGGCGACCTTCAGCAAGTTGAAGCACACTGTGACTGTGGCAGAAGTACAGTGAAGGTAAACTCGCAGGGTCTAGCCCACTCTCTGACCTCCCCCACACCGAATTCCGGTTGTCAAGTCAGAGTCAAGAGGGCCAAAAAAAAAATTCGGAGGGCGCAGACGGCTGGCGCGACAAACACTCAACACGCGCACCAACAGCAAGTCTCGCTAGGTATGCTCCCGACAGCGAGCGCCATACAGGCCACAGCTGACTCTCCGCTGATAGACAGCCACTACACACAACAAGACACACTAGACCGACTGCCGTGTCCAAGGGTCGGCCACAATCTCCCCCACCGCCTAGCTGTCGGCCACCTGAGTTGGAAAATCAACTACGCATATGGATGACAGTTAACGTATGTCTCATCTAGACCTTAAGCTACGATCCTAAATAAATTAATACTACAAACGGGCTTTTATTCACAACTTCCAGGAGTCTGTGTACGGCCGCAAGAGCATCGAGCAAGACCGTATGACATTAATTCATATAGTAGCATCCCAGGCAACATAGTGTGGGAACCCAGGTCATCTTCATCGCAAATAGCGCTGTCTGGACACCTGATTCTGCTTTCATTTGTTGAATAAAATGCCACCTGAAATGTACCAGACATGTCGATTAAGAAATACCCGGTTCGTATGAGATGAATGTTCGAGTATTCTAGCAGTATGATGACTGCTCTCATTGGTTAGTCGGCAATGAGACAATACAAATATCAGACAGCAGCTTGATGAGGATCTAAAGTACGACTTCCGTTTGACGCGGACATGGCGACAGACGAAAAATAATGAAACGGGTAAGACGAAGGCTTAATCATAATAGAAAATTCGGTCTTAAAACGTTCTCCATAAGTAAAGTCAAGAAGCGCATAACGAACAGATATAGGCGTCAAACCAGCCGGCTAAAACACCCCTCTCGGTGGTGATCACATGGACCAAAGTGTAGGGTGACTGCCGTGTTGACATTTCCGAACAAGCATTACAGGATCCACTGGCAACAATCAATGCAAACAAAACGAACAGGGGTCCATTTTATTCAACACCCAAGCCTCTGATCAAGATAAATTCCATATCGCAGTTCAAGGTGATAAAAACACGAAGAGGAGAAGCTAACGTCAGAAAGCATACAATGATGGGAAGTAAGGCAAAAGACGGATCTCACCTGCATGTTAAGAAATAGAGTAGTAAACGGCTCCATGCGAATGAGATAGTTCAGCACAAAGGCAGAAGTACTATAGTGCGTCCCATAGTGAAAGGCGGGCTGCGATTCATCATCCCAACTGGCATAGCGGTCGTCAAAGAAAGCCTTCCGGGCAGGATCCAGAGCTCCAATAGGTTTAGACAGGTCCCGATAATTGGCCGGTTCATTGAGATCTAACTCCTCCGAGGTGTAATTGCAGAGGACCCAGGGAAAGATGGGATACTGGTTGAGGTCATTGAAACTGCGCCCAGCAATGGTGTTGAGAAACATGAGATAATCGAAATTGGACATCTCACGACGTTGCCAGCGCTGAGTCGCGTTTGACAGCTGGAAGTGCTGGCGCGGGGAGACCAGGGATATCTTGTGCGATTGAGGCAACGCATAGCGTGTCCCGATGCCGACGGGAGGCAGGGCAAGCACCACCTTTTGTACGGCTGCCTGATCGGGCAGAGCGAACGTCACCGAGGCTGCAACAGGAAAAAAAAGAAGGACAGTAAATAGATGGGTAGGAGAGGGAGACAGGTGAAGGCAGTGAACAGGCAGCAAACAAATTTCGATGTGTGTTATCAGCTTGAGATCGGACGAAACCTACCTAGAAATTACTTCAGTGATTCAAACTTATGATAAGCCCTTTGGCCATCACTGATTCGCTAAGCTTTTGTAATGTACCACACGGTGTCCCCTCAGGTGACCATTTGAGGCAAATAACTTACAGAGGCCTCATTTACTGTCCCCTGGGGTCGAAGATCGGTTACAGAGTCCGGTTTGGAGATGACTGTCCTAGGTAGCAACTGCGAAGGAACTGTTTTCCTTAGGATAAGCCCATAACGCGAAATGCGTGGCTAACTAAAATTTTTGAGCGACCTAAAAGGTGTCTCAAGCTATGCGGGCCACTATGTTTGAGATCAAGTCTTAAGAGTCCCCTGAATGATAGTTATCAAGCTGTGGAGAAAGAAAATCACCAGTTTTCCCTTCTCCTTCAGAGCCATACAAAAGGATGGAAAAAAAACTACAAAAAAGCCGATGGAAATTGCAATATTTTCAGGGCATGTAAACTTTAGTCATGATGGAACCATTAAACACCTGCCAACTGGCACATCTGGGGGCAGTATTAATTTAGATGTCCGAGGTCAAACTAGTTCCGAGGCTCGCAGAATAGATAATCAACCGGGATGCAAAAAATCCCGCATGCACTAACAGAGATGGATCGAGAAATGAAGGGAGCGTGGGACTAAACAAGGCTGTAATAAGCATTACCCTTAAAATAGGGGACAATACACTGACATATTGGACTTAGTAGCAAGCGCTAATTCAAGGACCCAAGACTACCAGATTCAAGATGATGACTGTAAAAAGTTTTTTATCCTGGTGAGGGAATACAAAACAATCATAAATATAGCTTTAAAGGTTTATCAGCAGAGCCGATACATTTGTTTACTCGTTTACTCAAAACAGTACATTCTGCAGACCTTTTCAGCTTGACGCGGGCGGAGCTAAGTCATCAGGGGAGTTGAGTTTGCTAATCTGGAATCTCGGAGTGTTTGGGACAACCGAAGTATCGGCTGAGCGTAGCTCCTGTATATATGAGTAGAGGTGTATTGAGCGTAAACGGGAGTCAAAGTGATTAATGATACATCTTTACTGGGCTATGCTAAGACGTCACGAGCCCACAAGGACTGCCACACACGAATTTGGTGACACTTCCTAAATACGGACCTTTACTCACCTTGCACAATCCCTTAATCGCCTAAGTGACAAGTTTTGACAGTCCATCCGGGCAGGGTGGTCTCCACATAAAAGTCCACGTCATTACGCCTTAAACTGGCCTAGCTACTGATAAACAACATACAGGGTTGATTTTACACAATTAGCCTCGAGTATAATCGCATTTCCGCGCAATTCCCTACTGCTTGAGGGCGGGGGGGGGGGGGGGGGGATGAAAAAAAAAATAGTACGGGCTTGAGCAAATCCTTCACGATAGCAGAAAAAGGTCCATAATGTGGTTCCGGTTTCGTTTAATCAGTGACAAATGGGCCATCAGAAGGCGGGAGAGCGAAAGTTGCAAACCATTCGTGGATTAAAAACGACACATGGAAAGGGAGTGACCCCCAAGGCATAAAAAGTGTGCACTCACAGCGACTAGTGAGGAAGATCTCGATCGCAATGTTCCGAAGCAAATAACGTCTCGTAAAGACAGCCCGAATCTCCGAAAAAGGCCATCGACCGTAGAGGTTTTCCGCGTACGCCAGAACCTGAATGATTAAAGTGAGAAATAGTGACGCACGGAGTATATTTTGCAGATAATACAACCAGCAAGACGTATTTTTCCATCAATCGGCGTGACTTGGAAAGACCAGCAAAGGATCACAAGCATAAAAGAGGACTCTTATGGCTGAAGATGTGGCAGTTATCGTGGTAGAAGTAAATGATTCGTGAGAAGGAAAACACGGGCTTACTCGAATTAACATGAACAGCAACTAAGCGAGTATGGCTCACATATAAGTGACAGCAGCTCCAACACGCAACCTACTGGTAAAAGTTGCTAGAGGATAGACGCACAGTTAGACATTCCAAGTACAAGAGATCCCAGTACCACAAACGAATGACTAAAAGGGACCACAGTCGCCGGTGTGATTGTCATAAGTGTGGGCAGTTACGGTTGGCAATGCAAGACTTGACAGCGCATGAGGTAGATGATAATTAGCAGTTTGAAGTACAATTGTTTGAGTCCTATGTGGAAAAAACGGCACATCCAAGGACCGCTGGCGACCAATCAACAGCCTCCTTTCTATGCCAACATTTTCAGGTGACGAAAATAATACTGACTGAAAGTATCCTCACCAACGTATTCGGGCATAAGAGAGTAAAAGGAGACCAGGAGAAGAAGGATGGCAAATATTTGAACAAAGATACTGACCGCTTCATCGATCTCCTTATTCTGCTCATTAAGAGGGTCTGTCTCGAAGGAGAAGTCCGACTTTGTTACGCAGAGCGTACCATGGACATTGGCAACGGCGGAAATCAGGAGACAGGGTGTGGAGAATACAGGAGGGTCTAGAGTAAGGGGAGAGGTTGTAGAGGGAGAAACGAAATTGAGCAACAAGCCGAAACATTAGACTTCTAAACATTTGTGAAAAAAGATACCAGGCAGAATACTGGGCGTCTACCTTGACGTTCTTTGTAATTAATCTTGAGGTTAAGTAGATTTTTCAGGCCGCATATCACGTGAATACTTTCCGAAAAAACAATTTCACGCATCGCTAGTGTGTTCAAGGGCAGAATGAGTATGTCAACTCTCATAAAAGTCACAGTACCGAAAATGTCCGTTAGTCTAAAAAAGACACTACAGTGACTCAGACCAAGGAGAGAAGTGAACGATTTTGTAGTGTCGAAGCAAATGGTGTAAGAGACTAAGTGAGTTATTACAAAGAGTGCAGACCTTTCAGGCAGTTGCCCAGACCGCGCTTCCAGGTAGAAAACTAATGACGATTCCCAGCCTCCACAAAGGAAATTTTTTTATTTGTATTTGTCGATCGTTTTTTTTTCGAAGGAGTGACAGATAATCCAACCATTCAAGTTAATGGGAGAAACGCTGGTCAATATTACTTTTGGCAAACGCTTTTCATCAAGGCTGAGGAAGTCTCCTGACCACCCGCAAAAGTTTGAGATGGAGCGAGGGGAAAATGGGTCGAATTCACTCGATAGAAAAAAAGTCAGTCTACAACTAAAAAAACGGTAGCTGATAAGGAGAGATGAACATGGTCATCAAAAAGTCAATCAAGTGAAATTGTTTTCTGAACGTGGTACTTAACAGAGTTAGCAAAAGTACCACTGGATGAAAAGTAGAGGCCCAGAGAAAATGATGGTGGCGACGCAGATAATACTAAGCGGTTTGAATGTGAGCTCCGGGGCGTAATTACAGGCTTACGACAACATATTAAGACATCAACAACAACAACTCATAGATACGCATTGGAAGGTTGAAAACAACAAACTTTTAGTTGTTTAAGGAGCCCATCAGTGACATAGGGTAAAATAGCTCGACCGTTATTGAAGCCATGAGGAAAAAGCCCTTCCGGGGCATAGTAAGTTTGACGTTCTAAGCAGTCTGCCACGGACCTTGCTAGTCATATGCACATAGGGAAAACAAACGGGCTAAGAAAGGGCAGTTTAGCCAAGCAGACGGAGGATGAGAAAATGAAAGAGCGGAAAAATGCGCTTATCTTAGAAATAATGTGGTCCGAGACGGCAAGATACAGGTAAGTTTGACCGTTCACTGAGTTGAAGAGCAAACAAGGTAGAACAATTGTGGTGAGCACTACGGTGGATAGTGTTAAATATACGATTTGCCAAGGTATGTACAGGCGTCGGACATCGACACTAATGATCAACTGCTACCGAGCATCGGATAGAGGGCGACTTTCAAGAGGGATTATAAGTCCCTAGTCAGCTCTGCTCTACTCGGTGAAAAGTTTAACTACTGCATTTTTCCGATTTAAAGTTGAACATCTGTGTTGACTGTGCTGGTAAATTGCATGAAAGTCCCAGGATCTGAGTCATTCCCTCGGCCTTTTGCAGCTCACTTATGGCCCCATAAATCTCAGTTAGATGCGAAAACCAACAAGATCACACGCAACAGATAACAGAACGACAAGAAATAAGTTGGCGAGAATTGTTACCGACAACAGCGTCGTCTGGGAGATAGAAGGCCTTTTGGTATAGGTTTTCTGCAAACTCATTGTATTCAAAGATAATTATAAGGTCGGTCTAAGTGCCAGAGGCTACGGTAAACTATACATATAGTCAATCCTCCAGGAATTTTGAAATCTTGCATACAACAGTTTCACATGGATTGAGTCCCGTTGAAGAAAACATTGTTAGAAGACTAAAATCGTTAGCACCTGGGAATGGCCCTGTTTTCCACCAGTTATGCAGATAAGATGTCTAGAACACAACACGCCACACAAGAAAACGACTAAGACAATCCTCAGTGACGTAGGCAGACGATTGCATCAGCAAACCCAAAGAAGTGCAGTGGAAAAATGACAGGTACATCTGACATGTCGCGGGGTGACTCCGCGGCCCTCCCTCAATTCCCATTTTGCCAGTAAAAGTAGACGGC
Organism: Ligula intestinalis; assembly: GCA_036362985.1. NCBI lineage: Eukaryota > Metazoa > Platyhelminthes > Cestoda > Diphyllobothriidea > Diphyllobothriidae > Ligula > Ligula intestinalis. The sequence goes on from JAYGXS010000001.1 coordinate 32,628,056, forward strand.
ATGACACAGAACGGGAGGCTGCATAAAACGCACGGTAAATGCGGGTTGAGACAGCAAACTGTGAAGCGGTAGAAAGTTGGTAACATGCTCACATGCTGAGTCTGTCAGAAGGCGGACAATTAAACCCGAATGTCAGATCCCCCAGTTGTATGAAAGGAAGAGAAGACAGACAGGATAGCAGAGAACAGTTTCTGTGTGAACATCTAACTCTGCCTGTGTCTCTCAAATTGTCCCGTGTCCGTCAGCAAGTCGTCCTGGCTGCAACTTGTCTTCTATGTGTCGGCAGCAGAATGCGCCTTCTGTTCGCAGCCTCTTATTTAAGGGCCAACAGACTTTGTTCTCTGTCGCTTCTTATTGGTCTCTCCACGAGGCGTTCATCCGGGCAGACGTCGTGTGATGCTGGTGACCTCAGTGTGAAACAACCCCGGCAGTGGCGTCTCGCGTACGCGTAACCTGGCCCTTTGTGAGATGACGCTATCACGTGTTTTTGTCTCCTTGTCATCCTAGAGTGTTCACTCATTTTCTATGCCGTCCTAACACCAAACATCGATTGGCAGAGAGAGAGAGGGCGAATAAATATCTGGTATACTATTTCCAGAAAGGCCGATAGATTAACCTATGCAAAAATCAAGTAAGCGCGTCACCCCCACTGTTGTGGTCAGGATCCTGCTTGAGCCCATTCTATCGCCCATCAGCTTGCTATTGACCACAACGAGCGTTATTTCACAGGAAACGCACCAAATATAATACATCGTGAAACAAATGTCTACGTTTGGCCTGTTGCAAACCTAGTGCGTTGTGATTTCGGAGAAACTATGCTGTTTTGAAAATGCCAGCCGGTACACCGGACGAGAGGAACTGTACGAAAAAATTGTAGAGATCGTGTAAAAACAGAGTTGACTGACTGCTAGGATCAGATTCGAGTTTTCCGAAAGACAGGGAGTCTCGATGAATGGATGGAAGGCCTGAGTTCAGACCGCCGACTGTTGCCATGGCACCCCCAGTTGCAAGGTCAGTAGCAGACTGAGGCTGTCCGGCAGCACCAGTGTCGGAAAAGTCCGCCCTCAGAGAAACGGGCAGAATCTCCTCAACAAGTGAGCCGTTCCGATCTCTGCTGCCAGCGGCGGAGAGGTTCAAAGCATTGGCTTCAATGACGGAATTCAGGGTGCTGGTTTGCTCTGCTGTGACCGAGTTGTCGCCCTCACCAGGACTGCTGGTAGCAGCTGCATTGGGAAGTGGATTGTAGCAGAGAACGGCTTCAGGGTGGGACGTTCCAAAAGGGTTGAGTACAAGACGGCGTCGACGACGACTGTCATCCTCCCAACTGTCCAACCGGAAGAAGGCAGGTTTTGAAGGTCTGTGGGGACACCAGGAGCACGAAAAAGGAAATGTTAGGTTTAAAAAGACGCAAAAAGCAATACAAATGGGGAAAAAGAAAAACAGAAAATCCGACGACACACGACAGTTCCCCCGTCGATTTCGACGATTGGCACCGCGTGCTCCAACAGCCGCAGAAGACTAAGAAAATCCAATGACGAATTTGACAGATGAAAAAGGTTCTTTATTTAAATCAGCAAAAATATTTTCTGACAACACTGACAGGAAAATGGTGCAAATAGGCAAAATTGAACTTATAGCTGAGCTAGTTTAATACTACAGAAGATGATACGGAAGGATTTTTACAAGACAAAGAGACGGAGAGACTGCGTGCTAAAAGTAAGCCAACGAAATTGTCTCCCTTTTAACAGCAATATAAAGCTTTAACAATTGCGACAAATTTTTGTTTCGAATCACGGAATGCTCGTAAACACGCTTCTCACAACACCGAAGCTGCATCGGTGCCAGATCAATATATCTGGCACCGGCATACATCGTCCTGCGCAGGATTTTCGAAATGACGTCACTAGTGGTTGGTTGGCCCCTGTCCCCTATAAAGGTGGCTTGCTTTTCGTTCACACTTTTAACTCTGACGATGGACTACCATAAGAGTGCGAAAACTCAGACGAATGACAACATGATTCCATATCTAGTGTCTCCTTTTTGGCAGCGATATAAAGCCTCACCAATCACGAAAAATTAGTCTGGTTTGGAGCACGGAACGCCCATGAATACGCTTTTACCTGTACCGGAGCGTGCATGAAACGATTCAATGACCGCTGATCGTATCAGAGAGTGACACTGACTCCATAGCTGAGAGGACCGAGCATCACAGGCTGCGATACTTAAGTACCCGGTGGTCATCGTGGGGGACGTCTTGCTATCCTAATGGTCACACGGGGAGATGACTGCGGTGGTCACGGTGTCGGAGATGCGACCATCATATGCCCATGCGAACCAGAGGAGGAAACTTGCAATCAGTTATTCTAAACAAACATGTTACTGAAAAGTAGCCAGCAGTATGTTTTTTAAACAAAAAGTTAGACTGTAATATAATTAGCTCGCTTCATTACAGATAATGTCTTTTTCTATGCTGATCCAACTGCATCTTAAACGTGTCCACAGATGGGGACATGACAATGTATGCGGGTAGAGCATTCCATGCCTGGATTACCCTCTTAGAAAAGAATTTTCGTGTGTTCTATCTTGCCCCAATCACACGTAGCTTGAGAGGGTGTCCGCGTAGTAGTGGCCAGCTCAAAGAAATCGCTGGATGCTTGGCAACAATTTTGATCCCACAGCATGCGAAATGCCTGCATCAGGTCACCGCGCAGCTGTCTGTAATCCAGAGGAAATGAGTCAAGATTAGTCAGTTGTGTCTGGTAAGGAAGGTACGCTTGGCCTCGCACTAACTTAGTTGCCCGTCGTTGTACCCTTTCAAGGTTTTTTTGCCTTTGACTGTCCAAGATTTCCAGGCTTTAATGGCAAATTCCAGTTGGGGTCGCACAAACGCGCCGAAGACCTTGCCAAAGACAACTTTATAAAACTTAAAAAAGGCGCGCTTGATTATATACAAGCTCGACATTGCGGATTTGGCCACCTTCAGGCTGTGGAGTGATGGCTTAAGTGAGGGAGTGAACCACACTCCCAGATCCTTCTGGGCCTCTACTTCTGGCAGCAGTGTATTATTTAGGTTGTAAACCCTCCGATACGACGTGTTAGTACTACTGAAGCGCATAATTTTGCATTTGGCGACATTAAATGGCAGGAGCCACACGTTTGACCATTGCTCGAGTCGGTGCAAATCTGCCTGCAGATTTACTTCGTCGTCCTCGCTACGAACGACCTTGCAGAGTTTTAAATCGTCGGCGAACATTGCGATTTCGCAGTCTAATCCACTTATGCAGTCGTCGATATATATAAGGAAAAGGATAGGACCCAGAACAGAACCCTGGGGGACCCCACTATCAACTGCCACCTCCGCTGATCACCAATACATACGGTTTGAGTTCGGCCAGTCAGAAAGTTTTCGATCCATCGCAAAAGGTTGCCTGTAACCCCTATACGTCTAAGCTTGTATAGGAGACGTTGATGCGGCAGTGTCAAATATCTTCTTGAAATCTATGAAGACTGCGTGCACCGTGTTTTCTTGATCGAGTGCTCTGGTCCATTGATCTAGACAGAAGAGCAGATTTGTCAAGCAGGACCGTCCTCTACGGAATCCGTGCTGTTTATCAGAAAGAAGTCGATGACACTCTAAGAATTGCATCAACTCTATTTTGATAATTCGCTCCATGATTTTGCAACATATTGCAGTAAGGCTTATTGGCCTGTAGTTGTTTGCAGACGCCCGACTCCCACTTTTGTGTATGGGTGAGATCCACGCTGTCTTCCAGTCGGATGGCAGTTGGCCTGTGTTTAGGGAGTCCCGAAAGAGTAACTGCAGGGGTTCTGCCAACTCCATGGCTAGTTCTTTCAACAGCTTTGCAGGTATGCCGTCCGGTCCTGGCGACTTCGTGTCTTGGAGCTTAAGAAGTTCTTGCAGGACAGTAATTTCTGCAAGCACAACTGAGTCAATAGTCAGAATCTCCTCGGTACTAAAATTAGTAACGGTTAGCTCGACCTTTGTCGTAAAAACCGACTGAAAGAACCCGGATAGATGCTCGGGCTTTGATTTGTTCTCACAAATTTCGGCACCGTCATCCGTTTTTAACAACGGGATGGGGTCTCTATTTCGGGAAGATCGCCTAATGTAGTTGTAGAAGACCTTCAGATTTCCTACTGCACGGTTTATTAGGTCACTCTCGAAACTTTGGCGGGTATTTAGTACAAGACCCTTAACCCTATTTCGCTGCGCTTTGTACTTGTTGTACGACTCGGTGGTCTTCTCTCTCCGATACGTTCGAAACAGCTTTTCTTTACGGTTAACCTCCCTCTTCAGCGTGTTTATTAGCTACAGGGGCCTATTTGTGGCTTTCATTTTCGAGATGGGGCAGAAACTGGTGATTAGCCCGTGTAGTACAGTCTTTAACACAGTCCAATCCTCGTGGACACACCCGGTGAATGCCTCCCTCCAGTCTACGCTGCGCACTTCGGTTCTCATTTGGTTAAAGTTTCCGCGCCATATGTTGGGTCTAATGGTTGCTCTACGATCAAGTACAGATAAGAGTGAGTACTCCCACTGTAGTACTACGTGGTCGCTTTTGCCTAGAGGAGGTAAACAATTTACGACATCTACACTGTCAGGCGCTTTTGGTAGTACAAGATCTAGGCAGTTAGCCTGTTGCCCTTCACGCTGCCTGGTCGGAGATAAGACGTGTTGTGATATAAAGGCTTTTTGTACCGTGCGTAGGAGTCGGCGATTGAAACTTAATTCCGATCCTGTCGCAGAACTGAGGTTTCAGTCGATATGCGGAGCATTAAAGTCGCCTATAATCATGACATTGGATCACACGGCAAATGCTTTAGCTTCCTCAATCAGGCTATTGTCTGACTCTGGATCGTTCGACGGTGGTCGATAAACCGCCAAGATGTCAACGGCTTGAGACCCCGGCGTTCTGACGGTGAACCAAAGGGCCTCACACTACGAAGAATTCCGCCAAAAGCGGAACGAGGTTAGATCAAACATTCGAAAAGCGCGGAAAGACTACGAAGCGAAAATTATCGAGCGGGCCGTAACGAAGCCAAAGGTGCTCTACAGTTACATCAACAGCAGGCTAAAAAACAAAGACACAGTTGCAGTACTAAAGGGTGAAAATAATGAGGAAATTATAGACAATCTCGAAAAAGCAGAACACCTTAGTAAGTTTTTTGCATCTGTTTTCACTGAGGAACTGCAGTTTAATCCGACAGACTTCCATGCAGAGAGCAATGGCAGAATCATGGAGGACCCCCGTTTCACAGAAGAAGATGCAAGGAACGAACTTATTGCGCTTAATGAAGCTAAGTCTCCGGGTCCAGACAAAATACCAGCAAAGGTACTGCAAGAGCTGGCTTCGGAACTTTCCAGACCACTTACGCACATTTTTCAGTTGTCCTTTGATCGAGGCCTCCTCCCATCCGATTGGAAAGTTGCGAACATATACCCTATTCACAAGGGTGGGTCCAGAACCAGCGCGAACAACTATCGACCAGTGAGCCTAACTTGCATCTGTTGTAAACTTATGGAAAGGATCATCAAAAAGGACACTATGAAGTTCCTCGAAGAAAAAGACTTCTTTGATGGGTCCAACACGGGTTTAGAGGAAACCACTCCTGCCTGACCAATATGCTTTATTCTATGAGCAGTGGTCCAAGTCATCAAACGAAAATACCCCCGTAGATGTTGTTTACATAGACTTTAAAAAAGCATTCGATAGTGTCCCTCACCAACGGCTACTCTACAAGGTTGGCGAATCCGGGATAAGGGGCAATTTACTAAATTGGGTAGGAGATTTTCTCATAGGCCGATCGCAGTCCGTGGGCGTCGGAAACGCAAAATCCTCTTCCGTGCCAGTTGCGAGTGGAGTGCCTCAGGGCTCCGTTATTGGGCCACTGTTGTTTCTAATCTACGTCAACGACTGCAGGCATGGACTGGTCAGTAATGGTCTTGTTTGCAGATGATAGTAAGATATGACAACCCATCAGAAACGCTTATGATGAACAAACTCTGCAAGGACTTGACCGCCTAGGTGAATGGTCCAAAATGGTTAATGCGGTTTAACTTTGAGAAGCGTGTCACACTGCGACTCAAGACGAAGAAAGTGAGCGCGACGGATGACTCACACAACTACGTACGCCATGAAAGGTGCCTGTCGAACGGCCATGAACAAAAAGATCTGGGTATGGCCATTGTGCCATCCCTGAAGCCGTCTTTACAGTGTGCTTGGGCTGCCAAGATGGCGAACAGTGTTCCGTTTGCCATCAAGCGAACTATTGTCGACATAGAAAAAAAAACAATTCGGCAAAATCGATGGAACATTTATTCGCTCACATCTGGAGTATGGCGTTCAGGCGTGGCGACCATGGATGCACAAAGATAACCAGATGCTGGAAAGAATTCAGCGAAGGACAATGAAAATTGTGAAGGGCCAGAAACCTTCATCCTACGAATGTAGACTAGAAGCACTTAACGTTTTCCCCCTTGAGTATAGACAAATCCGCGGCGACCTCATATAGACGCACCGCCTCGTGAGGAATCGGGAGTGTGCCCTGAAGTTTGATGACTTCTTTGCCTTCGCCACTTCAACCAACCTCCGTGGGAATTCCCTCAAACTGCGGGGAACCCTATCCCATCTATAGGTCCGCAAGCAGTCATCCTCACAACGAGTCATCGGTATCTGGAACGGACTGCCCGAGGAGGTCGTAATGGCGAACTCCACAGATGCGTTTAAACGGAGACTGGATGAACATCTACTTAAAACTTACCGTTGATATGTCCAAGGAAGCAGGAATAATTTAAGCCCCGGAAATACCCATAGATAAAACTTTACATGTGTATATGCTACTCACTATTTTACAGTAACAAATTTTATGTTGGATATATTATGTACACAAGAGACTATTCTGACTGCTCACACGCACACGTTAAAATTTGTACATGTATATATGTTACTCACTGATTATAGTGACATATTTTATGTTGGATATTTCATGCATACTGTTTTCAATAGGGTTTTCAAAGGCATTGCCTACTACCGTAAATATACTGAACTATATCGGACGCGAGCTGGTCAGTTTTGTTTGACACGTGCAGGCTATGTCTAACATAGGCGAGCACACCCCCCATCCTGATGCCCAGCTCTGTCTTTTCGGAACAGCTGAAAACCGGGGAGAGCAACTTCCCGACCGCCTATCTTTGTGGATAACCATGTTTTCGTTATACAGACCACATCTGGTTCCACTTGGTACATAGTAATCTTAAGCTCATCTAATTTAGACAGCAGGCTCTGTGCATTGGGGTACATGCACTTTAGTTTCCTTCTTCGGCTTGTTCGGGTAGCTTTTACGTTCGGGCTCAACCCTTCCTCTACTGGGTCGATTGCGTGGTTATCCGGAACGGACCCGTCCAAGGTGAGAACAATGAACGTTGTATCACTTGGTTGTTGTTAATAACCAAGTTTTGTTCTCCTTTGCTGTGTCGCTCCTTCATTTCTGTACCGAGTTGACGACGTTTTTCTCGTTCTGCAACTGATCAACGGACAACTTGAGATAGCACATTCTTCCTGGTAAAGGATTAACAGCAGCAGTAGTGTATCATAGAAGAACTGAAAGAAATTTCCAGCCTCACGTTAGGTCAAGGTAAGATGGAGCCAAAAAGGAGACGACGGTTAAGGCTGGAAACACGGGGGCCCAGTACTAGGTGCAAACATTCTCCAAATGGAAGTAACAGAACGAACTTTAATACAGACGAGACCAGGTCCAACCTCTTAATTGTGGCGTGAAAGACGAGTGCTTGTCGTCGAAGATCTGCACCAAGATCGGGCGCCTGAGCGTCTCCTGAAGAGGGCAGGGCACGCGGGACCACCTGAGCCTCCTCGAGACAGCGCAGAACGTATTCAATGAGGGCGACAAAATGCGAGGCTAGCACGCCATCGTGATGACACCCGGCTGCCAGCACCTGACCCACACGTTTCTCCGCACCTACACGCGCGGACTGGCGTCTGGTAGACATCAGTCTGAAATCGGCATGACGTCGAAGGTCCAGGGTGCGCAGACGGCTGAGGATGAAGTCAGCCTCCTGGGCCACTCGAAGGATGTGGTCCCGGGTTGCGTGGGCCAAGAGGCGACCCTCATTAACTAGCTCGATGAAAGCTAAGCCGGCGTGCTTCTGGAGGGAATTCTGCCATTCCTAGTAAAAACACGAAGGCAGGAAAATGAATTTGAATACAACTGCGGAACTTCTTACTGGTCACTACAAAGAGTCTCGGTGAGGTGGCAAATAAACGAATTGGTTGCCGGCCGGGCGAGCCAGCAATAAAAAATTTTTTCAAAACGTTTCAATCATTTTTTTTCACGTCTAGCATTTAATGACCTACATTACCGAATATTTAACGAGTTCCTAAAAGTGCCTGAACCGATATCTACTTGATTCTGTCAACGATAAAGATTGCATTTTTGGAAGGAAACCGAAGTTACCTAACAGTCAGACAATTTAATACATTTATAACTGTCCTATGCCCGATCTGCACAGTGGTACGCTTATCTCTAGACGGGGCTATTTAGCTAAACAGAAAGGGTTTCGTAAAATTATTGTTGCCATTGGTTAATGACCATACAGCAAATCAGGCAAGTTAGGGATAAGCATTTAGTATAGAAAACACATATAAGTGGATCTTTATTTTTTCCTTGTAAAGCTGTAAAATTGTATGCCGCAGGAAACAGTAATAACATCAAAATGCAATTTTCAGCTAAAACACCTACGATCTCCATGTATATGTAAAGATTCCATACGTACTCATGAAAAAACTCCTGAGGCGGTCATTTCTGAGCACAGTTCAAAAACAGGCAGCTTACATATAATACACACAGGATTAAATCACTCGTTTACATGCATAATCCTGAAAATAAGGGAACAACACCCGGCATTGCAGAGAAAAGGTGAGGTCAGGAGCATAATCAGCGCAATTCTCGCGGACATTAATGCATTCGAACGTCGTGTGGAGCCCACCGAAGCCTTCCGGATGATTTATAAGGTCCCGCCAAACTACCCCAAGTCCCCGGATCAGCGTCCGCTAGCAACAGCAGAAGCAACCGCTATCCAGACGAGGAAGCCATTCATGTGCACACTAAAGAAACTCCTGCAAAATTAGGTACTGTTCCGCTCTCTCCCTCTCTTCCCCCCCACCCGGCCTCGCCCATTACCGCGAATCACTTCGATGATAAACCGGACACTATTGACCGCTCGTTTAACTTTTGCCCCGTTTCTATGGCTTGATGAAAAATGATCGAAAACCTACTTAAGCTCATCAAGGGCTCTTTAGAATAAAAATAATTGCCAAGACCAGACAAGAAGTCAACATTCGGCTTAAGATCGAGGTAAATAGCTGGGCCTTAAAATAACGATCAATTGTTCTGCAATGGGACTTAGCTGGAAACTACTTCAATACATTGTCGGTTTTGTTATGTCGAATAGTTTGCAACGGCAGCAAACCAATGCTACCTTCTAAGCGTATTTTCAATCAATTCACTGATTACAATGCTCGACTATATTTTCAGCTTGAAAACATTACTCAGGCGAGGTTAAACAGTTGGTTTACATAGTAGATATTATTGAAATAATGCGCCATAAATCTAAGTAATGCAACTGCAACAGTGCAACCTTTTCCACTTCGATGTACTGAACAACTTCGGCTGACGGTTCACGTGCCTCGGCGCATATTGTATGATGATGGGACACAGTAAAGAATGGCTCAGCTCGAAATGGGTAGTTGAAATGCACACTTACTGGTCAGGTTTTTGAACCAAAGCGCTACAGTGGGGCAAGCTCGAACAACCGATCCGAGCGGTCCCGCCTACACTCGAAGTGCTCTGCCGTCTCTGTGTACACACCAGCATCAGCTGCTAAACAGCGCGATAAAGTGACCTTCTACTCGCCGATGCGGGAGTTAGGTGAAAGACGCCTTCGCCATGATCTGCTAATTGTTACCGCCGATCGGAATGGTTCCCTTACAGGCATTGATTTGATTCTCGATGTAACAATGGTGAGGGAAGGCTGCATTTTGCTGATCCGAAAAGACTGTCACCAACACGTGCTTCCAGAATCGTCAGAAACATCTTTAGACCGCGTATTCTAAATACGGTCATATGGTATGTCAAATTGATAACATTCTAGGTGTCTCAAGGTTCCACATCTGGATTCATGATATCAGATCAAGGTGTGGTGTTGAATCCGGTTAAAAAGGGCGGGCGCATAGCATGAGAAGTTCCGGCACGACGCAAGCCTATGGCTCCAGTAGAGGAGACAAGCGCATTCACAAACACAACTGAGATCCTCCTTGAGAGCCGGTGTCCAATAAAAACTAGCGAAAACAGCAACAACTCGTCCTGGTAAAAAGGTTAATGCGAAAGGGCGAAAATCAAACAAGAGGATAAAAGGGAAGTAAAAGTACCTGTGAACAGAGCAACATGACCAGCTCGACGGCAACAGAGGCTTGACGAAGCGCAGTCAGCCCACCGGCAAACAGTTCCTGACCATGTGAGCCAATAAGGGTTTTGGAGAGGAAGGGTGCAAAGTCAAAGAAAATCTCCTTCAGCAGGGGAGTGGTAGTGCCTAAAGCTCTCTCCAGCTTTTCAGTAAGATTGTCAGCGGCATGAAAAGCCGGCATAGAACGGACTGGACCTAGTTTGATGGGTGGAGTTTGTTGTTGTGGTTGTTGAGGCGGAGGAGGTGAGGACAGCTTATCTGTTACAGACGGCCTCTGATCTGCGGACCCTATAACACTGGAAACTATGGGCTTCCCAGTCGTCAGGGAGACGGGCAAATTAGAAGTGGGCACTGTCTGTTGAATGGTTTGGATATCTTCCACGGGATCAACTGAAACAAACAGCAGAAAAACTACATGCATATTACGCAAAAACCTTGGACGATTACTACTAAGAATGCTAACGATAAGGAAAAATGGCAGGACAGGGATACATGTACTCCCATGCATACGTAAAAACAAGCACACACGGCAAATACGATTCGCTCTTTATACATATTTAATAACACCTCATCTGCTCTTACAGAAGGTCCCCTACTAAAATGTTTCTTAGAGTGCAGGTGGACGTGCACCTATTGATTAGGAGCATGAGCGCATCTGTGTTCGATCAAAAACGCTATATAAAACAATCTTTGATTAACCTTAAATGAGTAGCAATTTTCGGGATGCGTTCGGCACAGTAACCTTTAAACAATTAAACTGTAGCGTGAAACAGTGTGCGCTCCCTAACACTGAAAATAATCCTAGAACCACTTTAAATACACCGGGTACCAGTTCTGAAAAGCAGTGGCAATAGCCAAATGCTTAGGTGGCCGAGAGCGCATCACACGGTCGGAGAGGGCAGGAATTCCATACCTCCAAGGATCCACCCCTCGGGGAAACAGTGGTCGGCTTCGGCAGATACCGAGAGCCCACCCTGGATGATGCACCCACTATCGTTTCACACAGAGATCGCGACTAGTCACATTCAAGTGACTAGGAGAATTTAATTGGAGGCAATCTCGTCGAACGTGTGACGGCGCACCGTCCTCCGTAATACAGGCCAGTATGGCCGAGGAGGTTTATACCGCCGCCGATGACTGGGCACAAGCTGGTCGGTGCACGAAACGCGCATACAGCAGTACGCCTCAGAATTTGTGTAACATGCCGGCATTTGAGAAAGATTGATACTGACTCACTAATCGGCATTGAGTAAGGTTGAGATACTGATAATCGGGTAGCCTATTCTCAAGTTATTTAAATCACGATGGGATGCCGGCCTTTTAACTAGCTTCTTCCGGACCGCTAACAAAAAGTATGTACTGTAAAAACGGCTACTTAAAAAGCATGCATTAAATTTGACTGCCTTCATAAAAATCAATGCATTTTATGAAAAACGTGCGCGAAAATTACTTCTAGTACTCGCCTCGTAGCAAATTGCGCCTTTTTAAATTTATACTTAAAGACAGGGTATCTTTCGGTCTGAAAAAAGTATTTAAATTGCCGAATAATTCTGAAACCTACTAATTTCTACACTCTGCTACAAAGAACGCACTGCGTATATCCTGTTTAAGGAAAAGTGTGTTTGCGCCTACGGTATAAGGAAGAAGTCACACAGTTCTCATTAAATAATGCAACAGACTTGGGTACCCAAGTCTATGAGAGTGAAACCAGCAATTCAAATTGCAACAGATGTGTATGCATTATAGGCATAATTAATAAATTGACGGATGTGATGTATAGTAGTCGCCGGCTATTAAGCCCACGGTTAATAAGCCCGCCGCTTATCAAGCCCAACTTGGTCTGGGCCCGATGTGGACTTAAGAACCGGCGACTACTGTATTATGAATGAACGCCTCACAATCATAAAAAAGGTCACAATTAGCAACCATTTTAAAACCATAAGATACCCTTTCTATAATAACAAAATTTAAAGAACGAGTAATTTTCTACCAAACGAGTACACGTAAGAATTTGTTCGTGTATGTTTTCCATAAAATATATTTCGATTTATAAAGACAGTCAAAATCAATAATAAAAATGCATACTATTTAAGTAGCCGTTTTTTACAGTACATAATTTTTGTGAGCGGTCAAAAAGAAACTCGTTAAAAAGCCGGCATCCTATCGTGACTGAAACGACCTGAATGTAAGCTACACGGTAATCAGCGTTTCAACCTTACTCAATGCTGATCAGTGAGTGAGTATCTGTCGCAAATTTCGGCAGGTTGCACGAATTCTGAGCCGTACTGTATTTGCATTCCTTCTGTGTGTATTTACGAAGTTTTAGGAAGCACTTTCACGCCGAACAACCGAAAGAGAATCCTCGTCAGTTTTGCATATCACTCTCTCAAAGTGGTTAATCAATTAACCAGGAAACTCTGAGGTCCATATTTAGTTCAGAACTCCAAAGGCTTGGCGATTCCAAAACAGCAGGCGCATTTCTGGGCCAATTGTTAAATATTTCGCTAACAGAATATACAGTTCTGCGAGTGCTGCAAACAAAATTCAAGAAGAAATGTAACTTCATAGTCTGGCATATAGTTGGACGGGTTATTTTGATTAACTGAGTGGATTTGATAATTAGAAGGGCTTTGGTTTGGAAAACTGCCCCTTATTTAAAAATATTGGGGGAAATAGGCTCTCACTTTTGCTAAATCATGAGTATATTTATATAAAAGGAACTCCGTATGCTAGAAGGAAAGACAGGACGAAACTTTCTTCTAATATACATTGTGCTGTGGAAGAATTCCATAATTAGTGAAAAAAGGTAGAATAATAATAATCCATTCCAGTACTGGAAAATTTTGTGCTAAGTTGATTTAATGGGACTAAAGCGAAATTTAAGGAATCGCATTTGTTTTCAGAAACAAGCAGCGATAGAAGTTTTAAAAATTATATTTAGCTATTCAGTAATTTTTTTTGCAAAAAATTGAATAACAAAAAAGTTCTTGGTAGAACATTTTCTTTTACTGCACAGCTAGTCGTACGCGCAAACAAAGTTTCTACATGTAACTGCGCAGACAGCCAATAGAAAGCCATGTAGAAATATACTTTTTTTGCAAACAATAGGTTTCACTCCAGCGTTATTTAGAAATGGAACAGACAGAATAATAAGTATTTCAAAAAATGATCTTATACGTGGCCTGTTTTTTTTACATTCGGACGTTTATCACGAATCTTGTAATAAATCTCCTTAAGCAAAAAATAATCCGCTAGAAAGAGAAAGGTATGTTCGTTCATCTCCAGGCAAATTAATCGTTTTTTTAGGTAAATTAAGGAAATTGTCAAAAGTCTCCGATTTCACTGTGAAATCATCTTGAAAAAGTTCATATAGACAGAAGTTCGTCATCCAAATATCCGATAAAAGCACTTTTTAAAGAGGTAACCTATTATGGAAATTGCTTTTATTAATCTTAGGAATAACAATATGCGTGGTACCTAGGAGACAAGTTGTATGCTCGAAAATGTGGTTTGCTGTTTTGAAGCATTTCTACATTTGACGAACATCGATATCTGAATGAAAATTAATATCCAAAAGCTCGTTGTTTATGTAAATGCTGTTTAGTTACATCTTATTTTCAAGGTTTTGATATAAATCTCGAACAGAATGCAAAATTAACAACCTATCAGCGTAGCCACTAAAACGGAGCGAAATGAAGAGACGATTTATTGAACCATATTCAATATATAGATAAGCAATAATTACCATATGCACAAAATATTTTGACTAAAGACAAGTTCTTTTTGCATAAAGAAAGCGGTTGCTTTAAGTGTTATACTTAAAAAACTATATAACTTTATTGTTCTAATTTATAACCATTTTTGACGTCTCCACAAGCTACGGATTATCGAGAAAACTTTTATTTTTCTTAACAAACACTTAGCATTTCTTATAATTCTTTAAGTGCTCATTATTATTGATAAGTTTTCGTAAATGCGTTCCCGCTGGTATGGGAGAAATAGTCAAACGAACAGTGAAAGATTTTACAACTTGAACTCCAACAAACCGCTGTGCAATTAACAGTCGCGGCCCAAGACTAATGAATTCGGCGCTCTAAAAAGACGCGAAATACTAAGAGAAGTCACGCAGAATGGATAACGGGAAGGAATTCCCCATAACTGGCGCAAAGAATATCGTTTACCGTACAAATAACAGTGCCATACTCCACCTATAGGGGCGAAGCCATACCAAGAACATATTAAATCTACTGATCATCAGACAAAATAGCCTGGCAAAATAGGCAGCGGCCCTTGCTGCTACGCCGGCGAAGCGTCCCGCAAAATATGAACCTACATTATAATCTCTCTTTTAACTGCCAGACCTTGAATAACGGCTGGAGCAGATAAATGGAGTGGCTTATCGCCAGCAAGGGCGTGGCGTGCAAAAAAAAACAGTCACCCGCCCTAGTTTAAAATCAGCCAGACAGGAAAAAAGGGCTTCGGGTGACATTCAGCCAGTCTGTGGCTCTTACGTTTCAATTGGGGCGGCTTACCATTTCTTCAGTTTTGTCCCCTGCTCGCGCGCGCTGTTCCCCCCCCCCCCCCCCTTTAAGTAAACAGGCGTTACCGCCTGCGTCCGTGTGCCGCCTACGGATCAATAGGCTAGGACTCTAGTGTGCTCTCAATCGGCTTGGTCAGCCCGACAGTCACAGGGAACGAACTCTCATCCTCCGTTGGCTGCTGGCTAGATGATAATGACGCAACCTATTTCTCTCCTTATAACTGAATATAGATTACTTAGAAGAAGTGGCCTAACATTTTGGATTCGCTTTCAAAGCCATAATCACAGGCAGGGCGCTGAGAAAGCCAGGGGTACAGTGTATTTATAGCACACAGTTGCCACGCAGACACGCGCCTTATCCAAAAAGCGAATCTCTCATTCATCGCTAGTGGTTGTGAATGAGGCTATGACTCCTCGTTAGTTCACGCCTGAGTCGTTAATTCGCGCAATTTAATCACTGTCTTCAAGTCTTGGGCTTGATGATGACTCGGCACTTGCGTTTGCTGTAACTAAAATCCTTGGCCGTCCGCGTGTCCTTAATAGCCACGCCTAGCACATGTCTCAGCACAAAACATGGGGCCGTGAGTTCAGAGCGCGTGTTAATCGACTGCGGGCCAGAGAACCAAGACTCAAACTGCTCAGTAATCATACTGATCGTGCTGTTGTTGGCGAGAGAGCATTCACTCTAATGTGAACAAGTGCGCGAGGAGAGCACGAGCTCCAACCCCTTATTCAACAGATATAAGGCAAAAAAGAGTACCTCTCGGGATAGCACGGCTTGTGCGGGTGTGTGAAACCGTGATAGAGGCGATGCCTTGCGAGCTGCTCTCTCCCGGCTCAGTGCTGTCACGTCCGTCGTCTTTAGCATCCTGATCCTCGTCATCATAATAATCGTCATCATCATCAGCAGCATTATCATCCTCGTCGGAAGGCTCATCTTCATGAGCTGAATACTCCGTATCAGAAGCCACAACATGACTTACAATGTTGTGGCCTGAATCAGTTGCTCCGAGAGAAGTCGCAGCTGATTCCTCTTCGTCGTCAGCTGCCTCATCACCATCATTGGCGTCTTCACTATCAGCGTCGTCCTCGGAAGAGCAAGACTCAGAGCGACTGTCATGCGCCGTAGCATTATTGCTCTCTTGTAAGGAGTGATTATCGCTGGTGTCAGTAGCTTCGCCACCTACAACAGAGACGGGAAACTATCATAGGGAAGCAAGATGCGCATCTACTCCCCCTGGATGGCAGTTCATCCCTTACATATGACGAAGACCACCACTACCCGGGCACAGTAGTAAACTCAGATACAGCGCGTAACAAGCACAAACCTTCTGTATCTGCTTTTGAAGCCTGCTCTTCCGAAGGCAGTTGCTGCTCCTCCTTGGCTGGGGCCTTGGGCGGTGGGAGAGAGGGTGCACAGGTGCCCAGGCGCCAAGATCCCGGCGAGGTAACCTGAGTAGTTTCCGATGGTGCAGGATCTAATTTATCGGACGACGTCCGCCTCGTTTGCTCAACTAGTGGGTGAGCTGGATCAAGTAGATCGCGATACCTGGAGACCATGAGCACGGACAGGAAGTAGACAACTGCGAGCGTCACAAATTGGACCTGCTTCGTCTCCTCCTTGTTGTTATAATGTAGGGCGAAAAACAGAGAGTGAAAATCCAAAATAAACCATACAAGTGGATGAAGCGCTACAGAAGCGCATTCTTTCAAAGTCCAGGATGGGTAAGTAGAAGCGAAAAAGGTACGGGTTTTGTGAATATAAGAACAAGGAGATAGGAATATCGATAAAGGAGAGCGTGGTCTCTCATAACGCTGAGTGAGAAGAAAATAGGGACTGTTGCCATAGTAACCACAAAGCCAAGCGCGTACCTCGTCCCGGTAGACGATGTTATGCAGGCGATGAATGTCAACGTTTTGCAGGAGTTTTTCAGGATCGACTAGTGGAGAGAGGACGGTGTGTTCGAAGATGCCACCCTGCAGAAAACGGAAGGTACGCGATATTACTGAGAGAAAATATCAACAAAGTAGGGTCACAGAGGTCGTGGAAACTACCCAAGCACAAACATTTTTCTCAGTAATTCCGTTCAACAATGAAGTGTTCTGAAGTCCTCTAGGCATGCTTGCATGGCAGAACACGATGAGGGAATGACTACGCAGGGCCCATATCTACGGCTTACTGGGCACAACTAATTTTGTGGAAAAATGGAGAGGTGAATTACGAGGAACGTTGATTAACCATTTTTGTGGATAAATAGGAGTGATGAGCAAGTAATCCGGTGGTAAGGGGGGTCAAAAATGAATTCCATTGTTGAGTCAAGAGAAGGGTGACAACGAGAATTACGCGACGGTCCACCTACGTCATATGCTACCCACCGTTCCTTGAAGAACAAAAGAAACCAACGCAGTAGAGGAATTTACGAAAACAAGATTTCATGCTCAGATTACGCGAGAAGATGGCAGCAAATGATTGATGGAAATAAGGGGTGGGGAATGCCGTTTATTGTTGCAATGAAAAAGCAGAAGGGATGGGGAGGGTAGAGGGCAATAGAGACTCAGGGCAGGCAGCAAAGAAGTAATCTGACACTACGGAAGGAAATTTTATACCCCCCACCTCCAAAAGAGACTGGTTTTTCTTAACATGCAATACTGCGTTAGACAAACTAAAATTTTGACGCCGTTGTTTGCCGGGCAAGTAGGTAAGGAAGACGTAGGACATGGCGCCGAACACCCAGTTCATTCGAATGCATGCGGAGTAAGCTAGCGACGTGCACGACAGTTCGACAGGATACGTGAGCGAAGACCATAGCGTGTCTGCCTCGGGAGAATACCAGAATACCAAATGCACACGAGATAGGAATCCGCTTTCAAATGACGTTTCAAACTGCGCAGAAAAGTTATTGCCCGAGGACGCATAATAGAGTACATCGAAACGAAGGCATGGAGAGTAGGCAAACGTGAATTCCTTGAGACACAAAGAAGAATGTGTATTAACAGCAGCCAAGTGAGATAGCATACGGTATTTGGACGACAGCAAGTGTCCGGAGCGCAGTATATAGAAGTGCTTTTTAAAGCAGAAAACACCAATATGCGAAACGTTGCAACGAAGAGTTTCGAGGAGATCGTCTAGCCGGCACACTAGCAGAAACAAGCGAAATATTCGTCCGTTTGCTTTCCAATAGCCTTGCAACTGGCAAATGAAGTATCCAATAAAGCTCTGAGTCACCTATATGCAAAGTCTGCCGCGTCCCTATAACAATGTTTTAAGTTCCTCAGTGAACACGGAGAAGAGAATGTGTCCAGGAGTCAGGCAGTAGGTTGGCCGAAAAGACGGGAGAGGCGCATTCAACGGTTCATGTGCAAATTTTAGGCGCGCCAAAATCAAATCAAATTTGATAGACTACATGCGACGTTTAACCTCGCGGTGGCGGAATTATGCGTGCCAGGTGTTGGCACCAAGGCCTAGACAGCAAATCCCATGCAAGCCAAATGCTGTTTTCGGATAAATTACTAGGTTATATTCACCAGGTAAGTTTTCTTGACGGAAGCACCAATTTAATTTTCCGGGATATGTAGAAATGACTTTAAGTCACAATAATCCGCTTTATTTAATAAAATAATAAAAGCAATCGAGTTTCAGTCCAGGAACGCCAACGGGTTTATCAAAAATGGATAAGGACATCCTAAGATCACTCCAATTTAGATAAGTAGTTATTTAGCTAGGTTGCCACTCCGAGCATTTCGAAGATGCCTGAGAGACGGCCAGTGGATAAAGAGAGATTTGGAGAAGACGTTTTTGGATTTAAACTTCCCATCCCAGACTCAAAGGTTACGGCAACTCGCACTTGGTGAGATTAACAGTACCTAAGCAAATGTTCATATGTCAGTAAGACATTAATGAAAGACTACTAGGGCTGATTAGATGCCCTATGAACGAGGTTTTCCTCAAATGCAACCAATTGCACATTTGGGAGAAAAATATATTTCCCGAAGAGACAAAAAAGCAACTTCGTGTTCGTAGTCTTAAAAAAACTAGAAACGACTGTCAGAACAAGAATAGTATTTACATAATGTTTCGGAGTTGCTCACAACCGCATCATCAAGGATCGTTGCAGCACTTTGAGTGTACTCCTCAACTACCTTTTGGAACTCGCCGTTAATACAGACTGCAATCGTGGTGATATGCTTTAAAAGTTCTCCCCCCAAAGCGCTGCGAAAGACCGCCAATACTGCGGGTCAAAAAATGCAGTAACTCGATCCCCGGCCACAAAAGGGTGAATACCCAAAAGCTGGAACCGAGAGGCTTCATAAATAACCTTATAATTCCCAGAAAGCATACAATTGAGGGGTAGAAACATAGAGCAACGTCAGACTCACCATGAAATCATTGGGATAGGGCAAAATGAGAGGACGCAGACCGCTAACCAACTTCTGCATGCTCGGAGACAAATGGGAGACAAGAGGGAGGAGGGGGTTGAAGCGAGAGTTGGGTGCAACTCCGGAATTGTGGGCGGATGCGGAGGCATTGTTACCAACACCGGAGACAAGCCGTTGTATCAATTCTAGTTTTGGTTTTAAGCGCTGATAGTACTCAGAGGAGGCGAGGAGAGGATGGTCCGAGTGCTGGTGGGTGTCCAGGGCAGAGTCGGCTAGATCGGCGTGGGTGGCGTCAACGCTATGATCAAAGTAAGCCGCCCCCTCCTCCTCCTCTTCTAATTCCAGCTCAGCGTCCTGCTGTTCTTTGAGCTGCACCAGCAACTCCTTCGGTGGCAGGAGGAAGGAGAGACGGGCCTCTAGGCAGTTTCTGACAGAGCAAGTGCACACTGTGCGAGAAGTGGGAACAAAAGACCGCAAGATTTCACACCAAAGAAAGGAGGCACAGAAATGTAACGGAGTATTTATTAACGAAGAGAGAGAGAGGAATTCTTTATTTAGAATGGAAGATCCTAAATTTTCAGCAGTGAGAAGCCTTCATTCATTGGATGGAAAATTAATGAACCAATGGATTGAGGGTCCAAAAAGAGGTGTTATGAACAGGCTTCCCCAAACTGTCCGGGAAATCTAAAACTATCCCAAGGAGCGCTCAAGAAGGGATTTTTTTCTATGGAAACCAAAACTCATCTAACCAGATAGACTTGCCAGTGAGGCGAAAGGGTGATTAACAAGTTCTTGTTCCACGAGAGGAACCTTCATTACATTTGTGTAACCACTCTAACACTAACGGAGGAAATGTAAAAAATTGTAATAGTTACTACGTATCGACTCATGCGTCCCTCACCGAAAAAAGAGACCGCGCCCTTTGCCAGTGAGGACGCAGCGTAAGTTGGATCGAGACGCCGGCTTATCGATTTGGAAGAGGACGGGACACCAAACAGGTTACCCCGTTGCATCGCCACGCCACTACCGATGTTTCCATAGTCGAAATTATCACCTCTCTCTGGGGAGAGCACGCCGGTAAACTAACGTAAGTCGCCTAACAGCTGTCACCCAATAAGGCTTCTAAATTAACAGCAATAGAAACTGCAGAAAGAAGCAGGAGAATATCACCTAAAAACCTATTTGTAAGGGGTTGGTGACGCAGCATTTGCTTAAAGACCACGAAAAGGTGACCCTTATTTAAGTAGCAGACTGGTCTATCGGCCTGGCCGCTGAGTTAAGCATTGATAGAGCTCAAGGAACAAGAGCTGTTGTTTTCGGCTGAACAATTTTAAAATGCTCCACGTCCATCTCCGGGGAAATTCTGTCTGACCTACATATGATTATTTCTCCCCCAACAATGTTGTCCGTCCTTTTGTTCAATTACTTTCCGACAACAATGCTGCCCCCCCCCCCCACCTTTTTCGATATCCGCTTCCTCAAGAGGCAGCTGTTTGCAGCTCGCCGACCTGAGGACCCTCGACCTATTTCCCGCGCACACACGTGCGTATGCGAAAACAGTCGCGGTTGCTCAAGTGCCACTTGAACATGCCACCTCTTAGCCAACGCAGCGTGGACCCCTGTACACGACACCCCTTTCGGAAGATGTTTAAAAACAATCGGACACCACATAAACTGGTTCCAATTCACATAAAAGCAGCCGCCAGCACATCTTCCTCACCCACGCTCTTCCAGGTCTGGCTTCACCTTGTTCGTTTGTGTAGAGTCAGGCGGCATTTGGCCGACTCCCTTGTTATTGACCACGTGTATCCACTGTTAAGGTTTGCACATAGGATATTCTTCACTATTTGTTTAATACTACCGTACCATACCAATTGCTGTTGTCATTGGCAATTGACTTACGCGTTACGACTGCATACTGAGTCGAAGGATACAAGATACTCAAAACAGGAGCTATTGTGAACGAATAAGCTATGCGGATCAAAAAAACACCCGAACCGTAGCAGGTCTCATGAGTGCGATTGTTCTTAAAATTACACACATCATACTGCAAAGTGACCGGATCCGTGAATAAATAAGCATAAGCTGATGGTGTAAAGGGGTAACCAGGTGTCCTAGGTGTTTCTTAATACACGAAACCCAGGCAACGAATTAGAAGGCACAAATGCGATGGCACAAGCCATCAAAAACACAAGCAAGGAGCTGTCTGAGGCCAGCACAAATTGGACAGAATATACCAGCGTGCAAATATGGCCTACATACTTGTAGTTAGTAAGACTTTGGTCATGTCCGATCAAACAGCCATAGGTCATATGACACGGCGCTCGAGGGTTAAGGAAGTGGAAAGCTCGACTCGCTTCTTCTTCTCGGCGGCGACAACCGAAGGTCCTGGAACCTCGGACTGTGCCGGGTAGAGCTGTGGACTAACTTCGCCGCTACTAATTTGAAAGTGACGTCTAATAAAGGAAAACAACGCCAACACAGACCCCAGTTTTGGATGACTAAGGATAACCGCATGATGTTGGTGCAACAAGTGTGGACAGTGTCCTTCGGGACCAAGTCAGTATACCATATTCTAAGGATTGTTTTCACGCGACTTCGGTCAGAATTCTAGTTTTTGTTCGTTTTAAACGCGCAAAGAACGGTATTCACAACGGACGCGATATGCTCTGCACATCCAAATCTTTGTAGCAATGGAGATCGCGATGAGTCTATTGGCATCTTAGGCCGCCGAGTAGCCCGCGAACAATATCGGCTCGGGCAGAAAAAGCTGTCCACTTTTTTAAGCGGAACGCCATTAATCGTTAGACATATTGGCATCGCTAATGGGAAACCTGGTAAATTGAGTAACCTAATTCATCCCAGATATTACATGCTATAGGCCACCACAGTTGGACATCACCAGAGCCCAGTTTCAAACACAACTGGTGCTATTGAACCACTTTGTACCTACTCGAGACCCACAATAGGCATTTAAAACAATCATAAGAAGCAACAATGATGCGTTTAAGATAAGAGAGGATAACCAAAGGGGGGGGGAGGGTACCTAGGCGAAGACACTGGCGGAGGATGCCACCGGGAGCCATGCCGGTCTCCTTTTCGAGTGAGGCCAGGTTGATGGGTGTGCTGAAGATGACAATGTCTGCGAGGTTAGTGATCCGCAGAAGGAAGCCGATGGAAACATCCAAAGAGAGACCTTGCGATGGCTCAAGTAGATCTAGCTCTACCTACAGTGGGGAACGTAGAATGTAAATTAGCTCTTACTTTTGTCTAACCACAGCATATATTTTGTAGGATGAATCAAAGTAGACTTCTAATGCGCAAGCCAACCGAGATAGAAGGAAAACCAGGTGCCACTAAAAATCCCCTCTGTTAGTTGGTAAGTGTGAAGAACACTTATATAAGGAGCAAAATACTTGAGGGATTTTATGTTTTTTAAAGGATCGTGATTTGGTCCAAGAAGAAATTAGAAAATGCCGTCCTGAATCGCATTTAACATGTGATGACGAACAGTGTATAGGTAGCCATGGGACGTATATTTACTAAAAAGTTTTATGCTGCGGCAGGGCCACAAGAGTCTCCATCCCGTGCGTAAAGATTAAAACAAATCGAAAATCTGCAAAATCAGAAATAGTGACCACCTCATTTGCTGATTCGATGATCTCGGACTGAGCGTTGTCCGGCTGCATTATAAACTCTCAAGGCCATTACTGGATTGATGAAAATAAGGTTGCCAAGGGAATGCAATAGGATCCAAAATACCCATACCATACTCAGCACATGGTTACTAATCAAAAGGTCAGAAGCGTGCTGCTTTGACTTCATGAAAATGAAGCAAGTATCCGTGAAGCGCTAGGACCATCAGGGGGTCCCTCAACACCCCCTTCCCCGACTTGATTGCTCCATTAAACAATGAATACGCAATACAAGCCTCGATGCATGACCTGTTAGGTTTTGCTGAATGATCCAATGTCACAGCAGTTCCTGCTTTATAATTTTGCTTGGAAAATTCAACACGACAAGCGTTTGGCTATTATCGGCTCGACTTGTGGCTTTAGGGCCACGACGCACAATTGGGGGGATCCGGTATTTCTGCGAGACAGGAAACGAAAGAGTCGACGGCTAAATGGCGGCCGAATACAGTTGCTTTCTTGTTTAAGGGCTTTACGATTTTCTATGAGTTGGCCGCACATGAACTGCTAAATGCTGGTTGGATCGGAGATCAAAACTCTGAAAAAAAATAGGATACGATATTGAAAGGCCCCAGAACTAACGATCGTGTAAATCATTGTTATGAATTTGCCCCTAAGGTAACAGAACTGGATTGGAAAGAAAGTGGAGGACCGAGACATACGAGAAAAATTAAACCTGACTCCTCCTACTTTTCACTCCTTTTCTGTTGTCCCATAGGACGAATAACGAGACTGAAACACACTGGACACGGGATTATCTCTGTACATGATGACTTCAGCCAACGGGAACAAATAATTTGGGCACAAAACTCACGCGAATAGCACATAAAAAGAAAACGCTGAAAAAGAATTGGAAAAGGGACCACACGGTTGTCGGTACCCGCGAAAAAAAGAGGAAATGAACCACGAACTAAGAGCTTTTTGTGAAACAAAAGGCATAGTATACAGAAGACAGTTGGATTTGCCACATCTCGTGTTCTAGTCAACGGAGCAGAGAGAACAGAACATGCGTTGGAAGACTGAGGCCTACTTTCTCATATAAGTAACTTTGATTTTGACTGTAAAGAAAAAAGGTCCACCTAACGCAGATAAGAGTGGCAGGAGAAAGTCTCCCGAAAATACGAAAAACGTCGGCAATAGTAAGCGTGAGCATACAGATTTCCATCGACCATCGGCTGTTAGAAGTCCCTCATAACAGCACTCTGCTAACGGCTAAGTAGGACAATTTAGCAGAAAAAAACAATAAAAACCGGATAAATAAAGGGAGCAGAGTTTATTTAGGTACATAAGCATTCGTTCTGACAGATGCGTTTCACCTCAACTCTTGACATGTAAAGACCGAAGGTCCCCCCCTCACAGCGGAAGCCGTTCACGAGAGAGGAAGGGAGAGAGATAGAGCTAACGAAGGACTTACTGAGGGCGAGGTGGTGGCAGCCAAGAGAGGCAGGAGCCCACCACAGACGGTGACTAGGCTGTCAGCCAGTTGGGAGACCATATGAATGAGGTTCACAGCATACACGTTGTGGTTCTGGTCGTTGATGAAATCACTGATGGCAGATGCGCTGAACTCCAAGGAATCGGGCGCCGCGAGGGAGTCTGAATCCATACCGGGGGCGGTGGTGACGGTGATCTCATTAGAGGTTCTCTGAACTGGCTCCGAAACACTCGAAGTCGTCCTTTCCGCTACGGCTGCGAGGCTAGAGCGTGGGGCAGGAGTGTATAAGAACATTACAAACTACCAGGGACTGATGATAGAAAATGCACAAATGTTAATGAAGTGTGCAATGAGGTCTGCTGCTAAGGCGGAACTGACATTTGGTGCACTAATGTGACAGGGTAGACCACTGGTTAAACGGAACAACATGCATCTCCAGTGCAAACAACTACAGTTTGTAAGTCTATCTATCAGCACGGTTGTCGCTGCACAGGATTTGGGCTAGTGGACATTACTATTAAACTTCCAACATGTTGTGCATTAAAATGCTTTACAATGAAATCTATAGGGAAAGGTAATTGCTGATTCGCAGGAGGAAGGGCCCGTGGACCAAAACAAGCGCACTCGATATAAATAAAAATAAACTGGAAAAAAAGAAGAAGGAAGAATGGAGGGCGCATTTGACTTCACCTTTATTTACAATCAAACAGTAGTCTTGTACGGAAAACTACTAGATAAAACACGGAGAGCCGGTGAAGCACCTCGAAACGCCACCAACACGAAAACTCCTATTTCTGTGAGCAATTCCTTTTTATTGGAGAATATTTAAGAAACGATTTCCAGCTTACGTGCACCGTTTATTGATTGTTTTGCTGACTGCATTAAGAAAGTCCTTTGCACTTTACAATTAGCCAAAAAGAGCTTCTTCCGTCTTTAGCAGTGGCATTTAGATCAATGGATGTGCGTCACTATTCGACCACTTATGAAGGCGCTAGATCTGAACTTCGAAGCAAAACCGAATATCTTTATTCAGTTCTTCAATCGGGCTAGATCAGCCAACTACGCTCTTCGGGTTTATCTTCGAATATCTTGGTGCCCAGAGTTCTTTAGTTTTCTTCACATACCGACCATTAAGCAAGTACGAAAAATTTCAACTAAGCTAGTCAGAATTTTCAATTTGAAACTTAATGTAGAGTTGAAGAAAACTTTTTAGTTGACAGAAAGGTGGGAGTACGACGTGATACGTCAAGCAAGCTTTGACAGTCACAGAAGGACTAGCCTCCCACATAATACAAAAGTAGAGGAAGGACATTGCTCAAGACCAAACATATTTTATGCGGGAATGGGCCTTGTTCTGTAAACATAAGACCACTCCAGGTTGTCTTTAAATGGACGGAAACAGAACATGTAAACAAAAAGAAGAAGAAGGCAATCGAAATAAGGAACATGAGGCAACATTTCAAACTTCCACTCGGTAATAACATTTAGTAGTGAACAAACGAAGGCTTCCAGAAAAAGGAGTCTACACAAATGCGGGTAGAGGAAGCAGCAATTTTCAGCTCACGCATCCGGCAGAATTCGTCTGACTTATTAGTTTTATTTTTACTGTTTCACCGCAGGCGTCTACTTGCCTTCGAAACAAATCGATATTGTATTGGGTTCGAGCTGGTTTCCACAAAAAAGACATGTAGAGAGAGACCATGCGCGATGAACGCTAACAGCAAATCAGAGCGGATGAATAAACGTTACCTCCTCCGGTGTGGGGACACTATTTTGAGACTACGGCCCACAGGCAACAATTTTCCGACTTACTAAACTTGGAGGCGAGCGATGAAAAAAATAAGTCATATTTCCACACCCAGCGCAACTTACAAGAAGAAGTAAATGACGAGTTTGTTAGTTCGGTAGAAATCACCGAGGTACATCTTTTAACACGACAGACCCTTTCAACATGAATTTAGGAAGTCACAGACATTCAACCCCAAAGCATTAAACGCTATGGTGGCGTTGTTTACGCGCAATTCACGAAATGCACAAGTTATAACGGAAGCCTTAGGGTAAAAGCCAGGTGGTGGCTTCCACAACTACAGATGACTTGCATAAGAACGCCTAGAGAGCACTATAACCAGAAAATGGAATCAATTTAGGATGAAAATCGTACAGAAATATATTATGTGAAAAGCGGCAGACTCACTGAAAGTCATCCTCCACCGAACGAAGCACACTGTCCAAAAGGACTTGGTGAAGATAGGACCAGGAAAAGGGAGATAGGCGAAAAGGTGCCACATTGCGGGGTCGGTCAGAAGACGAGGCCTCGGCAGACGGAGTGGTACGACGCGGTTTGTGAGGATTCGCCTCAGTATTGTCTGAATCGAAAAAATTCGAGATCAACATAGTAAACAGATCACTCATATTATCGAAAAACGGTTTATGTATGTTAGAAAGAATAATGAGTGAGTTAAAACCTACATAAATTGGGGATTATGGGGAGAGCAAGCATGACAACGCAGTAGTCGCGGTGTTTTCCAGGACCTCACCATTTTTAGACAAAATACGGGTAACGAAACTGGACCTGGAGCTGGGAAAGCACTTATCTGATTTATGCTAAATTTGTAGACACATTGATCCAGCGCCCACGCATGCCTCAAGCGGAAAATAAGTGCATGATAAGTCTGTATAACACGGGTGACGGAATCAGCGGTATACCAGATTGGAGACAGATGTAAATTGGGTCGGCTTCTGTTACATCTATCCCACCATCTTTCTATTCCAATACTCGCATACTCTAATAGTGAGGCAGAAGCGTGGGCAAAGTGGTTGGTGATGCTGAGGTTACCTTTATGCATACCATAAAGGTGCTGGTATCCAGCTCCAGGTGCACCAGCAATTAGTTGAGGTCTCAGATCACACAAACGTGAGGGTGTCACGAAGGCTACCTTAAGGTGAAACCATTGCAGACTAACCCTCAGTCGTGAGCAAAGTCGACCTATCTGGTCATTTGGTAACCTTTCAAACCACAACCGTTAGTGAGTTAAGAGTGGGCAATTTATTGTTGAAAATAAGGCAATCAGGTGCTGCTCCCTCCTTCATACTGATAAAAAACACGAGTCAAGTCCACCGGATCAGATTGGTCGCAATGGCCAACGCAATGTGCAGCCTCCGTATGCTGTGTCACATGAACAGTGAATTGACCATCACTAAAAACTTCAACAAACATCATCGCAAAACTGTCGAGTGGGTGAAGAAGTTGAAACTGCTTCATCATAGCACAGAAGTTGACTAGTTCACTCGATTCCAGGACCTGACTGTCTGGATCCTCAGCCTTTTCCCGTACGTGAATCTAATCAGCTTTTCACCTGGTCTTGACAATGTTTTCACGATTCCACTCCGTGAACTAGCACTGCCAGGCCAGTTGCGGCTATGAGACTGCATTTAAAACTTGCAGATCCAGAGAGTTGGATGCCAAATGCTAACTGAAATATTATTAAGTTGGTTTGGCAGATTTAGTTAATTTAGTAGACCCAATTGTGAAAAAATTCGCGGCATTCGGCGGGGTTCGAAACCGCATAGGGCGCGTGATATCGATCCAAGGGTGATTAAACTCACGGTGTGAAGGAAGACATTCGTAGCTCAAGTGGGTAGAGCGTTGGCTTGGCTAAAAGGCCACTATCCTATGCGGGTTTGATCCCGCCGAATGCCGCGAGTTTTTTCACAATTGGGTCAACTAAACTGAAATATTAATAGTGAGTTGAATGCAGATACAGTGAGTCGAGTCTAACCATGTAATAAAACGGAATCTCTTTTAGGTTGTCCGAACTCAGAAATGAACTGTCATGTAAGTGAAAAACTATAAGACCACGTAGATCACTGATGAGAGATAATTAAGCGTAGGCTAAGGGATACGCGGACAAAGAAATTTCTGGAAACACGCCAATAATCCGCAAGTATGGTTACTTGTTCTATCTTGTCCGCCTGCTTAGCTGCTTTTATGTTAAGACTTGTCGGAAGTTTCAGAATAGAGAGGAGAGGGGTCAGGGAAGTTTGCAAAAGCTGAGTGTGCATGCACAAAATCCGATTCTCAGAAAATAGACGTTGAAAACCATTTCCCAGGGGCCTGATCTGATTACAGCTCGGGATTCCGGCATGCCATTTTGCCTCGGAAAATGAAGACAGGGCTCCGAGGTGTACAGATGGCTACATATCGATACCAGACAGAAATTGGCATTCTGGTCTGCATAATCATTCCCGATCATGAATATGGCTGCAAGCGGTATCTGCAAAGGCCTGAAGCATATAAAGCCTCTGTACAAGCTTCACACAAGCACTCCAAAATGCATCAAAAATTGGTAATACAGTGGAGTCCGGTTAATGTGGACACGGTTAATGTGGACAACCGCTTAATGTGGACAGTTGGCCAGGGAACGGAATTTCTCCACAGTAAAATCCTCCGGTTAATCTGGACAGCCACCGCTTACTGTGGACAGCACCAAGCTGTCAACCGGTCGGTCGACCCACAGATTTTGTCAAAAATCCAGTCGAAATCGCCCGCGGCCTGTTCGCCACAGTTGGGAGGTGCAGTTATCGAAGGAGGCCGCCAATACGTCATCTAGGCTATTCCCACTCCCCCTGCCCTGCCCCCGTATCCTCACTCGCCGAAGCAGTTGCAGATGCCAAGAAGGTACCAGACGAGCAGGAAGAAGAGTCTGAAGAGGAAGACGAAGAAGTCGAGCCCCCAGTCTCATCAAAAGAAATGAGGGCGGCATTGGCCGTACTTGAAACGGGGCATCGACAACAAGGTTTTGATGTGGAGAATTTTGACACTGTGATAAAGAACTTTAGGGGAGCTTTAAGAGAAAAGTTTCCACCAAAGCAATCAAAACTGAGCATGTTCTTTCAATAAAACTTCATTGAGATGCAAAATTCTGTTTTCATACGTAGAAACGACTGGTTTGGGGTCAGTTCGCTTAATGTGGACAACCGGTTAATATAGACAGTTGGCCTGGAACGGAGGTGTCCACATTAACCGGACTCCACTGTATTAACGCACCCTGCTTCTTCGACTTCGTCTGTAAGTCAGGCGTCTCGCTCTGCTTAGGTGTGCCGGGTTCATTGCTAACAGTGTCGTTAGCAGTGGGTTCCCCGGTGGCATTGGCGTCGGTGGTTGCGGCGGCAGCGTTGACGCCTTCAGACGAGATTTCGGCGTCCTCAGAAAGTTGGTGTACTAGGTTATTGACCAGGCGTCTCACAGTGGAGTCCGTCAGGTCAACTTCAGCGGGGGCGTCTGAGGTTTTCTCTGCACCGGACTGCGGGTCTTGCTGTTGCTGCTGGCTCTCAACAGCGCTAATATCACCGGAAGAGGTCCTCTTGACAGCTGAAGGCATTGACTGGTGGACTGACGATGACTTCGGCGTACGAGCATCACCACTCCCTGTCGGTGGCGCTGTTGAAAGTGCCTGGGTTGGAGGGGTACAAATAAAGCCGTAGAGTAACACTGTTAGCCGTACATGTTTCAGTAAAAGATGTTCGATAGTCTAACAAAAAAAAACACACGACAGTGTTGACGATGTGCACTAAGTGCTTGAGGAAGTAAGAGGCAAATGCAGTTACTTGCGCGCGGATTAGTTTTAAGTGATAGGAGACGTGCGCTGCACCTACCGCAGTCTCTCTATCTTCACTCGCCTGGGTCCAGTGTCAAGGATACTGGAGGCAGGATCAGAGGCAGGTGCCTGGCGCGGCTGAAGCCGCCCCTAAACGTGTCACAACCTCCCCCCCTAATGCTCGGCATTCATTATGGGAGCTCAACGTGAATAACGCCTGTCGTACCCTGATCAGGCCTCATCTTGGTCCAGTGCATCTAACACGCGGCCCGTTTAGCGAACACACACGGCACAATCCATATCTCTGGAGGCGTCCAATTACCAGGCAAAAAGGCGTTAGCCAGAAAAAGTGTTTTTCCGTCTGCCTTGTTTTTACTTCAACGCCTGATGATCAAATTCAGAGATTCAAACAAGCTTTGTCTACATTTTGTGAACTTTTCTCAGGATCCAAAAGTTGAGGAGTTAATGTGAGCGGAAGATAAAATTACCCCACTGTTTATACAGGATCTGAAATGACTGCGATTTCTTCCCAGGAGCGTCGAAAATTCTAGTTATTGAAAAGTGTATTGGTCTGTCCCCAGACTGTAGACTTTTAACAGAAATCTCAAATGACACAAGTCACTTATTTTGGTACCGACGAAACACGTGTCCGGGCCTTTTAGCTAGTACCTAGGCCAGGGGTCTGCAACATTTTTAACTCAGAGAGCCAAGATAGCTAATATTTGGAAATATATATCAGAAAGAGCAATATATTATATTTAAAATAAAATTCTATTAAATCCGAGCATAATAAACCTCTGAATTTATTCTTTTAAATAATCTTCTTATAATAATCATTGTTAATGTGACTTCTGGCGTTGCATTGATTCGCTGAGGGTTTTATAGTCTGGTCGGTAGTTGGTGAGGTTAAGCTTCATGCAAGCGTTGAGGCTTTCATCCGTTAGACGTGATCTTATTGCGGACTTGATGTATCTAAGATGTGAGAATGACTGCTTACATGCATACTTAGATCCAAACAGGGTCAATACAGCAATACTCACACGATGTGTGGTATGTGACCGGAAGCGTGTTCCAAGTTTTGATTATCAGCTGGTCTTCGGGTTGAAGTTT
The DNA here is from genome assembly GCA_036362985.1 of Ligula intestinalis. Taxonomy (NCBI): domain Eukaryota; kingdom Metazoa; phylum Platyhelminthes; class Cestoda; order Diphyllobothriidea; family Diphyllobothriidae; genus Ligula; species Ligula intestinalis. Next base: position 32,659,308 of record JAYGXS010000001.1, read on the forward strand.
TTTTAATTTCTGTCCACATTTGCTTGCTTGCCGACTCCGCTTTATGCCGTGCGATTCTTTCCAAATCTTCATTGAGTGACTTGGGCTTACTCACTCACATGTCTGAGGCCTTAAGGCCAGCCAATTTTTCTTCGAAATCTCTAACGGAGAGACCAGGAATATAACTTAGGTCGGCTGTGTTCAGTGAACAGTCGGTTGAATGGGTGATGAAATTAACAAGACAAGTGTGCTCTCGAAATTATCCAAAGCGTGCTTTGAACGAGTGTAGGATACTGGATGTGAAGCCAACTAGCTGGTGGAGATCAAAGTTTTGAGTGGACTCATTTACTATGCATGCATCTTTATATTGTTTTAAATTTTCAAAATGTAGTAATTGATCTGCTTCAAGATCCGTGATAAAGCGTTCAATCTTGTTTTCAAAAGCAAACATGGATTCTTGAAGGGATAACACTGTATTTCCATTGCCTTGCAATTTAACGTTGAGTTGGTTCAGATATTCGGTCATATACACGAGATAGTAAAACATGAGGAAGCACTCAACTTCGGCTAGCTCACGATGCACAATGCCCTTCATTTACAGTCAACTGTTTTATCGATGTAATCTTGTCATTGCAAATTAGACACACCGCATAAGCTGCTCTCTGCACAAAGGCGAATTTTTCGGCCAATTCGTCCTGAAATGTACGATACCCCTCATCTCTTTTTCGTTTCGCCATACTCTTTGTTGCAGAGGTTAACTTTGGGCAAATGAGAGAGTGAAGCGTTCAAAGATGTGCGATCCGTCTGATGAAAGAAAGCAGTCAGATGTTAGGATCGATGTTTTAGTCCAAAAGGCAAGTGTTTGCGAATTGACTGTTTGCTCCGTCTGGGGGACATTAACACGAGGCACTATATGTAACAAAGCCGGCTGGCCTATGTGCGTAATATAGCCTTGTCTGCCAGCGTGACCTTGGCCAAGCTGAGGTCAAGTCTGCGGGCTGTCGTCGCTGTTGGGACGCAGGAAAAAAATGGAAGCAATTGTTGCCAGGTCAAACCTAGGGGTGCCGAAACTCCAGAGATCGGTCGAGATTAAATTGATTCTAATACGCGTCTCGGTGGCGGCACGTCATTGGAGCCGGACGGCTATAATGCGTAGCCTCCCCCTTCGTTCTCCAAGACCCGCTGTCCCAAAGTCGTGTGTTGCCACAAACAATTGTTCTAATGCTCTCTTGCACTGAAATCCCTGTTCCCCGAGGCTAGACCTCGCAGCTGCGTCTGGGAAACTGGTAACAGCTGCGCGAGCGTCCCCTTTCCTTCGGTTTTCTGGCGGCGCTGAGACCGCCGCCCTGGCGACCGCAGTTTATTCAGTCACGCACACACACCCGAGCATACACGCGCGTCCAAATACCTGAGGGCCATTTAAATACTCAACCCCTCGGCCGATGGAGCGAAGATATCTGCAGGCGACATCCCCTCGGGCAATTGCAAGATACCAATAACAGAACAAGCGAACATGCTCCACAATCCTACTGAATCAGCTGTCACCACTGTCTCAAGCTCTCTCAGGTCTGGCTGGGCGCAATCAACACTAGCCCTGGCCTCGCCAGTGGCTACTGCTACCTGGGACAGCTATTGGGAGTTCTGTACATAATAAATCACTCCTTCTGGTGGCTTGTGTCTTTTAACTTCCAACCTGGGATTTGGCCTGATGATTGTAGTGATCCGAGTACAACCCACTACTTAGATCCCTAAAGAGTAAGCAAAATCATAAAATCTGAAGTTTCTGAAAGAGCCATACGCGATCAGCCAAAGAGCCATATATGGCTCGCGAGCCATGGGTTGCCGAACCCGGGCCTAGGCTGTTAGTATGGTACGTTACAACAGCAAAGTCGCTATTGTAGGTTACTGCACTCTTAACAATGACACGAATGTGCAATTTTTCTTCAATAGAAGATCCAAGCAAAAGACAACGTTGGCTGACACGGTCCGATATTCTTTAGTGATCCTTGGGCGTTTAACTTATCAATATTTAGACAAATGCTCAAAAAATTGCTTTTGTACTTTTCATTTTCAAAGCGGATGAACGTTAGGTTGCTTACGGAAAATATTGCATCACAAAGGATATCTCGGATACCGATCAGTGATCTTAATTAACAATGTGGCAGAGTTCTGTTTTTGGAAAACAGAAACGGCATAAAATACACATTTTTGTGGGCTAACATCAAATGGGGAAAATGAGCCATTCTAAGCTATTGATCTACCTCCGATACTAAGCACATAAAGTGGATACCTCTATTGCTTCATTGAATAACTCTCGGCAACAGTAGCTTCTGTAGCCCCACACATTAATCCCTACAACCTGCATGTTTTCCTACGAAACTGTGTTTATCGGGTTTTATGGGCGGGGAATTAGGACACGCAGTGAAATATACTTTAATAAATTCTCAATGCATTTTTATATATCTGTAGATTTTCCTAATCTGTATTATCATTTAACTTATTGCGGAAAAACCCGATTATCAAATTGCAGGTTTCTTGAATTTTCCGAAAAATTGAAATGGTGGTTAGAAATTCGTCTACTTCAACTTACCTGAGGTTCAACTTAACGTTCTGGTGTTAGATAAGTATAGTCCGCGGCGCGAAGCGCCACGCACACCTTTAATGTACATGCAGAACAACCTGCTCTCAGTGGCCGCGGAAAGCAACTTCGACTACATTTTTTCACTTAACACTTACTTCTAAAAATTTATTTCTCTGCCTATCCTATTTCCCCACCACACAAAACTCTATAACCACCATTTTTGCAGGATAAAATGCTGGGACTAGGCCTACATGAGTGGGGCCACATAAGCTACTTTTGCCAAGCTCTCCATACGGTGGACGAAATGCAACCAAAATAAACGATTTGAAATATGGCCTTATCAGCACAGCGGGGAAGTTCAGCAAAAGCCCAGAAAAATAAGTTCGGAAATTTGGACACGGCTTCGCAGTCTCTTAATGAGTAAAGTGGAGAAATCACGCAAACCAAGGCTCAGAGAAGGGAGTGCATGGGTGATCTACGCAGCAGATGGAAACGAAAATAGGGATTGCCAAGCGTATTTCGAAAATTAATTAACCACTTAAATGGGCTAGTTAGTGGACTATACTGTTTTATTCTGGCATCAATCCTTACTACACTCAAATTATTTTTATTCCGAGAACAGTAAAAATGAACTCAGCCTAAAGTAGTTATTGAATCATCGTGGGCGAAATGAAAATAATCCTAAAAATGCAAATAGATTATTGACCTGGAAACTGCTGATGACTTTTCCATGATCTCCATCAAACTCGATCTTTAAATGCTCTGTAAAGTCAGTGAAGAAGTCTACGCATCTGCAGAGAAAAAAAGTTCTTTCGCATCCAACCGAATCAGCCTACACCGATTTAGCAGAATGATAAATCTCCGGACGCGATTGCCGACTACACACGTTTGACAATAAGATCAAGCAACCCCGATAAGAAATCGCCGAAAACATTTATTTCGGCAAACACGATAAGCAAAACGCTAATGTGTCCCTTTATCGATGCTGATGTTGCCTTTTCGCTAAACTTATTGGTGAGAAATGAATAACCTAAGCCTAAGAAGAGTCTGATAATCATATAAAAATATGTAAATGCACTGAGCGGTCATTATCGAAATCGAGAGATGTGGTGATCTACGAGCAAATGAGGAAAAAAATTATTGATCAACTGAAGACATCAACGGCAGAGCTACAAACACCTTCGAGAGAGAGAGGGCTTAACATCAGGGAATTTTGGTTACATGAATATTTTAACCCTCAGTTTGAACAATCAAAGAAATCTGCAAATAAGAAGAACGCTAACGAAATATTCATGTTAACTATTCGTGCTTCCAACAGTCTTGGTCTTATCAGGAAGCATTGAGACAATCCATGTGTTTAAGCTCCCAGGCCATTCGAAAGGCAGTGATTTATGACGACAATTAGCGGCTGGCAGTAGGCCGAGGAATTTGAATTAGGTGTTACTCAATCGAGGTGAAATTACGAAGGCAGGAATTAAGACGGCCAGGTAACTTCTAAAAAAAAACAAAAAGTAAGCCTAGACAATCATGTGATTTGGCGGAGATTAGCAAAATGAATGGCAACAGAGCACAGATTGGAGGGAATTTATGGAATGAGTTGCAGCAGAATGCCACAAAAGGGCAGTAGCAAGGCTGGAATGGTAATGAGTATGTAAACAGAAGTTACAGCCAGACAAAAGGAAGGATTCATAGTAGCTATGTTTTGTCAATTCCACCAGCATAGGATATGCAACATGGTGGAGAAAACCCCATCAGCAGATCGATGGGGATGGGGCCACGTAGAGTTCAAGTCAGTTCCCCTATAGCAGGATCCACTGAAATACACTCAGTCGACTGAATTATAGGACGCGTGACAGCTCGACTACACGAACAGATATATATATATATATATATGTATATATATATGGAGTGGATCCGACAAAGACAAGGGAGACCGGAATGGCCATTTCTG